>JAENPR010000007.1:2400000-3000000 GCA_018135685.1 Themeda triandra | reverse complement strand
GGTAAGAAGGTAAGTCGTTGGCTGCTAGTTTGATTTGCTTGGACAAGCATTACGTTCAGTAATTATATTAGAATCTTCAGAGTAGCAGCTGTCATATGCATTGGCAATTCCATGATCACTCTTGCCTATTAAATATATATATATATATATATACATGCATGTGTGTTAGCAAAGCAAGCAGCTTCCTTTCTCTGCTAGTTGTTTGTGAGCTCTACTGTCTTGAACCGGCATCTCAATCTCGATTCTCGCCGCTGCTTCTTGCTGTTGCCTGTGGCTAGAAATTTGGCCTTGTGCCTCTTCGATCAAGAAGATAGCAGCAGCAATAGCTTGGCTTGCTTAAGCTTTTAGTCATTGGTGAACTTGCATACGTGAACTATTTCAAGCAATCTTTAAAGTATTAAATTACTTCTTTTCTTAGTAGTAGTTCACGGTGATTTGTTTTTTCAAACCAGTTTCTCTCTTGCTCTGATTGGTTCACTGTATTGCCTGAATCGTGAGCTCTGGTTGGTGGAGTGCAGTACATCTGCTTGAGCTGCTTTGCTGCATATGTCTTCGGCCCCGTGATTCCAGTACATCTTGTGTGTGCTCATCTTCTCAGGACTAGCACGATGGTCATCGATGAAGGCATTGTTGCCCCTGCGTTTTGAGAGCAGTGCTATGCTATGTTCGGGAAGAATTAATTGTTGGTAGGCCGTGCACCATCGAGTGCCGAGTAAACCCAACTCGGTGTTTATTTTGCAGGTTGATGAATTGAGAGAAGACAAACTCGTTCTATATGTTGGTAGATCGTGCACCTTCGAGTGCCGATAAAATCCAACGATTTTTCTGGCAGATTTTTCTGAATTTTCACTAGCTTTGATTTTCCGATTTGCTCGCATCTTTGTCGTTTGAGATCCGATTTGAGATCAGCTTTTTGCGTTGGCTTTCCGTGCTCGTTTGTGGTGTCCCGCTGTGTTTCTAGGGAACATCCACCCACTAGTTGGGTCGTGGACATCACGGTGTTTGACTTGCGTGTTTGGCGGTGAAGTTGTGACAACGGCCTAAATATTTCAAAAGAAATTTTACGGCTCCCATTCACCCCCCCTCTGGTCGCCGTTTTCGGTCCTTCAATTGGTATCAGAGCCGGTTAAGGATCACTCCACCTTAATCAGTCCGTGATCCACGGAGGCGACATTGTTTGGAGGGCGAATTTGCTTTCGGCTTTTGTTGTTGATTTTCGCGCCTATTCTTACTAACACTAACGGTGCTTTGAGAGATGGCACCAAGCTCTTCTTCTTGTGAGTCTTTGTCCTCGGGTTTGAATGATGGACTTGCGGTGGAGGATGACATCATGCGAAAGGCGCAATGCGGCGCTTGAAAAGGAACGCGAGGTGAATGCTTTGTTGGACCTCCTAGATGATGATGAGCTTTCGGTGGAGGATCTTGTGCGCGAACTTGGCAAGGCCAAGAAAGGTACACTTGTCGCAGTGTTTTGTGCTTATCCCACCGTTTTGATACATGTCTTGAGCATTGTGCTAAAAGTGATGAGCTTTGTGTTACTTTGCGTAGAAAGATTGAGAAGTTGAAATGCTCAATTGCTAGGTTGAAATGTGGTCTTTCTCATTGGAAGTCTTGTGCTTTAATTCCATGCACTTCTTGTGATAACATGCTTAGAAAGAATGATGATTTGAGCTCTTCTCTTGCATGTTTAAAATCTGAAAATAAGAAGTTGAAAATCAATGCCTCTATGCCATGTCTTTCATGTGTTGAATTGTGCAAGGACCTTGATTGTGCTAGAGATGAACTTGCTTTACTCAAGTCAAATGCTTCTTTACCATGTGTTTCTTGTGAGTCTTTGGTTGCTGATATTAATGAACTAAAATTGATTCACACCACTTGTGAAAATGAAGTTTTGGCTTTGAAACAAATGCGCGATGATATGAGCGCCAAGTTGGTTGAGCACAATGAGATGAGTGCTAACCTTGAGAAAGAGATTGATCTCTTGCGTACCACATATGCCGAGTGCATTGAGAAGGAGATGGAAAACTTGAAAAATGCTCCTTGTGGTACTTGTGATCGCCTCAAGTTTGAAAATGAGGTTTTGACTAAAAGATGCAAGAGTCTTTAGATTCTCGTGATTCTTCCAACTCCAATGTTTCTAAAATTGCTTCTTCTCAATCGGAGTTGAACTCTTGTGTTGCGCGTGAGTCTTTGGATGGTGGCACTTGTGATAAGGCTTCGGATAGCTCTTCCATAGCTAGTCCTAAGCTTGTTGCTTCTTCGGGTGATGTCCATGGGATTTCTAATGGCAATGGTGCTTCTCAAATTTTTGGAACTCATGTTCCCAAACCAATCTTCAAATGCACCTTTTGCAAGAAGGATGGGCATTCATTCGATTTCTGCTTTCGCCGTGTCAAACACGAGCGACGTGTTCGAGCTAAGGCTTTTAGGAAGCCACGTGTCCTCTCTCATGGAACGTGTGCTCCTAGTGTTGGTGCCAAGTTGAGCATTGATGCTTCTTGTTCTAAGTCCCAAGGGACTTCTCACTTGACGGAGAATGGTGTGCCTTCCGATAGGCCTTTGTACCATTGCTCTTTTTGTGGGAAAGATGGGCATCAAGATAGCTTTTGCTATCGGCGTGCCAAACGCATGCGGCGAGCTCATTCTTCTAGGCCTTTGATAGTTCATTGTCCTTCTCATGGTATGAACACTTGTGAGCCTAGTAAGAAGCCTCTTTCGGTCGATGGATTTTATGACTCCTTCTCTAGTGGGTTAGGTCATGATTGTGGACATGCTTCTAGTACTTCTTGTGTTGGTCCACAACATGCTTCTCTTGATGCTTCTATTGGTTCTTCTCATAAGACCTTGGGAGATGCTTGCCTCTTTGCTCATGGGTCTCCTCGTTTTCTTCTCGAGTTGTCCTTTTGAGGAATGCTTCCAACGAGGTTTCAAAATTGTCTTTGAGCCAACATTTGCGTCATGCTAACCCACATGATAAGTTGAGTACTTCTTTTAGACATGTGACCAAGTCTTGGGTTCCTAAGTATATGCTTGCTAACCCTTCGGGATCCAAGACTCGGGTTTCTTTGTCCTCTTGTGTGTAGGTATGAGGACGTGGGTGGAGAACACGTGTTTGATGGAGCTTGATCCTTTATATGGCGTGATCAAGAGTTGATAGTTCTCTACACCCATTGCGATGGCCTCGAAGAGGCATGTGCTTTATTGTGGCGTCTACACACACTTTGTGAGTTATCATATATACTCATACCTTATACATTCATGCTTTCCTACTTGTGGTATGAGATAATTGTTTCATTTGCTCACTTGTATATTCTGGCATGTATTATACTTGTATCATGCTTTTACATCTAGTCTAGCTTGTTTTGTCTTGTGTATCATATCTCTTGCTAGCCTTGTGTATATCTTGATGGATTAGTCATGTTTCATGTTAGTGTGCGATCCTCCTGCACTTTTTGCCATGCTTTACCGTGTGCTTAAATTGTGTAGTTGGCATGGTGTTCATTAGGTATCATTTTTAGTTGGTTTTTGTATAGTTACATGTACCTTATTGACATGCTTTGCTAGCCCAAGCTTTTAGCCATTTTAATTAGTACCATGTTACATGCTTTTATTCCCTATTTGATATCATCATTGTGCATTGTACCATGTGTCGAGATTTTGGTTGCTTTTGGGTTAGACATGTCTTTTGGTTGTATTTGGCTCCTTTGGGTTTTCCTTCTTTTGGAGTTGGAGCTTTCTCTTGTGGTTTTGTGCCTTTTGTTTCCTAGTTTTCTTTTGCTAGGTGTCTTTGGTTGAGAGGGAGTTTGGCTTTTTCCGAGGGGAGTTGGTTCTTTTGTGCCTTCATGTTTATTTGAACCCTCCTAAGTGCTTCTTGATGTTGAGCCGAATCCTTTCTCCTTTTGCATTGCATTTCATCATGTATCATACTACCTTTGTTGAGCTTCATGACTATAGCAGTTTGATTACATCTATGCTCTTGTTAGTATGCCTTGTTTATACATAATGGTGCTTGCGGCTTAGGCTTCTTTGATCACTTGTTACATGTTATGAGCTAAGCACCTTTTCGAATGTGAACTTGCTTAATTCTTGATGCAACCCGAGAAATGTTCACCCTTGAGATGGCAACCGGCATGTGTAGGTTTTGTTGAGAACCTTGTTGCTTTCATATGTATGTTTGAGTTGCTATGTCTCATGTTTCTTGAGTCATTCACTTAGCTCGGATCTCTTGATAATCTTGTGCTAAAACTTGATGTCTAAGCTAAGAAATGATGAAAAGTTTTGAGTTGGATCTTTTCTGTCCCACGGCAATGTCACGAGATTGCTTCTCATTCATTCGAGTGAGATGAACTTGGGCATTGTAGTGCTAGTCCACAACCACTCGTGACGAGACAAACTTTCCCACTTGCACTAAGGGATGAACTCGCGTGGTTGAAAAACATGATAAAAACAACCTTTTGGCGGACAGTTTTGATCCTCTCGCATACTCATGTCTAAATGAAACCTTGTTAACCGCTGTTTTTTTAACTCGATCAATGTTGAAGTTACAAGTGTTGTTAAGGGCATCCTTGAGACATGATGTGTGACCGTTATATGGGGTAGTTCACTTTTGTATACATATGTTAGCACTTGTTTGATCTCCTGCTTATATATGCTAGGTGCTATTCTTTTTGGTGAACACCTTTTATAAAATGCTCAACACCTGATCAAAATGCTTATGTTTCATATTCTGTATCATTTGATCAGTTTGAGCATTGGTTTCGACTTGTGCTTGTTGCTATACACTTGCCATACTTGCTAGAGCATCTATGTACTCCGGATTGCTATACTCTTGAAGCTCTACATCTTGCATTTCTTTCATGGCATGATTTGAGGGGGAGTTGCAGTCTCTTTTGTTTCAATCTTGATAAGTGCATGTGCCAACAAGGGGGAGAAACATCCACAAATCCAGAGAGTTCATTTATGAGGATGCATTAGTCAAGGGGGAGTTGCACTCCGAGCTTTGTGCTTTGTGCTTTGCTAGTGGCGTTGAGCCTGCTTTGCCTCTTCTTGAGGGCTAGCTTTCATTTTGCTTGGTCGCGTCGAGCCGTTGCCCATGTCTTTGGGGACCAAGTTTTGCTCTTGTTTTGCTCATTGCAAATGACCCGCTTCGCCTTTTCTTTGGTCGTTGGTCATTTGGATGAGTTGTATCCGGTTTGTGTTGGTGTTGACAATGCACTCATCAAGGGGGAGATTGCGGACACATGGTTTTTCTCATAACCATTGTGTAGCTTTTGTGTGATGAGTGATTGTCAATATGCCAACACTAGTGGCGTGTGTGTGAGTCTTACTAACCGTGGCACGCGGCTTCGTGTCAAACAACGGTGTCTCTTGGCTTGTGTTGTACAGGTGTCGAGCTCGGAGGCGGTGGTCGACGGTGCGGTGAAGGTCAAGTAGGGCGTGCCGTGGCCGACGGACCGGGTGCGGTGAAGGGGCGGACGTGAGGCTTGGACCGAGGGACCTTGAAGCCGGGCGGCTAGCCGTGGTGGCTGACAGCTGGGACATCGACGAGCGCAAGTGTACACGGCGGGGGATGCGTACGGGCTACGCTACTCGCGGACGGTTTGGTGGTTTCGCCTCAAAACCATCGGTGGCGGGTTTCCCGGGTTTGCGCCTCAAAACTCGGGCGGAGGTCCCGATGTGGACGGACGGCACGTGGCGGCATCGAGGAGATCGCGTGGAAGCGAGGCTACCGGTGAGAAGGCGCGGTGGTCGTCGGATCGATGAAGAAAACCTGGACGGTTTTACCCCGAGAGGGTATTTGGATTGTGTGCTTCATGTAAGGGCGTTTTGGTCTTTTGATGGGCGCCTATATATATGAGAAGGGGCTGATTGGGCAGCTATCCTTGGAGGGGTCACTCTCACTTGTGTTGTGTTGAGAGGAGGCTAGGGTTAGAGAGAGGAGTGGCTCTTGTGCTTGAGCTTTTTGTCATCCTACCTTTGATTTGGCTAGGAGTGGCTTGTAACGACCTCTCGCAATTAATCCAAGGATCAATTTCGTGCTCCACTTCTTCCCTTGTCCAAATCTGAAGTTTTTCTTTTTCTGGAATTTTCGGAGCTATTTTTGAGGAATTTTCGTTCGTCGGATTTGGCAGCGTTTTGGGTCAAATTTTTTAGGGCTTTCGTGCAAGGACATGTCGAGGTTATCTACCAAGTGATTCGAACCAATTCAGCATGAGCATGGAGAAATCAAAGATTTTGTTTTCGGGCGAGTTTCTTGAGTTCGTGCACGTGATCTGATTTTCCCGAGTTTGAGTTTGAATTGGGATTTGAGTTCTCGGGATTAGCTTACCAACTCCTTTGTGATTATATGTGCAAATTTTGGGAACGACTCATGGAGTTTTGGATCGTTCCGTTGATTTTTCAGTCGCTCCCGTGTTCGTTCTTGGGGTCGGCCGTCTGTTCGTCGCTGCTCTCGGTCACGCTCGACCGGTCCGGATGGGGTCAAGCAACGCTACCGGCATCGGTGCTCGGCACCAAGCATGCACAACGAGCGGTGCTCACTTGAACCCCCGCCCATTCCAAAGTGCTTGAACCACCCGTGCCAAGATCGGTGCGGACCGACTAGTGCTCGTCGCGGTCCTCTGCTCTCTTCGTCGGTCTTTATCGGCGTTCGTCTCGGCTCCCTTTGGCCGATCTAGGTCGATGCCGGCATCGTGAGGTGCCAGCCCAAGTGGTTGTGCTTGCACATCGCCCATGCAGCGGGGCGAGAGCGGTGCTCGCTCTTCCGGCAAGTGCAAATCACAGCAGCGGTGGTAGCTCTTTTCTATTGCGTATCGATTGCAGTTCCATTGTGTGCTTCAGTTCTTCAGTTCGTCGAGTAGCACTTACTGCTGTTGTGCGTGTGGTAATTTTGATTGACCAAAATCTCTAATGCTCACTTGCTGATCGTGTGCATCTCCTAGCCTAGAAGGAAACCGGTGCTAATTGATTTTGTCTCTATCCAGCAGCATATACTTGCTTGTTTCTTTGATCGAAGTGCGCATCAAGCATCATCTTTTCTGATTGGTTCAAAGCAATAGAAGCTTGTGTTCCTGTCTATTTGTCTCTGTATTTTGCAGCTTGGCAAGCCTCATGCAGCAGTACAAAGAGCAAGTGCACTTCGGCATTCAGGTAAGAAGGTAAGTCGTTGGCTGCTAGTTTGATTTGCTTGGACAAGCATTACGTTCAGTAATTATATTAGAATCTTCAGAGTAGCAGCTGCCATATGCATTGGCAATTCCATGATCACTCTTGCCTATTAAATATATATATATATATACATGCATGTGTGTTAGCAAAGCAAGCAGCTTCCTTTCTCTGCTAGTTGTTTGTGAGCTCTACTGTCTTGAACCGGCATCTCAATCTCGATTCTCGCCGCTGCTTCTTGCTGTTGCCTGTGGCTAGAAATTTGGCCTTGTGCCTCTTCGATCAAGAAGATAGCAGCAGCAATAGCTTGGCTTGCTTAAGCTTTTAGTCATTGGTGAACTTGCATACGTGAACTATTTCAAGCAATCTTTAAAGTATTAAATTACTTCTTTTCTTAGTAGTAGTTCACGGTGATTTGTTTTTTCAAACCAGTTTCTCTCTTGCTCGATTGGTTCACTGTATTGCCTGAATCGTGAGCTCTGGTTGGTGGAGTGCAGTACATCTGCTTGAGCTGCTTTGCTGCATATGTCTTCGGCCCCGTGATTCCAGTACATCTTGTGTGTGCTCATCTTCTGCAGGACTAGCACAGATGGTCATCGATGAAGGCATTGTTGCCCCTGCGTTTTGAGAGCAGTGCTATGCTATGTTCGGGAAGAATTAATTGTTGGTAGGCCGTGCACCATCGAGTGCCGAGTAAACCCAACTCGGTGTTTATTTTGCAGGTTGATGAATTGAGAGAAGACAAACTCGTTCTATATGTTGGTAGATCGTGCACCTTCGAGTGCCGATAAAATCCAACGATTTTCGGCAGATTTTTCGGTGAATTTTCACTAGCTTTGATTTTCCGATTTGCTCGCATCTTTGTCGTTTGAGATCCGATTTGAGATCCGCTTTTTGCGTTGGCTTTCCGTGCTCGTTTGTGGTGTCCCGCTGTGTTTCTAGGGAACATCCACCCACTAGTTGGGTCGTGGACATCACGGTGTTTGACTTGCGTGTTTGGCGGTGAAGTTGTGACAGCGGCCTAAATATTTCAAAAGAAATTTTACGGCTCCCATTCACCCCCCCTCTGGTCACCGTTTTCGGTCCTTCATTGTGTCTATGTTGTAATCCCTTTGTAAACTGTGAGGCCCCGCCTTCCATCCACCGGTTTCCAGCATCTATGGAAATGAAAGTAGGTGGGGATTGATTGATTACCCCCCCCCCCCCCTGAAAGGCCCTTGTTTGGTTTTGATAATTGAGTGACAACTTTAGGTGGACTAACATGTGTGATGGTTGAGATACACAGGAGTTAGTTCACGGTACATGTGTGTGAGCAACATATGCCATGGTGAAGATGGCTTGGAGATGTTGTGAGGCTCAACACATGAGTTGATAAAGGAGCTCATTGCAAATGAGACATGACATGGAGTCATGTGACCAAGAGGTGAAGATCAAGATGAGGCTTGGCTTGATGGACCGGTTGCAAGTGTGAAGGGCAAGTTGAGGCAGCGAAGCGAAGGACCATGCGATGGTGAAGCTTGGGCAAGACTTGGCGCCGATGGACCGACGCAACGGTGAAGAGCAAGTGAGGTCAAGATCGATGGACCAAGAGTGTCACATGATGATATGAAGTGGATCATATCATTTGATGATCGTGTTGGTGCATGTTGTTGCATTGGCACAATGGAGGAAGACGGTGGAGATGGAAATGCGCAAGGCAAAGGTATAACCTAGGGCATTTCATTTCACCGGTCTAAGGTTGAGTAGAGAAGTACTTGACCGGATTTAGGATAGATGGCCGTACTATCAAGAGGGGTAATCTTGTTTGCATATCGGTCATCTAGTGCCACTTGAGCGATCTAACATTGCGATGTGCTAGGATCGAGTGGCGTGGTGAGTTGAAGAGAAAATCCTTTGAAAATGATTGTGAAAATGCTAACACACAAGCACAAGAGGTTGTACACTTGGTGGTGTTGGCACATTTACAAAGGTGGCGTTTGTTCGCGCCGGTTTGTAGGGTTGAGTTGGGCTTGGGTCCCTCTCTCCTCCCGCCGAGCTTGCGAGGCGGGATTCGGGCGCTTTCGGGAAAATTGGAGGCATATTTTCCATTGCGCCGGATGCAAATTGTTGTTGGAAACATACTATCCATGGTGATCAAGTTGGTATACTTGTTGGATAGCATGGTGCGAAGTTGGCGTTGCGACGCGGCGACGAAAAGACGAAAACTGCCGCACGGCGGGCGCCGGACGCTCGGGCGGATCGTCCGGCGGGCGGCGGACGCCGACCGAAAGTTTACGGTTTTCGGCCGTTCGGCCGGCCGTCGCCGGACGCGGCCGGACGCGGGCGGACGCGAGAGCGGGTCTTGTGGCGTCCGGCGCATGTTGCGGCTCAGCGCGGAGCGAGGGTTCCTGACGGCGCCGGCGGGACGCGGGCCAAGGGCGGACGCCGCGGCGGACGCCGACGTGGCGGCACGTGGTTACCGCGCCAACCAATCGTCGAAGCGCGCGCGGCCGAGGGCGCCGGACGCGTCCGGCGGCCTGCGGCGGACGAGTCCGGCGCATGGCTTCCGAGCAAAGGAGAAAGAGCCGTTGGGCGCCAACGGTTGTGTTTGATTCGCAGGGACACGTGGAGCGCGGAGGAGCGCGGACGCGTCCGGCGGGCTTGCTCCGGACGCGTCCGGCGAGTATCTGCGGTGTTGCCGAGGTGGGTAACGGCTAGTTGAGACCTTGGGTCTATATATACGTGGTTTGGCCGGCCGGGCCGGTGGCCGAAAGCACGCCCGGCTATGTTGCCTTGTGTGGTGGTGCTTGAAGCCCTCTAACTCACATATGCTTGGTAGTGACCATCCGATAGTGTGAGAAGAGCGATTCTAGTGCGAGTGCTTTGTGAGATTGCATTTGTGGCACTAGGTGGTTGTGTTGCAAGCCGGAGAGCTTGTTACTCTTGGAGGATTGTCACCTCCTAGACGGCTTGGTGGCAAGAGGCTCCGTGGTAGCACGCGTGGAGATACGGTGCTCCGGAGAAGAGATTGTGAGAGGTTCGGTGCTCACCTCGCGGGGATCGCGAAGAGTAGCCTTATTGGATTGCGCGTGTCATTGAGTTACCACCCTTGCGTGTGTGGGTTTGCTCGGTGCCTTGAGGGGCGTGCCTTGAGGGGCAAGTGACTTGAGGGTCACACCGAAGAACCATCTAGGTGAAAAGACCGGAGGAACCACCGAAGGTGTTGGTCGACACAACAGGACGTAGCTTGGGGGCAACCAAGTGAACCTGGTGAAAAATCGCCGAGTCATCTTGTGTCCACACTTCGCGGTGGTTTGCAATCTCTTTCACAAGCTTTGTATTTACTTTTCTTACATTCTTGTATAGCTTGTGTAGTTGCTCTTGTGGTTAGTTAGCTTGAGTAGCTTGTTAATCACCTTCTTGCTTGTGTAGCTAGAAGTAGAGTAAGTTGCCTTACTTAGCTTGTGTAGTTAAGTAAGATTGAGTTCTTGGGTTTGGCTTGTGTAGCTTTGTCCATGAGCATCTAGTGAGCTTAGGTTGGTTTTGTGCTTTTGCTCATTAGAATTGTGTAGGTGCACACCGGTTCTAAAGTACTAGCTTCTTAGGTTTGTGTGACCTTGCAAGCTAGACTTGTTTAGTGTGCACTAGCTAGATTGGTACCTTGTCTTCTTGTTTAGGATCTCTTACAAGGTGCATCTAGAGACATAGATAGAGGGGTGAAAGTTTTGGTTAGGCCGATAGATTTAATTCCGCACTTATATCGGTTAGCCGAGAATTAGTTTTAAAAAGGACTATTCAACCCCCCCCTAGTCCGCCATCTCGACCTTACACCCCCCCCCCCCTCCCCTCGAAATTTACTCAAAAAAATTAGGTTGTGTCTTGGTTGGCCCGTGCTTAGTCGGCCCATCTAACCATCTATTTTTTTTAACACACATCTATGATTTATAGAACAATTTATGATGAACAATGTAAAACATGATCATAGCCAACTCAAATACTAGTTGAGACTAGTTGAGAACATCTATCCGGTTGTTTTAGTAATCTCAATCCATGGATTCTAGTCACCCTCTACATAACAAAGAAAAGGCCACCCACACCACAATTGGGTAGTGGAGGAGAATTTCATTTTCACCAATATAATTTGAAGTCAGTCTTCATGGAATGGATTCCCCATCAGTTAGCACAAATTAGTTTGATCCCTACGCAATGGGTTTTTTAATGAACCACATTACCCCACCATCGATCACATTGGTTGGTCAAGCAATGGTGCAAGCCAGCGCCCGACAGCACGCTCCGAGTTTCAACGCCGTGTCCTCGACTGTCACCTTCGTGACATCACCTCCGATCCCTCACCGTCTCCACTCCCGAATATACAAGCAATATTTTTTTTTCCCAGTCGATGGACAGGAAGAATATAGAGAAGCGAATAAGAAACGGCGCCGCTGCCAGAGGTCAAATCAAATCCGCCGCGTATCTAACCCAACTCGTTGCACCGCATCTTTTGCGTGCGACCGCTTGACACAATAAGGTGTTGACGTCGACGACGAGCTGTTGGACGTCTACTAGTTGGTTCTGTGCCGGCTCCAGCGTTACGTTACGTCACTGTGGAACACGTACCGAGAAGATTTGACGTCGCGTACGTATCGTGTGGCCATGCACCAGCAGGAACACATCCATTTTTCTGCCAGTCGTGTAGCTGTAGAACCACAGGGCGATCGACAGGCACACACGGCACGTAACGGCTCCTATTCGCAGGTCACAACAGGTCAGGGTTATTCGCCTGGCCCGGCACTCCACTAGATTTCGTGAGGTCACCACACACGCGTTCTCGATTGACCCCGGTGGCGACGAGCGCCGCAGCCCGCAGCCGCGCAGCAAGGACCGAAGGGGACAGGAGCCGGCCAAAAACGATCGATCGAGCATGGCCTCGATCTACCTGCTCCAAATTAATCTCAGTGGACGACGCGCCGGCGCGGCGCCCGGGACGAGTCGACCAACCACATCCACCACGCGAAGCTAGCGCTTCCCCAGTCAGTAGTCACCTTCCGACTTCCAGCACTTCCTGCTCCGCACTGCCGCCACGCTCGATCGATCAAGTCAACCGGACCGGCCCGCCGGCCGGCCGCCCCGCGCCCCGCCACCACGAAAAACCGACTCGGCGCGGGCGACACGGGCTAGTGAGTAGTGACTGCCCAGCCAGCCAGGGCTGTGGCCGGGCTGCGCGGGCGCGCGTCGTGACGACGGGGGCCGGCCTGTGTCGTACAACGTCGACGCGGACCGCGGGGCGCTGTGGCTGACATTTGCTCTCGTCGTTTCGTCCTCCCGAAGGACGAACGGACGCACGCACACGCATAGATAGGTCAAGCCTAATGGAGCCACGGTGGAGGTCGCTGTCCTAGGCCGGACTCGAATACTCGATCCATCGGCGCGGCGCGGCGCGGGGACCTGACGCCTCTCGCTCCCGTCCACGCGGCTCCACTCCAGGTGTGGAACGTACACCGCAGGAATGCTCGCGCCGTCGCGCGCCGCCGCAGGGCCCCGCGATGCCTCCACCCTGCCGAGCTCCACTACTACGACGCGCCCCTGGGTCTGTCGGGGCCGCCTGTCCTTCTCCTTCTCTCGCGGGTGCCGGGAATTTTTCTTGCCTCAGCGGCAGCGTGACGCGGTGCAGCCGTGCAGGTGCAAGCGGCCGGTGCGGCAGTGTGGCTGCTGTAAAAAAAATTTGTAACACGTGCGGTTTTTGAATTTAATTGACACATGGAATTCACTTGTTTGGTGTTCGCTTCCGGTGCGCCTGTACACGAACGCCAATCAGTCCACAGTGAGGCAAGACAGTTTGCTTCCGGTGCGTGATCTGTCTCGTGTTGGAGAACCTATTCACGAAAGTTCTGGCTCGGAAATTCCCTCGTCAGAAAAATACTCTTCTATACTAGTTCCGGGAAGAAAGGCCCATAGCAGAAGTCCAATATGTATCGTGGACCCAAATATCCTTCCGTTAAGCATTGCCTCTGGACCTATTTTGCACCTGGACCAGAATCTCGCACATCAAGAAGATTACCTCAAGGCAGCCCATTAAGTAGCATGCTCGGCCCAGCAGATGGTTGCCACGAGACCCATTTCGTTACCTTTTCTGGATTGTTTCTCGACACGAAATTTCTTCATAGCCTTGTCATTACTTACTGCAGTGCCATCTTTGTCCTGAAAACAGAAGGGCACGTCGCGTTGCGTTCGTCGTCGCCACAGCGAGCAACAACAAGTCGCCACCACGGGAACTGTTCCCGCGGGGCGCACAGGATGGCTACATATGAACAGCGAGCGCGATAGGGCATGCAACGATCGAGAGCAGGCCAGGACGCGTACGGCCGGGCGCTCAACGTACTAATGCCGTGGCCCTCGCCGCCTGAAATGAAAGGAGGCGCACCAGCAAGATAGCTGCGTGTTCCGGCACGCGTCGGCGTCGCGGAGTGCTACCCCGTGTTTATTCGCGTGCGTGGACGATGGACCGCAGCTTGCGCCCCGCAAGGCAACAAAAGAGCGGCGGCCACCGGCCGGCATGCGCGCGCGGTCGACGAGGACACGGCGTGTCTAGCCCATTTGTTGATGATGCGTGCGCACGGCGAGCCGGGACGACGGAACGCACGGATCATATTTACATTTTACTCGATGGATCACGGCACGGCGTTGACGTCCCTCTCGCCTGCCCTGAGATAGAGATTAAGCAAGGTCCCACGAACCAGATGCGCCTTTGACTAATGTGTTACACTAAACAGTCACAGTACAGTAGTGCCTGCGCTACTACATCCAGTACACTATAGAGCTACACGGCTGTGAATGTCTCCTAGTAGACGTCATGTGCAGGTAAGCCGCGGCGGAGGCTCGGCGCACACCACACAACACATGCGACGCCGGTGCACAGTGTTTGTACTGTTGCCCCATAACGGCAACTTGTTCCGTAGCCAGTAGCCGGAACGAGGACAGGACGGGCGGGCGGCGGTGAGACGGCGAAAGCTCCAGGCCGGGGGAGGGGGACAGGCCCGTTGGATTTGGAAACAGATATCGATCCGCGATGGACGCCGGATCCGCATGATTAGGCCTGATGGACTGACGCGCGACGTTTCCTCCAGGCTCCCTTGGGCCGGGGCCCATTACAGTGATGGCCGACCTTCGCTTCGCTTTGTCCGCGTCCGTGTTGTCGACCGTACGGTGTTTCCAGCACCGCTTGCTGGCCCACGTGATCCGTCGCATGGCCCGGCTGCATGCATTTTATTTTAGCGGATTATTCGACATCGATCGCTCCCTCCTCTGTTGCTAGTGACTACTACAGTTACAGTACTACTACTGCTACTGGTCTAGTAGTGCCCTAATCCAAGCGTGGCGCGCTCGAGCTTATCCTTAACAACGCCTTCATGCAGCAATGCCACGGGATCAAAACAAGTGAGCAGGATAGTGCAAAGCAAGTAGTAGTATAACTGTACAAGTAATCAACTCTTGTATAACTGTGCTTGCTGCGTCATAACGCACGTACACTCTGCATGTCGACGTCAGCTCCTTTAATTCGTTGCGATCTTTGGCTACGTGACAGACGCGTGGAGAACGTGGTCACGTGGACACTACTTACCATACTGAAGAGCTCGCGTGGTGTCGGTACGATCGAGCGCGAGCGAGAGCGGCGGCCTGTCCGCGTCCCGTCCAGCTCAACAGACGCGTCGATCCTCTGGGTCTGGGTCTGGATCGGAGAGCGGTGAGAGTGCATGCACGTTGCACTTGCACGGGCAATCGGCCATGCATTTCCAGCCTGGACAATTGGACGCTAGCAACATACTAGTACGCTAGGCCGTACCTGTACTTGGATCGACCCGCGCAGCGCGCTGACATCGAACGCCGATTGAGACTTGAGAGTGGTCTTATTAATTTGGAGCGTTATTTCTGGCCCGCCGGACGGTCGGACCATATATATATAGATAGAGCATCAATGCAATGATCAATGTCATATATATGTAAGCTCATGCGGCGGCACCGGCCGGGCGCATATGCAATGCAAGCCGGCGGCGGAGAGAAACGAATCGAGTTGTTGGCCTCGGGCCCGTTGCCCCGTGCACATGCATGCGCGCGCCGGGCACGTTCAGCCCGGCACGTAGCGGCCAGGTGTAGGGGGGCGACTAGCAGCTAGTGCATAGTATACACGGAACGCGACATCGCTCGCTCTGCGTATAGTAGACGACGTACGCGCGCGTACGTTGCGTACAAACTATAACCCCTCTGACGAGAGTGGCTACATACTACGCCGTCTACACGTGCATGAATGCGTGCGCGCTGGTTCGTGTACGAGCGGTGGCTTCTGCGGCTAGCCTTCTTGCATTGCATCGATAACTGCATACAACGACGCCGCACACGTGTCTGGATCGGCCGAGATCAGCTGCCAAGAGTACAGAGTACTGGTGGTATAGGCACTGCGTTTTCTCGGTTGTTGTACCGTGTCGTTTGTCGCCTTGCTCGCCGTCGCCAGGCGCGCGGCCGTCGTGGCCCGTGGCCCGGCGGGTTGTTTATGGCTTGCGGCGCTTGCCCCGGGTGCCAAGTAGCTTCGCACTGCACGCCTGCACGACGCACAAAGCCTTCCCTTTCCCGTGCTTTGTTTTATGTTTAGCAGGAGTAGGAGCCGATCGAAGCGCGTACGTGTCCCTCCTCCGGCTTTTATTTCTTCCGTGGGAGATGAGCGAGGGAACCGCCGACGACTTGCAGCACCGACAGAGTAGAGGCGCGGGGATCGATGACGATACTTGTCATGTCCAGGCGGTGCCGAGTCCGGGCCCTGGCCCTGGCGGCGGTAATTCAGTCGCTTTGTCGGTTTCTCACCCGTACTCTTACGGCGCGTTGGCGCGTTGCTCCGTCCGTTGACATGCACATGCCGGCCCAACATATAGAAACAAGCGATTCGAATTGATACACGACAGTGCATTCCTATGTACAAGCACAATGTCTTGCTATATATATAAAGCTTGCCTCATTTTTTTTTAAAAAAAATCATAGTACAGGCGCATACTTAGTACAAACACAGTATATATATGCACACTCACCATATATATATCATAGGTGCAAGGATGCCAATAAGCACACCATACTTATTTATTGAATGAATAGCGGTGTGTCACTCTAGAATAGTATAGAAGAAAGCTCAAGAACCCATAGAGTATAGAATTTTAATAAAGTTAGTAGATTTCACCTGCACTAGTACTCAAATCATACTGACCTAGCTAGTACAAGCTTTAAGAATTTGTCCACAATTATAAGGAATTATTTTTTTGTCCACAATTATAAGGAATTATTTTAGATGAACTAACCCTCCAACTCAATTAAAAAAAGGAACAACATCCACACGCATATGCACCTTTAAAACGTCTATCACCAAATGAATAAAATTACTCGTACTTACTACTTCTTTATCCTTTTATTAGCTAAGACAATCTCCAATTAAAACGGTAGTACAGAGATTTCATTTTTTCCTTAATGCTTTCTGTACAGGTCCTCTGCATTGTCAGATTGTGATCTCTCCGGCATGCAACATGCGCGATAGATGCATGCTGATATCAGGGTTAATTTTGTTTCCATCTCCCATTGCCTAGGAGGTGTTCGAGAGGGGTTGACACGTGCTGCCACTCACTGACACTGTCGAGTGTAGGAGGCCCCCTCACTTTTTAATTTTGATTTCGTAACCCTGCCGTTTGACAACCGGGAGAAGAAGTCACGCATTATACTATTATCGTTACACTAGCATTATATTACACGTAGCCGGTGCCAGCTGCCCAACTTGCATTGCACAGCGCGGAAACGAACTCCACTCCCCACTGGTGACTGGTGCAGTGCGCTGAACTCATATCGTTGCGAGTTGCGACGGCAATGGTGTCGTGCGAGGTGCATCGCATGCAAGCGAGACATTGGAATCCGGGATGAGTTCCTAGGACTCCATCTGCTCCGCAAATCATGATCATTATCTACGATTCCGAGGTGGCCGGGCAGGCGGGCGCCGCCGGCGCCACTGGCCGTGGTTTTGCGTAGCAGGGGTGGTGGCTCGCGATCGGGAGTTCCAGGGATTTGCTGTCAGAAGTGTCGACAGTCGACACCGACCAACACCTGCGCGCTGCTGATGCGATGGGCTTACGATTACATTCTAAACGCGCGTGTCAGCAGCTGCCTGTGCAAAAATCAGATGATAACGAACCCATTTCTTCAAACATTGGTAGTACATATGTGGTAGGTGTTTCATTATTTATCATCACACCATAAATATTCATCACCTTGAACTTATTCATTTATTAAATTGAGCCAATGGCTATGTGGGTTGAGTAAAAAGTTATCAAGTGTTCGATTCTATAGGAAAAAAATAGCATTTTTGTTTTAAACCACAAAATAAATTAGAAACCTACTCAAATTATTTGATCAAATCTATGAAATAGATGAAAGACAAGGTGTGGAAATTGGATTTGGTTGACAGGCATAATAACATCTTATATATCTATAAACTATTATAAATTCACAAATGTTTATCAAGTGCAATCTCCACGAGTGCCTCTTTGCCAACATGCGCACCCCGCATAGCTGTCCTGTCCTCCTGATCTCTAGCGTGCCGCTACCACCGTTCCACAATTGACCACCTCATCAAGCACTATCTTACCCTCCCCGGGATCGTTCACCTGACTTCTAGTTTGCCCTTCTCTCCCAACTAAATGTCCTCCTGAATAGTAGTGTGGTGGTGGGGAGCAATGGTATGCACCTCATTTGCGGCAGGCGAGAGGAGCAGCAGCAGGAGTTGACATCGAAAGAGCTACGGTTGTGATCAGGGACAGAGAATATGGAGGACAATGAGGAAGTACCCATGGCGGAGCGAGAGGGTCAAGTTCAAGGAGAGCGAGTTCTTTGTGTGTGCGTGGAATGTGCAAGAGAAAGACGAAATAAATATAAAAATCTATGCCAATGACAGTTACTACATTGTGTTAGTGGGACCGTGGAAGGAAGTAACGCCGTGCTTCTCATCTAATTTTAGCTTCTGCTACTTCAGCTGGCCAATAGTTAAGCCCATTTGGTCGATCAAGAGTAATTTGAATTCGTTTGCAGAGAGGAAAGGCGGTTGGTCAACCAACACTACCGGAAACGGAGCCGTCGCCGAGGGGGACATCCTTTGCTGAGGGCCCAGAGTCGGGCTCTCGGCACGACATCCGTTGCCGAGAGGCCATCATCGGCAAAGCGTAGCCGTCGGCTAACTTTCTATGCCGACGGCCGACTGTCGGCAGAGAGGACCCGTCGGCAAAATGCTACCTTTTGCCGACGGCCAGCTCTCGGCCAGCTCTTGCAAGGCCAAAGGTTTGTACAGAGAGGTTGAACATACCACCTGTCAGCCTCCGGCGCCCACGGAGAACAGTACAGAACCGTTTACTTATACTGCTCGAGTCCTACTACTGCGTTCAGTTTTGTACTACGACGGGTCTGCTAGTTTAATCACGCAGAAATTAAAACGCTGACCTACGACTTTCCCGGATCACTCGGTCGCCCGGAGGCCGGCGGACCGCCGGAGTCTACTACTGCAGAGGGCACACAGATACGTACTCCGTACGTACACAGTCCGTGCCGGCCATCTCGAATCTCGTCCCCGGGGCATGCACGGACGTGTTGTCGTGTAGCAGCAGCCAGCAGGGCCTAAAGAGCTGGGGAGATG
Source organism: Themeda triandra (assembly GCA_018135685.1). Taxonomy (NCBI): domain Eukaryota; kingdom Viridiplantae; phylum Streptophyta; class Magnoliopsida; order Poales; family Poaceae; genus Themeda; species Themeda triandra. Next base: position 2,981,150 of record JAENPR010000007.1, on the reverse strand, counting down.
TGCGCCTTCACAGCAGTCCTCTCCCGCGCGCGGGCACAGCCGACGCGGCGTCGTTGGTATTGTGCTTGTGTGCCGCCGCGGTGGAATCGCGGCAGGGTACCTTGCGCCGCCCGCGCGCCCATGCACGCCACGCGAATAGGCCCGGCACCCGCGTGCGCGTGCTGCTGTGACGACGAACGTGAACGGTAACTGTGACGACCTTCTGCGCTTGGGCCTAGTCAGAATGTTACCGCGCGCGCTTGAGCTACCTAGAGCTTAGGAGGAGTAGACTTGATCAGAGTCTTTAGCTGCCGCGTGGGTCATCTTTTAAAGGTGAAACCGGTCCAGCAAAGCGAGCGAGACGGGAGGTCTTTTTCGACGTACCGTACCGTTTGGGGCCAAATCGATCGAAACGAACAACAGATCCGATCTCAGTCCACGGACACGACGACGACTCTGACGACTAAGTACTCCGTAGCTATAGCTAGCACGGGATGACTCGCGCACACCGCAGACAGGAACGGGCACTCTCGGTCTAGTCACGTACGTTTGCGCTGACTCGGAACCCGATCGCGATCGCGGCGGCGGCCACCACACGGCAAAGACGGCTCCGCTGGCACATTATGTAAAACACAGATCCGCAATGCTACTAATAGCTCACAGAGTGATGGCCTTGGTACGTACATAATAATTTGAAATATAAAAAGAGATTAAAACTGTAATGAACTAATGTAATTTTTTCACCGATCTACAACACTACAGAGGTGCATATATATGTATGTACTATGTATATATAGTTAAATACATATACGTCTCTGGAACTAGCACGAAAACAAATGGTGTACGTACATACATATTACCTACTAGCTAGCATCACACGGTGATACGGGAGCAACCATCAAACTGAAAACTCCGCACACGTACGAACGAACAATTCCATGCCCTACATTCGATCGGTGCCCTCGTTCCTTTTGCCCACAGGCACACAGAGATCAGTACCAGCAGTACGGCCTCTTTACAGCACGCGTCCTATGATCCTTCACCCTCAGCGCCTCATCACCCGTCCGTCCTTTCACGCAACCATTGCGTTCGGTCGGTTCGTACAGCGTATACATCTTCATCTTTAAAGTCGCATAATACTTATTGCATTGCATCGATCTAGATCGATCGATCGATCGACCGATCCATTTCACGCAACCATACAATGCAAACAGATCGAGCGCCATTTGTGTGCTGTACGGTACGGTGGTACCACTAGCTTTGCTAGCAACATAATCGACGATCCATCCATGATCCATCCCCGTGTTAAAAGCGTCGTCGGTCCACTACTGTATATATGATGCTAGCTGTGTGGAGATCTCGCCACGCCCACATCTTTGCACCTATGGTTCTTGCCATGTCGGCCATGCAATGCATGCATGAATGAGCCTCACTTTGGTACATGTTTATGCAACTTGACACGTGACAACTAGCTGCTAGTAGTAGTAGTATATGACACACTAAAAATATATACACATCATATATTGCTGTGTGCATCGTAACCCGAGGAGGAAATCCCAGCCAAATCTCGCCGATACGATGAACAGTGACTGACAGATTCGATCGTCCAACGGAAGTGTCCTACCGTGTCCTCCGATCCTTCCCTTTATTTTGTTTTACGAGACGACAACCTGGCTGGATTCTCTGCATGTATGCAGTGGTTACACTTCCTCCGTTGACATGGAAAGAATTCAGCAGCGTAGTTTATTTTATACTACTCCATATGTCAACCACTGTATGTATACATACATATATACATACATACTGCTACTGTAGTGGCAACAGTGTGTCTGTGGGCTACAATACCTTGGACGTACAGTTGGACGGCAGCTTATCTTATTTGTGTGGTGCCATTTGTTTCGACCAGCATATCTCCATCGATCTCACAGTCACAGCGGCACACAACACACTAACTAGTTTATTCTAGGCGCCTTTATTCTAGCTACCTCGCTGTACATCGGTTGGAACCCTAGACATTGACGATCCTTCCATGAACGTGACACTTGATTTGTATCTTTGCGTATGTTAACGTGCCAACAACACAGCACGGCAGCCAACAAGTCTATTGATCCATCAAGAGCCATGCATTTGCAATAGTTAGCTTATGGTATCAGGCCTCATCCTTTTTGGTAAATAACGCCAAGCTGCGCACTGTGCAGGGTCCGTACTCCCACAGTGCTGACAAGGACATCAACTTTGAAAGCTTGCTGTTGCACGTTAGGAACGCAACATAGTAGCCGCACCATTTTAATTAATTATGCAGTACCATATATATAATCATCAACTGTTACATCATTCTAACTTTTTTTTTGAATGGTTACATAGTTCTAACTGCAGACGACTGCAGTAGTGATTATCTGAATTCATCTTCCTTTTGAGCTTTGGCTTCGAGTTGTCCTGTTTGGAGCAGGGCTGACAAGCTCAAGCGAGCATGGAACAAGTTTGGCTTTTGCTTTAGTTTCGTCTAAGAGTACAACCCTCTAAGCTCTGCCGTTTTCAACCGACGATTTGTGTAATGTGTATCTTCCGCTCGAGTCTTGGCATCTCACCAGCTAGGTTTAGCGGAATGTAATCGTAAAACTCTCTTCTTCTTAATAAGGCATGTGCAGCGCACGTTTTTGAAAAAAAGAGTTTGACTTTTGATACTTAGTCACAGTGCCTAATAATGCTCTTCACGCCAGCCTTATCTTTCCTCTTCTTCTTGAATTTATCCTAGCCAAATTATTTGCGAATTGATCGATTGGCCATTGGGGAGCAACAAGGAAAAACAAAGACAAATAGCAGAGCATGGAGAATATTTTCCCCTTTGTCACGTTAGTGCGCATATTAAAACTAAAACCTTGGTCGTAGTCATGCATTTTTTATATGACAATAATGGACCGTCCGTACATGTAAAGAGAGACTTAGTATTGGTGCTGGGATTAATTCATGGAAAAATAATCATCCACGTCGTCGTCGTCATCCAACAATTTGAAGTGGACGTGCATACGAGATTATTCCTAGCTACTAGTAGAAGATAATTATCAACCGCATGCGTATGCATGCACACACCACCAATAATGGGTCGTGTATATATGCCGGATTCGATCGAGCAGGAATAATATTAGGTTACCCACAGAACTTTTGGATTATTTTTGTATTTTTTTAGAAATGATCTTTTTTTAGGTTGAGTGTCAAGCTCGAATAACAGTAGTGTCCAATTAATAATTAGCATATGATAGTTAATTATTAAACTGGACATATATACATGCCTGCCTGCCCAAGAATAGGGATGCGCTACCAACAAACCATCAGGACGATTCTGCTTAATGACGTCATACCTAACCTGCATTTCATGATCAAAGGACGAATCCATAATGATTGGTGATATGATTTCAGACAGAGGTCGTCCATGTTGTAGCAGAAACAGTGACAGTCTATCAGGTTGCTATTTCTATTGCTATATACTACTTTAAAGGCACCCTTTAGAGGACGATTGTGCTGCCACAGGGACAAACACATTTTCCTAGCTAGCAAACAAAAAAAAAATCTATCACTTACTGAGTACATATGTCGGTCTATGTACATGTCGCATTTTCCACGAAATTAATAAGTCACATTTTGCTCTTTAAATAATTATTATGTTATTAAAAGTGGAAATCTTGAATATATATAGCCCATGTTACTTCATCTAGGATTCTTGGGGTACAGTACAGTGCAGAACAGAAAAGCATATATTCCTAACACTGCCAGTAAACAAAGATCTAGCTGATCATTAGCAGATGTCAGCGAACGATCGAGCAGTTTGTCAGATCCTCCTACGTGCTACTGCTACGGTTCAATAAAGGCAACCACGACCGGTGTTTCTTCTAGCCCTTTCAACACAATGTTAGTAGTATATAATTTGTCACTATCAAAGTGAAGGAGCCACGAGCCAGCACAGGAATGAAACTGATTACATTGTCCAAACTGAACGGCAGAACACCAAAGATGGATCTCTGACTAGACTTGTTCATAATTATATATAGAGATGACATAACAAGACTATGATACTTAACGCTGAAAGGCTCCGTCCTGACAGTTTTCTTCAGATAATTCAAGCTCTGACGAAACTGTATCAGAGTTGCCAACTGATGACTCAACGCTGAACAAACATCATTAAAATATCCCGTGGACAAAACTGGATGCTTGCCGCCTCATCTTTTGGAGGGGGGATAAGTGGACACCTGATCAACTACCGAGTCTCCTGCTCCGGTGGCCGGTGCCGTGACCGGGAAATCTTTCGGAGGAAGCTCTGCTGTCCCAACGGAGGTCGACCGAGACCGGGACGCCGGATAACTCTGAAGCCGGTAACCTCCCAGAGAGCAACACCAGCTTCCGTCGTGGATAAACAAACAAACACAAGAGCTTAGCCGCAGGAGGCGCGTACGTACGTATATGGGGTGGTTGTTGCCGTGCCGCCCTCGCCTCTCGCGTTGTCGTTGCCATCTTTTGCCCAACCACGAATCAACTCTGGAATTCCACTAGAGATGGATACGTCCATGCATCTACTCATGCATATCCATCTAGCTGAACCGATGATGGAATGGAACTGCTGATGCGTTGTTACCCTAGCCGTCTATCCACTCCGACGAAATGCAGGCTGAAATGCAGCAGCAGTTGGTATGTGCTCGGCACAACTGACCGGCGGAACAGAGGAGGAACACACACAGAGCAGGAGCAGCCCCAGCTGACGGGCTTGACCCAGACCAAGTCTCGCCAAGAGATCGATCTCTGCGAAATAGTGTGCCGTGCTCCTGTGTTTGCGTGACTAGGTAAAAGAAGTCGCACTGTGCGTGTACGTGTACGTACGTGTACGCGCAAGGGGACCAGGCAGGCAGGCACGCAGCGGAGCGGATGGTGGTAGCATGTTAGGTGCATCAAACTGTTCCCCACTTTGATGATCAAACGTCTTTATTTGGCTGCAAGCACCCAGTAATTGCCGTTCGAAGCAAAAAGACTTTGCGGTTGCTGAGCACACAAAGTTGGGTCAAATTTGCGCCAATAACACATACGAGCATTCCCTTTCGCTGCTCAAAATCCAACGGCCGGCAAGGGGTTAATCTTAATCCGATTACTAGTCGTGCCTCTTGGTTATCACTCCTACTCTAGTTCTACACTTCTACCCAATGCAGAGTAGTAGAGTACTGTGCCGTTGCTGTTACAATTTACTGCCACGCGCAAGTGATTCGTGGCAGGCCACGCATCTGCCACTGCAGCGCATCAATTTTCCACGGCAGCTTGGAGATCTCCTTCACTGCAGACCGTCGCATCCGGCAGCGATTACACGAGCAGGTCGGTGTGCTGCAGCGGCGGTGTAGCCGGCTGCAGTAGCCTAAGCGTGCGTAGGTAGACCCAGACCCAGGCCTAGAGCTGCACGATTTTAATTGTTGCTGTTGCATGCAGCAGCTCACCTATTACTGCCAGTACAAACAAAACGGGCCAGAGGACAAAAAAAAAAAGGAAATGAAAGGAAAAATATAGTATCCTCGAAGAAAAGAAGAACAAATAAAGCTCATTTAAAAAAAGAATAGAAGAACAAAGGAGGAAAAAAAAGAAAAATAAAGTGTGCATCAGCATTGGACCAGTGGCGGAAGCGTCTGGAGTGAGGTGTCATCAGAGGCAGAGACGAATCAGCAAGGTAAAGAAAAAAAAAAGATGCAAATCTGCGACATCTCCGCTGGTTTCATTTTCACGAGCTCCTCCATTTCTTTTTCGAGAGATGAATCAGCAAGGAAAGGAAGAGCAGTAAATTTGCGACACCTGTACTGATTTCATTTTCCATCTTTTCAGAAAACTCAGAAAGGAATATACGGAGAGGGAAGTGTGCAGCAGTATTTTCCTCGTTCGTGGCTCTGTGTAGCAGGGCAGCACACTGCATTACCAGAAAAAAAATCTTTTTTTTTTCGTCTTCCAAATCTGGCGATGGTGATGGGGGCCGGACGGCCGGACGGGGACCCCATCAGCGCGGCCAGCTCCTCCTCCTGCCCTGCTCCGCCTCCACGTCCGTCGCAATAAATCGCGCGTCGTCTCCAATTCCCCCGTCTCCTTTCTCCTTGCCCGCGTCGGCTCAGCTCGAATCCAATCCCTCCTCCAATAATACGCCCGCACCGCACCGCACCGCACCGGCACCCCCATTTGCGCCATGCTGCCGCGGCCGGCGACCACCACGAGCCAAGAACGCGCGCGCCGGCATCCCTGCTGAGCCACCCAACCCAGGCTAGCGAAACCCGATCCCCTTCTCGCTCGGATCCCAGCCGCTCTCCCCCCACAAGCGTGCGCGCGAATTCTCGCCCTGCCTCCCTCGCCCAGGTGAGCTTCCCCTGCCATCAGTCTCTTCCTTTTCTAATCCCCTCGACCATCATCAATCCACTGTTTCGAGATATGTGTTGGTGAATTCCGCGGGAGGGAGGAAAGGGATTAAAAAAACTGAAATTTTTGTCAGCGTTTCTTGGCCTGGCTGCTGCCCCGCTTTAATAATGGCCGCGCGGTTGGTTGCTCGCTCTCCTCCGATTGCCAGGCCAGATGCATTGCTCAGGAGCGCTTGGGCCGTGGCAAGCTGCGGGATTTGGGCGATGCGTGCGGTTGAATGCGAGGGATTTGCCGCGATTTCTTTATGCAAATCATCGCCCCTCCCCTCCCGACCCGTGCTCCCCCCGCGTCCGCTCTCCCTTTCTCCGTCCGTCCCCAGTTGACGCCGAGCCAATTCAGCGCCGCTTTACTGTTATATAAGCTGTCCTACCAGACCAGGGCTCTGAGATGTGTCTTTCTCTTCTCCTTGCAGCGCCGTGCTCGATCTTGTGCTGAGGAAGATCCATGGAGGGGTGCCAACTGCTTGTAGGCTGTAGGATAGAGATGGAGGAGGAAGCGTTCTTTGACTCGCGAGAGGAGCTCACGCCGGCGCCCAGCCCGGGCCCTGCGGCATTGCCGTGGTCGGGGAGCCTCGACAGCGTGTGCCAGAGGAGGGAGCGGTTCATGAGGAGCATGGGCCTCGAGTGCTGCCCGGCTCCCCTGCAGGCCGGTGCTGTTGTGGCCACTGTGGGCGATGTCGAGAGGGAGGAGGAGGTTGTGCCGGAATTCGGGAGGTTGTGGTCGCAGTCGGATGAGAATGACTGCTCCATGTCGAGCTGGTCCACGGAGGAGACGGGGAGCTCGGTGGATGGTGGTGCCTCGGATGACAATTCTGTCAGTGGATCCAGCCGGGATGATAAGGTGGGCAGGAGTTTCAGTTCACTGTCCTTCATCCAGAGGCTCATGAGCCGCAGTGGTAAGCTCTCTGGTGTGCCCAAGGCGATCGAGAGGAGGAGGAACGGGTGGCTCCGGAGGCTGGGATTGAGGGGTGGTATCCTCGATCACGGTCATGGTGGTGATGAAGCTAGCACCAGCTCCTCAGAGAGTGAGCAGAACAGGGGTGGAAGGTGCGAAAGGGTCAAGGTCCGGTGCTACAGGAAGCGGTCGAAAGAATTGTCAGCAGTTTATCAAGGCCAAGTGATCAAGGGCCATGATGGGGCCATCCTGACTATGAAGTTTAGTCCGGATGGGCAGTTTCTTGCAACTGGAGGCGAAGATGGAGTTGTCAGGGTCTGGGGTGTCACGCAGTCTGAGGACTGCAGAATTCCCATGGATGATCCTTCCTGTGTTTACCTCAAAGCTTGTCGCCAGAGTGGCTTGGCTCCTGTCCATGCTGACAATGAGAAGAAATGCAAAGTCAAGGGCGTGAAGCAATCTGCTGATTCTGCTTGTGTTGTGATTCCAACAATGGTGTTCCAGATCTCAGAGGAACCATTGCATGAGTTCCGTGGTCACTCTGGTGATGTACTGAATCTGTCATGGTCTAACAACAACAAGGTCAGTACAATGAAATGTGCTTCGATTGCATTATTTTTTGTTATGTCCTTTCGTTTCTGATGATTGAAATTTTCTATCTTGCAGCAGCTACTGTCAGCATCAACAGACAAGACTGTTCGCTTGTGGGAAATTGGATCTGCAAACTGCATCGCTGTTTTTCCACACAGCAACTTTGGTAGGCCTATAGTCTCTTAATTACTGCCTCAAAAGTTTTCAACTATGCTTCTGAATTTGACCTCACCATTTTGCTATGAAAATTTACTTTTGCAGTGACTTGTGTCCAGTTCAATCCATCCAATGAGAATCGATTCATCAGTGGATCGATAGATGGCAAAATCCGCGTATGGGATATTCGCAGATGCAGTGTCATTGATTGGGTGGATATTAGAGACATAATTACAGCGGTTTGCTATCGACCTGATGGAAAGGTATCAGCATGCATCCTGAAGTGTTCTTTTTGGCTAACTTGTTATTCAGTAGTTTGTGAAATTAATCTTCTTTATCTTTTATACATCTTCAGGGAGCAGTGGTTGGAACCATCACTGGAAATTGTCGATTTTATGATGCATCAGGTAAAAAGAAAAAAAAAAGTGAAATATGTACTAGCTTTTCAATACCATTTGAGCACATCTCTGCTTCTACTTGAATGATATTCCGTATATGCTGATTATAACTACATCTTGATGAATCAGATAATCTGCTGAGGTTCGAGACACAAATTGCACTCAGTGGCAAGAAAAAGTCTTCTCTTAGAAGGATCACTGCTTTTGAGGTAAATATCTTCACAAGGAGAAAAGCTTTTATTGCATAGATTACTTCATCAGTTATTTTTCGTTATGATGATGCTCCTATGTTCTGACTCTTTATTTTATTTTTCATGTCAGTTCTCCCCAAGCAACCCAAGTAAATTAATGGTTACCTCTGCTGACTCGAAGATCAAAATTCTTGATGGAACCATTGTGACTCAGAATTATAGTGGTACGTTCCACATGCTTAGCCTTCATTCTTATTGATCTAAGCAATCATTAGATTTTATGTATTAGGAACTCATCACTTTATTCATTCAATCAGGACTCCGAACTGGCTCTTGCCAGTCGTTGGCAACATTCACTCCTGATGGGCAGCATATAGTTTCTGCTAGCGAAGACTCCAACATTTATGTATGGAACCATGAAAGCCAAGATGAGCCTTCACCGAAACATGCAAAAACCATATGGTCCTCAGAGCGCTTCCACTGCAACAATGCAGCCATCGCAATACCATGGAATGGACAAAAACCCAGAAACCCGGTCTCTTTGGCCTCTCAAATTTTGTCACCACAAGGAGATGACTTCTGGTGCATGAGTAAGGCTGTTAAGTGCAGTTCAAGTCGCAGTGAAGATTCTGCTATTAATAGTTTTGTGTCAAGATTTGCTCCTGGTATTTTCAATTTGAATCAGGAGTTCTCCTCTGAGTCCACTTGCAGAAGTTCAGCAACCTGGCCAGAGGAAATTCTGCCTTCTCGCTCAATTCGTGCAATTTTGGATGAGTCACAGTACAAGTTCCTAAGGAACTGTTTCCAGACCACACCAAACTCCTGGGGTCAAGTGATAGTTACTGCAGGATGGGACGGCAAGATTAGGTCGTTCCAGAATTATGGCTTACCAGCGCATCAGTGATCAGCTTGAGCATTTTGCTGAAACTACACGGCAGTTTTGGCACCTCACATGGCCTGAAGGGGGTACCCAAGCACCCAGCTATGCTGGTCCAGCGTGTGGTTTCTTGGTACAAGACATCACATGTCAGTGCTCCTGCTGAATTGTACATGGACCAGTGTTGTACATAATCAACCTGGTGGTCCTTTGAGATCTCCGCATCAGCGGTTGTTCATGGCAGGACCCGTAGATTGTACCTTTTGTAGAAAATTTTTTAGTGTAGATCAGATTTCTTCCTTTGCCCCTTATCAATTGCTCATTGATATATACAACAGAAATGTTAGTCTCAGCTGAGTGTAAGTTGAAAGTTCCCCTCCCATTGTATTGCGTTGTGGGAGCTCAAGCGGGAACCACCAGATATATATGTTCCAGTCAAATATACAAAATTCGTTCATTTTTTAAAACTTTGTGCCCTGTTCTGCTTGTTCTTGATTCATACTCTGTCAAATTTCAGATACAGGTGACTGGTTCTCCTGTTTGACATCATATAAGCACTTTGGTGTGGACCCGTTGAAGCTCTCTAGAGGTTATTATTGTACCCCTCTTATATGGGGCCTTAGGTTGTTGATCTTTTATTGGTTTGCCATGTTAGTTGAGCATCTCACAAGTCTACTGATCCTGATCTTGAATCCGTTAATGATTTGAGCTCGGACCTAGCATTATCTGATGAATGTGCTATTATCAGTTTCCAAGATATTTTCCCTGTGCACTTGATCTGTTCTTCGTTGTGTTTGCAAATCTGTTATCAGCGATTTTATCCTTCTACAAATATATTTTGTTATCAATCTTGAGCTACTATGTGGGATAAGATAACCAGATATTTTGGTCGGGTTATGGTACAAGAACCCATTTGCTGCTACTGCTATCACATCACTACTAACTGTACCTTTCTCTGGAGGTTGAGTTCCCTGCTACTCTGAGGCTGGCAAGGCTCCCAATGCATGTGGCAAGGCTCCCATTCGTCAGGACGTCAATGGATTCAACTCACTAAAGACATCAGAGATGCATTTGTCTACTACTCTACTTACTTAGATGCCACAACTGGATCGAGGCAAGGTGATCATTGATTGCCTCTAAATTTTTAACAACTTGGCCAAAGATTGGTGATCCTGATGTTGTCAAACATTAGGTTACTCAGTCTGCATGATTGACTAATGTAAGTCCAATGCAAGGTAGATATATGTTTTAAATCTTTCCTGCTTTTGGGTACTGCTAGTGTCAGCGTGACGCCATGCTGACATATGACACTGACGATTTTGTACGATTATGGATGAGTACAGGAAATTTGTTTCAAATTTTCAATCCGGAGGAGAGACTTCACTGCTGCCCAGAATCGAGGCGTGTAGGCTCTGTAATTTGATTTTTGCAGCTTAACATTTTAAAGCCTGAATACACTGACCACGAGAAAAACTATGAACTAAAAGAATTACTGTTATCAAGCTAAAAACTACCATTTCCAGCCTAAGTTGGACCAGATGACTAGGTCATCAGAACTGAGCAATCGTAGTCAACAGCGGTTAGCTTAACGTTGAGTAATAGAGAATTTGTCAGGTTGCAGCCTTGCTTCAGCTTCAAACTTTGCATGCCTCTGATTATGTCATCGCTGATCTCCTTCACTGAACCTCTGCTTAGGTCATCGATGATCTCCTTCACTGTACATTTTTTAACTGCCAGGGTGACCACTCTACACTCTGCTTCCAGTTCACCGCGGTCCACGGCCCTGCAATGCAACCAGAAAAAAAGAGGCGCTGGCGCGCTGCGCTAAAAGGGAAAGAACACGTTGGAAAACCCGAGAGAGCCTCCCTGCAGATTCAGAAACCTGTACTGAGAGTCTGAAACCACCAGTAAACGGCATGCCGCGAACAGTAGGAGGGAATTTCCAAATTCACCACGCCACGCTTTGAATTTCTCTGCGCAGCGGCCGCGGCAGCGCGGCGCAGACCTGCAGGCTGCAGCACAGCAGAGTACTGCTCTGAACATTCTGGCCAGGCTCGAATCATTGCGCTGGTCTCAACTGATCAACTCCCTAGGCATAATTGCGTCGGTTTGCTAATCACATCAGCTGCTGATCACTTTGCATTCGCAGCACCACCACATACTCGATCCGTGCATGCATAGAGATTAAGTTAAAATAACATAATAAACTAGTAAACATCCGTGCGGTCTTCAGTTGCAAACTTGTGTCAGCAACACTTCCACGGCTACACGTTCAGTACAGGATCAAGACAAGGAACGCGGCCATGATGATCAAGGTGACACCGAGCTGGAGCGCGGCGTCCAGGAACCTGAAGCTGACCAGAACGTGACCGCGACGTCGAACCGGTCCAGCGCTCGTCAGCCAAACCGGCACATCGTGGGACCCGAGTGGGTGTGAGTTGCGCGCGGCTGTGTCCGCCAGCCGGCTTCGGCCGTGTATAAGAGAGAGTCGTGAGCCGAAAGGCAAGGCATCAAACAAATTAAACTCAAACAGAATTATAATCATTCATCCTAGCTTACATCTCTTGCTTCCTATCTTGTTCTTCTGCTTCCTATCTCATTGCTTATGACACCTCCACACACCCTAGAGTTTATCTTACTCATTTCATGGATGGGTTACAACCTGATATTCGTGCTGTGCTGATGGTTCATAAGCCAAACACACTTGATGCTGCGTATACTCTCGCCTTACTGCAGGAAGAGGCGACCGAGATTCCTCGTCGTCGTGACACAAGGCAATGGAATCAGCGAGGTGCTTTGTACTTGCTGGGGGCAATGCACATCGCCAAGGCCATGCCCCTCATTCTGCTGATGATAAGATGCAGTTGCAGCCGAAGCCGCCAGATAAGCGTCTGCAGGACCTCAAGGCTTGGCGTCGAGCAAAGGGGCTCTGTGACCGTTGTGGAGAAAAGTGGTCAAGAGATCATAAGTGTGCAACCCAAGTGTCACTTCATGTGCTGGAAGAAACTTATGCTTGTTTTGATGATTCAGCACCTGATCCTTATACAGTGCCAGAAGATGAAACTACGAAGATGCTTGATGAAACTTGTAAGCGCTTGATGGGTGAATCAGGCTCAAGCATCAAGGCCTCGAGACTCTACAATTTTAAGGGTGAGTACAATTCGGTTCCGATAAAGATCTTAGTGGACTCGCAGTACTCTTTCTTTTATCGATGTCGGCTAGTGGCCGGGCTTTCTTTGTCTCGTTCGGCATTGTGCTCCTCTCATCCGTCGCTGTAGCAAATGGGCGAGATTATTCGGTGTGTGGCATTTGTTCTGTTTGCTAAGTGGAAAATCCGGGAGGTGTTGTTCGCTCATACTCCGAAAGTCCTACTGTCCCAAATTATGATATGATATTAGGGGTGGATCGGGTGGCATTGTTTAGTCCAATGAAAGTGGATTGGCGCAAAAATGGCTTGGGCTGCCTTACAAGGGACACACTCTGTATTTGAGGGGTATTGGTTTTGATGATACCTTATCTGATGACCAATTCCTGGTTCAGCTGTCTGCTATTGAGGATAGTCCTGGGAAGTCTGAAACAACTCTTGATCCTGCCATCAGTGCTTTGTTGGCTGCTTTTCCTCAGGTCACTACACCTCCAACAACATTACCTCCAAAAAGAGCCTGTGATCATCAAATTCCACTGGTAGATGGGGCCAGACCAGTATCTGTCAGACCATACAGGTACCCTCCTACACTTAAAGATGAAATAGAAGTTCAAGTGGAATCCATGCTGCAACAAGGTATCATACAACCAAGTGTCTCCCCATTCAACTCACCAGTTCTTCTTGTGAAAAAGAAGGATGGATCTTGGCGTTTTTGTGTTGATTATAGATACCTCAATGCACTTGATCAGAAAAACGCATTTCCTATTCCTGTTTTTGATCAATTGATGGATGAAATTGCTGGGGCTAAATATTTCTCTACCCTGGATTTGCTATCTGGATATCATCAGATCAGACTTAAGGAAGGGGAGGAGTTTAAAACTGCCTTTTCTACTCATGTGGGCCATTATGAGTTCAAGGTGGTTGCATTTGGCTTGTCTGGTGCTCCTGGAACTTTTCAGGGAGCCATGAATGCTACACTTAAACCTGTCTTGAGGCAATTTGCTATAGTGTTCTTTGATGATATATTGATCTTCAGCAAAACATTTGAGGAGCATCTAGATCATTTGAAGCAAGTATTCACACTCTTGCAGAAGGATCAGTGGCATATCAAGCTATCCAAGTGTACTTTTGCACAAACTGAGATTTCATATCTTGGCCATGTGATCAGTGAACATGGAGTGGCCACTGATCCCAAAAAGATTGAAGCGGTGGTCACCTGGCCCAAACCAACTTCTCACAAAGAGTTGAGGAGCTTCTTGGGGTTTCTTTGGATTTTACGAAGATTTGTCAAGAATTATGCTGTACTAGCTCAACCTCTCACAACACTTCTTAAGAAGAACACTTTATTTGTGTGGACTAAGGACCATGATGAGGCATTTGCTTCTGTCAAACATCAACTATGCAATGCTCCAATTCTAGCTTTACCTGATTTCTCCAAACAGTTTTGCATTGAAACTGATGCTTCAAAACTGGGTGTTGGGGCTGTTCTGTTACAAGCCAACAGACCAATTGCCTTTCTGAGCAGAGCATTGGGTCCAAGAAACCAAGGGTTGTCCACATATGAAAACGAATACATGGCTATTCTGATTGCAGTAGATCATTGGAGGTCTTACTTACAGCTGGGGAATTCGATATACCTGGACCGGAAAAGCCTGGTGCACTTGTCGATCGAGAGGTTAACTACCCACCGGCAACAAAAGGTTTTCACTAAACTGTTGGGTTTGCGGTTTCGTATAATTTACAAGCCTGGAGCCGATAATAGGGTTGCCGATGCTTTATCAAGAAGAGGAATCGACTGTCGACTTTGCTCTGTCTGCTCCTGTTCCTGTTTGGCAAGAGGAGGTGAAAGCCAGTTATAATGATGATGAGCATGCTCAAGCACTGTTAGCCAAATTGGCTGTTGACCCTTTAGCTGATCCTTCTTATACAATGAAACAAGGCCTTCTGAGGTACAAGGGCAGATTATGGGTGGGTCCAGATTCCAACTTGCAACTTAAAATCATTGAAGCATTCCATTCTTCTCCGGTTGGTGGACATTCTCGGATTTCCCGCTACTTACCAAAGAATCAAGCCCTTGTTTGCCTGGAATGGTATGAGGTCGATGATACTACAGGTTTGTCAAGGCTGTCCAACATGCCAACAAGCAAAACCGAGATAGATCCAAATACCCTGGATTGCTTCAGCCTTTACCAACTCCTACTATGGCATGGCAATGTATTTCTCTTGACTTTGTTGAAGGGCTACCCTCATCGGTGGCAAAGACGCATTTTAGTTGTTGTGGACAGATTCTCCAAGTATAGCCATTTCATTCCACTAGCACATCCCTTCTCCGCATTGACAAGTGGCTAAACTATTCATGAAGGAAATTTACAAACTCCATGGGATGCCTCAAGCTATTGTGTCTGATCGTGATAAGGTGTTCACAAGCCAACTTTGGCAAGAATTGTTCAACCTCAGCAAGGTGTCACTGAACATGTCATCAGCCTATCACCCCCAAACTGATGGACAAACTGAACGGGTAAATCAATGCATGGAAACATTTCTGAGATGCTTTGTGAATGCTACACCAAATAAGTGGCTTGACTGGCTGTACTTAGCTGAGTTTTGGTACAACACCTCATGGCATTCTTCTCTTGGATTTTCTCCTTTTTATGTCTTGTATGGTCATCATCCGAGGCATTTTGGAATCACTGAAGGTGATCTTTGTGGCAACCAAATCCCTGAGTGAGTGGATGCAAGATAAGAACCTGATGAATGCCCTGATACAGCAGCATCTGAATCGGGCGCAGAAAAGGATGAAATCTCAAGCAGACAAAAAGCGGTCAGAGAGGAGTTTCTTTGTGGATGATTTGGGTGTATCTCAAACTCCGGCCATATGTTCAAACTTCTTTGGCTCCTCGTGCAAACCAAAAGTTGGCCTTCAAGTTCTTTGGACCATTCAAGGTGATCAAGCGCGTGGGTGCAACAGCATACAAGCTTCGGTTACTGTTACTTCGCTATTCACCCGGTGTTTCATGTCTCCCAACTCAAGTCTGCTCTGCCACTGGCTCAAACTGTCTGTCAGCTGCCAACTTCGTTGGAAGGGTTGCAGATACCAATAAAGATCCTCCAGCGTCGAGTGGTTACTACTGATAATGTGGTTACTCCACAAGTTTTGGTGCAGTGGTCAGGTCTTCATCGCTCACTAGCAACATGGGAAGATCTCGAAACTCTTCAACAAAGCTTTCCTCGTGCACCTGCTTGGGGACAAGCAGCTCCTCTTCGCGGGGGGGATGTCAGCAACACTTCCACGGCTACACGTTCAGTACAGGATCAAGACAAGGAACGCGGCCATGATGATCAAGGTGACACCGAGCTGGAGCGCGGCGTCCAGGAACCTGAAGCTGACCAGAACGTGACCGCGACGTCGAACCGGTCCAGGCGCTCGTCGGCCAAACCGCACATCGTGGGACCCGAGTGGGTGTGAGTTGCGCGCGGCTGTGTCCGCCAGCCTGGCTTCGGCCGTGTATAAGAGAGAGTCGTGAGCCGAAAGGCAAGGCATCAAACAAATTAAACTCAAACAGAATTATAATCATTCATCCTAGCTTACATCTCTTGCTTCCTATCTTGTTCTTCTGCTTCCAATTCCCCAATTCCTGCTCCGGTTGGCCTTCGTGCTAACAACTTGCAATCAGATTCCGTTTACGTCCTCCGTGACCTCATCGCCGCGGCCTCCGTTTTCCAGCGAGTGCCCAAGCAAGCAAGTGGCCACGGACGGCACGTCGGCACCACCCGCCAGCCACCGAATGGCAAATCCGAGGTGTGCCATGCCGTGCCGTGCCGCACCGCCCGCACGAAAAGATTGCCCGCGAGCACGGTGAACAAAAACAAAGACCCCCCTGTGGCTGTGGCACCGTGCGATCAAGGCACCAAGACATGCTGCAATACATTTTTTTGCAGAGCACAGAGCAGTGCTCCGGATACGAGCGCTGTTTGTTTGGTGGTGTTTCAGCTGCAGTGAATCGTCGTCTGGATTTGTCCGTGGGGGAGGGCATCAGCATCAGCATGTTGTCATATGGCAACTGTCTTGTGCTGTAGCAGCAGTGGGAGACATGCAGGTACAGCATCCACCACAGCAGGTTCAGAATTCAGATTCATCAGAGCGGTGGACACGGGAGGGACGAGCCACGAGCCACAGTCGCATCGCCTTGCCCTGCCTGCTCCCGGACACCAATCGCCGCTCATGCGCGATGCGATCTCGGTGTGGGAAAAATGGAAGGCGAGCTACAGGGACAGCTCATGCACGCACGACGCGGAATGATTCGATGGGTTTCTCATGGACCCAGGCCTGTACCCGCCAAAGGAAGCAGTGCCGAGGCAGTTTAGGCAAAAGTCATAAAAAAGCAGCATCTGTGGTGTCTGGTGTGTTATGCTTGGACAATGGACATCCGAGAGCAGGAAATATTCGTTCCAATAGAACTGTGGCCTCTGTGTATGTATTCACAGCAGATTGCAGTGTCTCGTGCTCGTACTCTCGTTAGGTGTCATACTGTCATGGTTCCACGTGATGGAGAATAATTGTTAGTGCTGTAGTTCGCTGCACGACCTGAGGCGGCACAACGGCAAATGTGCAATGCATCGATCCTCGTCTACTGGAACTGGAAGACTGCCTGATTGCATTTCGGTTGCGGCGCACGGAGAATAAATGCGTCGACTATTGGTCAAGGAAAGATACCCACCTCGATCACCTCCAATCTCCAAACCATTTTAAGCAAGAAGCAGAAGCATTGTGTGAACATGCCAGATCCAGCAAATCTTCATTAGGTGTTATCTTGATTGACTGGATGATTGTTGGAGTTCGAGATGCATTTGGCGTCCAATCAAACTTATTGTTTTTGCACACAAGCAAACTGAAGCAAGCTTCTCCGACTACCGGACCAAGCGAATACTATGCTAAGCTCGCTAGCTTTAAGCCAATAATGTCCGGACCAAGCGGACGCTCCCTGAGCAAATGTTTGGTCGTTTTCAGTTACATCCTGCTCGGTCCTCTTTCGCCCTCTGCGTGTAAAAACCGGACAGCGCATGTCAGAGCGGGACGGCGCTGACGAACTTTGTCCTCAAACCACAAAACTGTCGACAGCGCAGAGGAGAAACACTGTTCATGCATGCGTGTGTTCAGCTCTGCCGCAGTGCCGCCTGCCGGTGCCTCTTCTGTCCCTTCTGACGACGGCAGGATGGGAAAGCCATCGTGATTGCCTTGCTCGCGCGTAAAATAACCGGATAAGCACGTTACGAGCAGGATCGCAATCCGTTATTCTACTGCCGCCCGCCCCTCCATGACCTTCGACTTCGAGGCGGCCCAACGGGAAACCGGTCTGTCTTCCTCTCTACAAACACGCTCACTGCTGACCTCACCGCTTACACGCCATTCAGAACAAATCAGTGCGATAGCCGATAGATACGGCGTGCAAATGGCCGCATTAACAAACATCGCTGCTGCTACATCAGCGGGCCAAATGCACCGCTCCATTGGTTACGACTCCTCTCGCTGCGACATCATGCATGGCGTCGACCGAGAGTGGCGACCACGACGACGACCTTCTAGATCACATCACACTTCTTTGCAATCGCAATGCAAAGGCTGCAACCGCGTGCCGTTACATTTTGTTTATCTCAGCCGGCCGCACCGGGCATCGGCGCAATCTTGGCGTAAATCTCGCTCGCTCGCCGGGGACCGGGGGAAATTGTCAATTGTGGTCCGTGAGATGGATCAAAAACCATCAAACGGTCCTGCATGCCCCCTCGAGGTAAGGCATGGCTGGTGGGTGTGGCGCTGTAGCGGCGTGGGGAGACAGCCGGATGCCGAAGCATATACCCTAGCATTTGACTATTTGAGTAGTCTTTTCAGTGCAAGAAACGCTGGTGTGCGACGCCAGACTCGATTCAACCGCTCCTCGCGAGGTGTTAGACTGGTTGAGTGGCGCTTGATTGGAGTTGGAGATTCCTTCCATCTTAGGGTCAATCCAGTATTATATTGCTGCACACAAACCTCTCCCAGACACTGACTAGGATCACTGGGACTTGGAGCGACTGATCAACTAGTGCAGGTCAACCCGAAGAACCGGTCAAGTGTACTCGTAGAATCCTTCAGGGCAGGTTCATCTCCTGTTTGGAATTTGGACCCAGCTGATAGCCTGGGCTGATTGTGAAACGCTAACTGTTTACGCACAAAATCTGGTCCCTGTTTGCATCCTGCTGTGCTTATCGTTCCCCAACAGGCTAATATGGCTTTATTAAAATAAAAAGGTCAACAAGCTTGTCAGAGACAGGAATCTGACGAGCCTTTTGCTAAAACCATGAATGAGTTGGAGTACGTACTCCTTCACCACCAATCGCCTAGAACAAAGCTGAACACCAACGCCCGTGCTTGCGTGATCGGCGATGTGACAGACTGACAGCAGCAGCATTCAGCTCGGCCTTTTTGTTTAAGCATGTCCCATATCGCAGCGGCCGAATCATTGTGCTAGCCTCACGCATAATTGGACATGCCGGCCTTTAACAACTCAGGATTAGCAGCACCTAGCAGCAAGATCGCCGCGATCTGTTACAAGCCTTTAATAAACCTGGCATCTCAGCATCCCATGTCTTCGTTTTGAGCCCTAACCCACTCCATGACCTCTCATCGCTCGCCGGCCATCGCATCTCAGCTCACAAAAATGGGTGTGGGTGCATGCATGCATCGTGTTAAAATACAGACGCTTTCCGTTTTCCGCACTGCACACCGCGGCATTGGCGTCGAAAGCGGCGACCGCGGCCTCCTAGATTCAGTGCACGGCTCCAGCTCTGGCATGGCGCATTGGCGCCACCGTGCGTTCCGACTGCTCCGTCGCCGTTGTTTAATCGGCGCGATCTTTTGCGCGGATCCCGTCGCGGATCCTGCTGTGCCCGTGGTTAGAGGACAGGATGAGAGGAGGGCACGAGCACGATCGGGCCAGGCGCACGAGTTGGTTGGTCCTGGTCCGGTGGGGGAGCCGGAGCCGGGGAGCGCGCGCGGGTGCACGCTGTAGCGGCGAGGGTGGCGCGGCCAGATCCAGCCGGGCCGGCGGGCGTCGTGGCCGTGGGATCTGCCATTTCGGGCGTGGTACGTGGTGGTGGGCTGGTGGCCATGCGCCGTCGGTCCCGTCACCGCCGAGTGGGGGGCCGGGTCCGGTACGGTCGGATCTGGGCGCCCAGTTTCTAGTCCCTGCTGCGTTTGCTGCCCATGGGCCTCCATGGGATGCGGTATCATGGCCGGATGGGGGCACACCGGCACAGACTGACATTCGGACAGCTCATTCGGGCGAATTTTGCTGTGTGCCTGTGTGGTCGTGCGGAGCTGTGGTGACTCGTGTACGATGACGATGATGGTCGATGGAATGAAACGCTCTCATATGGGCCCTGACGCCCTGGCACGATCATAATTTCGTTAGATCTCTGCTCTGCTCTGGCCCGGAGGAGTACGATGAGTGTTGAGGTTTCAAAATGGAGTATGCTTTTGTCGTGGGGAATCAGGGGATCTTTACACGTTTGTCAAGCAAGATTATTCTTCATCTCGTTGTGGCTTGTGTGCGACTTATTGCTAAAATCGTTAGGAGAGTGTCAGTTTCTCTATTATGGAGATAAATCACTCTTTTTAAGCACCACCTTTTTTTTACCGAAATTTTAAGCACCACCTAGCTAACATACTTACTAATTGATACCTTTATCATTAATATAATCAAACTCCCTGCGTTGCTCGGCTTTCCGTCCGTCTGCGGCGACTGGCGGGCTCGGGAACGAAGATTCCGGCGGGTTACCTCTAGAGTTGGCGTCAGAGGACGTCATTCTCTTCTTGAAGGCTCCGGTGAGGCCACCACGAGCTTCCGCTTCGCCTTCCGCCCCGGCGCTTCATGGCCTTGTTGCAGTTGGCACGTTCGATCACTAGGGTAGTGTCTTGTCGCGTGAGCTTTGCTCCGCCTGTTGTTTGGTTGGGCGGGGAGGTCCTTTGTTTCTTGCTTTTCTTTTGTGTTGGTGTTTGTGTATTGTGCGGCCACTCTCTCCGTGGTCATGTTTGTTGTACTCGTCGGTCTCGGCTTCTTCTACTTAATATAAAAGACACGTGAAGTCGTGTTCGAGAAAAAAAAACCTCCCTGCGCTGCCCTTGAGGATAGTAACTCCCAAATGTTTTTTTTTTCGAAATGAAATGTCCATTGTATGAAGCACAATATAACTTAGTCAAAACCTAGCATAATATAACCTCCTGTCCTACTAGGTACCTAGGGGGGGCCTCCCTAGATCCGACCGCCCTCCTCCCAATCGCGATAACGAGGAGCAGAGACATTCTTTGCCATCCAAAATTAGTAGTGATGTTTATAATGTTATTTAGCCACTAGATGACGTTGTTTTTGTGAATTTCTTGTTGGGTCTTAGTTCTCATAGAGATCTCTTATCTGGATGCTTATCTATGTATATAACACATCGGATTGTCCACCCTCTCGTTTGAATCTCTGTGGTCTGTGTTACCAGGTCGCTAGAAATTGATCTTGAGATGGCCAAGTAGTAGTGGCGTAGGATCAATGGCCTTATTGACCATCTCCATAGACTAGGCAGTCTATGTTGTTTTAACATGTCAAATGCATCACACGAAGTCCCCATGGCCTTGGATTATGAAGTTTCTCCCGGGTTTTGATTCTTGTCGATGTGGTTGATTAGTGGGCGATGTTTTGTTGACATTTGTTGGTGTTGCTGATCTCCTATGGATGATTGGAGGTGGATATCGTTATTGATCCTGTTCAGCCAGTCGAGAAGCCGACAAATTTCGGCAGATTCAATAGTGATTTCTGAGAAAATAAGCTAAAATCTATCATCTTTTTACCGGTTGAACATGACCAATCATCCTTTTTTTTTTTGTACCTAAGGCTTGCATGTAAATGGGTATGTAATTGTGTTCTCCACTTAATAGTCCCTTTCCCTTCACAAAAAGTTAACATGCTAACTAATTTCTGTTCTGTGTTGCAGCAAGTTTTCAAAATTACTAAGTTTATACCCTGACTGAGATATGGAAATTAATATCCCAAATAGGGTTTTTTTTTTTTTTTTTTTTTTTTTTGAAAACAACAGCTCGGTTTGCTACTTGTCGTTCGTCGAGCGAAGCGGAACTCGCCCCGGCCGCTATGGGCCCTGATCGGCTCCAGCCTCCAGGCCTCCGGCCGTTGTGCTGCTATGTGCAATGTCGGCCGCCCGTCATCGTAGATTAGGGGTGGTTTGGGCCAGACTCAGACTACTATCGGCCTGTCACTGTACCCGTACGTCCTCTAGTCGTGTTCCCATTTCCAATCAGCTGTCGAGCTCTAACGGCCTGACGGAGAGCCGTGCCGAGTGCTAACGACGCTTAACCTGGCCTGCTAGCCATCACGAGTTGACCAAAGGCCATCCAAGTTCCAACCCTCCACGAGAGATTCGGATAAGCCACAGCCCACAGGGTCTTGCGCGACAAACAAACAATGGCCGGCAGCGACACCGCCGCCGCGGCCTCGGCGCAGGCGGACGACGCCGTGGCCATCTGCGCCCAGATCGCCTCTGTCTTCTCCGCCGCGCCGTCGCCGTCGCCGCACCCGCCGGCGCGCTCCGTCCTGGTCGCGGAGCTCGAGGCCGCGGCGGCGCGGGGCGGGCGCGTGTTCGTGCACGGCGTCGGGCGGGAGGGCCTGATGCTGCGCGCGCTCTGCATGCGCCTGGCGCACCTGGGCCTCCCCGCGCACTGCGTGGGGGACGTCACGGCGCCGCCCGCGGGGCGCGGGGACCTCCTCGTGGCCTCGGCGGGGCCCGGCGCGTTCTCCACCGTCGACGCCATCTGCGGCGTGGCGCGCGGCGCCGGCGCGCGCGTCCTGCTGCTCACGGCGCGCCCCGAGGGGGAGTTTCCGCGGCGCCAGGCCGATGTTGTGGCGCACCTCCCCGCGCAGACCATGGCGGACGATGAGGAGACGGAGACGGAGAGGTCGCCGCCGGCGGGGCGATGGGCAGCCTGTACGAGGGAGCTATGTTCGTGCTGTTCGAGATGGTGGGGCTGGAGCTCGCAAGCGTCTTGGGCCAGAGCCCGGCCCAGATGAGGGCCCGCCACACAAACTTGGAGTAGTTTCTTTTTAGAGCAAATTGGGTTTTTGGCCCTGAAAAAAAGTTGCCTTTAGGTTTTTGGCCTAAATCTCGTCGAATTTGGGAATTTGGCCCTGGGTCGAATTTTTTTTGGGTTTTTGGCCCTTCCGTCAATTTCGTCCATTTTTACCGTGAACCAGCTTGGGGAACGAACGGGAAAAGACCCAAATACCCCTGCTCCTTACACACCCCACCGAAACGCTCCTGTTCCCATTCGCGTTTCTTCCCGTCGCGAGGAACAGAGGCCGCGCGCGGGCGAGCGGAACGGAGGCCGCGCCGGCGTCCCCAACCCTAAACCTCCTGCGCAGTGGAGATGGAGGTCCCCGACGAGCCTCCTCCGACGGATCCACCTCGTCCAGCGCCGGATCCACCTCGACCTCGGCAAAGTAGGGCGTGCTGCCTGGTGTCCGGGCTATTTGCCCCCCGCGCAAGGCCGGGCGCCGCCGGTGACCTGGGAGATGGCGGCCGGGGCCTGGGCGCCAGGGACCTGGGCGTCGCCAGCCAGCGCGACGTCGCCGGCCAGCGCACCGCTGGGGGCCTGGGCATCGCCGGCCAGCGCGCCGCTGGGGGCCTGGGAGCCGCAGGTCTGGGCACCACAGGGGGCCTGCCCGCCGGGGGCCAGGGCGCCTCAAGGCAGGCTGAGGAGGGTGATGCAGTGCTGGTCCAGCAGAGCAGCATCAGCGAGGGCAACGAGGAGGGCACCGCCAACGACCACAGAGGGTGAGTCTATCGCCGTAGTTTTCCCTTTGCGTCACCTACAAATTTGCATGCCTATATGAACACAGTGGATTCCTTATTTTACTAGGTTTGATTCTAGTGTCAATTTGGAAATCAAATTGTTGGGCAATGTTAGGCAGAAGAGAAAGGATTGTAAATGTTTTGCCTTTGACATGGATGTGGACCCAGATAGAATAAATTACATGGATTTTGTAGAATCAGTGGTAAACAAATATCCTCATGGGTATATGGAAGTAGTTCATGTTTAAGGGGCAATTGGCTACTGCTAGTGCTGTGGATGGTCACAAATGGTTGTATCCTGTTTGTTTCGGAGTTTTTGATTCAGAAACTAATGAAAATTGGATTTGGTTTCTTAGTCAACTTAGAGAGGCCATTGGATCACCTAGGGGCTTAGCCATATGCACCGATGCAGGACAGGCTGTGATGGCAGGGGTGGCTGTAGTATTTCCAACAGCTGAACATAGAGAATGTTCCATTTGGTGACCAACTTTAAGAAGCGGTTTCATGGAAAGGTTTTTGATGATCACTTGTGGGCAGCTGCTTATTCATGG
Source organism: Themeda triandra (assembly GCA_018135685.1). Lineage (NCBI taxonomy): Eukaryota > Viridiplantae > Streptophyta > Magnoliopsida > Poales > Poaceae > Themeda > Themeda triandra. The sequence continues at coordinate 2,957,055 of JAENPR010000007.1, read as the reverse complement.
AATGACTATGTGTATCATAAGAATTGGGATGCTATGGAGAGAGAAAAAAAGGCTGCAACAGAGTATATAACGAACTGCCACAAAAAAAAATGGTCAAGGAGCCAATTTCTTACTCAGTGCAAGGTGGACTATGTGACAAACAACCTTGCAGAATGTTTTAACAACTGGATCAAGCAACATAAGTCCATGCATTTGGATGATTTGATGGACAAGATTAGGCAAATGCTCATGAGCAAGTGGAACCAAAGAAGAAAAATATCAAAGAAACTTGATGGCTTGATTCTACCTCACATAATAAAGGGTTTGAATGAGAAGAGTAGAGAATGTGACTTGGAAGTGGAAGAATGTTCAGAAGATGTTGCTGAAGTGACTGCAATGGGAGGTAGTGCATATCGGTTTGTTGTGGATCTAAAGGAGAGGACTTGCACCTGTAGGAAATGGCAAGTTTGTGGGATACCTTGCAAGCACGCACTAGCATTTATCACATCTCTTGATGCACAAATTGAGCAATATGTTGATTTCTATTACTCAATTGATAAATTTAGAGTTGCTTACAGCCAACTTATTCCTGCTATGTCTGACAAATCACAGTGGCCTAAATCTACCCATGGATTTTTCATGCACCCACCTTTATTGAAAGCAGTAGCAGGTAGGCCTAAAACTGAAAGGCATAAAGGTGGTGGTGATAAGAAAAAAAAGGAAAGGGCAACACAAATGCCCTATTTGTGGGGACTATGGACATCATTACAAGAGTTGCAAGAAGGGCAATCCAGAAGACATCGAAGCTATGAAAGCAATCAGGTGATAATGTTTGTACCTCTAGTCAAACCTGCTCACAGTAGTGACTTGATGGTTTATTCTTGTAGGGGTCCACCAAAGAAGAGGGCCAAATCTGCTCACAGTTCCATTCTTGCTTTGGAGGATGGTGCACCAGCTGCATCCATGTCTTTTCCATCAAGGTTTGCAATTTTTAACTTCCTCTTTTAGTTGTTTGAAACTGGTCATAAATTCTAAATAGTAGCTTTGCACCTCTAGTCAAACCTTGGAAACAACTAGTGGAAAGAAAAAAAGCGATGATTGTACTCCAGAAGCATCTAGAAGGTAATTGAAACTAGTGCTGAATTTTTTTGTTACTAGTAATTCACACTTTGTTAGGACACTAAATATATGCTCTATATGATCACAGCCAAAGCTTGGAAATTTCAAGTAGAACAAAGGGGAAATCTAGCTCTGGGCTATCAAAAAGGTACTTTTTCTAAATCTGAAATATTTTCAATTTGACTACTCTTTATTGTATTAACAATATTTGGTGCTGAAAATAAACCTTTGAAGGTCAAGGAGTGGCTCAAATCAGCCGGAACCACCACTTTCATTGGAGAATCCCTCACACATGGAACAACCTATGCAGCCTAAAGTTACAAAGAAGAAGGTTTGCACAAAGAAGAAGGTTTGCACAAAGAAGAAAGTGCCAACTCCCAAGAATGTTGACATTTCAACAATGCCACTTGACAGTCCATCCATGGGTACTAGAAGCAAAAAAATGCAGCCACCTAGCCCGGCAATGAGCACTCGAAGCAAGAGAAGACTTAGCCTCTGATATGATATGCATGATCCCATGTTTGATGGTTTGTGCTGTATGTTTATGGATTTGTAAACTAAGGCATCTACTGTACTGTATGCTGTGACTTATCTATGAACTTAGACATCTCTTGTATGTGTGTGTGAACCTTGTTCCAGAATGACTTAAATCTATGTGCTTACTCTTGTCATCCTTCAATTTTTGTATATGTGCACTCGAGGGGTGGATTTATATGCCTATGAAATGGTAATTATCATGTCATGCGAAATTGTATGGATTTTCATACGGCATTGTATGGATTTTGAAAGATTTATGATAATATATAGGCTGGTATACATAGAACTGTTTTATTTTCATCCAGGGGTAAAAAGGTCATTTTACCATGCTAGTAACACCGTTAACTTGTCAAACCGACGGAAAGGCCAAAATCCCAAAAAAATTTCGACTCAGGGCCAAATTCCCAAATTCGACTAGATTTAGGCCAAAAACCCAAAGGCAACTTTTTTCAGGGCCAAAAACCCAATTTGCTCTTCTTTTTAAGCTGCCCTGTCCTCTTCGTTAGGTCGGTGAGCGTTAAGGAACAGGAACTAGAGAACGTCACCAGTTTTTTTATCTAAGACGTGTTAAGTACGTTGTAAAATTTGATATAATGTATGCGTTGTTTATGTAATGGATATCAACATTTAACTTGATTTGAAATTTTGGATCGGGCGGTCTAACCTTTTTTTTTTTCTGCGAAAATTTAGAAAAGTGTATCCAGAAAGAACACAAAAGTGTCGATTTGGGCTGTGTCCAAGTGTAACTCAGCGAACCCCTTGCAGCCCATCAATCCGCCCGGGCACTCTCTAGAAGCAGCGCACGTGTCCGGTAGCGCAAGGGGAAGCCGGGAACCTTCTAGAACCCGCTGGATGCTTCACTCACCTAGGTCCAACCTAATCTCATCCCCAAATCCACCTTTCTAGACGCGTCTTCCTCTCTCCGTTCTCTCCTCACACATTCCTTCCCTCTCCTCTGCACACGCCGCGCCGCACTCCCTTTCTTGCCTGATGGCGTCGCCGGCGGCGGCGGCGGGGACTCCGCCGTTCCTGACGAAGACGTACGCCATGGTGGAGGACCCGACCACGAACGACACCATCTCCTGGAACGACACCGGCACGGCGTTCGTGGTGTGGCGCCCCGCCGAGTTCGCCCGCGACCTTCTTCCCAAGCACTTCAAGCACAGCAACTTCTCCTCGTTCGTCCGCCAGCTCAACACCTACGTGAGTACCCGAGTCCTCCTCGCCCATTCCGCTCGTCTTCTTCGGCGGCCTGACCGTCCATTCCGTTCTCGTCGGACAGGGATTCAAGAAGGTGGTGGCGGACAGGTGGGAGTTCGCCAACGACGGCTTCCGGCGAGGCGAGAAGCACCTGCTCGGCGGGATACAGAGGCGGAAGGGGACCGGCGTCGTGGCGGCGGTAGCCGTGCCGGGCATACCCACGGGGATACCGATCTCGTCCCCGCCCACGAGCTCCGGCGGGGAGCCGGCGGTCTCCTCGTCGCCGCCGCGCGGCTCGACGGCGGCGGCTGGAGTCAGCGGCGCCGTGGCCGAGCTGGAGGAGGAGAACGCGCGGCTGCGGCGCGAGAACGCGAGGCTGGCGCGCGAGCTGGCCCGCGCGCGCCGCGTCTGCGACGGCGTGCGGCACCTCGTGGCGCGGTACGACCAGGGCGGCAGAGGCGGGGACGAGGATCTGGCGGACGGCGACGAGGGGCACGGCGGCGGCAGCGGCGGGGAAGGCCCGAAGCCAATGCTGTTCGGCGTCGCGATCGGGGCCAAGCGGAGACGCGGCGCGGACGGGGACGATGCGGACGACGGCGACGACGGGAACGCCGAGGAGAATGGAGAGGAGCACAACGAGGAGGAACAGGACGAAGACGATGAGAAGAACCACGCGGTGCGGGAGCGGGGGTTAAGGCGGCCAGGAGGAACGAGACGTCGGATCTGGACGTATTGACGCTTTCCGTGCGGGCGGCCGCGGCGGCGAGGACGGGTGGAGGGTCACGTGACCGCAGGAGCTAACCGCCCGCGCCGCTGACGCTAGGACCGAAATCACTGACACTCGTGTAGAGTACGGTAGTCTTGATTGTAGTATTGTACGGTAATCTTTGTACTGCTACTAGCCAGAAACATTATCTATCAGATTACATATTCTGTTTTTTTATAGTAGTGGAGGTAAAAAAGAAAAACACTACTACAACAGACTATAGTCCATCTGAATTTGTTGCGCCACCAATTCCCTCTCCTACCCATTCCTATTGGGCCAATATACTAGGCGCCTATTCAATTAAAATTTTGTTCAATGGTTTTCTCCCTACGCGCATCCGCACAAGGACGCCTACGCTCGCTCTCTCCTAGTCGTCGCCGCGAGCAGCACCTCGCTGACCATGGCTGCCACCGGCCAAAGGCCACCGACCAAAGTTCGATAGGTTTGGATGCGTTCCCAACTAAAATTTAGCCAGCTAAACTTCATCTAGGAGTGCTTGAATGCACCCGCTAACGGGATTAGTTGGACCATGCTACCCCCTAATCAATGCCCTTTCTTTTAACTGAATCAAGCCAACAACAAGAGCTCCTTTTAGCGCCACTAGCAGAGCCAAGTGCGCTAGATATCAACAACACGAGAAAACACAGGTGCACAACACAGGCAGGGCCAGGTGCGCCACAAGCAGCAAGCAGCGAGACCAGCAGTAGTTCACTCAAAATAGCTAAAGTTCACAGGTCAATTACAAATACAAATTGGAACAACAGGAAATGTTCACAGTCCATACAAATTGTATTATAATAGTCACTCTCATCGCAAAAACAAGACATTCGCAATGATTGAAGCCACCACTTGATTGAGATAAAGAGGACTGCATTGGCACGAAGTTTTCATCTTCATCACACATGCCAAAGTATTCTTCTTGAAGTACGCTCTCTCAAATGAAATTGTAAAGTGCCATGCATGCAAGGATTATTTGGGTTTTGTTTTGGCATAGGAACTGGGTAACTTTAACAAAATCCTCCACTTCATCTTGAGAACACCAAAGAGCGCTCAATGACGTTGCCGAAGTGATGAATGTAAATAATTGAAATGCTTTCTTTTACCACTTGGTATCAGCCCGTCAACAAGATGAAATTTTCCTAAACAAAAGATAAGACAAAATAAATATTAGAAAGATATATAAATCATCGTAACCAGTCATTCCAGTCAGTCAAACTAGTGCACTGAAAAAAGAGGAGAGTTTAAGGAGAGAAAAAGAGAGTTTAAGTTCAGATAAGCCTCGAAATATCAGCTACTGCTCTATTAGCCTCTTGTGCAAATGTTTCAGGAGACCAATATTGTCATGCTAACTGAAGATCAAACCAACCAATTGCAATACGAGATTCAGTAAACTTGTCACTTGTCTGTAAAGGCAGTGATTCAAACTGCAAAGGCAGTGATCCCTTTTTGAGATTCAAACTGCAATAAGGCATCCTTGCTTTTGTTTTAATAATAATCATCATAGTTATGACTAAGTTATTTTCTAATGTTCTTGATGCTACAGAATTCAAGCGACAACAATATCATTCAGTTTTCCAGAATCCAGACAACTTGCACTGGCTTAAAACATTACTGTTGTTTCAAAGTAACTGTCAAGAAATGGATAAAAAAACTGTGGCATTTCAAGGTTAAAATTTATTCACTGACAAGTGCAGTACCTCTAGCAGTCAAGCTGCATATTTATATTTGTTAGGCTGACTCCAGAAAAGATTTATATTTATAACTTAAAAGAATCAAACTGACGTTATACCTGGGCACACTGAATTTGGTTCCAGAGTCATGGTCGGCATTTTGCCAATAGTACAAGAAAAGGAGCAGCAGTGGCAAATTCGAACCTTGGCGATAGAAGGCAAGGACGAGGTCCACGCGGCTGAATGCTGTCGATGCCGCACATAAACATGTTGCTTCGTTTCCACCGCACTCGTCACCGTGTCGCCGACACCCATCGCCGCTAGGGCCGTGTTCGCCATTGTAGCCGCAACTAGCAGGAGGGAGGAGGCGGACGTAGACCAGCGTTGGGCAAGAGTGGCTGCTGCGATGAAAGGGGGACGCCGACCGAGGGAGGCAGCAGCCAGTGGAAGGGGGTGAGTCCTTGGTCGAGCAGGTTTGGGAGCCTTCGTGGTGGCCTGGCATAATGGGTAGGGAGACCCGCGAACTCCCTGATCGGACGATCAATGTCTCTTGGTCGACAAATCGAACTGATAGCGGGCTAATGGGTGATGTGGCGCTATCAAGTGCTCGAGCTTGGACCTGGGATTTGTAAGGTAGAGATGAGCACCATTGTGGCCCTTTGGAAAATTATACTGAACAACATGCAGCCTTCAAACTTTTACAAGAGTCATCAATAATATTGAAAGTAACAACTGATATTTCAAAAAAAAAAGCAAAATAAGGAATGAGTGGTCTTACTTTCTGTTGTAGCTAGTGAATATATCTTAAAACCATGCCTTATCTTAAAGGAGCAGAATTCCTTTGATAGTAAAGCTCACTGGTGACAGGATTCATAACCTAGTGATTGTGACTCCTGAGTAGCCCCTCCAACGTCTGGGTTTGACTTCCTGTGGGAGCAAATTTCAGGGCTGATTTAAAATACCTCCCTCGCTGACAACCCACAAAATAGTGGCAAAGCACCGGCCTATCTGTGGTTACGGTGCCAGTCAACTTGGTTGGTTGCCAAGTGACGGGGTGCAGCACTATAGGGTCTGCACTGGCAGGGTTGGGGATGGGAGGCCTGAGAGTTGTTCTTACAAACAATGCCATGGAGTGGTCTTCCCCCTGCTGACTGAGTACAGCTCACTGGAAAAAAAAGGAGGGGTTCATTCAATTGCCATGTGAATGATGTAAAGTAAATCCAAATACAATGCTTATTGTGCATCCAGATGCTATGGAATTTTGATTTCTACCTGCTGTTGTATGTAAAGGAAAAACTACAAACCAAGCAGAGTTTCCTTAGCAAGACCCATCCTTAGTACTGCCAAGTAGTTTCTTGCAGTTTCTTCTTCATGATTCTAAAGCTCTGTTGTCCTGTCTCAGACCAATTGAATGAGGTACCTCTTTTCAGCATGTCTGAAAAGATAGGTACTTTAGATGATACATCCTTCACAGGAACATCATCATAATCTGCAAAATAAAGGAATGTTTGACATTTTATGAACCAAACTGAGAGAATTTTAATTATGCAGAACACATCATACCAGAGAGACTTTTTGCATATTTTCCCATATAAACTTGAATATTGTATCATTGCTAAAGTGCTTACATATCAATTCAATGAATAACAGAGCAACAATTTTTGTACTATGTAAAACATTCAAGTTAAAGCCATAACAAATCGTGTTCTTTGTCTCACCTGAAGACCTTGGAAGATGGTACTGAATTCTCAAGAATGTAGAGGCAATTTTATCCTTCTTATGACACAAAACACGAAGAAGTGTATTGGCATCATGTACATGTCTTCTTTGACCATTCATAGCTTCAGGATTGTGAGGTGTTTGGTCACTTGCATTTATCAGCATATCAATAATTGTATCAGCCTGGAAACCAGTAGGTGGGGACCTAATCAAGTTGGTTACTGCATAAGTTTTCTTCAGTAAAACTATAGTAAAAAGAATACCAGACCTTCAGCATATATAGGTCCAATATCTGCTGAGTTTGTCTAGCCTCCTTTTCAACTATTTCCATTGGTAAACCTTGGCCCTCTGCTATAAAGAGATCCTAGAAGAAATTTTAATGACAGGACAAATAAATCATGTGATAATTTCAGCAAGATAACAACTTATTGAACCAATAAGCTGTATTTATCATGAGATTGCTTCATTTTTCACTCATGGTATAAAGCATCCTTTTAGCCTTCGTACCTTGAGAATAGCAAGATCCTGTTGCATCAAGTCCACATCTGTCTCAAAAAATGCACGGGATGGACCTCCATCCAGTAAGACCCAAATGAGTCCATCCTAATTGAGATTAGACATTGAGCAATCTTTTACTTTAGATATATAAGCAATCTAAGAATCGATTGATAAACAGGATAGATGCAGAGATATTTATACCATGCAAGCTTGGAATATTCTGAGCACAACTTGGTCTCTTAACACATCAACAATTAAATCACATACCTGATCAAGAACCTGCAGCATATATCCAGTTCAACAGTTAATAAAGCTACGAGAGGACCTAAACTGAACAAAGTGCAGGTGACTAGGTATCTCAAGCGCGGATTCCCTACTTGATCAATGGTAGGGATAAATATCTGCATGCGTGCTCCTTCAACGCTGTCTCGGTACAAGGAGAAAATAAATGAGTCGCGCATATCCCAAAATACAGCCCTTGTTCCTGCAAGGTTGTACTTTAAGCTCATGACTCATGTAGTGCAGATTGTGAATCAGAAACTAATTAGAAACTTAATAGCTCACCAATGAAGTTCAAGATTGTATCAATTGTGTTCACAGCAGTCATTCGCACATCATCAAATATTGTAAACAACTCATCAACCGATTCATCAGATGATGTCAAATTTTCTGAAGGAGTTCTTCCACTAGCCATAGAAGACAAATAATCCAACAATCTGACAGCTGCAGAAATACAGGAACAAAGAGAGGCATTCAGCTTAGCAAACTTCACATGCAAAATCAACTCACAACTTTTGTGCACACTCTGTTACAAAGGCAGAAACACAAGCCTATATGAAGTTCTCGAATGAACACTTGTACCAATTTTGTTCATTAATATAAAAAGGCTACGTTGTTGTTGTTTGTGACATAACACGGAATCCCCAAATGTCCTAAACATCTTACTTTGAACTTGGGACAAAGCCAAAACAAACTATAAGTTAAATAAGTTTGACTTGGGACAAAGCCAAAACAAACTATAATTTGGAACTGAGGGAGTAGTAAAAATGTTCAACATAACATCACAGGGACACAAAGGAATAATGAATGTATTCAGGAGAATTACCTGACAAGACAGAGGCCCAGGATTGTTTGATACCTTCTTCTATGGCATCAAGTTGATCCCTGATGAACTGAAGCATTTAGGAAACAGAAGGGTCACTGAGTCAGGTCGAAACAAGAATTACAATGTAGAAGCACCACAGCCAAGTTGTTGTATGGTGGGAATAATTTACTCTAAAATAAACCTTATGTGTCAGATATAAAAGGAATTTGATGGAGCAAGATGGCCCTCCCTATGAAGTGCCAACTACTAGTATAGATATAATGTCATTGACAAAACAGCAACACAACAGATTTCTACGAAAGGTTTTCCAGGACCACTATCCTGAACTCTTAGCATGTGTTGGTGATTCAAAATCTACTCAAATAATATTCATTCATTGACCATGAAAGTATTGGCAATCTGATTATGGACTTGTTACACAACCTTAACTACATTAGCATCAAAGCATCTAAAATAAACAGACCACAGAAGTGCAGAGTATCAGATAAAGGCCTAGACAATTAAACTCATGTGTAAATGAATGGAGAAAGGTAATCAATTGAAAACGCACTTGAAGAGTGTTGAGTTTCACACATAATTTGGGCACTGTCAAATTGTTCAACTTCATAGCCACCTTTTCTTCAGGAACCATAGGCTCAATAAGTTTCCTCTTTGCAAATGGATTCATTGATTCTGCATAACGTGTCAAGACTGGAGCACTAGGAAGAAGGGTAGATCCAGACACTGCAACAGGAAGACAACATAAATACAGTTATTTCCTGGTTCTTCTGAAAACACATTATTTGTAAGATAAGAATAAGGTCACCCCATGGGAAAGTTAATGTATAGTAAAAGGCATATACTACTTAAAAGGTATGCGAAAGGGAATCCCACTTATTCTGGCAGCCCAAGAAAATACAGCAATCAACAAAGCATTTGAAACATTCAAATTTAGCATTGTAGAAACAGAACCATCAATGCCTATGTTGATGTTATTGACCTTGATAATGGATAACCTATCAAGGAATGATGCTAACTTTAAGGTCCAGGTTCACTACTATCAATTTTCAACTTGAAAAACAGTGCATGAAGCACCCAAAATATTTGCAAGCTGTAAAACAGACGTTATTTGTCAAGAAAAAGGGAAATATTTGCATAACAAGATGTTCTGAAGAAAACTGAGGAACAAAAGAGCAGAATGCAAGTAAGAGAAGGTATGCAGCGTAAGATTGTAGATTGATTATTGGGTTACATGTTACATGTACATATATAGGTAGACATGGGGACGGCTTATGGAAACAGAACCAACCTCCGGTATCTCTACCATATACAATTCAATCTACACCCATGCTGGACAAGGAATCCATCGCAGTGCAGCTACAAGGGTTGGCCGCAAGGCCCAGGCCCAGACCAGCCATATATGGCTGTCTAACAGTAAGTATATACAGAAGAGTTTGCAATAGCAATAGTTAATACATGTTGATAGATAAGTAATCTCGGTGTTCATCACCATCAAGAGCATTAGTAGTTGCTACTGACATATATAGGTCAGCTCCTTGTTCTTTTGATTGATAGGCAAGATGGTCAGCAACAGTAGACACTAGACAGCATAAGAGTAGTTGAATAGTTGGTAGATGATCTAGCCACACTAGATAGGAAAGGCACCATGCCTGGCAGGTATGCAACTGCCCCTTTTGTATGTGTTTATATTCGTATGCAAGCGTGCAATTCAGTGTAGCTTAACAGACTGTGTAACAAAAACAATTACCCAAGATAGTAATAAATATCTATCCAAAACCTGACACATACCTTGTTGATTTTCCATGTGAAGCAAATAGACTTCAAGACTCCTAGTGATTCCGATGAGTAGACTTCGCAAGTGGACGATTTCCAGGGGCAGGCTCGCATTAAAGAACTGATCAACAGTCTGCACATCAAATGGTAAAATATAAGAACCCAAAGATCAGAGTGATAGTTAACATATGCATATAACACCCCCCCCCCCCCCCCCCCCAACCCCGTTCTAAATGTAGGTCGTTTTAGGTTTGTCCTGAGTCAAACATTTTTAGCTTTGACCACCAGTAGCTAAAAATCTAACTAGATTTACAGCATAAGGTTGATGCTTATAGATTGATCATAAAAAGTAATTTCATAATATGTAATTATCTCTGTGAGTTATTACACTTTTATAAAATTTTCTAATCAAAATTTAATCTGGTAGACGGTGTCAATGTCCCGAAATGACTTACATTTGGAATTAGACGAATATTAAGCACCCTAATGAACAATGATTCAACAAAGCATATTTTTCAGTTTTATAATCAAAGCACTGGTTGTAAAGGTAATCGGAAGTAGTATTAACAGAAAACTTCAGCCTTCAAGATGGAAGCTCAGATATTCTGCTTGCACTTAGGATCAAAGAGGACTACAAGTAATAAAAATGCAAAATAATTATGGCGAGTTTTGAACCATATTAATGCTAAAATATGGTTTCCGTTTATCTCTTGAAAGTAAGGAGCATACTGTGCAGAAACTTCTGAGACAATTAAAGAAACTGACCTCCTCCACGATCCGGAATACTTCAACCACAGATCTTGCTTGTTTCTCGTGAGCTGATAAAGGTGTCCAATCCTATCCCCACAGATGATCAAGAAAGAGAGAGCTTATAATCAATTGCATCGGACAATTGGACATTAGGACTTAGGAGAGCCAGCAATGCCGTTCAAAGTTTCTATAGTTAGCTAGGCACATCCAACATAGTGAAGTCAAAAGTGACAAACTACAGGTAATCAAAGTACCAGTTGCTAATTGTTTCCTAGTAAGATGATATGGCACTTGATAAGCTTAAGTATGTGGTTTGATTGCGGATTTTCTGGAATTGAATAATGTAATCTCTCATCAACTGCACCATTCACAAAATACACTCTCACACACATTACCAGCTAACAGTTGTTCCATGCTTCAGTTGGCAAGTAACAGTAGGCCACATAAAACATCATTGTGGCAGGCTGGTAATTGTTATGCTACCACACACATTCAACTTAGATTCCAACCTGACTGCAATTGTAAATTTCACACCCCAAACTGTATTATATGATTCATCAATGTCACACGAACATTGTGATGAGTATGTGACTGATTTTAGCAAATGAGAGAAACCGATACAGATTACAACAGTGCCATTGTTATACACAAAAAGGCAGAGAGCTCCCTTAACTTCTCTACAAATGCATGTGCAGCGACATCACAAATGAATATAACTAAATACAAAAACATATGCACAATTAACTATTCACTCCATTTCACAACATAAATCCACAATGGTTATGCACATAGACCAAGGAGTCACCAAGTCTAATGAAAAGTGGATGAGAAATGACAACATTGTTAAGTACTCCCTGTTCAATAGCATGGTACTACTACTCAACCTTATACATATCATTAACTAATAAAGAAGTAAAGTAGAAGTGAACTGCGGCCGAATACCAAACCTCTATCTCAGTAGTACGTTTTGTCCACTCCAAGACATTCTCGTGTTGAGCATGCAGCCATTGGAGAATAAGGGGTGAAGAAAAGCGACCTACCTGTTGGATTCAGGTGTCATTTATTTAGATGTAAACATGATATTGGAAATGGCAAATTGGCAAGTGCCATAAAGATATTCCAACAGGGCTTATATAGTACTCCCTCCATTCCAAATTGTAAGTCATTCTGGCTTTTCCAGGTGCATAGTTTTTGATAGGCACTAAGATATACACTATGTCTAGATACATAGCAAAACATACGTATATAGAAAATCCAGAACGACTAACAATTCAGAGTGGAGTACTTAGTGCAATAGCAGATCATGGAAGAGACAATATAAGATGTCTCATTTCATAGGGAACCATGATGAAGGTGAAAAGGACAATATTTTTTCTCGAGCTAATAAGAAAATATGATTGTACCATTGATAAATAAATAAACCAAGACAAAGGAAGCGCAGCATGAGTCGATTTAATAGATAAACATTTCTTTTTTTTCTCGAATGCACAGGAGAGTTCCGCATAAAGGACATTTCCAATCATTAAAATACTTATCATGAATATTAAGAACATTGTGATGCCTTACCATGTATGGCTTTAAATAGTTGGAGAATGAAGATCCAACAGCTTCCCCATACACTGTGTAAAGCTTCTGAGCTATAAAGAGCTCAAAATTATTCGATGCTGCCAGTATCTCTTTTGAGTTTTCCAAATGATCTGTCCTTTCCAAGAAAAGTTCCTAGTAGCAAACAGCGACACTAAATGTAAACGCAAGATCCCCTAACAAAGATACCATAGCTGTACAAGGAATTGAACTAACCAATTGTTTTCCATACAGCATGTGTAAGAAAATTAGAGCTACTCTTTGAGCTTCAGGATAGTACTTCTGAAGTATTGGACTGAAGTCAGTGCACTCTTTCTCTGCCACTGCCTTTAGCTCATTTGCAAGAATTGTCAATGGATGCTTAAATTCAGAATCTGAACGGCCATCTGATGAAATTAGGGCCTAATGGAGCATAATAAAGTGTCAAGAAGACATTACGCTATTTATTATTTAGTTATCAAATGGAACTTCTAAAGTTAGACCCACGGAATGTTAGCTCACTTGCTTATATGCAGCATGGATGGACCTGACAATGAGTAAATGGATCAACTTCGACTCTGGTGTACTCCCTACTGGGCTCTCAATGAACTGAAAAAGACACAAAACAGATCAAAACGCTTCAAAGGTTAAAAAAAAACAGTATTCAATGAACCATAATACATCATCAAATGGGCGAATAAGAGGTAAGTATCAAACACACAGAAAGAATAAACAGATACCATGAATATGATAGAAGGATTGAGGGGCAAAAAGACAGACGTGTGTATCAGATACAAACATTGATAAAAAAACGGCAATACTTACAATGAGAAACAACAATTTAGATTATGCAATATGTTAAAAAACACTACACATGACATTCTGGTCCAAGTGAAGTTTTATTTTTTTTTGTAAACTTCTCATGTTCTGCAAATAATTATTAGTACAAAATCAGAAGAAATAGTGTGATGTTATATCCATACTCGTTGAATAAAACATTTAAGGGAAGATATAGTATTGATACATTCCAGTAAAGAACTCCAAATTCCAATGCAAAGTTGCAAACTAAAGAACAAAACTAGAGCTGTCCTAGAGAATTTTAGTTTCTAAAAAGTTCCTAGCTTAGGAATGACATGGAGCTTACACTCAAGTTTTTTTCTGGCTACTTGATTTTGATGAAACACAATCATTTCTGATCAAATAGAATGTTCTATAACCATAATGTTGTTTCCTCTAACGCATAGTGTCATCTTAATAGTAATAGGGTTGAAGCCTAATGGAAAGGAGTTAACCCCAAAATTGTAGTGTTCACTTCAGGCATATTAGTACCAGAGCAAAAGCATTAGAAATCTAACCCTTATTTCTTCAAAATAGTCCTCAGTGGAGTTTGTCATCAACAGCAAGACCAAGTTCAGTGTGGGCTCAAAGATCGAGTAGTTATTCTGTTGCAGGAAATCAAGTCAAGAAAAATATGGTAGTACTGTGGCCTTCTATGAAATATCACAGGACATCATACAATACTGATTTACATAGGTTAAGTACCGTCAATGGAATTAACTAAGAAGAAACAACAAGCCTTCTTTCCAAATTGACATAAATTTTCGTTCTTACAGATTCTTACCTATCAAGACTGTCATACTATGACACTAATTATATTCATATCATGCAGGTCGCATTACCATACTTTTGCTTTTGATTAATTCATCACTTGCATGGACAAACCTCATACAACATATGGTCATGCAAACAATAAAGGATGGCCTACCTACATTTCTGAACTTATGCTTCCATGGTAACAAAAAACTAGGTGACTGTCTATTATCCATGGAATTTTATTTGTGCTTACATTCTTCGTCCACAATGAACTTACAGAAAGAGTATGAGTGAATATTTTGTCAAATTATGTGACAAAAAATAAAAGTTTAAGCCGTTAGATAAGCTAATTTTTTGAGCGAAAGATAAGCTGATTAGGTAATGGGCAACCACAATGATAAGGAATAATGTAATCAGATCAAGAAGAAAAAAATCTCGACCCCCAGGGGTAAGACCTCCCCCAAGGCATTGACAGAAAAGTAAAAGATTCTCTTCTGTCGGGTCGAGAAAAGGCTACAAACCCTGACTACTCAGGACGGGCCACTAATGGTGAGAACGTGCCTGCAGCCACGTATCATGCTACAAACATTAATGGACGACATATTTCACTGAAAATAGCACAAGGAGTGGCCTTTTTGTGAGCAGAGATTTGAGCTCCCGACTGTAGACTGCATTTCTGCTTCCCTACCATTGCGCTAGGCACACGTTTTGAATGTAATCAGATCATGTAACAGAGTAAAAATATATAAAAAATTGTTAATAAAATTCCTTAATCAGCATACTAAAACAGGAAGGCACATCCATAAATTACTCGATGATGTACCAGAAGAATCTGTCTGCTGAAAAGTGAAAAGCATACAGTTGCATACAAGGGATGTCAACTAACCTTACTAAAGTATGCATGATAATTGTATAGCTGTCTGCGGCACCAATCATTTATTTTGAGTAGGGCACTGTCAACCAAACTTAGAACCCTGTTGCCACCACAGGCATCCACAGAACAAATAAAGCTGTTTGTATATAACTCTATTTCTTTAACGTCTTGGTGCTCTTGAAGTTTCTGTATCTGAAGGCTTGCATGTTTCAGTAGAAGAATCTCCCCAGTTTGAGAAAACTGAATGGAAGGAAAAAATTATATGAGTATGCCATGGGTACAAACAAGGTAACACTAATAAAACAGTCAGGTATCAAGAAGGTCGCTTCAATTAATGGACAAAAGAAGTTTTCCCAGCCTCTAAACAGAGTAAAGGCAAATCAATTTATTATGGTTCACAAGACAATTGATTCACCATAGAGCAGCTCCTTCTATTCTAAATGTCAACAAGTTAGCTCCTATTGCCTACAAACATACTAGGAGCTCTTGCAACAAAGGAAATGCAGAGACATGATGAATGAGCCACAAATTCATAATGCACTAGTTCATGCTATCAATAAGTGGCAACGGATGCTATCTGAAAAGGAGAAAATGCAAACTGTAGCAGTAAAAAGACCTTCTGGAAAAGCACCCAAGCATAGAAGATGTGGTGCAACTTCTCAGTAACACCCAATATAGGCCAGGTCAGCTTTGCTGTTTCCAGTATCTCATCAGCCTCCTGGTAGTAAAATTAGATAGCACATTCAGGAACTCCAGATCAAACACTGCTGTCCACGAACAAATCAGCTATGTGGTAGTAGGATGCGAACTTTTTTAAGCAGACCAGAAAGGATACAATGATATATAGTGAGTAAAGAAATAACAAACCTCTACAAGTTGGCCATCTTCAAGAATATCAAACACACTGCAAAGTAACTTCTCATATAGCCTAAAATTAAAATGATAGTTATGGGTCCAATGGTAAGTCTCATCTTTAATGTCGAACTTCTTTGTCAGCGAACAAAGTTTTGCGTTGTATCTTTCAATGATAGTCAAGACCTCGACACGGCCCTCAGGAACACTTACAACCCAGTCCTGGAATAGTTAACAATGCATATATACAATGAAATCAACACTGTAGAATTGGTCTGTTGCGAAGAGAGAGATGAAACAGTTGTTTGTTTTTGTGATAGATACTAGTAGGATCATTGCTAGTGCTTGCCTCTGTAGTTTTTAGCTTGGAGAGAACTATCCGTAATGTCTTGCTCATATCATACTCAAGGGATGCCGAGAAGAGAAGTAATTCTTCAAGAACATTCGCCTGGATAGCAGAATCAAAGACAATAGTAAGACAGATACCCATACTTGCATACTGCAGACAGAAACGATTATAGGTGCTTGCCTGTCTTCTCTGCCATTGCCCACGCAATCTTTCTGTTGGAAAATCAAGTTTGCCAACAGAACTTAAGAGCTGTAGTGATATACGGGGCACATCAAGTGTTTCTTTCGCTGTCTTCAAACTAATATGTCTTAAAGCTCGTTTAGTCAGTGCGTCCATTGATTCTGAAATCTGGAATAATTTTGCCTAATGAGTCCTGTCTATAATATTTCCTTAGCCTAGTAGTGAAGATATTACTCAAAAAGTAAATTGAAAATGACCATTGAATAAAAAGGCCACAAAAAAAAAAACTTCTAATCTCTAGAGTATCGAGGACAGCATAGAAAATGTTACTTAAAAAGAAAACGGACTGATGAAAGAGTAGAAACTAGAAAGGTTCCTCTGATATATAAGCTAAGAACTTTGCTTCCTAAGATCATAACAGACTCTTGCGCTCAGCAATAAAATGAAATGAGGGAAGCAAAAATCGTTAATATCTGGCATTCATGTGAACACTGAAGAATATTGACAAGCTAGGCATCATTGCCATCTATTTTAGACAAACAGACAGTGAATACCCAAATTTGTTTCATAAACTAACATGAAAAATGACCAATTTGTGAACAAGACCTTGCCTCCATTTGTACTCGGATCAAATCAAGAAGGTGGGCATAGCCATCTTCCACCTGAGGTGATGGATTTGATCCTTCAGTCTTAGTTCTTCGACCCTTCAAGAATTTGTGCTTCTTTTCTCTTTTTTCTTCACAGAAGTGTACTTTTCCACTGTTGGAAATGTATTGTTAAGGAAGCTGAGTTATTATAATTGTAAATGTATACTTCAAATATGAAGACACACCATGCAGTTAACGCAAACAACCAGGTAGACACGTTTTGTAGAAAAATTACCTGACAAATAGAGAAGCAAGAAGGACCTCATAAGCTGTTTCTCTTATATCATCATCGGACAGCTCTTGAGATAAAAACCAAAGAATAGAATTAGCTCTAGAAAACAAAATAGGTTATCCCCACACGCTTCGTCTTCTTAAAACAGGGTAGAAACAAGAAAACATAACAAGTAATCTATATGCTATCATATATTCCTATATCTATGATTCTGGGTATCAATATCCAAAGAACAAGAGCATAACAAATGAAGCATGTACAACTTTCTACCTGTGGTTAGCCTAGGCAAACCTAGAGAAAGAATATCCACTTTCTTTACTTGCTGAGGAGAAATATCTGCCAAATTATCAATATCCGTGCCATATCCTATTCCTGAGGTATTAATAGCATCTCTAAAGAAATCTCTTGGTTCAGTTGGTTGTCCTGCTGAACTTGAGTTGTCTTGTACAGGTGCCTGTGGCCCAATGCTAGGTGCCGCTTCCTTTGGAGGAGAATCAGATGGCCGTGGCCCCGAAAGAAGAAAATAAGAGTTCCCTGATGACGACCCAATCTGGACGCAAAATTGCAACACGTTATGGTTTTGACCCTTGTTTAACTTTCAGAGTCCAAATGAACCTCATGCCAAGGTGCAAACATAGATTATCTCCCATGAAGGTTATGGCGGATGAGAATAATTAACTATGTTGAGGTAAACATCTACACTTACTATAATACTCCACAGAAAATGTATGTAACAATAGAGCACTCGATTGTTGGTCGATACCAGAAGATGAAACTCGTTATGCCAAATTATGCAATGTAAACTATGGAGGACGAATGGAACACTCAGTCGAATCAGTGATCTTCACTTTAACAGTAGGCTTTTAAAATCCAAAGAATGGAAGGAACTGAGAAACAGTAGGATTGAGAAGATTTAAGCATTAAGTAGGTAATGGTAAGATATGACTACATAGTCATTCCATTACAACTTTTTGAGTACAATTCAGGATCCAATGTTTTGTTTGAGAAAGAAAGTATCCAATGGTTGGATCATTAAATGGAAGGCTCATATATGTATAAGATGGTTTAGATGCATCTGTACTTGATTTGTACTAAAGCAGTCACATTAGAAGTGTTTCCCATACATAAAATTGACAAATATCCTAATTAAACTGCAATATTGAAATATGTAATAGCCTCAACGGTTTTGAAGATCAAGGACTAATCAAATCTGATTAAGAAAAATATTGGAGAAGCATGCTGCTTCAGTTGACGAAATTCATGCATAGTACCATATATTATTAGCATAGTGTAAGACCAGTGCAGCCTTTTTGTAATGAATCCTCAACTGCCTATTGCAGTAATTATATCGAATTCAACTGCATAACTAGGAGACAGCTAATCAGTTGCAATGGGTACAAACTGTTCACAGACACTTGTGGTAACCTATTTCGGGATCAATAATAACAATCCAACAAGCAACGAGTAAGATCAGCTCGATCAGCTCAAGCCGAAATGGCAAGGAAAATTCATTGATGAGATCGCCTCATACCATGATAGGGTACCGCCTCTCGTCGAAGTACCTCCTGGTGGCCTCCGAAGCATTAAAATGGGCACCTGAATCGATCAGAACCCGAACCATCAGGTGAATAAACTCGCCGTCGCCGATCAAACACACATGACGGGCACGGAGGGGGTTACCGGAGGCGACGCACTCGAGCGCGTAGTCGGCGCTGACGGCGTCGAGGTCGACGCGGGAGAGGTCGAGGGCGCGGCCGCCCCCGCCGCCGGCGGAGAGGAGGAAGCCGAGGAGCCTGCGCCGGTCGCGGCGGTACACCTCCAGCATGGACGCCGCGTCCATGGCCCACCGCGAGCGCGCGCAGGTGCTCGTCGGAGGCCGAGGGTTTGGGCGCGGGACTAGGACTCCTGCCTGGCTGGCTCAGGGGAGGCGGCGCGGAGAGGAGAGGAGGAGACTGGCCCGGCGACTGTGACTGCGCGAGTGCGGGGGTGCGCAAATCGGCAGAGGGACAGGGCTTTGGTGCGGTGAACAAGGCCCGTGAGTCAAGCAGACCACGTCGGGGCCCGCGACGCATCAAAACTGGACCATGTCCATGCGTACCCGGCACGGTCCGCCTTCTTCCTTTCAAAATTCGTTTTCCCCGGCGGCGCTCTCAAATTTTGCTGCCACTTTGACAGGGAGGATTCGCATCTGGCGAATGGCTAGTGCGCACGAGCGGGGGTGTGGTGTTGCCGACTTCGAGAGGTTCGACTGTGTGCGAGGGTCAGACCTTTTTCTTTGATTATTTATCTACAAAATGTTGGGTCTTGCAAAGCTTTAACTGTACGTTTAAGAAAAAATCACTAAGCTAGACACTCTGACGTGGTATCGTCTTTGTGGGACGAAATAGCCTAATTAAAGTTGCTTTAAGGTATAAAAGTAGGATATTAAACACTGGAGTAAAAAACCATCAGGACACCAAATTGCCTGTACTGAGAGCATGGCAGCAAATTGCCTCTATTGAGATTTGAGAGCACGCACGGCGTGTATGGCCATGCTCAACACACGAGCATGTGGGCCATAAAAAATCTTATGATATATAGATGTTAAAGTTATTTTTACAAAGCGAAAATATATCTAACGATGTATTTTTATTTAACATTATTGATTGATAAGTACCGAGAGTCTAAAATACAATACATGAAATTAATTTGGATTACAAAATGACAAGGGAAAAAATACCTAGGGCCTAATCTGATCGGCTGATGAGCTGACGAAAAAGTGAAGACTAAAGTGATAGTCGGTTGATGGCCTTGTCATTTCGTTGAATCGAGCCTAGAGTCCTCAGCTCCATGAGCGTCGCGAGTTTGAGTCGGAGTCTGGGTGTCTCTTCGGCTATTCGCGTATTCGCGTGGGATCAACCGAACAAAGCACAGTTGATTTCTTCTTCTTACTGCTGTCATGTCTCTCTGTACATTAATGGTTGGGGTCTATAATACAATATACTTGGGCTTGGGCCCCTCCATCGTCTGGGCCCTCGGGCGTCGCACCCGATGCCCCTCCCCTAGGGCCGGAACTGCATGTGGGTGGCCATGTAGGCCCGTAGACTCAGACACCTAGGTGAAGGAGACTGCTAGAAGGGTGGCTTCACACGGTGCTTGGTAAAATTGGTGATGACAACAATCCTTTGCGCGTGAGTTGTTGCGAAAACTTCAGGTTGTAGAGAATATTGCTATGTTGTAGTCCTTGGCAAAGTGAAGCACCTGTCGCGGCTAGGTAGAAAGTTAATGTGGTAACTTTATTAGAGTTTCTAATCTAATTATAGTAAGATACATGTCCGGAGAATTAACTAAAAGCACGAACTATTTCTTCTTATTTATCCGGCGAGGCTGGCTGGGCAGCCGGCGTGGCTACGTCGGCAAAAAAATTTTACAACGTCGATTTTCCGATCTACGCTCCGGGTTTACCCCCACTGTCATTTACTGTATCGCTCCACGCGTCCATCTCTCACAAGCTCCGAAGAAAATATCTTCCTGGTCGCCTCGTCTCCTCCGTTCTCCTTCTCTCTCTGCTCTCTCCGCTTCCTCTCTCTCCCTCCTGGTGCGGACGGGCAGGGGGGCGACGGCGGCCCTCGGCGTGGCGGCGGTGCTCGGCGCCGTGGCGGCGGAGGAGGCCCTCGGCACGGCAGCGGTCGTCTTCCTCCTCCTCTCCCCGCCTGCGTGCCATGGCCGACGCGACGGTGACCCCCGCCGGGTGTTGCGCCGGCGCGGCGGGTGGCTGTGCCCGGTCGTGGCTGCCCCCGCGTCGTCCCCGGCCACGCCGCGATGACAACGGTCGCCGCCGGTGCCACCGGACACAACCTGGTCCCGACCACCCCGATGTTCCTCGCGTCGTCCCCTCTCCGGTTTGGGGTTCCCTCCTCTCGTTACCTGCCCTCTACGGGATCTTCCTCTCCCAGAGCTCGCGGAGGCTCGCTCCCCTGTGCTCTAGATGCCGATCTATATGCGAGCGAGTTGTTCGCCTCTGATGGAGGAAACCCTAGCTAGGGCGAGGTCACTTTGGATCTTTTGTTCTCCCGTTTTTCTCTAAAGTGTGGCATGCTGGGGTGTACAGGATCTTGACAGCAGCCAAACTGACCACGATATTATTTGTCTGATTTTTTGGTGTGCAACCTTGATGATTTTTGGTTTATCGTTTGCATCTTGATCACCTGCGACGATGAGTAACTTTCTTGAAAAGTCTAACTTACACCCTGACCTTTAGCACTTTGGTTGATTCACACCCTGAAGTTTAAAACCATCTAAATGACACCCTAGACTATTCAAAACCGTTTAAGTTATCCCCTATGCTGGTTTAAGGGGTGGTTTTGCCAACATCGAAAGCTGTTTGCCTGAGAGACCACCGAAGAGTCAAAACAAATAAATGTAGGCCCACGACAATATTATAAACCATTTGCATTTCAACATTAGTTAAGGATAAATTCCACGCCTAACCAGCTATACATAACAGGCTGTATGTCTGAGGTACATGCAAACACCATCAGACAACATGATTGTCGCTAGCTAGATTACTGAAGACTTGCATGCCTGATTGCCTATACACAAAAGGAGGCATGTCTTAGCAGCTTTACATAATAGCCTGCATATCTAAGCACTACGGTCATTGCTATAAACAAAAGATTGGCATTTCTTGCCACCAAAAGCTTGGCATTTTTATGCCCAAAAGCTTGGCATCTGTATGCATACAAGCTTAGCCTACATATTCACAACCTAACATGAGTAAAGGCTTTCAGTAGTTGTCCCCAAACAGCAGGTGTTGCAACCTCCCTCTTGCTTGACTTGCACCAGCCTGGGTTCCTCCCATTCTTCCCCTTGATGCAGCTTGGCTTCCTCCCCTTCTTTCCATTGTTGGAGTTTAGGGTGCCACGTTGGCAAAACAGAACCCAAAACCACTTAGGGGGTGAGTTAAACGGTTTTGGAAAGGATAGGGTGTTATTTAGACTGTTTTAAACTTCAGGGGATGGATCAACCCGAGTGCCAAAGTTCAGGGTGTATTGTAGACTTTTTCCTTGTTGTTACAGTTTAGTTTGGGGGGAATGACCTGTTGCTGTGATGATTACTGAGCTATCTTAGTGTACTTTACACATCTCAGTTCTGCTGTATCTTGAGAGTACCCAGTTATTTTGCTAGCAGTGCTTATAATTTTTGGTGTATCGATTGTGTTTTCCTCAAGTGCACTTTGCTTTTCCTGTTAGATTAATTTTCAAAGAATGGGCTGCTCCTTTGGTAGTTGCATCGTAAACCATGTTTACTGTCTGGTTGCAGTGATGATGGGCTACCATTGGTAACTGAGGCAATGTTCAGGAGGCAATGTGCTTGAGTAAAACTATTACATGAAAATTTTGGTTCTACCTAATATAGAAGTTTTATCCGGGCCTCATGTTTATTTTAATCAAGTTCATGCAGATTGATACATACCAAGTGATTGACGGCTGATGGGAGGAGATCTGTTTGCCTCGGCTGCAAAATGGTGATACCCTGCTCAATCCACTAACATGGGATGCTCAATTTATTTTCATAGTCATGCATATTTGGTTTTAGTCTAATTGGTTTGGATCTTCAAATTTCATATTGCTTTGCTGGTAAAAATAGCATGTCTAATTCTCCTCCTTTTCCATCCTATACACCATACAGAAGCATAACTACAAGTTGGGACAACAATGTGTCTTCTACCGTCCGAGAGTAAATTGGATGGTTTCTACCTCAAAGGTAACATGTCCTGAATCATGGAATAGATAGATTTCTTCCTAAATTAAATGACCTGAAATAATCTTTGCTACGATGTTGTTGGCTGCAAATGGAAGTTGGAGGGAATTAGAATTTCCTTTACTATATTGTTTATTCTCCCTTGTGGTATGCATCATGTTTCGCACAGCTGAAGGAGTCGCTTATCATTAAGGGTTCCATCCTCAGAGTTGAATTTGAATAAATCTGTGCTTGGTGCAGGCACTCTGATTATGCTTGTTCTCAATAGGCGGGAATGCTGGATATGTCAGCTCTTTGGCACCTGATTAGCTTCATCATGTGTTGTACAGATATGTACTTTAAGTGTTTAACCATATTCTTTTATCCCTATTTGCTAAAATATCAGAACTAATGCTTCCATATCACCTTTGAATTTGCTAATTGTTCACAAAATAATGTTTTATACATGCAGCCTTGCGATCATAGTTTCGACCGGTCACTAAATCATCTGAACTTTATATGAAATGAAGCAAGTGGCCATGGGTTTCATTATTCTTACCATTGATGAAAGAGAGCACTGATGGAAGTGAAAAATATGAAATTGGTGGTAAAATTCCTGTCTCTATTACCATTTGCTATTGGAGCAAATTTAATTTCCTTTTGGGTTAAATTTAGTGTTCTACCAAAAAGAAATTCTGGGATTATTCGTGATTGGTCCAATTGAAAAATCATTCCAGTTTCTATTCCAATGATTACATGGCACCTCTAAGCTTACACTACAACTTTGTCGCTGCTAATAGGTGGTCCTCCTGTTCTGATACAGTATAGAGCTTTTTGTCATGTTTTTCTAATCCACTTATTCATAGATACTTATGTCATATACTTGCAGTTAGTAGAGACATGAAGCATAATTAATGATTGAGCACTACCTATAGGATAGTTCATGCGAAGATAGGTGCCATGCCTCGTCTTCCAAGATGTTTCACAGAATGTTTAGGTGCAGACTCAATTCACCAAAAAAAAATGTTAGTGAGGGGATGGTGGTTCCATGGTTATCTGCTACTTCAAATGCTTTAAATTTTAAAAACAACAATACTTCAGATGCAGGTATCCCAAGTTACCGTTATTTACAAACCATCTACGACATAACAACATCGGTTTTCAAAGTACAAAATAATATGCACAAGGAAAAGAATTTCAAGTATCGTGGTTTTTAAAAATCTGTTGCTTGCATTCTAATACAGCCAATAGCCTATTTTTCTTATTACTGTGCTATGGCATTTTCAAACATACATAGAAGCATTCTTCTTTTAAAAAATATTTTTACCACCCTTCCTTATTAGTTTATATTTTTCCTGTTGCCTTCTTAGGCTCCTTGGTTACTGACTTTCACACAGTACTTTCATGATCATTTTCTTGTAATTAACCATCCACAAATAGTGCATTCTCGATTTGGCCTGTGTTTGCTTGGTTTATGCTATTCCCCCACGCCTAACCGCTGAATTCGTTGCTGTTTGGTGCAGCAAGCTCGCAGTCAAGTGCACCTGGACTCGGCTGGATCTACTGTGGCGGAAGAAGCAGGCCATGGTCAAGTTCCTCAAGAAGGACGTCACCGACCTCACCAACGGCCTTGACTCGCACGCCTTCACATGGGTACTGCATTCACTTCTCAAGGCTTGTACCTGAATTGTTTATTAGTGTCTGACGGATTTACCATGGTGCTAGTTTGAGGAAATGGGAGCATTCTTCAAAGTTGAATTGCATATTTATGACGAAATGCATGGGCTATGTGATGGTGTTTTCAGTGATGTGTTCCTCTGATTGTTGTTACTTATTTGTTTCCCCCTGAAGTGCAGATGGAAGGGCTTATCATTGACATGAACCAGGCATCATGCTATGATATGATAGAGCAGTACTACGAGTATATTGTGAAGCGGCTCAACCACATGCAGAAAGAGAGGTAATTGTCAGTTTCACCCTTCTTCAAGTGATGCACTGTTTTCATTGTGTGAATATCTGTTTTAGTGCTGCATACATGTGCTCTACGTGTGTTTGTGTTTGCTAGGAAGAAAAAGGGAAATGTCATAATCCATCGAATTTTAGTTGCAGTAGCTCTGATTTGTAGTATGCTGTAGCTGATTAAGGTGGCTTAGAATATTCAGCTTGATCAGCGTTCTATGGATTCCTAGCCTAAGTGGCTTGTTTGGAGATAATTGCTTCAGTGCGTAGCTTGATAGATATAACTTGATTTTTTGTTCATTTGTGCTCAAGGCATGCCATACTCCTGTTGTCATGCATATGTTGCATTTAAGTTTGAAAATTCTTCCAGTCAAAGGTTGCTAATCACTGACTTGATATTTTTTCTGGTTTAGCAATTCCCATAGTATCCCAAGATTGTACCGAGATTTGGATATTCCTACATACACCAGATCTTCTTTTTGCATTTTGCTTATTATAATCATGCGTACTGCCATTGTTCTCTCACCCCCCAAAATACCATTGTTTTCACATTTAGGGATATGCCGATGATATTCTTATTTCCTGCTTCGCACCACTAGATAGTAAGGTTTTAGTTTTAAAAAAAAAGATAGTAAGGTTTTTGGGGAAAAAATTCCAATCTGACGCCGCCTCAATATATACACCTGCACTTTCGTTTATATGCCCAAAACAAGCACTGCCACTACACTCTAATTTCTCTGCATCAAGCCTACACAAATACAATCATTGATTTCTTATAAAATCCTGTTCTAAAATTGACAGGAAATGGCAAAGCTATGACAGATCATGGTCTTGTTTCTCTAGCTAGGCATGTGTAATATAAAAGGTAGGATCTCTTTTACCCCTGGTGTTTTCTTTATAAATTTGAGTGATGAGTGAAATATGTTATCAATCCACCAGAGATTCAGATGTCTTCTTGGCTTCTGAATTAAGAGTAATTGTTCCCTACCTATATAGAGATTAGGTAACTACTAATATCGCCTCTTTGCTTTGGTTTTGGTTTCGCAGGTTATGAGCTAAGAAGAGGAACTTTATTCTCCTTTGATCTACACATATGAAATACACATGCTAAAAGGACCGCTAGATTCAATTTGGTTACATAAAAGGAGGAACTCTGGTTGTAAACAGTTCTACCTACAGATGTAGGTACTCTTTCTCTATGATTCAAATACTGCCTATGATATATGTTTGAGATTCAGGAATACATTGCCCTTCTATTTTTCTAATCTCACTAAGTACTGATCAATGAAATCACTCCCGGTTACAGAGCTTATGTTTCCAGGACTCCATTTGTAAGAGTTTACGAAGGAACATCAGATTGTTCTGCACTTTGTATTGCATCCGTTTTACATAGATGGATAGCATGCCTCAAGGTTTCACAAAAACCGATGTGTATTTACAGGTAGCATAAACTAGGCATATCAATGAACCTTGAATGCTTTCTATTGTACCTATAGTTAGCAACAAGTTTAGAGATCAATAATTCAGATATCTATGAAATGCTTTGCACTACAAAGTTTATTCATTTGCCTGACCTTTATTTTTTTAGCTATTTATTCTCACCTTGTTCTCCTTATCTTTATTACAGATGTAAGAAGGTTTTTTTAATGAATGGGGACTTGCTAATAAGGTGCCAATACAACATAGGGCAAAGAATAATGCTGAGTTGCTTAGTTTTTGACTTCGTCTTTTATCGGACAGATTATTTTGCTATTTTTTGAGCAAATTATAGAGAACAAACTCAGTTTCACGTATATTTGGTTATCTCGTTATAAACAGAATGGTGCCCCTAACAATAATTTTAGTCTATTGCCTCCAAAGTACTTACCGTTATATGGTTGTATCAATGTATGTCTCATTCTGCTTGTGCTCCTTTTAATGTGCCTATATAAAGCACATCTGGTTATCCTGCCTTGGAAGTTCTGAACTGAAGCTTTCATTTTCTTTCATGAAAAAACATAGATTCTTGGATAAAATATCTCCGCACCTCCTTAGCCTTAACGATAAATATTGCTGGCAATAATTTTTTTTTAGTGGCGGTTATTAACCTCGCGCGCAATGGCGCGCGCAACATACTAGTACATTATGTGTTTTGCCGCTCCAGAAGCAAAACTAGCTCAAGCATGCCCTCCAAAAAAGCTCTGCACAGTTGTATACTCTCCCCGTACAAGACGTCATATCAGATACAAGTCGATGTATTAACTCACCCATACTAACTGGCGCCTGGCAGTGGCATGCATGGAGTACACATCTCCTGCACGTAATTGGCGCTCTTTCGTTACACAGAGTCCATGCAAGGATGTATTAAATGATCCTCGATAATGCACCACTGAGAGCAAACATCGCCGTTATTTAGAGTTGCAAGTCGATGTATTAACTCACCCATACTAACTGGCGCCTGGCAGTGGCATGCATGGAGTACACAATTGTTTCTCTTTGTGGTTGCTTGAGTTTTGCCCTTAATGTACGCAATGAACCTTTAAAATTAAAAGTCATTTCTTGAAAAATACATTACAACCAAATATTAGGTAAACAGTGGCGTCATTTTTCCTTATGGGCAAAAACATAGCCACAATATCATGAGGACATTTTGTTTGTGTCAGGCTCCAACGATGCCATATTTTTATTTCTCACAACAACACTAGTAAAAGATGGGTACCGTGAGGAAAATACACTATAAGTAATTATTACATGGACGGGGCAGGGCCATGTAGGAGCCAAGTGGCATATGGCAGCAACAATCTCAAGGCAAGCTAGCAATTTGTAAGGCAGTAGCAGCGAAACGAGAAGTCATTGCACTCGCCTCCAATGTTATCCCCGCTTTCGGCTAGGCAGGTATCTATACATTGGAATACGGACCCGCACAATCCTTTGAAAGTGCCGCTGAGATGCTTGCAAGTACTTGCTTCCACAACGGAGGCCATCTCTAACAAAAATGCAACAACAGTATTCGTTAGCCAAAAAAAAAAACATTCCAAGGACATGTGCATATACATTAGCTTGTGCACGTACCAGCTGTCACAATGACAAGTAGGAGGACAACGACAGCAACAGCTGCTGCAGAGTGATTCCTTCGTGAATGCGGCTCCATTGCTTGCTCCTAAAATAGCTCTTGGTGGACCGAAGTCCGTATAATAAAGAAGAATGAGCTAGCAGATGATCACAGGTTGATGAGTGAGGAAGTTTGGGTGCGCAATATAGAGAGAGAGATGACGTTAGTGCACACGCAATATGTATTTGCATTGCATTGGTTTCTCCAAAGTGCCGGCCTTAACAAGGAATGTCAGTCTACCTACCAGGCTGTATGATCCGGCGAGGGGCAAGGTGGTGGTGTCCAGGGACGTCATCTTCGACGAGGCGGCACTGCAGTACTAACAGTACACTGCAAGACAAACAACAAACGCTCCTCTGCGGTGCAAATAGGAACACTACGCAGACTACAGACCTGAAGCAACCATCATCCATTGGTTTCTTGCATCAGCTATGTTTCTAATGTAAATAATTGTCAAAGTCGGAGATTTCTTGTCAGTAGAAACCATGGAAGACAAACTGCCATCATTAACCCAGCAGGAAAACGCCCGAATCACTCAAAAAGAATACAAGTTACATTGCAACTAATCATATATATTCCTGATAGTAAATACAGATGCACACCCAACTATTTATTAACTTATACGACATATGGACAGCACTCTTGAGTAACTTTAATACATAATTGACTCTATCAGCACATTTTTTTGATACAAAAATTTACACGGATCAAAACCTGGAGTTACATTATCAGCGGCACAGGCACTAAGTCGAAACAGATTGGCATTGTCAAGCGGCCTGCATTCATACTTCTTCACTTCCACTGCTACTGCTGCTTTTCCGAATATTGTACTTGCACAGGGGGCAAGTTGCATTGATGTGAAGCCACTTATCGATGCAGGTGCAGTGGAAATGGTGCCCACAGGGGAGTTCGCGCAACTCTGCACCATCATCATAAGCCGATAGGCAAATACAACACTCCTGGACAGATAGAGTGAGCAAAGATTACATAAAATATTAATTTACGCACAGTATATATTGAACAAAATGATCTGTGCATCTTTCTGCTCTAACATAGGTTGGCAGCACTGCAAAGTTCATTCAAAACAGAACCAACTTAGTGGGATTGCATAAAAATGGTGACAGAAAACCAGTCTTTAATCTTTACATGTTAACATGGCATTTCACAGAATTTTTGTGACGCAGGCCAAATAAGGTTACACATGGCCAGTGTATTTATCAGAAATTCAGAACCAACAGATCCATCCCCAAAGACAGTACTGTTCAATGAAGACGTATCAATTGATCATGGCCCCACACCACCCCACTCAGGAGAAAACACCACATCACTACTTCAGCCATTAACTCATTATGAATGAAAAACAGAAAACTGTAACTCAAAAGATGTTCAGTGGTAGCAACTAGCAACTCAAGCATCAATAAGGCTAAAGCTATGTAGCATCTATGTTCAAATAACATGCTATAGAAACTTACTGCATCTTCAGCTGCAAGCACTTTCTCAATAGGTTGATTGGTGCCGCACTCTGTCATTATTCCACCAAAAGGACCCATGGGGTCAACATCTTGCTTTTCAGGCTCATCAGTCCTTCGAAATTTGTATCTTGGGATTTGACGAATGTCATCTTCAGATGCTCCTTCCTGTATTCAGTGAGATGATGTAGACGGTTATCTAATCAAGAATGACATGCCAACTTCACCATTTGGGTTATATATAGTACATTACACAAGACTTGAAAAGCCATACCTGATCAGATACTGCATAGAGAATTGCTATGATACATGGAAGGCAACAACAGACAGCAATACCAATGATACAAGCCAGAGCAACGCAGAACACAACAAAAAACACATCAAATGCCAGAAAGACTATGCAAAGCCTGCAAAGTCATAGCAGAAAATGTTTACATTATAAACAAATGAGATGAGAACACTACCAAAAAGTTATTACTGAATTAAGAAACATAGGTACCAGTAAAGTTGAGGTGCATCCCGGATAACCTCTTCACCCCCAGCAGATATCCAATAAAATCCGATTATCCACCATATGAAGGAGAACATTGTATTAGCAGACTCCAAGTGCTTTGCAATACTGCCAGATTAAACCAGTAATAACATCACCAGGTTAAAGAAATACTAGAGTTGTTACATGTCCAAAAAGATCATTTGATGCAAAAAGAAAGGGACCAAAGGTGGATTTAAAGCTGACATGAGAATAACAGTAGCTATCATGAAGTATGGATGCACATCAAGCATGGGACATAGAAACCAGTTACTAGGATAAAGTATACAAGAGAGTCACAAATGAGAAAACAGAAAGCCCCAGAGATGACTACAATGTTTACAGCTACACATAATTGAGACAGCTCCTGTGTAATGCATTCTTTTTCAGAACAAAGAACAACCCTGGTACCCGATGTCATTTATGTAGACATGAAAAAAAGCAACTCTACATTATAATGTGTCTGCAGCTAGAACCAGCATATGTGGGAGTCATACTATAGAAGTATGTTTCTGTTTCTGTTCCTGTAGGGGCCTTGGCCCTTCCCTAAAAAAAGTATGATTTCTGTTCTGAAAGGCCAAGAGAGCATGCTTCTCATTGTGGTATGAGATTTAAGTATGCTCCTCATGACTAAGAAGCATGCTTATATTAGGTCGTGCTTGGGAGCCGGAGCCCCCAAGACAAATCCACAAATCGTGGTTCCAACACT
Organism: Themeda triandra; assembly: GCA_018135685.1. Taxonomy (NCBI): domain Eukaryota; kingdom Viridiplantae; phylum Streptophyta; class Magnoliopsida; order Poales; family Poaceae; genus Themeda; species Themeda triandra. Next base: position 2,926,171 of record JAENPR010000007.1, on the reverse strand, counting down.
GTACATGAAAACAGCTCCGGCTCCTCCCATTCACAGCCAGAAGCGCTATTCACTGCTGCTGTGTTTGGTGCGGCTCCACCAGCTCCGGTGCCAGAGCTAGTGGAGAAGACGGTGCAGGAGCCACACCAAATAGGCCCTTAATATACACCAACATGAGAAGCATAAATTCTTGGATATAATCATGAGTCATAACTCGATGATTTTTAAAAAAATTGATGGCCTGTGCTGAAGGAGTGAAGCAAAGAAAGATAAGTATGAAGTTGGTCAAGATCACATACAATAAAAATAGTAATCAAGTCCAAATGACTGAAGATATGACTTATTCCCTCCTTTCCAAATTACAAGACGTTTTGGCTTTTTTAAATACATAGCTTTCACTACACACTTAGATATACACAATGTCTAGATACATAGTTAAAGTAATGTATCCAGAAACGCTAAAACGTCTTATAATTTAGAACGGAAGGAGTACATAGCAAGCACTTGGGGCTGCTGTCATCATTTACTTGGCCTCTCCAAACAGAAATCATATAGGACGCATTGCATCTCTTAGATGAATATCTTCTACATTCTAGTCTATGCCTCAAAATTCTATGGAAACAATAAGACAATATTGTAGAGTCATTGCTTTCTTTTTAGACCAAAAATTTAGGATAGAACTTACATAAACATTTTTTAACTGTATCAAAGAATTCTGGGCCTCTTTAGGACCCAGTATCCTTGCCTTGACTCTTTAACTACTCAGTGCCGAGCCAAAATGCTCTACTTTATTATTGATGTATCTTACAATCCTAGCATCATACGAATGAGAAACAGCTGACTCGAACGGACAAAAGTAAAAGAGAAGGCCAGATTGAAAATTCTATGCACATAATACTGATCTTTAATTCAATACTTTTATCTGCTTCCTTTGCTCTTGCATCAGGGATGTTAAGTACAGGTTGGTATCAAATGCAATTATCCAATTTGCTCCAATCAGTGACACTATTAACTAAGATAAGCACACTAAATATTTTACTAGAAGCTACTACCACCCGCTTGTATTGGTCCACTTAAGTTGGGATAAGAATAACACGCTACATGGATGTTACCGTACATGTACTGTGCATAAGCAGCTTTAGGGATCTTTCCGAGCAGATCCATCAAGTTACCTGACGTAATCGGTGCGGCGACCATGGCGATCGAGCTCCCTGTCATCCTCGTCGCTGGACGAGGACGATCCGTCGCTGCCCCTTTCCTCGTCAGCGGGCGCCGCGCCGGCGCCGCCGCGCTGGCCGTGGCGCATCCGGTACTCGATTGCGACACAGACCATGTGTACGACGCACTGCAGGGCGTAGCCGGCGACCCAGGTCCGGAGCGGCATGGGCGAGTCCTCGTCGCGGCTGAGCACGAGCACGACCGCGGCGACGGTGATGAAGGCGAGGTTCCAGAGCAGGTCGAGCGCCACGACGGGGCGGGAGTAGGCCCAGTCAGCCTGCCGCTCCTCGAGGTGCTCTGCGGCGGCCTCCCGCACCAGCACCGAGGGCTCCCGCATGGCCCGCCGCCCGCCGCGGCGCAGCAGCCGCGCCGCGCCGCGGAGGGAGGGCCGGCGGAGCGCTCCGCCTCGGCGACGGCTCCCGCCGCCGGAGGCACCGCCCAGCAGCGGCGCGGAATCGAGGGGCGCGTCGGCGCGGGGGCTCGGGGAGCGGGGCGTCGCCATCGAGGGGAACCCCGTGAGAGATCAGGAGGAAGGAAATGGTCTCTTTCTCTTCTGCCGGAGAATGGAATTGGGACGGGTTTGGGGTGTCCGGAGTCCGGACTCTGGAGTTTTTCCTCTAGCTTTCTCTTTCCTTTCCTAGTTTTATTTTTTATATACAAAACTCAAAATTGGACCATTGCAAAAAAAAAAGGATAATTTTGGTTCTACTCGTATTTAGAACCCAGAAATTTTAAACAGGACCGCAGGTGGCATTTGATTTGCAACAGGGCACGACTGACAAGGTATTAGGTGGCGTTTGATTTTGAGATCGAACACGATAAGTTGGCCCTTCATAACAAAAAGAAGTGGCATATCCCACATAGGTCCACAGTAATATTCGGGTCCTAGGAACAAATAAAGATAAATATTCTCTTAAATTTAAGAACAACTATTATCAATAAAAATTGAAGCGAACGAGCGTGAGCTCAGCTGGTCAGCAGCATCGGGTTGAGTCCGATGGGCCGCCGCCCGGGTTCGAATCCTGCGGGACTCGAATTTCCGGATTCGCACCAAAAAAATTCCCTCGCTAGCCCCGTGTGCCAAAGCACTGGTATATAAGTAGCCGTGGCTCAGATGAGGGTGGACAATGTCGATCTCGACAGGAGCTTCGATGAGGTTATGAGTGCTAGCTATGGGCGGACGAGGTCAAAGCTAAGAATGATAACGTGGACGAGGTCACAACTGAAAGTGTAGGTGGAGTCGACACTAAGGTCCTAGATGGAAGCACTGAACGAAAGGAAAGGCATTAGCCCAGACAAAGGCCGTGCCTCAAAATTTGAGGCCCTATTCCAAACTCTAAAATAGGCATACCAGCCTAGAAAACAAAGCGATAATAGTGTATACCTGAAAATGCAATGATTCAAGGATTGCAATTTTAATTATTCAATATTCAATTCTTGGTTGTCTTTATTAGAAAACATCATTTTCTTAGTAATTTGTTAGTAGTAATTTATGACTTCTATTCGAATCTGAGCCTAAAAACACCAAAGGCTTTGCACAACACAACTGTTTTGCAGCAATATATAGTGAAATTAGTAAACATTGGTCAATACAAAGAAATATTTCTATTGACAAAATAAAAAGTTAATTAGACAATTAAGTAATTACATTTTGAGTTCAGAATTTAGACACCTTGCCGACTACTACCGGGCCTTGTGGCCTGTAGTCTGACTGGGGAGACGGGGAAGCTAGGACGAGAAAGCTGGATATTTTTTTAGAAAAAAGAAAGCTAGAGAAATGGATGGACATAGTGAACTCCTCAAGCGCCAGACGCAAGGTCAGCAATATCTTGAACACGGTTCTGTCTGATCGGCCATAATTTTTGAGACCCCGCGGAATTAGGGGCCCTGTACAAGTGCACCGTTTACACACCCATGGGCACGGCCCTAAGCCCAGATGTAGTCGTAGAGGAGAAAGGAAGACAAGATGGCCATAAGATTTTCACACAACATATAAAATAGGGGCATTTCTACCCTTAACCAAACACAGACATGAAAATAGTCCTATCCTAAAAAAAAAAACTATAATGGATCTGTCCTCTCTCTCCTTGTCCACCATCCAAAAGCAACCAATCTTACCTACTTTAAGTGAGTTAATGCATCTTGTCTGAACCCGAACACAATCTTAGTTATTCTAGGCGAGTTAATGCAATTGTTCACACAGAGGTTTTTCTCGACTAATCAACACAAAAGTAGACAATTGATTAAAACTAACAGATTATCTAATTTTCTCTACCGCTATAGGGAGCGTCGCAGGGACTCGTTGCTAGCCTGTCCCAAGGAGTCATCGCTGGATCCAGCCATCCTCAGTCAGATGCTTCTTCCCCGGACCTCCCCCACAATCCACTCCCATCTTCGGCGAGCCATCTCCCATGCCACCCTTCTCTCTTGCGACGCTATCTCTAACGAGTTATCTGGCAGCCTCAACTTCCCTCGCCTCGGGCACGGTGTGCGACCCTCGGCATGGACAACCCTCCTTGTCATGGCCTCGAGGTTCCCATGCGATGCCGGCCTCTGTGCGATTCTGGAGGTCCTCCTATTCAATGCATCCCTCCCTCAATGCCCCTCCTTGCGATGGTGCTGGTAATCCTATATGACCATATCCGACGCAATTCTCCCATGCAGGCACCCTTCACACCATGGGCGTGCTCTAGTTTGGCAAAGAGACGAGAAAGAAGATGAAATGTGGACGTACTCCCTCCGTCCCAATATAGTCGACGTTGTAGGATTCAAATTTTGTCTCAAAATAGAAGACATTATAGCCTTGCAGCTACGTCTGGTCCCTAGCCATTCTGTCAGCAAATGTCACTTCGATGTCGTCCACTGACGGAAGATGAATAGAAAACAAAAAACTGCCGGTGATGTGCGGCAGGAGCAGTACTCCGTAGCGTGGAGAGTTGAATAGAAAAGTCATTTCCCAGCCAGAGCACTAGTACTCCCAAGAGACATGCATTCAAGTGCATTGATTCACCTATAGAGGTGTTTGCGTATTTTCCTTTTCACCTTGATCTTCGAGACCAACGCTACGACGTCATGTAATCTGGGACAGAGGGAGTATATGTCATTCTCTATTAGAATTAGTTTGAGTAGTCGACATTGTAGTGTTGTCGGAGTTAGAAGCAAAATATAGATATAATATAAAATTAGATGGCTGCCTTAATAAAAAACATAGTTAATGAAATTATATAGCATTTTAACGTGTACAAAAAATCTGCCCGTTTTAACTGTTAGGTATGCGACCGTATCTCGTTGATCCCAGCCGTCCAAAGAAGACGGGAGATGACGGACGACCGTGCCACGCGAAACAAAACCCTCGCGCTCGCGCGCCGCACTCTCGCAGTTCCCCAATCTTTCCCTCCACAATCGCGCGGTTTTCCCCTACAGACTCCCGCGGCGCAAGCGTAGCCCATCCAAGCGCCATGGCCGCCGCCTCCTCCTCCGCCGCCGCTGCCCCCGCCGACACCTACGACATCCCGTGGGTGGAGAAGTACCGCCCCACCCGCGTCGCTGACGTCGTCGGCAACTCCGATGCCGTCGCCCGCCTGGAGGTCATTGCCCGCGACGGCAACATGCCCAACCTCATCCTCTCCGTAAGCGCCATTTCCTCGAACACCTTCCCCGCGCGGCGCGGAACAGTGCAGCTCACTCTCCCCTCCTTTTTTTTTAACTTCCTTTCGCGCAGGGGCCTCCGGGGACCGGGAAGACGACGAGCATCCTGGCGCTGGCACACGAGCTTCTGGGGCCCAGCTACCGCGAGGCCGTGCTGGAGCTCAATGCCTCAGATGACAGGTTTCTGCCAGACTGCCATGCCACCTTGACGTGATTTTGTATTGGCGATTTGGGGCCACCTTGAGTGGTGTTTGGGTTGGATGCCTGATGTTCAGATTTGTGCTTTCGCAGGGGTTTGGATGTGGTGCGGAACAAGATCAAGATGTTTGCCCAGAAGAAGGTCACACTGCAGCCAGGGCGGCACAAAATCGTGATCCTGGATGAGGCTGACAGGTAAGCCCATCTGCAGGGCGTTTGCACTATCATCGTGTAGGTGCAGTGCTGTATTTACCGAAACAAGTTGTTTTTTACATGCTTTTTCTTATTTCACCATCGCTTGTTGTTTGGACTTGAACCAAGAGCCCAAGACTAGTACTAGGAACTTAATTTCTTAGTTGTCAGTGAAATGGAAAGCCTTGGCTTCTTTATTTTGCGGACTTCAAATAGAAGTTTTAAAGTTTTGAGCCTATATCTATATTCTCAAATATGTGAATACAAACACTGTTTCACTATTTGAGTATGTGTTTAAACCTCACTTTTGCCATGTGCAGCATGACAACAGGAGCACAGCAAGCTCTGCGAAGAACAATGGAGATCTATTCAAACACCACTAGATTTGCACTAGCATGCAACACCTCATCAAAGATAATTGAACCCATTCAAAGCCGATGTGCTATTGTCAGGTTCTCAAGGCTCTCTGACCAGGAGATCCTTGGCCGCCTCATGATTGTTGTGGCAGCTGAGAAGGTAATCTTTGGCACTGCTTAACGCCTAAATATATCCTACTAGAACTCGTGAGACCAACCTTTTTTTAGAAAAAAACATTGGCCACTAGTAAAGTACTTTGGTTTGCAACATGGAAGATTAGTAGATCTATAAAATACTAACCATTACAAAATACATTGTTTAACTTGTGAAAGAGAAATGGTCCCAGTGCTGAATGAAAGCAAAGAGAAGCTGCAAGGGCTTACCTATGAATGGAATAGCCTTGGTTATGTTAGCTAGAATAACATTTTCTTGTTCCTGGCCATAGTATCAATGTGAACTTAGATATATCTTTATCTCCCGTTGCGACTTAAGAGAGCCCTTCGATTGTGTCCTGCGCATGTTTATGCTGTGTTTGAACCCTATGTCCAATTCCCACCATACATTTCTATAGTTTCCCACATGTTATCTCCTGAATATCGCCCTTCTGTAATGGCATCTATGGTCAATTTCTGAGTATCACAGTATCACTAAAGCTTACATAGGAGGTGTCATCTGTACAGGAAAACTTCCAGGTGTAGAAGAGGGAAAAAACTAAGAATTATCTATATATTGTTATAAAAATGCTTTTAAGAAATCATTGCATTGTAGTGTTAATTTACAGAACTCAGAATAAGTTGCTGCAATTTATGTTTTGATTTTTAACATTAGCACAAAGCAATGCTTGTGTGCACTTAATGGGTGGATTAGGGTATCGTTTTCTTTTTGTTCTTCTGAAATTCTAAGTTGATGGTTTCACTACCTATACCCTAGTACGTAACCCTTTGTTTCAAAACATAAGGCGTTTTAGTTGTCTTAGGTCAATCTTCTTTAACCTTGGCCAAGTTTAGAGAAAAATTCACCAACATCTACAACATCAAATTAGTTTCATTAGATCGCCATTAAATATGTCTTGATAGTGCATTTGTTTGGTACTTTTCCTGTATATGTTAATCAATTATATAAACTTGGTTAAAGTTAGAGAACTTTGACTTAGGACAAACACCTTCCATTTTGGAATGAAGTACTAATAACTGAAAATAGTATTCGTCGGTCTTGTCGAAAGTTTTGCTGTTGATATGATATTTTTCTGGAAATACTGCTGAATCCTAATGTTATTTCAAATAAATTAGCCAGCTGTGTTGTGATGGTTGAGTGTATGCTTCTGGCAGATATTAAAGCATGCATTCCTTGCAAAAATAGGGGAATGACTATCCATGATATGCACATTGTGATATGAGATGTATCGAAACTTCAAAATAAGCACAAACTCTTGTTTATAAAGGGACATAGATTTCAACTGTTGTTTGAGGTGTTGCTGTATTTAAAAACCTTAAGTTGAACTGTACCATAACATATGCATGGCTGTGATCATGCCAAACTATCAACCAGCAAATGATCCTGTGACTAGATGGTCAAAACTTGTAACAAAGCAAAACTGGATGTGCCAAACCATCAGAATAAATCAACAGATTGTCTGCTAGATTAAGAAGCTGTATAGTTCCACTTGATGTATGCAAGTAAAATACTCTATGATTTCCTGTTCAAAGTCTGGTCATGGATACACCTAGAGGTTGAGGCGGGAGTAGATTTGGATAATCCAAAGTCTAAATGGACTTTAATTGCTTTGGATACGCTTGGATAGGGTCTATTTAGATTTGTATGTACATCATCAGTTTGATCCAATAAAATCCAAAATTCATTGGAGATTAACTCAAAAGGTTTACTGTCCGTTGGATTTGTTTGGATTGGAGAGGTAGACAATCCTTCAATATCTAGCTTTGAGTTTACAATGTGGGGTCAATGTATATATCTAGTCATCTCAACAAATTTCAGCCAACTTTAATAAAATTTTGAGGTCTGAACACGGAATTTTTAATTATAGGCCCAGCTTTCGATGTGGAGTCATCTCCAACAAATTTTAGTCAATTTTGCTAAAATTTCGAAGTGTGAATGTGTTTTTTTATTCTGAGGTCCAGCTTTTGACATAAGATCAATATGCAGTTATTATAGTTTTGTTCTTATTGAATCATATTAGAAGAATTTGGACTTAAAAGCAACTGGATTGTATATTAGTCATTTTGTATTGGGGTAGGATTGGACTTAATTTTTTCCTTGGATTTAATTGTATTGGCCATATAGATTTGGATCCTAATCTATTACCATGTCTAGGACACCTGTGGTGGTTTGATTTATACTCTCTTTCCCTGAATATATAACAGTTGAACAGTGAGACTAGGTTTGTGATTTTGTTCCACTGTCCAGGGCCAAGTTGCAAATTTAATTTCATTTCTTTTGTTGTATAAATCAGGTTCCTTATGTGCCAGAGGGGCTGGAGGCTATCATATTTACTGCTGATGGTGACATGAGACAAGCTTTGAACAACCTGCAAGCTACATTTAGTGGGTTCCGCTTTGTTAATCAAGAAAATGTGTTCAAGGTTGATACTCAATTTATCATTTTCTGCATGTTTAATGTGTGTTCGGTTAGTAGTGACACTGTAATGGTGCCAGGTGTGTGATCAACCACATCCCTTACACGTAAAGAACATGGTGAAAAACGTGCTTGATGGAAAGTTTGATGATGCCTGTGCTGCACTGAAGCAACTTTATGATTTGGGATACTCTCCTACTGACATTATCACTACTCTCTTCCGTGTGGTGAAGAATTATGACATGGCTGAATATCTGAAGCTGGAAATGCTGAAGGTAACTTCATAGCTCTCCTAACTTTTTTCTTGAAGGAAACTAGTAAAATGTATCTGGATACTGCTATGGCACAGCCTTCGAACATACAGAGATGCAGTTGATTTCTCCTCTGTTGAACAAGCATATTCTGTTTATTTGCACAGGAAACAGGATTTGCGCACATGAGAATCTGTGATGGTGTTGGATCATATCTTCAGCTTTCTGGTCTACTTGCCAAGTTTGCTCTTGTGAGGGAAACTGCAAAAGCACCATGAACTTGCATTGCAGATGATAATAGCTTGTGTTAAGCTGTGCTAACACGGTAATCTAGTTATTTCAGTTAACAGTGCTATCATGCGTGGCTTATGGCTACAGACGTAATGTATCTATGTAAGATAGTACTTTCTGAAGAAACAACTATCATGTTTATCCAGTGGGTCAGATCTAGCTGTTGTGCGGCACCCATTCTTGCTCTTATAGATTGTTTTCTGTTGCCCCAAATGCCCGCCACTTTTGAAAGTGGATTGCCCTGTCTTGGGTGTTTCTGGTACGAAGTATGTAGGCCATGAAAGGGAATGACGATGATGGTGAATACGTACGTAAGCCATGAAAGGGAGGACGATGGTACTAAGCAGGCCATGAAAGAGGATGATGGAGATGGGAATACGAAACAATAGTATCTCAAACTGTAGTTCCTTGCGACGTAAAATCTTATCTCAAACTATGGTTTTATAGGAGATACAAAATTGTGGTTAGAAGAAAAGAATCCTTAAACTCTCAAATGACCAGTTTGAACAAAACCATGATTTTATTAACTAGAAGATTTGTTGTATCGGAACAAGTTTTGAAACAGAAGAACTTATAAAACCGTAGCATTTTCCTCTAATATGCGAAACATACTTTTCACCTGAATAGGGTTCATGCAGGCTATAATGGATTGACCAAGGGCTTGTTTGGATCAATTAAGGCTAAAGTGTTAGGTGCGGCTAAAACAAATCAGCCAACTATTAGCCGATGGATGTTTGGATTCCGGGCAATAAAGTGTTAGCCTTTGTTAGCTAGCGGTACTCAGTTGTTCTTGGCTAAGTGGCTAGCAACTACAATCCTTTCCAAGTTACAGGTCATTTTGGATTTTCTAGATACATAACTTTTGTTATGCACCTAGATATGTGTAGATGTGTGTGTTCTAACTATATCTATATAGTACTAACAGTATCATATCACGTTAGATTCCTTCATGTCCACCTAGGCATCCAGTAAAGCTGAGCCAAGTGAATGGACTGGAAGAAAGTCACAGAATCATACGCTGTTCTCCCAGAATGACCATTCCATTGGAAGTCAGCGAAACCTGCAAACTGATACCCAGTCATTAATTCTATCGACTCCCTGTATCAAAATAGGAAGCTTGTTTTGGACCACACGTCCATCATAAACTGCTGCTACTCTTACTAATGTTCCATACAAAGATAAACCCATAGTGATCTGAGACTGAATCTCTACGATACAATGCTGCATTTGCCAGATATTGTTGACTATCATAATGGGGACTCCTACATCTACCATCGCAAAAAGACACCTGATACCAAAAACCATGAGCCAGCCAACAAAAAACATAGATGACTCCAGACTCCCTAAAACAACCAAAACCATGGCATTGCTTAGGCACGTCCAAAATGCAAAACTTCACCCATAACTGTTAACTGTTGAGAACAGCGCAGGGTGAGGCTGAGTCAATACCCGAACCACCACCATTGCTGTGTGCTACGGGCCAGCCCCATCAACCCGTACCACCTAGCAAAGGTCACTAATGTTTCGCGCGGTTCGTTCTTGACTCAGGCTCATTACCAGCCGTTGCCTCCATGCCTAAAGTTTCCTGTTCCCAAGTTCAGACGTCACAGTGAAGCGCCGCCTTGATCTTCTCGATGGTACAAGAGATGAGGTTGTACACGGTGTCCACTGACTCCGCTGTGAGCTTTGCCGTGGGCTGGCTGTTCACAAGGATCTGGAATGAAACAGTGAGCAGCGATCCGCCCATCTTGTGCCCAACCCCACTAGACCCATCAGGCAGAATGGCGAAACCGGATGACAAGAGTGCCACATTCGTTGAATCCCCTCCACCAATCACAAGCTGCATTGCCGGGAAGTCCACTGGGGCATACACGACCATTGCACCAGATCTGTCAGTGCACGTCTCTTGTAGAATCAAGATGCTGTCCAGGTGGGGGTTTGTATGCTGTAAACATAATGCAAGCCATTAAGGTTAAGAACTGTACAATCAATGAAAGCAGGAAGAGCAGATCACATTCTACTGTACTTTAAGGATATTGACAGCCCAAAACATGAAAACTGAGGAAATCACTGAAGCTTTTAGACCGTTGTAATGCAGGATGGGTCTGCTTGGGTGTCAACACTTTCTAAGAAGCAGAGTAGACAGTTACTGGCCTACTAATTATACCTTCTTGAGTAGGTTCGTACTTTTTTTCTTGGTCTATTAACATTTTTGGCAGATTTTCTTAGTACTAGTGCAGGAGAAAGGCTCTACTATTTATTTATCTTCCATCTGTGTTACAAGATGGCTAGTTAAGAGCATTGCTCCAGAACCTTAAGTTTCAACATCCTTAGCACCTGACACTTCTACATTTGATCGATGACATACACAGTTATTGAAAATCTTACGGACAAGCACCAAGCATGAAGAACATAGGTGGAATCAGGAAGTTGCCATCCAGTACTTACATCAGCTCTCAGTAGAGTTACAGAGTTGCCATCCAGTTGCCCCTTGGTAATGCGTAACATCTGCTGCATAGGGCCACCATTGCTGAGGATGTCCCATTCAGCACGGAGCTCCTCATTGCGAAGAAAGTTGAAGAGCCGCTCAGGTGTCACAGGCAACCATACTGCTGTGGCGACACTAAGCACCACACCTGGCGGCACCCCAGGTTCATCCACACTGTTCTGCACCATGACACGTACATCTTTCCCCATGCTACCTGTTAAGCCATCCAGTAAACTCCATTCACAGGAAGATGACACACTCATCCCTGCACAGAAGTTCTCCATCATCCTCCGTGCCAACTTCAACAAGCTCCTTTTTCCTTCCAGAGAAACCACTGTAAAGCATGAAACATTTACAATTTTGTCTCTAACATGCACCACAGGCAAGGAATGTTACACAAATCTTAAGTGTTTTCAAATTTCCTATACCTTCTGAGTCATGCTCTGGCACTGCAAGCGATGACATGAGGATGGCCAAGCACTCACACTGGCGTTGCAGTGTTGCAAGCCACCGCCCTGCACCAAGGGCGAGGCCAGAGCACAGAAGAGATTGGTAGAGCTGGTGCACGGATGCCTCAGGATATTCTGCATGCTCAACCCATGTGACCTACAGTGTAAATGCAGCTACATCTATTAGCAGTTAGCACATCAAAGCATGCTCACATGCAAACGTCCTGAGGTGTAATACACCAGGAGGGGAGGTTTGCCACACAATTCCACTACATAGTAGAGTACTGCAGATATACTAGTTTAACAAGGACAAATAAACCATGCTCTAAAATGCCATTTGGCTAGGGTTTACAACATGAAGGGACACAAGGGATGTGTTTGACAGTAAAAGCTGCCTTGAAATGCTATAATCTATCTTCGCCACCCATATTGCAATTTCTTTTTTTTCCTCACATTGTAAATTCTACCTTGTGCTTGCATTGCAATAAATCAGAAGAGTCACCGAGTTCGGAGTATACCTTGACACCGTGTTCTCAAGGGGACATATTTGCCCACATTTCAACAGGAGCATTAAGTATTAAATGAAGGTGGGATGAACTAAAACAACATAAATGGAATAAAACTTAACACAAGGAAACTTGATGTTTCTTGTGTGGGGTGACAGTGTCTCAAAACTGATCTAGGAACTGCAGATCTTTCTGCATGTGGGTTTGGTGACAAGCTCTGACATCATTCTGATCAGGGTATTTTAATTATCAATCCTAAAGATATGCTGAAACAATGGTATAAAAGTAATGCAAAGTATATTCTTCTCAAACACTTCAGATTACGTAGCTACCTCCCGTGACATGTTTGTGAGTTAATGATAAATTAATTAATATGATGTGATTCGATATCATGTGAACATGATGAGTAAAAAGAGCTGGTGTTTTTTTCCCCTCGAAGCTCTCACGTAAATCAAGAGCTTGTCTAAAACGGCATTTGTATCAGAAATGAATTAGGTATACTTTTCCTTAGTCCAAGTTAAAGAATTGGAAAACAACCACTGGTGTGGATGGTTGTGCATTACCACTAAAGATTATACAAAGCTCAGGCGCAAAACCCAAGGAGGAAATTACTTTTCTTCATTGTGGTGAGCAAGAAAAGAAGCACCAAGACACATCGATTAAACAACAGACAAGGAGATACCCAGGGGGCTCAATCCCAGGCATAGAAGTATCTGATCCCCTTGGATGGAGCTTACGACTAAACAAAAGCAAGGGAGTAAGTGTTAGATCTAGACTATCAGTTAATTATTCTGAAGCAATTGTTTAAACCATCCCCCGCTGACCAATACATTAATTTTGGGTGGTGCGCTCGTAACAACAATTAATTTATTGGGGACGTGAGCCTAACCATGACTTGCGAACACTACATAGCATGACTATCAGTGCATAATAAAAATAAACTAACAAAAAAAGGTAGAAACACTACCAAACAACACTGAGTATTCTGTTCAATATTGTCATGGTGCTCGAGGATTGGAAACAATGATGATGCTATTATTATCGTGAGTACAGTACAATTGCCAGGAATTAATATTGGCATTTCTGAAAAGTGCCAAAGTCATGCATACTGGTATAAATATAAATGGGCCATGACATAGGAAATTAAGGGCTTTCAGAATCAATGGTAGGCATGGCAACACTTCAAGGGTATGCTAGACAACTAAACTTAAAACCTACTAGAAATCTTCCAAGAGCAAGAGTCAGAAGAATTGCTATGATGTACCTTGCATCCATTGGGGGTATCTTGCAACACACAACCTGAAGGCAGCCTCCGGCAATTCAAGTTTGTAGCTAGGCACTGATCCATCTGCAGTCCATCAATGGAAACATCCACTACAGCCCATGCACTCTCAGCAAGCTGTTTGCAGAACCTAAGAAATGTAACCTTCCTTATAGGGACAAGAGGTGAAAGTACTTGTAGTTCTGCCTGCATCTGTATCAAAAGCCATAGAAAATATGCAAATATCATGCTTAACCACAGGGACAAGATACAGATATTCTGAGCAACTGAACAGTAGGGGCTATACAACACTTACAAGCAGCAGTGCACCATTTCTGCTTCCTGCAATACCAGGTGAGATCTCCTCAATGGTTGCTGCCTTGGCAACAATGCAGGAGAACATGTCTGACCATCGTCTCTGTGGCAACAATTCAAACAACCATGTGAGTTCAAACATACAGACAATAGCAAAAGGAACGGGCAAGGTGGCACGATAAGAACCTCATCCATGAAGACCTCCACAAGAGCAGCGCTACTGTCAATGGTGACAATGCCGGACTCCCTAGAGGCCTCAGACACAAACCCAGTGGGCTTCACTCCAACAACACACGGTGAGAATGCCTTCAGGTACTCTTTAAAGTTTAGAGTCTCCATGGTTGTTGTCGAGCCAGGTGAGGAAGCACTTGAAATCCACAGCGGTTCATTCGTCTGAGCCATCTTGACAAGCTCATTCATCGCACTCACGGCAAGCTGGGCGAACTTGGACTTGTCAATGCCAACCATCGGCAATGATGCAGTGACCATGGGCGTGATCACTGTTCCCATTGTGCTGGATGTGCTGCCAGCCAACTCGGAGATCGTCGAGACGGGCATTTTACTGGATGGCACGCCGGAACCAACACCACCAGCAACTGCAAGTTCCAGTGACGACGCTTGCATAGGATGCGGCGGCTCCGCGAGCAGCAGTTCCATGAGAGGCATGGGCTTGCCAATGAACTTGGCAGTGAGGGTGCAGACTCGAGCGAGCTCGTCCCTGAGCCTGGCGTTCTCGAGGCGCAGGTGGTGCTCCTCGAACGACAGGTCCCCGAGCACCGCTGGACCGCCACAGCCGCCGCACACCAGGTCCCTCATGGCCTCCCGGATGGACAGGTTCTCGACGCGCAGCTTGTCGTTCTCCTGCCTCAGCCGCGCGTTCTCCTGCCGCTCCATTTGGTTCTTGCCAGGTTCAGGACCATGCAAAAGCGAAAGCCTTGTCAAGCGCTGCACCAAACGGCACGAACAAACGACGACGTAGAGTACCAGAGCGAGCTGGGGGTTTGCCCGTTCGCTTACCTTGGCGTTCGTGCGTCGGTTCTGGAACCAGAACTTGACCTGCCGCGGCTCCAGGCCCAGCTGCCGGCTCAGCTGCGCGCGCTGCTTCTCGTCCGGGTGGGGGAATTCCTTGAACATCCTGCGGCACAATCAAACAAAAGATCCAGTGCATGAGCGCGGCCGGGCCTTTACGCAAGTTTCAAGAAACCACGGCGAATCGATCGACGCGGGGGTAAGGCGCTCACGCTTCGAGCCGTGCGATCTGATGCGGCGTGTGGCGGTGGTACGACCCCGGCTTCTTGCGCTTGCGCGGGTTCGCGGCGGCCTCGCCGTCCTCCTCGTCGTCCTCGCCGTCGCCGCCGCCGCCGGACAACACGACGTCGAGGCTTCCGCCCATCATCGACTGGCTCTCGGTCTCCGCCTCCGACGCGTCCTTCGCGTTCCCGCCGGCGGCGCCGCCGCCGCCGCGGCGCGCCGACGAGCCCGCCCGCGCAGCGCTCCCGTCGCGGCAGCCCCCGGCGTCCACCTGCAATCAACCACAGAACACGCGCACATTATGGATTCACTCAACCGCACGGAATTCACCCCGCACAGCGCAACGCCGCGACCCAAGAAACCGCCGCGAGGACGTGGTTCGTACCGCGGTGGCGAGGGAGAGCGCCGGCGATGACGCGAGGGCGCCGTACGGGTACTGCGTGGCGGCCGCGGACCCGCCGCCGCCGTCGAGGAGATCGCCGAAGGTCATGCCTTGCTCCACCTCCTCTTCGCCCGTCCTCTTCGTCTTCCCCTTCGGGTCGGAGCCAGGGAGAACAAGCGGGGGACAGGCGAGGAGCAGCAGCTGCAGCAGGAGGGAGCGCCCAGGAAGGCTGCTGGTAGTGGCAGGCTTCCCCTTTTCTACTGCCGAGGCGAAAGGTTTTTGCCTTGGCTGTTGCTTGGATCCGCCCAGCTTCCCACACACACGTCACCGCACAGGCCCAGGACAGGAGTATGCGAAGAGTTGTGAGCTGTGAACCGTGACTTTGACTGTGAGTGATCGATTGAAAACCCTAAGCAGCATACTGTACTCCCTTGGTCAAAAAATACATTTTTTGTTTTTCAAGAAGTCAATCAAAAAATAATTAAGTTTAGCTAATCTTATATAAATTAACATTTACAATACCAAATAATCATTGTTAAATTATGGATTAATATATATAGTAAATTATTTAAAGATACAAATATTGATACTACTTTATTAAATTTAAGATAATTTGATTTGGTTCAAATCTAGAATTATGTTCTTTTCAGACTGAGGAAGGAAATATAGAAAAAAACAAACAGCACCGTATAGAAAAAGCGTCAAAGAGACGAGACGACGATGTGGTCACGAGTGATCAGCTCAAACACCAGGTAAGTAAGCTGCCAGCTGTAGAAGGGGAGTCAACGTGAAAGCAAACAGCCAAGACCCAGGAGGCAAGACTAGAGCAGTGTGCGCCTGTGCGGTGCGGTCCAGTCCAGGAGAAGAATATGGGGGCGGGCCCGGTGTGTGTGTGGACGCACGGACTGGGGACGTGCCGCCGTGCTGGTCAAAGGGGCGGGGATTTTGTTCGCTTGCAAGCTTGCATGGCACTCGCGCTTGGCACGGCCGCAGGCTACTGGCCCGGCAGGCACGCGGCGGACGCGATCCCGTCCCGTCCCCGCCCCGGCGCCGGCGGCGGCGGCTTCGTGCTCTGGGCTTCCGTGTTCCGCCGCCGTGCTGCGCATCCGCCGCGTCCGGCCCCGGCTTTGCGCTGGCCCGTCGTTCCAGTCGCCCCGCCGCGCGGCGTCCTTGTTTGTTTCTGCGCGGAGGGGACACAGCGGAGTCAAACCGGAAAGGGAGCGGCAGCGGAGTCGGTTCGGGTTGGCAGGTGCAGCTGCAGAATTCGACGGGGCGACGGGTGTCGCACTGTCGCTATAGTAGGTGTAGGACTGTACAGTAGGTGCCGTGGTGGACTGTGCCCGGCCGTGTACCGACCGTGCGAGAGCGAGCCGCGAGCGTGACCGCTCCAGACGTGGGGTCACGTGCCCGGCGCCCCGGCGTGGGACGGAGGAAGCGAGCCGGCTAGGGGAATTCCAGCCTTCCAGTGAAGCTGCTGCACGCCGAACCTGACGCTGTGGTTGTCAGATTGCACACTGGTTCTACGACACACTTGGCCCATCTGCCAGTTGCAATGGCTGGTGCCACCTGGCCTTGCTACGCGTAGACGACGGGTGTGGCGTAGGGTTCAGGGGAGACGGGAGGGGAGAGGCATGCACTGCACTGCACCTCATTAAATGCAGGGAGGGTCGGGCCGGGTAGTTGCCAAGGCGTGCGCCCGGGTGGCGGTGAGGCTACAGTGATGGGATTGGGCGGGTGACATCGGGCGTGGTGGAAGCGCGTGCGTCGTACACCTCGCGCAAGCAGCACGGCATTGGCATTGGCATTGGCATTGGCATGGGCGCGCGGCGCCTCGCTGGAGGATAGTTGGCTGGTTGCTACAGTGCTCCTATTGCCTCCTTGTTTTTTGGTAAATCGAGCTACTTTTTCTGTCACAGCCAGCTTGCTGCTTTGCCCCTGGACGTCCTGGCTTCTTGACAGTTGACTGCCCTCCTCCCCGACACCATTCCCTACTCTTCCTACTGGTATAAATCTTCATTATGCAAATAACTAAACATGTACTACTAACTTCAAATTCTAACTAATTATTTTATCAACGACTACAAATATCTGAATTTTACGCTTGATTTTTTTTTAGGAAAATTGTTACGCTAGATTCACAACATACGATTAACACAACATACGACTAACTCAGATAGTTGGGTGTCTTGTGACGAAAACAGTTAATCTCAATGCAAGTCTTCGACTTAATGCATGTGTTTGCATCTAATATGATAAAAAAATAATTACCACGAAAACGAAAACAAAACATGTTGTACCACATATACCTTTTTGTTTTAAAATAAGATAATGGTGTGCACTCTTTAATAAATAAAAGTCTGCTTGAGTTCAACTAATCTGGAATAATACCAGCAAATGGCAAGTTTAGTAAGGATGGCACCCATGGAGAAACCACCTGGTAATTTATATAATACAAAACACAAAATCTAAAATCATCTTACCAACCACAATATTTGAAATAGTGGACTTAAACAAAAACTTGGCCAATCAATAAGCTCTCATCATCTCTTCCCCATGCATTCCTCCCTCTTCGCTCGTCATCTTACACTGTAAATTTTGGCCAATTGTGCAAATTTTGGATCAGGACACTGTAAATTTTAGGTCCAATGGTGACGTGTTTGATCCCCTCACCCCCTTGTATTTGGGCTTGAAATAGATTGGGTGCAAGACAAATTTTGGATTTCACCCACGATTTGAAACTAAAGTACTTCATGAAGTGTTGCCAAAAATTTGAAACAAATCGTGAAAGTGTAAGGATATTTTATGAATTTCTAGGAAATAAGGTTATAGAGAAACAAAATTTTGGGAAAAAACTTTAGACCAAGTCAATCGTAGTACTAGTGTATGATCTACTATACATTTTCTTTGTAATAATAGGAGGAATCGGACGTAATTTGCTGAAGGATATTTATAAAAAATGAAATCAGTTCATAAGGTGTGATATGACATAGTACAATTTTCTAAATCATGTTTTTGACATTCATCTTTTATACCATATTGTTTATAATAATGGACTTTATATTAGTTGGTACCATGAGTTTAGCAAAAATTTATCTCTTTCATCTAAGCAAAAATTTGTTTTCCAAGAATCTCTTTCATATTAGCTGGGACTATGTGTTTAGCTCCTCGTAATTGTTGTACATTTGGTTTTCATTAGCTTTATCTTGTCTGCATTTATTGCTCGTTGGCTTCCCATAGGTTGTAACTCCTTGACTGCACCATGTATTTAATGCAAATTGGTATTGTTTTACTGCTCCTTGATCATTGAGCTTGAGCCGACGGCTAATACGAAGGAGATAAATGGATGGAGGAAGTAATTATTAACGAATACTATATTTGAATGCAAATTCAATAGTATCAAATTTACATTATAAAATTTAAAAGTTATTAGTCAGATTGTTGATCAAAGATTATCTATTACCTAATAATAGAGTACCAAAATTTCAGTCTGCCTCCGGTCTTTCTGTTTGCCTCCGGTCTTTCTGTCCGCCTCTTGCCTTCTCCATGTCCGTATCGCTGTCCACTCGCCTCGCGTAAGTAAAAAAATAAACTCCCTGTGTGAGCAATAAATCAATGTGTTAGTTTCATGAAGCCATAAATAGCTCTACCCCCGCCCCCCACGTCCTCAAAGAAAAAAAATGGTTTGCATGTCCACATGCAATGCAAAGCTAAATCGGCCGACATTGACTAAACAAAAATGTCGCCTTATACCGACTTTCAAGTAATTCTGCGCAAAAAAAAAATAGATTCAATATTTATATATTTTTTATTTAATTGTATTATTATATGTTTTCATGACTCTCTCCTTCAATTATATTGTGTGTATGTGTAACTCAGTCTTGAAAAGTCCAGATTACTAAACAAAACTATCGTCTTACGCTAGCTCTCAGGTAATTCTACGCCAGCTCTATCTCTTTCTCTATTAAAAACACATTGTTGAAATTTGGAACACAAAAAAACATTCAGATTAAATGTTTATATATCTTTTATTTAATACTATTATATATTTTCATGACTCTCGATGGGATAAACCAAATTGACAAAAGTAAATACTCAGCATGTGTGTATATGTATTATATAATATAACAAAAAAACTTTCTTAGTACATAACT
This sequence comes from Themeda triandra, assembly GCA_018135685.1. Classification (NCBI taxonomy): domain Eukaryota; kingdom Viridiplantae; phylum Streptophyta; class Magnoliopsida; order Poales; family Poaceae; genus Themeda; species Themeda triandra. The sequence goes on along the minus strand of JAENPR010000007.1, from coordinate 2,906,645 downwards.
CTGATTTTTCTTATAAAGATGAAGATAAATAGTAATATAATATTGTGGGTTTCCGAAGTTTGATATTTACTTAATAGAAACAAATATTTCTATCAAGTTGCTGATTTTAATTAGAAATAAACTTTTAATATGTCATGGATTAATCTGCACCAATGTTGGGTGTGGTGTGAACATTGGCTTCCGAATGGTTCTAAATTCCATACTCATGGCATAGCCGCTGTTTGTTGGGCCATCTGAAAAATGTGTAATGCGATGTATTTCGAAGGAAAAGTTATAACCAATCCTGCCACTATTATTTGCTTTGCTTGTTCACTTATGGGTTACTGGGCAAAGTTGTTTCTGAAAGGTGATAAGGAGATAATGATGAAAGGGGTGAACACGATATTGGCAATCACTACAAGACCGGTGCCCAAGAAGAAGCAGGACTTGTGATTGTTGCAGCAACCACTCACAACATCGAAAGTAACAACTATAAAAATTAAGTTATTGTGGCCGCTGCAGTTGTGCAAAAAAATAAGACAAACAAGTTAAATATTTGATAGTTTTTTCTCCTGTTGCAACGCACGGGCATGTTTGCTAGTAAAACTTAACTCTTGATAACCGCAAGATATATCTTATAAGGTGGATCGGATCTTTGTCGCCATCGCAGTATCACCAATAGGAGGAGCAATTCCCTCAAAAAGAAACCATTAGGAGGAGCAAGCAATAGGCAAGATTTGCAAGAACAAGCAGTACATACAGCGAGTGCAGTGCTGCTTCTTTCGGTGAACAGTCCTTTTTCTTGATTGACTTGCCAATTGGCCCTCATAACAGTAATTGTTTGTCCGGTTATGCAATATGAGCCAGCATAGCAGCCCGTCTCGTCAGTGTTTCCGACTTGTCGCACTGCGACGCAGGGTGCTGCTGCCTTGACACTCTGAGAGGAACTGCCTTGACACTCTGTTGACACTCTGAGAGGAATTGCGCGCTTCCTCAGTTCCTCCTGCTCTTTTCACTGAAGTCGCTCTCAGTTCGGTCCTTTGCGCTCACAAAAGCTCGCCGACGACGACCTTTTCATCCCTCCTGTCAACGAGAAACCGGGCTGCCAGACACCTGTTTCGAGCGCCTGCCCGTTCGCCACTGCGAAGACTGGACCGGAGGGCAATCCATAGACCACTGTCCATTGGTAAGCTCTTATCCATAGACCATTGTCCTGTCCACCACGAGCTCTTTGGAGGTGCGTTGATTTTCTAAGCTTCAAGAAGACTGTGACCCCCCCCCCCCCAAATCGATGATCCAGTGTGTACACGGACGCAGTGTGGTGTGCTGCGGGTCCGAGGGTGCGATGTAGTTCAGCACGACAGGGACCAGGGCTTGGTCGAGCAAGAAATTCTACGAACAAACTTTTTTTTAAAAAAAAAACGAGTGTTTACTAACAAACTTTTTTTTAAGAAAAACCATTATTGGTTAGCTTGACGAACCGTGGGAAAGCGCAGGGATAGAAATTCTACATGCATAGGATGTCCAAGCGACACATGGACGGCGATAAGCTTCGTTTGGACTGAGATCCTCAGGATAACGGTTTGTCGGTTGACGGTTTATACGTTGTTTGTGTGCACAAATCTTTACAATGCTGCTGAGCTTCCAGAAGCAACAATAACAATAATGACATTGTAAGATCATAGACGAGTTAACACTTGGGACTGATCGAGAGAAACGGAGCCTAGGTTGTGTACGTACTCCCGCCGGCATGCAGCCGGCGGCCCATGGCACACGGGAGTTCAGGGCGCATGGGCGTGGCCGCGTGGCTATCGGATCCGCTCGCTCCGCTCCGGCCGGCGACGCGCGGACGAGTAGAGGCGGCGAAGGCAGGGCGGGCTACTACTAGTAGCTGGGAAGGCGGCGATGACACTGGCCGCGCTCAGCCTTTTCCGCCAGTGGGGCGTGGAAAGCGCGGAGGCGCGAGGGCCACGACATGCGCCTGGCGGCGTGGCCTGACCCTGACGTTCGGCGGCACGGTATTCCCGAGTCCCGATACGTAGCAGCAGCGGCAGCCGGCACGGGCGCTCGGGGCACGCCGTGATGCTCGCGGCATGGCACAGGATCGGGTCGGACGCGCACGCCGGCCGCTCGGCAAGCCCGTTGGTTCAGAGAAAAGACGAAGCTGATCGGAGAGCGTCTGTGGCCTGGTGCTAGTAGAAGAAAGGAGACAGTTTTGTGACGGTAGAGATGACCCATATGCAAATCTTCAGTTCTTCATCGTGGCCAGCTAAGAGATGATTTAGACCCAACTTTCAAAACATGGAGGATCTTGAAATACGCGTAACATTGTGGTCTTGAAAAAAAACATGGAGGATCTGAAGAGGCTAGTAGACATGCCGTGTATCTGTGTCTGGGACTGCTTTACCCCACCAAACGGAGCCTCAATCTTGCTTATCTGTATCAGTTTCCACGATATTATGTTCATGCTTCGTTATAACTCGATAATTTCGGTAAAAAAACAAGAACTTATAGATATTCAAAATGTCTGCAATGCGCAACTAATATTTTTTTCTTTTTAGCAACTTTGGCTTAGTCCAATGGTAGGACGGTCCAGTGGGACGCTACCCATCAGGGTTCAAATCAATCCTGGTGCTCTCACCTTTTTCTGGGATTTTTCCAAGAATTTACCGGTGTTATGAATTAAATGGTAAGCGACGTTCCCGTCGACGACGAGACGCCAGTGGTGACTTCGAGAATCTCCAGAACTGTCGGGTGCTCATTTCTTCAATGATGCTCATATGGATAGGGGTAGGATTTACGTACGTGTGTTCATAGGGTTGAGTGTGTGTGCGTATTGTGAGCGTCTGCGTTGTACTGTGTAAACGGAGTGACTACATATCTTTAGGAGATTTTCTTATTAGCTATCTTCCACTTTTTTATGAAATAAAAAAGTTGTCACTAACAAACTAAATATCCAAATTAAATTCTGATTACACCATTGAACTCGTTACAATAAATCTTTTAAAATAAGACCTCACATAGATATATTTAGATAAAATTTTATTTACAAATATTTTTCTTATCAAGATAAATCATTCTTAAAAACATGACAAAACATAAAAAAACATTAAGAAAAATTGCGATAACGAAAAATGAAGACAGAAATGAACTAACAAAAATTTAAAATTTAAAAATTAAAAGAATATAACAAATACAAGAAATATAAAAAATGAAGCATGAAAAAAAGAAACAAAAAAAGAAAAGGGAAAAAATAAAAACGGAAAAGAAAAAAATAAAGCGCATGGGAGGCATGCGCGGTGGGAAACTCACACATACGCGGACGTCGGAAGGCACGCATGCGCGGAAGCCGGAAGGCACACGACCATACCAGAGAAAAGTGGAAGACGAGGAATTAGAAAATATTTAGAAGATAAACAGAAATTCTGAAAAAAAAAGCTAGTAATAACTCTGCTAAGTTCAAAAAAAAATAACGCTGCTTGGATCTTGATGGCCCGCTCCGGACGGCCGAAGTCATGTGCCCGTTTGGCAGCCCAGCAAGATTCCAAAGCGACGACACGGCCTTCTCCCAGGAGCCCAGCTCCAAAGTTGCCAAAGAAAAAAAAACGAGCCCAGCTCCATAGGGCTCCGGCTAACCCCTCTTCCTGCGTGACAACTCGACTGCTTCAGTTCAGTGCCTCCCTCGGCGACGCCGACGCAGACGACCAGCAACCACGCCGGCCGCAGGCAGGGCGGGCGGCATCGGCCGTGCGGGAGCTACATGCTGGGCGCTGAGCTACGGCGTCAAGGCGGCAGCAGACTCTCCCGTGGTTCCCCGCCTCTGGGCCGTGGCCACTTCATCGGCTCATCCTGCAGGGAACGCGGATACTGTACGGGTTTCCCGATTCGAGGCCTGGACTCTTCCCCGCCTTACGTGCTGCTTATCTAGCACCAAAAAACGATGGATGGATCAGAGGAGGATGCTCAGCGGTGCATGCGTGGAAGTAAGTTTCTGATTCTTCGTCCGAACCCAACAGCGTCTCGTGCATTTTGCGGTTCAGAACTGCGTAGGATCACACGATTTGTTTCTTATGCCAGCGACATTTTTTGCTCGTTTGTAGATTCAGTTCAGAGATACAAGTCTGGGGCAGGCGGTTCCTCTTCTCATGGTAATGATGCGAAAAAGCGAGCGGCGGCGCTGGTGGGTACTGGGAGTTCGACTGTGGATTCCGTACCCATCCAACCAGGCTGCTCTGTCAAAGCCATACACGACATTATATCCAGATTTGATGATAGCAAAAAGAAGCTGGTTGAATCAATAGGATTCGGTGGGCTTCTCAAATTCCCCCCAATTAAGTCGATAAATAGGAAGTTCTGCATGGTTGATGAGCATGGTTCATATCAGAAATTCCTGTTTAACATTGCATGATGGGAGCACCTTGAAATTTTACAGTGAAGATGTGGCCCTGGTGTTTGGCATTCCCGCTAGTGGCAGAAAGGTCAATGAGGCTGGGCAGCTGACCAAGGTGGAAAAGGAAAAAATAAAGCTTCAGTGCGGGCCACTAACTGGCAAGGATCAACAGAGAATAAAGGCTGTCCAAGCAGTAGTCGATACTAAGGCTTTAGTTTCGATGGGAGTTTACGTAGGCTTTTCCAACGCATTAATATTTTGGAAGCAGTGCGAAAGAGTTTCATCCCCATGAAACTCTCTCTCGCATCTACGAAACTTTCTCACCTCTCTCTTCATTAATACGGTGCCAAATCAGCATATTTAATGTGCATGAAACTCTGATGAAACCTCCATTAAGACTAGCTTAAGTACCATGATGCCATGACACCTGACCAAGAAGCTGCTTTCAAAGTTGCTTTTGTGGTATTTGTGATGTCAACGCTATTTGTGCCCGGCGCAAAACATGATTATGCAATTGTTGATTACTGGGGTGCCCTCTCCAACCCGAATAGTATACATGAGTTCGACTGGGCTTCCTACATCCATAAAAGATTAATTAATGCAGCTGCCAAATACAAAACTGGCATTGAGACTGGTAGCCGGACACCTGTTATAACCGGGTGCGACCTTTTTCTACAGGTAACGATGGCTGGTCTCTATTTTTTTTAAATAATAGCACATATAAATTTTAGCAACTATTGTACTGATACATCATTTAGCTGTAAAAACAGGTGTTCTACCTTGACAACATGGACATCCCCAAATGGAGCATGGATCACAGTGTACAACCACGGGTTTCTTGTTTCACTTACGAGAGAATTCACAGCATGATAGCAGCAGACACACACGACCGCCATGATGCAAAATCCACCTGTGTGCGTGGCAAAACAAAGGTACATGCGCAAAACCAAAGATTGAAAAAACAGCATCGAACTCACACACTATGTTGCGTATAACAAAGAAGAAAATGAACTCCAGCGTCATCAATTCATAGACACTCGATGCCCTAGGCACTATGCTGATTTAATTTTCATCACATGATCTGCAGGTTAGACCACGCGAGCACTCGTGCTACACATGGGCACGGACGACCGTGGACCATCCCGTTGATGCAGATGAGGAGGCTGATGCCTCATTATGGCATGGCAGGCTGTGCTCCGCATGATAACAACTCTAAGGGTTCCACTTGAGGTATTGAACGCTAACTCATTGTCAGTTTTTGATCTACCTATTATAATACCACATCAAGATAAGGCTAAAAAACCTTTTGTCCTTGCAATGCAATGACAGGGGCTGGTTGCCCTCGAACTCTAAAAAAAAAATACCACATCAAGCTAACTTGTACCGTACTGTAATGCATCATCTCGGCGCCTAATTTTCCTATTTTCTCAAATACCAGGCTGCAGGACCCCTGTACATGGCAGCAGTGGAATTGGACCGCCCTAGTCAGCCATCTCGTTCTCCACTTGAGATCATCGCTATTCTGCTAAAAATAGTGGAACCATTTGTCAAAGGTTTCAAGTACAACTTTGACATGCATCTAGACTCAGATGGTAAGAAAAAGAAGACCTGGCAAAAAACCCAACATACGCACAGGGAAAAAAAAGATGCCCATTGGTTATATTAAGATTCATTTCAAAACTGACCTACAATTTTCTTTTTTGGTTGAAAAAAAAAACTCATAGATTTCCATAGCGTGGACGGCGATTTGGAAATACCAGAGAACCTGCGTCATGGCGGCTACAAGTGCAAGAAGAGAACATATGGCGTCGATGGCACTACATCATCTTCCGGCAACATGTCCATAAGGTCCATAGGTGACATGGGGCGTGCAGAACATGATGCGGCAAAACGAACCCGAACTACAACACACAATTTAGCACAACAGATTTGCTTTTTAGATAAGGGAACCAAGTTCCAGCCTGCACAACAGATTGTCTTGGGAGGGATCGATTATTCATCTGTGATCAAGTTATTGACAAGGTTTTACATGCTAGTTCGATACATACGGCAACGCAACCAGCTAGACCTCAATGCTGCATCCACCGAAGATGAAGAATGACAGAGTGTCGGACCTATCGAGGACATATGTGTGCTGGGGGCTGCCAAATCACCATGGGAGCTAGGCGGGGTCTGGGACTACAATTCACTGGACACACACACCTTGCCTGGGGGTATGGGCGTGTTTGCAAATTCCAGAGACAGGTCATTATACACAATGTAAGCCTATGCCATGACCATCATCCACCTGCAGCAACATTTTGTTACACATTGGAAATGAAACTAAAAATGATATATTTGTGTTATTTTGTAGGCCGCGAATCGTGGACTACCACCCCAAATATGTCGAAGTGATGCCAGATGCAGCGCGTGATCAAAGAATGGATATTTCAGAGATGAAAATGGACATGTTTGATGCAATAGTAAGGTGTTTCAAACAAAGTGATGACAAGCTGTACAGTGCAGAAGGACGTCTGCGCTGGCGTCACTATTTCGAGTCAGACATATTGGTAATTTTTCCCAACCTTGATTCAGATATGGTGATATCATGCTATATGTGCATATACACACACAGAAAATGTCTCTCTATGCCTAGACAGTGTATATATTGAGCTGGTAGCATATGCATAACCATTTTCTGTACCTGTTTTGTGGGCAGGCTGCTGTTATAGCTGGGTTGTTTGACATCGACAACCCTTGCATGCGGAATCAATTCATTGGCACACACCTTACCTATGACATTTATAACTGTAACATGGTGAGTAGCGCAGGAAGCCCCACATAAACCTCATATTATGTAACTTCAATATGTTGGTGCAGTGATAACTAACACCTGGCCTCCCTACCTGGTTTAAAACAGCTGTTCTTCCCAGGGATTTTGCATGAAAGATGGGTCTGTTTCTCATGGAACCTCAAACAAAACGAAATAGTCGTCTTCGACCCGACTTGCATGAATATACCAGGAGTCTCAAAACGCAGTATCTACAACAGTGTTGCAGAGGTGTTGAAGAGCACACTTTCATCAGTGATCCCAGTTTTGATCCCCAGTTGGGATCATGACTGGAACGCGGCATCTATATTGCCATTCTATTGGCGCTATGCGGGTATGCCCTGGTATGTTCTTGGCCCATTGTTCCTACACATAGAAAGTGCACGGGTGCATAGGGTGTTGGCCACGTGATATTTATTTATTGTTCAATGCCTCCAGATATAGACTAACTAGTTTAGCAAGTTTAATGATTTAAATGCTTTGTCGCAGGTCGAACCGTACAGGTGTATTGTGTGCATATTTCTGCCGATGCTTTGATGGCCACCAACTACTGCCGGACATGGAACAGGTAATTTCTGGTTCCTATATGTCATCGCAATATTGAATTAATCACTCAGTTTTGCACATGGCACAGAATCCCCTGTTTCTCTAACAAAATTCCACTTGTGGCTGTAGGCGCATGTTGGAAGGATTGCCGAGAAGTTGTTTAGTGAAGTTAGTGCACACTATGAGGGGCAGCTGCCCACAGCAGCGAGCGTACTTTGAAGTTCATCAAAGAGGATGGGGCACCGGCTGACTGCTGGGTGGGGGAGTACCAACAATGCACAATGCAGGGGACGAAAATGACAAGACCTCTGATATCCATCGTCTACTGCTTAGCACATGTCCGAGGATTTTGGATGCCGTCTAAACATGATTTTGGATGCCATGGAAGCCATGTACCAAAGATAGTCGTCAGTTTCGCCTGTAAAGGAATATTTGTTGTTCTTTGGCCTGTTCGGGTGGATTGTTGCCAACACTGTGGCGGCTTATTCCTTCTCTACTAGCTTCTTGACTTAGTTGCCTAAGCTTCTCTCTTCATGTCTGGGCAATGGTGCTGCAACACATCGGCTTACTGCACGTTGCATCGGGCAGGAGCCCAGGACTGTCTTCTACTAGGATTGGTGGTGCCTTGCAGCGAACCGGGTCTAGAAGCCGAGGTGTAAAGGTTTCGACGATTTTTAAGTTTTTCTCGCCAAGATAATTTGGAAGCACCATAACTGTTGTTAGCCTTGTGTCACTATGGTTTTGCGAGAAATTTAAGATGAGTCCTGCTGCAGTGCTGCCTATGGCGGATGTCAGGCGCAAGGGTCTGAATTAGTTTGTGCCATATATGTCTAGATGGTCGTGGTTCTCTCTTGTCTCACATATATTGTAACAAGCCCGTTGGTTCAGAGAGAAGAGGAAGCTGATCGCAGAGCGCACTGTGGCCACAGGCGGTGCTAGTTGAAGAGTCCATCTGGGACTGCTTTACTCCACCAAACTGAGATCAATCGTGCTTGTTTGTATCAGTTTTCGACGACAATGTTAATTATAACTAGATATTGAAAATGTGTGCATTTTTCCTTAGTATTTTTTCAACAACTTTTCCTTGGGACTGGAAATTCCGTTTCTCCTTTTTTTTTTTTTTTTTTTTTTTTGAGAATAATTCCGTTTCTCCTTTAGTAAAACTCTGCTTATATTTTGATGGCCCGGTCCACGGCCCATGTCATGTGCCCGTTTTGCAGCCCAGATTCCAAACTGACGACACGGCCTTCTCCCAGGAGCCCAGCTCCGCCACTCCCTCTCCTTCTTCCTGCGTGACACCTCGGCTGCCTCCCTCGCCCCCGAATCAAGGAGCCGCGGCGCAGCCGACCAGAAACCACGCCGGCAGCGGCCGTGCGGGCGCTAGATGCGGGGCCCCGAGCTACGGCGTCAAGGTGGCAACAGACTCTCCGGTGGTTCCCCGCCTCTCGGCCGTGGCCACCTCATCGGCTCATCCCGCAGACCCACGGCGGCGCACGGTGAGCCCTCCTGCGTCTGATTCTGCGGCGGAGCACTAGCTTTCGCTGCCGACGACCTAACCCCCTCTTCTTCGCCGCCGGCCCGCCGCCATGCTGCGCCTCCGAAACCGCCTCCTCCCTCTGCTCCGCGCCGCCTCCCCGCTTCCCGCCCCCATCCACTCCCGCGCGTGCCGCCTCCTCTCCACCTCCACCTCCACGGCCACCGTCCCGGCACCCTTCTCCCTCGAGGACTACCTCGTCGCCGCCTGCGGCCTCGCACCAGCCAAGGCCCGCGAGGTGTCCAAGAAGGTGTCCCGCGCGATGTCATCCAGCGGATCCGGTAGGTCACTGGAGGAGCTCTCCTGCTCCCGCCTCTACTCCGCGTCCAACCCTGACGCCATCCTCGCCCTGCTCGCCGGCGCCGGCCTCTCCCGCGACGACGTCGCCGCCGTCGTCTCCGCGGACCCACTGCTCCTCCGCGCTTCCGTGAGCACCATCGCCCCCCGCCTCCTCGCACTCCGCCATCGCGTCGGCCTGTCGACTCCCCAGATCGTTCGCTTCCTCCTCGTCGCCTCACGCTCCCTCCGCAGGGGCGACGTCGTTTCCAGGCTCGAGTTCTTCATCGACTTCTACGGCTCGTTTGAGAAGGCCCTGGTGGCCGCGAAGCGGAATGGGAGCCTCCTCGGCGTGAGCCTTGAGAGGCTGATCCAGCCTAACATCGCGTTGTTTCGTCATTGGGGTGTTCCAGATATTGTCCAGCTATGTTCAAACTTCCCGCGGGTGCTTACCCTCAACCAGGCACGCTTGAAGGAGTCTTTGCTACGGGCAGAACGGCTTGGGGTGCCTGCCACTTCGGGGCTGTTCGGTCAAGCAGTGTTCGTCAGTTCCTATATGTCTCAAGAGAAGCTTGCTGCCAAGCTTGAGTTCTTTAAGAGGACTCTTGGTTGTTCTCAGGCTGAGGTTTCAATTGCAGTGTCTAAGATGCCTGGTTTATTAGGAATGTCTGACGAGAATCTTCTGCGCAAGATTGAGTTCCTTGTCAATGAGGCTATGATGGAGCCACGGCATATTGTGAAAAGTCCTATAGTGCTCTCATTGAGCCTTGAGAAGCGACTAATGCCCCGGCATTATGTCATGAAGATCCTGCAGGAGAAGGGATTGCTGAATAGCAATACGAGCTTTTCCACATTCGCTAAATTAGGAGAGAAGAGCTTCAAATTGAAGTTCATCGATTATCACAAGGACTGTATTCCTGGCCTTGCCGATGCTTATGCTACAGCTCGTGCTGGTATTGTCCCCTCCGCAGTCTAATTTTAGCATCTCATTTTGTGTTTTAGGTGTATGCTGGAACTGCAACTTATGCTCATTAGCAGCTGGCCACAATGTAGGCGTTCTGGATTCTGTTTCTACAAGAGAACCACTAGTGATTTCTGATTGCTCTTGCTCATATATATTTCAGATTTAAGCTATAAGTTTTTTTTTTATCAAGGATCTGGGTTGCCTTATTCTACAGCCTTAGTGTGCATGCTTGTTAGTTTCTTCTTCTGCTTAGCACATGGCCGGGGATTATCCTTAACTGAGTTTTCCTTTTCTGAATAATTCTTTGTTGTAGAACTTATTAGGAGTATGAGTATTACTTTTCCTTTTATTTAACCACTTCTATTGGTATGTTTTGTGGCAAAATGTTTCAATGCAAACTACATCTTCAGTGCAATTGAAAACCCCGTTGGAAAACATAATTAGAAGTTTTCAAAAAATAAGTTCGAAACTTTGCACATCCATACTGCATCTATTGATGAACCTTGGCAAAAAAAAAAAAAAAAAATGAGAGTACACATTTGTAGTGATTTCTGATTTCTTACGTATATTTCATATTCAAGTTATAAATTATTTACGAAGGAGCTGGATTTGACTTATTGTACTGTCTTAATGCACATGCATGTTAAGTTTCTTCTTTTGCTTAGCACATGGCTGAAGATTATCCTTTGCTTAGTATTCTGTCTCTGGACAAGTCTTTGTTGTAGAACTTATTAAGCTAATTGGAATATGAGAGTGTTGCTTTTCCTTTTATCTAACAATTTTTATCAGTATGGTTGTTAAACTGATATTTTACGTTGCTCTCACTAGCTGAATGTGTTTACTTATGTTTGCATTGCATTGCATTGCATAAGACTGAACTGGTAGTTTCAGGCAGGTGAATGTGTTTACTTATGTTTACTAAGAAGAAACTCTCTATGAAGCAATTTGCATTGGTAATGCCAGTGTTGCAAGAACAACAAATATTCTTGAGTTCTATACAATATTTTGGTGGCCATGGACCTCTGCCATGTAGCAAAGTGGTCTGTTTGGCCTGTAAAATGAGATACTAATATGAAAACTAATGGCAAGTTGTAAGGGGGATGACTTGATATGAGAGTACTAATTTGTTGTTGGCCTGTTCGGCTGGATTGTTGCCAACACTGTGGCTGCTTATTCCCACTGCTTATTCTGGCATCTTGACTTAGTGGCCTAAGGTTTTCTCTTCATGTCTGGGCAATGATGGTGCAACAGATTGGCTTACTGCACGTTGCACCAGGCAGAATCCCAGTTGGAAATAAGTCCATTAAATAGGGGAGCCATTTGATCTTCTTAACTTGAAATCCCAATTTTGTTTTGTTACCATGCTGTTTTGTATTGTGATATTAAGGAGTTCCTCTCCAATTATTTTCTACTCTTATAGCCTGTGTGAGTCATGGTACATGTTATAGTGCTTTTTCTTCCAATATGTCATGCTATGCGTTCTGGGTTTACAGCAGCTAACGTGATGAGTTTCACACCATTTATGAGTGTTTGTTAACCAGGATCACAGGCTGATCTAACCACCGCTGCCCTCTATTTTTTCCTGCTTGTGAAACGACAGTCTACACAGCTCCTATATTCATAAATTGTATGATGGATTGCCAAATTATTAATTACTGAGAATGACGGCAATCCATGTTAATCTTTGCAGACAATATGACAATACCATGGTTAATCTAGTAGTTCTAGTTTTTATTTGAAAGTTATATTAATGCAGGAATAATAGATATAGTGTTTATGTTTGTATTTGTAGATATGAACATTTTATAGATTATTTGAGTACCAAACTGGCTTCAATGAAAAATCCATGAGCCACACAATTGTTGACCTTGTCGAGATTTTCAATTTGCATATAAATTGTATTTCCGTCTATACTCGTATGAAACGGTTGTGAATCTTTGAAGATATATTATGGGGAAAAAGTTAATTTCCAGTTACGCTAAAAAAAATTCAGCAATTTATCTGGTAGCGTATGGAATACAAACTGGGTATCTATACAAACTATACAAACTGTAATTAGGACCATTAGACTCTAATTCAATGGTTAGCTGGAGAGGTGGGTTAATTTAGCACTTAAACCCCCCACTCATCCCATCTAATCCCAGGTCCCGTCTTACGCCGTTACTCCATTGCAGTGCCGTTTCGTTCCCATTCGTCGTTTCGTGCGACTGGCCGGCGCCGCGATCCACGATCCAGCGCCGCCGACCGCGCTACGAACGGCGGTCGAGTCCACGATCGTTCCTCGAGGACGTAGGTCCTTCGCCGATCGCTCGAGTCTTGCTGTGTTAGTGTTCAGATTTGTCTCATCACTTGATTCGTTCGACCGGAGCTCGCCCATCCCATCCTGAAGATTTGTCCCTGCACTTGATCGTGCTGGGCGAGCGATCATAGGGGCGCAGCTGGATCAGCGGGTAACGGCGCTAGCGTCGATTGAGCAGCAACGAAACGACGGACGGGACCTGTGACGGACGGAACGACGGGCGCACGAACGGACGGAACGACGGGCGGACGAACGGACGGAGTATGGGACCTGGGATTAGATGAATTATAGATGGGATGAGTGGGGGTTTAAGTGCTAAATTAATCCACCTCTCCCTCTAACCATTGAATTAGAGTCTAATGGTCCTAATTACAGTTTGTATTGATACCCAGTTTGTATTCCATACGCTGCCAAGTTTAAATCTCACCGTTTCAATTGGCTTGATATAGCAAATTCGTGGCTTATGCTGCGGGCTCCTGCTGTTAACGTGGGATTCCAGGCCATGCGCCTTTTTACCCGTTGCGCTGCTACTATATTCAAGAGGACCCATGCGTCGTTTCAGTTGTTTGGGCTACTGGACTACAGTACGGACGAGTTTGGTCTCAGACTTAATTCGAGCCTAGCAAAGATTTAGACTGGGCCGAGAATAGATAGCTCCTTGGTTTGTGACTTGTGAGAGCATGATTACAGAACTATTGTAGTTTACGCGATCGTTTTGCTTGGGATAGATAATAACCTTTTGTTAGGCAGATACTAGTTTATTTTGAGCTGCCAATTAGAGTAATAGCCACAGGGTTTGAATCCAAACGGACCCTAAGGGCGTGTTTGTGACCCCGGCCGCGATCAGCCTGGCCTGCCCAACTCGCCCGAGCCTCGGATGGCCTGCCTCAGTTGCTGCAAGCTAAGGTGTTTGCATCAATGTACCAAATGAGCACGGCTCACGCAAGATCGTGTTTGTGAGAAAAACGTACATAGATATGGCTACCTTCCACTACAACTCGGTAGCTTTACCACACTTTCTCACCTTCTCGTCATTTCGTTGAGCAGCCTAGGGGCATGCACCGGCACGGCGTCGTCGCTGAAGATCCATGGTGGCTGCTACTGCCAGATCGCCACCGTGCGGATAAGGGCAGCAGGCTGGGGTCACCGCCGCCGCTGGAGCTTGGCTTGCGCCCTCAGGGCCGCGCTGCCCGCCATAGCAACGCCACGGTGCCCGCCGGTCCGGCGAGACATACAGACGTACATCTGCAGCACCAGCGCAGGCGGCGCCGCCCGTGGTGCCCTCTGCAGCACGCGCGGTGGCCCGTGATGGTGGCCATGCTCGCCATCTTCCTCTTCACCGCCGCGTCCGCCTTGCTTCTCCATGTGCGCCCCGCACCTCGCGCTCGCCCTCGGCGGCCGGCGGCCAGCGCACAGACCGGCGGCCGCAGCTCCTTCCCGGCGGCCGGCGGCCGGCGTCCCGCGCCCTCCTGGATGGCCGCGCTCCTCCCTTGGTCGTCGCGTGATGCAGCTGGTGGGGTGGTGGGCGCGTCGCCGGCCAGCGGAGGAAGACACCGCGAGTGGATCTGAGGGCTACGGCGCTTGGCGGTGAGGATGAGAGGAGTCGGAAGGTCATCCCATCTCCACCGCGAGCCCACGCGAGCCCACGATGCGCTTCGGCGAGCCGGGCTCAGGAGAAACGAAGAAAAATGGCGTTTTCCGGGAGCCATGAGAGAGTGTGTGATTTGCATGAGTTGGGCCTGGCTCGCTGGTGGGTCAAAGGTCACAAACAAATCCCCTCACAAACGCGTCCTTCGGACCACCCTCACAAACGCGTCCTAAGTCGAAACGCTTGCAGAGGCGCCCCCTGCCTCCAAGTCCAAGGTCCCACCCAAGCCCTCGTGTTCGTGCGGCCCTCTCCTGACGTGCGAGCAGGTCACCCCTCGTCGAGTCGTCGTCGTGTACTCGTGTCGTGCCAACCACTTGCGCGTATGCCAAGCGACACGTACGGCACCTCGAAAAGGAAGCGCTGGTTCCTGGCCGTCTTCCACCCCACACACTCATGATCCTTCGGGTCCTCTCGGTCTCTCGGCGAGAGCGCCACAGCCACATGAAGCCGGAAGCAACAACACGCTGCCCCTAACCCGGATCAACAAGCTATGGCGTCTGCTTGCAGGGGACATTCTGGCTGCAGGTCGTTCGTTGGCGGACCGCGACAACGTACCTCGCCAGTAGTTGCCAGGATGATCAGCTAGCGATTGCTTCGTAATTGACAGTGATACGATCGACATACTAGCTGATTTTGGCATCCTTCGTTGTTCTCTCTTCAGCTAGCAATGATTGGGCCCGGTTCGGGCGGGCGATTAGCCGGACCAATTACGTACTACCGAACCGCGGCAGACTCCTGCGCGTGATGCCGCGATTCAATCCGTTACGGCCTTACAGGCATCGCCTACAACGAACAGCGGTTAGAGGAGGATACTACCTGCAGTAGACAGTAGTAGTCCTAGTACATTATACGGGCACACCGGCGGAACGAGCTGACCGTGACCGTGACGGCCGATCGATTCGCCCGGCGTAGAAGCAACGCGACGGGAAATGCTTGTTCCGTAGCCTCCTGCGGTCCTGCCGTGCGTGCGAAACCGGCCGGCTCGACCAGAAACGCTGCTGCGTGTGGCCACGCTCTGCATGTACTGCAGTTGCCGTCGCCGTTGGTTTCCTGTCGTCTTGGAGCGAGGAAGCTGGCAGCATCCGAGTTTCCGACTCCGACGCGGCCGAAGCAGAACCCGCCAAAGCCACAGCACCATTTGGCGACACGAGCGTAAAGGAATTTTATATGATGGACTAGAGCAGTAGAGCGTGACAATGACATCTTTGTGATTTGTGAATGAACCAGTCCACGCTTTCCATGGAACTCGAGGCAGAGGGTGATCAAATCAAACGCCTCTGCTCCAATTCAGCGTTTGACGTAGTATTATCAACTCAGGCCCCCAGCCTACTTCCCTGTACAGAACGACTCCAAATGCTGTGACATCTGTCATTGTTTATTCACGAGGCGATGATGAGTGGGATCCCATTATTACGAAAAGGCAGGGGATCCCCGCGAAGCCAACTGTGGAACCACTACGCAGTGTCCAGCTCGATCAGTGCATTATTACATGACATGATGCAATCAAATTTATAGCAAGTTCTAGCGAAAAATGGGAAAAGAAATGCCAGTGCGTACGGTACGAGCAAAAGAGGAGGATTAGCAAGAGAGCAGAAGGAGCCTTTGAGACGAAGACGATTGCTACTAACGTCTTTCGAAAAACGATAAGCCACAGGCTGTTTCTTGCTTGAGCTAGGGTATACTACTAGCTAGGAGGCGGAATGACACGGATGGGTCAAGTTGGACGGCCCTCGTCAGCCATCAGGTATCAACAGCGGACGGGCGTGGACGTGTGGTTTCGAAAGCTTGGCCGCACCAGAAACCAAGGGAAAAGACGGCAAAATATGGCTCCGCAGGCGCGACAATGGAGTGCTTTTGCAGAAACGCGTGGTGTGGTTCGTTGAAATGGCAATGTTGAGCCCACGCGCCCCTTTCATGTCGCATTCGCCGTCAACCAGAGCTTTCAACCGTAACGATGGAAGTAGCTCTGCCACGGATGCATCCGGGCAAAAATAGTGCACGCATAGGGTCGGTGAAAACTACCCTGCACCGCACATAATAAGTAGCTAAGCATGGAGTTATTTATTACTTAGTATTTTTTGAACCTTAAAGGTAGCTTATCCAAGTTATGACAAAAAAAAATCAAGTACGGCCAGGGGATATTGAAGGGTTTATAGCATGGTATGGGATTCCGGGGATCTGTAGGAAACAATTGACAAGCTTCCGTTTACAGTTGACCGAGTACTTTGCCCTTTGTTTAAGCTCAAGTTTATAGACGGGTAAGGTAAAAGAAAATAGTACGGTACCAACCATCAAACAGAGCCGACAGGTCAACCTCTAATCGCGTCGTCAGCTCTATTCTAAACTCCTGCACAAAGCTCCTCAGAAAACGTCCCTCCAACTCCTTGTCTTTCCAACAACCACGATTGGCAATAAACTAATAATAATATAATTTATATAATTATATAAGCAATTAAAAAAACCTCTAACAATAGTTTCAAAGAAGAAAGATCAAATCTGAAATTGAGATACTTCCGCAGTCTCTTTTCTGAAACTTTGGCTACAGATTCACTGGCGGTAAAAATCTAGCGACCTAAAACAACTCGGTTATTGTTCGATGGTTTCAGATTCAGTTTAAAAGTTCTTTTTCAAAGAAGAGACCAAACAAGAAACGCGCTAAAGCCCCACCGATTAAAACCGAGTCGCCGGTCGTCCTCTCCGCGTCCACCCTCCCTCCATCTCCACCCCCAACCCCAAGAGCCGAACAAACCATTTGCAGTTCTGTACCGACTCCGAGAGGCGACCAGGCAGTCCGGAAGCGAGTCCATTGGTTGTGCTGCTGCTGGTGGAGGGAGGTCAAGCGATGTCTCACGCCGACGTGGAGGCGGGCGCCCCGTTGAGGGCGCCGGCGCCGACGACGGGGATCAAGCCACCGCCGGGGCGGTACAGCATGGCCAGCAACGGGCCGTACATGCCGCCGTCGCCGTTCTACTACGACCACGCGTCGGCGCAGGAGCGGCACCACTGGTCGTGGCTGGTGCCGCTGGTGGTGGTCGCCAACGTGGCCATGTTCGTGGTGGTCATGTTCTACAACAACTGCCCGCACAGCGGCGGCGACTGCGTCGGCCGCGGCTTCCTCCGCCGCTTCTCCTTCCAGCCGCTCAAGGAGAACCCGCTCCTCGGCCCCACCGCCGCCACGTAAGAAGCAAGCGCCGGCCACCTCCCGCCGCGCGAATCCGTCTCGTTCCTCTCTGAGCCTCGTGTCTCATCTGGTCTCTGATCTCCCATGCCGTCGTTGTTCTCGCCGCAGGCTGCAGAAATACGGAGCCCTCGACTGGTACAAGGTGGTGCACGGGAACCAGGCGTGGCGGCTGGAGTCGTGCACCTGGCTGCACGCCGGCCTCATCCACCTGCTCGCCAACATGATCAGCCTCATCTTCATCGGCGTCCGCCTGGAGCAGCAGTTTGGATTCTGTAAGCCCCCAAACACCTGACGCCTCGCTGGCTCGCTCTGTCAAGAACAGAGCTCCTCCGTTGCAACGTGCACGGAAGCGGTTTTCTGACCGGCATTTGCCGCCGTTCGTCCTCCTGCAGGGAAGGTGGGGCTGGTGTACCTCGTCTCCGGCTTCGGCGGGAGCGTGCTCTCCGTCCTCTTCATCAGGAAGGGCGTCTCCGTGGGCGCCTCCGGCGCGCTCTTCGGCCTCCTTGGAGCGATGCTGTCGGAGCTCATCACCAATTGGTCCATCTACACGAACAGAGTAGGCGTCATTCGTTTAAGCTCTAGAGCATCGCCTCGCCGTCGTGCTGACTTCTGGCCTTAATCCGCGAATTCATCTCAGTTTGCAGCCATGTTGAACCTGATCATCATCGCGGCCATCAACCTGGCGCTCGGGATACTCCCGCACGTCGACAACTTCGCGCACATCGGCGGGTTCGCTACCGGCTTCCTCCTCGGCTTCGTGCTGCTGATCCAGCCCCAGTTCGGGTGGCTGGAGCAGCCCTTCGGTGCCAAGACCAAGTCCAAGTACAAGGCATATCAGATCATCCTCCTGCTTGCTGCCCTGATCTTGCTGGCTGCAGGGTAAGCATAATTCGTGATCCTATACAGACTAAAGTCCTTATTGAAAATGTCCAAATCCAATTGGAACGACCTAACATTTCGTTATGCCTTGCTGCAGGTTGGCTGTTGGATTGATCATGGTGTTCAGAGGAGAGAACGGCAACGATCACTGCAGCTGGTGCCACTACCTCACCTGCGTGCCGACGTCAAGCTGGAAGTGTGACAATTGAGTTGATCGGAGATTAGTGACGGGGTAGCATGCTTGCGTCGTACAGAAGAGAGAACATGCGGCCTTACCACAGGAGACAATGTCAAGATAGATACGTGCCCCTCACCTTCGATGACATTGTCAATATATTGCTTTCAAGTTTGATTTTTAAACTCTACATTGTATAGAAAGTTACCATGTCCACATTGGTTGCAACGTCCCCATTGATTCCAACTGATGAGTTGATCGGTAATTTTGCTTGTATATGTCAAAAACTCTAAAAACCGCTCTGCATGTGTTTTGTTTTATGGGGTTATTCATTGATTTTTTCCACAATTTCCTGTCCAATTTGCAACGTTCAGAATAATAATAGATGACGATCTGTTTGGTGCTGAGACACTTCTTTCACGTTGTTGAACGGGTCAGGTTTTTTTTTTTTTTTTTTTATAAACGCATGAAACAGACACAGCTGGCGCAAATCGTAACAGAAATCGATACAATCTCTTTTTTTAAAAAAAATGTTGAAACAATCTCTTATTTATACAGCTACATTTGTTGGTCTCTTCATCATTGGGTGTTGTAACCACCCACGGAATAAACCAGATCACTTGAATTTATAAGGTGTAACAACATCAATCAGAATCAAGGAGAATTACACCACGCCTAACTTTTCGCTATAAAGAATGATCACCTTGAGTCATTGACTAAACTATTTCAGCAATCCCATTAGCCTGCTATATCCCTTCAGCCCACCCACCCCCAAAAGCACAAAAATAAGGGAGCACAAGTGAAAAGGGTTCAAACTTCAAACTATATAGCATTAGCCTATTGTGATGTTAGTGGCAGCTTCCAAAATGTTTTCGTAGCCACAAGTATGTTCTCGGTACTACCTGATTCTGGCTCACTGTCATGCACCTGGGCCTTCCACCGAATCGACTGAGCAATCTGTGCTGCCTTGTCTACCACATCTGGGGAGGCCCGTATAACGGCAGTTCCTTCTGGGCGCAGTATGCGGTCCATCTCCAACATGACATCAAACAGGTCACATCTGAAAAAGAAATAGTCATACAAAACCATGTGTAAGTTTAGTCACGTAAAGGTAAAACTACGATAAACATCTTGGCTAATCTATTTCCTAACAAGACAGAGGTTAATTGTATTAAGATGCTAAAGGGTCAATACAATAGTACATCAACAACTCGCAAAGCACTTCAGTTTCCTGTTTTTCAATTGTTCACCTAAGTCAACTCTAACCAGACACTTCTTTCCTGGAAAATACTTCCTCCAAACGGAAATATAAGTCCATTAGGACATCAATGTGGTACAATATGTCATGAAAGAATTTTTCATAACGAAACTAGTAATACCAATCTTGTGTTGACTGAGGACAAAAATAATCTAGGTGGACTTATGTTCTGATGGGAGGAAGTAATTCAAGTCAAATCTTGTTTATGCTGGCAACTCAAACTCAACCTTGTAGAACACATATTGCACTGATTATTGAAACAAATAAATGATAGAACTATCTGAACCTAAACTTTGGCAGCTGGAGCACATGCTGCAGAAACCATTGGAAACAAATACAAGATCTACAAATTCAACATTAAACAGAAAACAAGTTTTAAGGTATGTAACAAGCACAAGTTGTTACTGTGCTTCTTTATGTTTGGCGAGAGATTCACATATCAAAGGCCTTTTTTACTGATTGAAAAGTAGAAATTACCATATGCACCGATAGTTTATTATGCACGTCTTCAACTTCAAGAAAATAACCTAGGTATAGCAGGAATTGGGCTGCTCGCTATAACATAATAACCTAGAAATACATACAGGTTTCACGAATAGCTCACTTTCCCAAGTGAAGTTTGATTCTTATCTCACTAATCGTAAAGCAAAGACAGGGAGACAAGTTTCGATGAATATGATTTTTTTATATAAATTATCATGGATTTCTGCAGTTACCGATCAAGTGAAACAAATTGCAAAATTTAACAATAAAGTATTTAAGTCAAACATCTTAATGGAGATAAGAGTATGAGATAAGGTTTTCTCATATCACACTAATACAAGGGGAAATAAAGGAAACAGGAACAATATGAGCCTATGAGGATACGAGAACATGGGACAATAACTCCAGGTATATGGCTGGTCAGATGGTGTACCTGCTAGTGCCTGAAATCGGGTCATTTATCAAGGAGTCAATCGCATCAGCATGAACGAGATCGTAAGTACGAGGATATGTTGAGAATGGTTCGCACCTGAGAACAAAAACATATAATCAGTACAATTAGGACAATAACTATATATAGGTCTACTACATCGATATTTCTTCAATCTATAAACCTAAAATGACGAGCAGTCTGTTTATCTGGAGCATTTTATAGTTGATCAAAGAATTTAAATATAATCAATTGTGAAACAACCAGATCTTCTAGAAAGTACAGGGGTAAAAGCTACATAGTGTCTCTCTGGTCTATATTAAGAGCCAAATATCCAAATACTACCTAAAAAAATACAGTTTACGTTTAGTGCTGCAACAAACTGAGTTCCTAGCATTGCACTTGATTGGTTGATCAATGCGATTTTATCAGGTACACAAGTAAATTCAGGATTCATTGCATAAGAGTTAAAAGGAGCTACATAGTAACGACATTGTGTATAAAATTATCAACAAGATGAAGTCCAACAAAATGCAGAAAAGTTAAAAATATAGTTAAATGTGGCATTGGCATTGGTAGTGAGTTAGATCCATACCAGTCATGATAAACCCCAATAAGGCCCCTATCATAAATAACTCCAAGTGTCAATGGCTTCTGAGCAGGAACAACATTCATAACCCATACAGGATCAGACACTATAGCGGCTGCAAATCCTCCAAAGAATGCATTCATGTCCATGACATTGCGTATGTGTGTGCTCCCAAGCTTCACGCCAAGTGATTTTTTATAATATGACACTCTCCTAACCCACTTCTGATTATCTACTTCAAACAAGCTTGCTCCATTGTTGATAACTGATGCCCTAGCAGAAGGTTTAGAGAGCCTATCTGGCCACCTGGGAACAGAACCTATAGCTATCTCTTCCGACACGGAAACTTTACTGACACATTTATTCAACTTGAAGTACCTGCATCAAAACTCATATTTGGCAAGTATACAATGAACTTTCTGGAACCCTCAAGTTGTAAATATAGTTCATAGGCACGAGAAAAAGAATTACCATGCTTCATCTGGATCATCATTGGTGCTACACAGATCAAGGCCAAATCCATTTTGGTTAGGAAGACATGAAGCCTCAGCAGGTTTCTTCCAAATGGCAGTATTACCATCTACAGTGATCAATTTGTAACACAAAGCTCCTGCCATTGCTTGAAGTTCATCCCATTCCTTCCCCTGATTTTTCCATCTCACAGGGGGGCCTGATATGATTAGATAGCCCCCAGGCCTAAGTAGACGGTCAGCTTCAATCAAGTAAGATCCATCTGCCAGTGTTTACAAGTAAGAGGCTGGTAGAAAAGTGTGTTTATATGTCCATGCAGCTTATGGAATGCAGAATAAAATTACTTACTATACGCAGTAAAAGGTATCAAACACCGGGAACAATGGACAAAATCGAAGGACTGTGCAGGAAAAGGAAGAAGGCGTGTGCCCAACATCAAAAGAAATGCTGGAATTCCTCTCTCCAAGGCAAATTGTATTTGAGACTTATGCGAATCTCTTGGTGCAAATGAAAGTGTCATGATATTCTCCTTAAGCAAAAATCCACCGAAGCTGGCAACCTTCAGAGAGGAAAAGATCATTAGGCCCAAATTTCCTTAAAAGTAAAACAGAGAGCCATCCCAAGTTCAGATTAACATATTACCCCGCATCCCATATCAAGACCTGTCCTGACGACACCAGTTTTCAGTGGAACATACTGGCTAAGCTTTTCAATATATTGTTCAGCTCCATCAGGGAACATAGTCCCACCACCAGGAAAAATAAAGTAGGAGCCTTCATGCTTCATCCAACCTTGATGACCTTTTCTTTCAGCAATCTTACCATAAGGCATGTTGTCATGCCAGATCTGAAAGGAGAGCAACAACCATGAACAATAAATATCAATCAAACAGATGAAAATTTAATCTGCATCCTAGTCCTAGGATAACAAATCAAACAAAAATACCCACTAATAGACGGAATTGAAATTACCTAAGTGATTATGTGCCCCCTGTGTAAGGTCATATTACCATCGCAATACCAAACGTTCAGATACCTAGGCTATCAGATACACTAAGACTGAATGTCTGATCACTCTTCCTTTCCTACAAAACTGTCACCACAACTGAGAAACGTATTTCACCTCCTACATCCTACCCTAAAAAATAAACAAAAACAATCCAGAACCTACAATTCATAAGTGCATTCCAGGAAGTCCATTTCTGACATGTATAGAATCAGAAAACCGTGAGTGTTGACTAATGGCAGCCGGGAGTCAATCATACACTAACACGAAGCTATAACTACAAAACCAAGCCAGTCTAAGCTTCGCTGAACGAAATCAGGCTCTGCAATGCACATAACTCAAACCTAAAATCGCCATCTAGCGGCAGATGCCTCAGATCAAACCAAGTTCTATGCTAGCATCCGACCCTCCAAAGAGTGACGTAATTAACCAGCGATAAGTTCCGAGCGTCAAAGGCCAATGCCGACAACACGCACCTTGTGGAGGCTCTCGGGCCAGGGCACGGGAACGCGGTAGCCTCGGGGCGGCGGCACGAGGCACGCGAGCGCCTCGCCGCGAGCCGGGCAGTGGCGCTCGCGGTAGTAGTTCATCTCGCGGCTGAGGCGGGAGCTGCGGCGCGGGTCCTCGCAGGGGAGGAGGTCCACCTCCGAGGCGGCGCACGGCGGCACCGCTCCGCCGCTTCCGGCGGCGGCGGCGCGGGCGACGGAGGCAGCGGGTAGGACGGGGTCCCCCCCGCGGCGCGGCGTGAAGACGAGCGCGAGGAAGACGACCACGGCGATGAGGAAGACGCCCCAGACGACGTCGAGGAACGACCACTGCCATCCGCCGGCGCCCCGGCGGTGCGGCGGCAGGGAGCTGAGGAGCCCCATGGGAGTGGGAAACGGTGGCGAGCGTGCGAGCTCGATCGGATCAGGGGTTTGATTTCCGAGTTTTTTTTTTTCCTCCTCCTCCCTTTGCGTGTTGGAATGTCGGTGCTTTTCGCGGGATGTCAGAGCGTGCACGGAAATTTCTGTTCCAGGAGGTGACTGAAATTCCATAAAATTGGACAATGCTAAGGAGAAAATTTTCGGCACGTTTGGTTAGGCCATGACTAGTCTTTCACAAAATGTTGCTTGTCATAGGCGTGACAAGAATTTATTAGTCATGAGCGTGAAAGAGCTCATAACAAAAACTGAGTGATCCATGCCACTGAATTAAGCACAAGCTCTGCAAACTACGACACACAAGAAAACACGTTAATTTTTGGCATTAAATTTAAGCACTATTGTCAAAAAGAGTTCATCCTTTCGAATAAGCAAATAGTTATATTTAATAGGTTAGTTTGGCTAAGCTAACGCTCTCTTATGAGATGTGAGTTAGGCTCGATTGTGGTTCTTTCTTTCTTTTTTATTATATTATAATGAGATCTAAACTATGATTCCTCGATTAATATTAACTAAGGGATATGCTTCATCTAGATGTTGTGACAACAATTTATGTTTAAAATGCAAAGGCTTTGTCCTGCAACTCTTGAAAAAAAAGAGAGAGAAAGTGGCCTTTTCTGCTTAGGCAACCACAAAGCGATAACATTATTAAATCATCCACTGGTGTAAAGACGAGGTTGTTCGGCTGATGGGCTTCAATTTTCAGCTGTTTCAATAGTATTTTGCGAGATCGTAATCGTTTCAATAGCTGTCACAATAGAGTTGGTGAGACGATGGGCCACCACATCTTACGCGTGTAGAAAATATTAGCATCTACAAAATTTGTATCACTTAGCCACATCTGGCCAATAGCTAAGAGCTTAGCTCCACAAGGTCTACCAAATATTATTTTTTTTTTTAGCGCGGTCTACCAAATATTATTGAATCGTTTCCTAAAGCTCCTTTGCTAATAAGAGAATTACAGAAAAGAATTACCCATAAAGTTACCATTTGCCAGATGTTTTTTAACGGGAAAACTGTACTGTACAAAGCTTGGTCATATTTCTGCGGCACGCGAAATTACTGAAGATTAAAGCTCAGAGCGGGCCCATGCAGGCCGCTATTTTGGTCAGGCCTATATCTACTGGATATGATCTTATCCAGTAGATGGGCCTCTAGCCCATCTAAAGTCCTTCCCCGTGCACGCTGCTAACCATCATTTTTTTTTGCATCCATTTTAAGCTTACCTCTTGAAATTATTCTGACGATATGTACACATTGCTAATTTACACCAGTACTGAATCAAGTTGGTTAAAACAATATTGCAAAAAAAATATAAATACAATCTTTATCTTTTACTGCGAAAATGAAAACCGGTGTTCTAAATGGAAATCCCATGGACTTGACTTGACCCGGTGAAGTACAGTAGGTCAACTAACCGCCATGTGATAATATGTCGACGCCCGAGTTGACTAGTGTGACTCGACGTCTGACAAACTGCTAGTACCTCCAACACTGTGTGTCACTGTGTTGACTGCTAAGCCACGTTCTCTGCCCGTACGTAAACAACTTTTCCGTCCTTGATCAGGTGACTCCGTGTCACACTAGTTGACCATTAAGACACCAGTACAGCTGACCGTTGTGGATAATGCAGCACGCACGCTCCTTGCGTGAAAAGGGAACATGCCCTCATGTGCCCTTGAAGCATGCGGTCCTGCTCCTGCACTAATTTAATGGCGCCGTAATTAATAAAATAAATTCAGCAAATGCTTTTGCGCTCAGCGCAACGGCACCAGCACGGCCGGTGCCAGTACCCACCCTGCTCGCCCCCATGCACGGCCGGCCGCCGTTACAAAGGACACAGTGTGAATCCGTGACGTGGTCGCGTGGACCTCTTGGTACGTTGCTCCACGGTTGCACGGCCCTGACTGTGGCGCCACGTGAAGTGATGTGAACGAAATCGTTGAGGGCGCCGGCTGGTCGGCCCCCATGCCCTTTTTAAGTACGAGGAGCGTGCAACACCTGGTCCCGCTGCCGGGTCGCCGGCCGGCCTGCTCGTGTAGAGAAAGGAGAAAAAGGGAACGGAATAGTCACGCCGTGCGTCACGTTTGCCACGTCTACTGTTTGATTTTCAATTGCCGGAAGACGAGCGAGAAAGCTCGGACGTGTTGATGCACCGGCGGCACAGTGATATGCCGGTGCTCCTCCTGTCCTACACAGTGCGTGTAGCGCTGGCTTCAAGTCTTCGTTCTTCAAGGCCATCAAAGTTACACAGTTAGCTCGACGAACGCACAGTCGCATTGACATTTTGACCGAGAGCGTGTGATGATTGACGAATCATAGTTGCCTCTCGCCGTTTGGACCTGCCGGACGTATTGTACCGAGTACTTGTACAGTACTAGTACGTACGGAGTACTACGCAATGCGATTGGTGCGTGGTTGCTACTGGCAGATCTCAAGCGATAGCTAGTACTGTAGCTGCGGAGTCGGCCGGAATCTTGTTTGCACCCACGCGGCCACGCCTGCATGCGAGCCGTTGAGATGAGGGAATATCTTGTTTTCACCTCCCTCTCGATCCGTCATTCCGTCCCATCCAGATTATATTCTCCGCACAGGACAACCTGGGATCTGTACACGACGCCGTACAGAGCATTGGCCCGTGCCGGTGAATTAACAATGGTTTAGCATACTGTACTCGGACTCGGAGTCTAGGACCACAGTAGATCACCCTTGCCTGGCCCTGTTGATCGTAATCTGATAGTAGTAGGCTTTTAAAGGTGTCGTCACGTCACGTCCTGTTCTAGGCTGCTAGTCCGTGGAAAAGAAGCGCAGCTCTACGGAAAGCATTTTGGAATGGAGGAATTCTGGTGTCTCGAACAAAGGAATTGTGATTTCTTTTCTACAGAAAAGTGTTGCTTCTATGTACGGTATACAAAATGAAGGGGAAAAAGATCCACAAAAGTTTCTTGGATTATTTTGTTCACGACGACCAAGGCAAAAGCAAGCCTGTCTGCAGGCCTCAATTTCTGAATGGAAGTGCTAAACAAAGAATATTTAATCATTTCTATGCTAATACAATTTCTATGCTTTGGGTTTCTATCTTCAAAAATCAAAACCCCACTTCTTATTCATTCCTGTGTGTTTTTCAATCCTATGTTCTACATCTACCGTCATATCTTGTTCCTGTATTTTTTTACTATTCCCACGTTTTTTCATTCATGTGTTCCAAACAGGTCTCGCTTATCGAGAAGTCAAATCATATAGTACTTCATATGTAAAAGAATAGAATTTTCGCTTATCGAGAAATCAATTCGTTTAAACTTAGATCAAGCTTGTATAAAAAGTAATAACATTCTTGATGCAAAACAAGTATCGTTAGGTTAATAATAGAATATGTTTTTTATAACAAGTTTATTTAGAGACGGTATAATTTTGATCAAACTTAAACTAATTTGATCGGCACAGATGTCATATGTTTTTTTATAGAGGAAGTACATTATAGAGACGAATGCACATGTAGTATAGTACCATGAATCTACAATGTATTTACTAGTTCGATATTTCATGACAATTGTCCCAACTTTTTTTTGTTTCAAATTCAACTTGCGTAGGCTTTTTTTTAAGAATATACAGTGCTACATGATGAGATGCTAGGGGCACTTTCATATTTGCACAACCTCGTATGAAAACGACCCTCGGATCTCACGTGTAGCACTGTAGGTGTACGTCGGGCGTACTAGTTCTCTCGCTCTGCACGTCGCGTCGTCGCCGTGCCGCGCGCTCGCGGAGCGGGACATGGCAAGGAGGCACCCGAGGCAGACTCCCGGGCAGAAAAGCAGAGCGGCCAGACGGTGTAGCTCGCTTTCGCGGCCCGGGTACATGCATGCACCAGAGTGACCAGACCAGCTGACCAGCACCACCAATGAACGATGATGCCCAGCCGTCGATCGATGAACGATGATGCCCAGCCGTGACCGGTCCGCCGGCCGTGCGTGACTGGGTCGTACCTTCGCCTCTTCCAAACCAAACCGTGGGCTGGACGCTCATACTCGTACAGCCGTACGTCCTCCGGTGGTAGCGATTCCATGACGCTGCGGGCCAGGGGCCTCACGGGCTCCGACTCCTGTGTGGAGCGTCGGTGACAATACTCTGGTACTCGTTAACGCCCCGCCTGGACACCCGGTTGAACTTGATCCTCTGGACGAATGAAAGCTCACCATCGAGCCAGGTTCGTGCTGTGCGACTGTACGAGCGGCTGGACGTAGTAGTTGTATTGTATCCATAGTACCAGCGGCCGCTGTGAAACAGGGTAAAGGGCTAAAGGCTGACTGCCTGAGCCAAGGTGAACAATAATCACGTGTGGTGTGGATGTCCTGCCCGTGCCGAGTGCCGACGCTAATTAGAAAAGTGTACTCCTAGTAGTCCCTAAACAAAATTGAGTGCGATGAAACGGAGAGCACAGACAACCACAACCACAAGCAAGCAGAAGCTAGCGGCGCCCCTTCTCAAGACCGGCACTCACAACTGAGCATCAACAAAGCCAAAGGAACCGAAACGCTGGCAAGCCAAAGGAACCGAAACGCTGGCACGGCCCGGGGGCGGCCGGCCGGGGCCCTCACTCCTGTGCTGCGCTTACGAACAGACTGACAGACACATGGAACGAGGTGCACGACGTGCAGGGATGGAAAGAGAGAGCAGTGTCTCAGAGCTCTGTCAGCCAGTCCTTTTTTTTTTTGACAACACTGTCAGCCAGTCCTTGGCTTGGCGGCTTCCACCCTTTGCCAACATTTCGCGCCATTTTTTACCGGCTCCACCCCTCTGCAACCACATGCTGCCCCCGGGGCCGGGCTTGCCAAGCGCGAGTACGACGACGCAGCGTGAGGCGCGTCGAAGTAACCGGTTGGTAGTTCGCTGCGCGCCTGCGCGCACAAGCCGACGACGGCAGGCGGGCGAGGGCAGCGTGGCGCGGCCGCGGCGTGCGGTGGTGTGCCGTGCGGCGTCCGTCCCCTCGTCGCGTAGCCGGCGTGGACGCTTGCATCGTGTCCCGGCTAGCGCCGCGCGGCCGATCGATCCGCTGAAAGATTCGTCGGCCACAGGGAAGGAGATCGCGATCGGCGCCCTCCGCCGCTGCGCGCGCCTGCGCATCGGCGCGTACTACCGAGTTGCCCCGGTAGGTTTCAGGCCTTCAGCGCGTGGCGGGTCCGTCGGCGGCCCGGGAACGGGAAGCTGGAAGTAGTGAAGCATGCCATGTGCTCACGGGCGGCCGCGATCTTGGTCGCATGCCCGGGTGCACCGGCACGCCGCACGCTGGTGGTGCATGCCGTCGCTGCGCTGCGCTGCGCGCCCGTGCTCGTGTCTGACGACTCTGCTGAGGGTCGTCTATGTATTCCACAGTGCCGCGACGACGGCGAGTCGTCCATGTCCATCGGCGGAAGCTTTGCAATAAATGTGGCGCGTGTGTGACATGAGGGGATACACGAAACAGTTTCCCTGCTGCTGCCGATCGGCGCTCTGAGTTCTGACGCTGGCTGCTTCCCGAACATGCAGGTGCACAGTGCTAGCGTAGTGTGGATCTGGAATGTCGCCCGTGACCGTGAGTATGACGAACGGATTGTACTAGCTTCGATCAAGTAAAACTGGAATATTTAAAACTAGAATATTTATTTTTGCAAGAAATCTAAATGTGGAGTGGCCGGCTTAAAAGTTGAGGATTGCCCTTCTTTTACATAGATCGGGACGTTTATTCCACACAAATATGGCTGCAAAAGGCGATACCGCATGAACGGATCAGTGGATGAGACAACACCATGACCACTTGACCAGCAAAGCCGATGGATCACACCGATCATGGCGATTTGGT
Source organism: Themeda triandra (assembly GCA_018135685.1). Classification (NCBI taxonomy): domain Eukaryota; kingdom Viridiplantae; phylum Streptophyta; class Magnoliopsida; order Poales; family Poaceae; genus Themeda; species Themeda triandra. Next base: position 2,876,967 of record JAENPR010000007.1, on the reverse strand, counting down.
AGAGTGTCAAGACTCTTCTTGGGGGGGTCAAAAGACTCTTCTTGGGGGGGTCAAAACCACACGAAATAATCGGACCGGCCGGATATGGAGGACAGAAAGGAAGCTGGTCCGGTCCGGTCACCCATCAACCACTAAATAGTCCTTTGCCTCCATCGCAGGGCCTAGAACGTCTGTGGACGGCGACCGGCGACGGTTGGAGCCACGTAGCTTTCGCCGCGGCTTCATCATTCAGTACGACGAGCCGAGTACAGTATGGCGCGCCTGCGTCGTTCCACGCACTGCCAGGCTATCAGCCCTTGGTACGTCTTGGTCCCCGTCGTCGGCCTGCTACGTGCTAACAGCATGACCGTATTAGCCCGCTCTACCAAAGGCAGTAGGCAGCTGTTGATGACTGCTTGCGCAAGGCAGCAATGCTGCTTGGACTAGAGTATTGGTACATCCAGCCAACAAGCAGGCACCAAATCCAGCTTAAATCAGGAACAGAGTTTCTCCTGCACCGTGTGTGCCACCAGAATTCCACAGAGGACGGCAGGTCGGCAACGCCAGCAGCGTCATCTTCCAGGAAGACACTATGTGGTACTAGCGACCTGTAGATGTGTGTAGGAAATACAGGCCGGATTGCTGTTGAAAGTGGCAACGGAAATGTTGTAGCTTGTGTGACCACCCACCAACCTTCCAGGACGGATCAGTGGCTAGAGAGAAATTCGAACGACAAAAAAAAAGAGCCCCGGGCAAAAAGCGCCGCATTGAATAGCAGCTAGCGACCCGACCCCATGACCTAGGGCCCTGGCCCCCGACCCGCCGCCGCCGGTCGCCGGCGCCGGTCGCCGCCCCGGCACCGGCGCCCGCGGCCCCTTCCCCGGAGCCTCCGCCTACCAATCCCGCTCCCCCACCCCCTCCAGCGCACCCCGTCCTCACCTTTTCTCCGCCTCCGCCCCGGCGGCGGCCTCGGGCCGTGCGGCCGCTGCCGCCCTCGCCGCCGGCGGCCAGCTCTCCACCACCAGCGGCGGCGCCGGCCGCCCCCGCACCGGCGCGCGCCTCCTCCTCCGTCTCCCCCCCGACCCTCTCCTCTTCGCCTCCCCTCGGGCTGGGCGCCCGGACGCCATGGCTGGAGGCCACCGGCGCCGATTCGCCCCAGGGGCCGGCCGGCGGGGCCACGCCGCCCCTGGATCCGGTGGGCAGGCCTCCCCGCCACTCTCCTGTGGCGTCCCCTGCGGTGCCGCGCAGCCGGCCGCCCTGTCCCGCACCGCCGGCCGCCGCAGCCGTCTCGCCGCAGAACCGGGCCGGGACGGGCCGCGCCGCCCCCGCCTCCGGGCGGCCGGGATCGCCCACGGTGCGGCCAGGTGACCTCCGCCGCCGCGGATGGGATGCCCCCACGCCCGCCACCACGCCGTTGCCGCCGTCGGTGACCAACTCGACGTCCGGCAAAGACCCTCGCACAGACTCCGCACGCCACGTGTTCGACGATATGCCGAGCCGCCCGTCCCTTGCCCTGGAGGTCGGGGAGACCTCGGCCAAGGACGGAGCGGGCGACATGGTGCTGCCGAGCCGCCCGTCCCTTGCCCTGGAGGTCGGGGAGACCTCGGCCAACGACGGAGCGGGCGACAAGGTGCTGCCGAGCGACGCGCCCACCTCTGAGGGGCCGCGTGCGGCCATGGCAGGGGACGGCCCGGAGGGAGGGCGGGGCAGCAGCGGCCTCTCCCCGCTGTAGGATCTCTGGAAGAGTAAAACGGCCTAGAGGGGGGGTGAATAGGCCTGCAACAAATTCTTCGAACTTCTGTCAGAACAGAGGGGCGCGGCACTGCCGCGCTACACAGACAGAAACAAATGTATTTCGAAATCTGAGCAGAAACAACTTTACCAAACCACTTTCCAAGCTTCCTACACCTGCAGAGATTACAGATCGAGAGCCAAACACAGCTCAACAGGTGGGGGAAAGTAGATCGACCTCAAACCCTAGAAACTTCTCAACAACAAGTAAGAATACGAAATCTGAACAGCACAAGGTGACACAAGTATTTATCCCGTGGTTCAGCTCGCCACTAAGGCTGGCCTAAGTCCACGTTGTTGAGGAAGTCCACAGACTTGAAGCTCACCACAAAGGTTGGCTTTCTCCTCGGTCTCAAGTCAAGAGAGTGAACTCTTGAGATGAGGGGTGATTTCTTAGTATTGGGGTGAGGTTACAAACCTCCCTAGGCAGCCACACGAGTTGGCAGCTCTAGGGCGACGCCTAGCCGGCTAGGAGCAAAGCTCCAAGAGTAACAAACCCTAGGGCGCCGGCCAAACGTGCACCAAATGCTCTTTTGACAGTGGGAATCAGTAGATCCACTCTCCAATCGAAGTTTGCTGCCCTTTTGCTCAAGAATCCGTGGTGGATTTGAGGGGAATGAGTTGGGAGCTTGAGGGGAGCAATGGAGGGTGAGAGAGAGAGCTTCTGGTGTTCTTCCAACGGATATGTCGCGAGGTAGACGAAGAGGTAAGTGGTGTGGGCCGACAGATGGGTATAAATACCCCTGGGACCCAACGGTCACTTATAGGCGCGGCACTGCCGCGCCCCCCAAAACAGCAAGAGGATATCGAGTTGTTGGCTGGCTGTTTTGGTGGCTGGATGAGGTTGGTGTTTAAGGATTGAGCATTTGGTAACACTTTTGACTAACAACCTTATGATCCCTCTTGATAGTACGGCTTTTCCTAAACTCAAATTCAAACCGAAAATGAATTTAAACCTTCTTTGAATCCGGCAAAGCCTCCTTTTAGAAACGGGGACCCCTCCAACCTGTACATCATTCTTCCGCAATTCATTGCCTGCTTGTCATCTCAATAAGTCTCATTAGTTCTCTAATTTGGTGGTCATCAACGCCAAAACCCACATTTGGGCTTGATTGCACTTACAATCTCCCCCTTTTTGGTGATTGATGACAACCTAATTAGAGCTCACAAAAGATATCAAATAGACTGAGACTTTTTGAGACATGAATGTAGGACCTCCCCCTAAATATGTGAATAGGATTTGAATTCCTAGAATCGGTATAAGAAACCAACATTCACATTTTAGGAAGGTGCAGGGGAGCCTCCCCCTAAATATGTGAATAGGAATTGAATTCCAAGAATTGGTGTTAGAAACCAATATTCACATTTTTAGGAAAGTGAAGGAAGGGAAGCCTCCCCCTACATTCATGCCTCTTGTGGGGTGCTAAAAACAAGTGTCACAAGTAAGACGTGATGTGTATGACATGGCATTCGCGCTGCCGCGCTGACCAGGACAGCAAGCAGAAGAAAGCACCACACAGAAAACCAGAGCTGAAACAAACTTTCTAAAGCAAGTTATGACAAGCTAAGTAAGCACACAAAGTACATGTCCATATCCAACATAAAGAGAGTCATAAAGGTAGCATTATTACACAAAATAGTTTTTGAAACGACACTCACATCTCACAAACTAAAGGAACTACTCTCACTCTCAGACTAAACATCGATAGGATAGGACATGACTGCTGCAACTGCACTTGAAAGCCATCACCATCAAATCTCGAAAAAGTTGGACCCCTCTAATTTTCTCCCCCTTTGTCACCAAGCATCAAAAAGGGAGAAAAGAAGTAGAAGGATCACTCCTCATCATCACTGTCAATACGAGCACGACCCTGGCGGTGAGTGTGAGAAGTGAAGCGTGGAGGTCTAGCTGAAGTAGAAGGAGCTGCGCAGGATTAGGATCATGAGCTGCCTTGCGCCTCCTCTGGAAAACTCTCTCGATGATTGCTCCTCATGAATATCATCTCCATCATCATCCTCGATCGGCTCCTCCTCATCCTCCTCATTCTCCTCATCCTCCTCATCCTCCTCAGATGACTCAGTGAAGTGTGGAGAATCTGGAATAGGTGGAGGAGAAGGCACTGGTGAAAGTGGTGGAAGTCCCTGCTGCTCTCTCACAAGCTGAATGGCTTCTCTGCTCTACAGGCTGTCCTTGTAGGCTCTCTGGGAAGCATAAGTGCAATGAGACATCATTGACTTTCAAATAGGAGCCAAGCTTCTTCCACCTAGCGGACTTCTTCCTGTGCCTATAGCTGCTGGAGGGACGAACTGGGCCATCCTCAGGAGTGTCATGCTGGCTGCCCTCTTCTTCTTCTTCATCACTTTCCTCAACAACAGCTGCACCTGCACCCTTATCGTCAGCGGAAGTCTTCTTAGGAGTATAGGGTGTGTGAGTGCAGTCCTTAGGAAAGTGCTTGCCTGTCACTCTCTCAATCATATACATCAGGTAAGGAGCATATGGCAAGTTCCTTCTCCCATCATCCATGGCAGTGGCTAACTCAACCCACGTGAATCTAGGCACATTGAATCTCCTGCCTCTGGGGAACCGAGCAAGCACATCTCTCACATAGCCATTCAAATCAGATGCTGCTCCATCCTTTGGATTGATGGTATTTCTAATTATGTTGTTCACCACATAATAAATCCCAATCAGCTCATTTCTTTTGCCAACACTCTTGCTATCAGGATTCTTCCATACATGCCTAAGCTCATCGGCATGTGCATCGATAGGATCAACATGCCTGTGTATCCTGTCATAGCCTCTGTGCTGCTCTCCAAAGCCAAGAATCTGACAGAAGGTGACGAAGTCAACTCGATAGTGCATAGGTCCAGTCATCCAATGAACAACATCTGCCTCCTGCTCCCAAAAATAAGTAGCATGAAACTGAGCAAGCACCTCCCTGTTCCAGTCATACCTGAAAGCCATTATATCTTTCATCTCAAATCTTTCACAGATCTTTTCAGCTGCATTGAATTCAGGCTTCTTCTGAGCTTTTACCTTATCCCACTCAATGTAACCCATGTTACTTATCTTCCTCCTCATGCACACAGAGCGATAGAAGTTGGACTGGAAGACATTCCAAAACCTGAATCAATGCCATTTGTCTGCCTCTGCTCATAGGGATTTCTTTCTCTTTCAGCCTCAACCATCTTGTACTTCTTGAAGTAATCAATCACTTGATGAGGTTGAGTATCTTCAGGGGCATGCATCTCATAGCTGTCTGTTTCATTCCGGATGTAACTGTCATCAAACTCTCCAATGTGCTCAGGAGTACCTTGCTGTCCAGCAGGAGGGATGGTATATCCTTCTCTAATTCTCATCTCCTCATCTCTGATCTGCTGCTCTCTTTCTTCTCTTGTCAAAGGGGCAGCATGAGCGGATGAAGTTCCTGCTCCCTTTCCTCTGCGAGGTGGCTGCTTAGCAAGAGCTGTACCTTTCCTCTTTCCTTGATTACCTCCTCCTTGATCCATCTATGCAATTAGATAGCTTGTGTAAGAGAATGAAAAAGAAGTGAAGAACAAGTTGAAATGTGGGGGTTAGTTATGAAAGTAACTTGGGAGGTGATGCACCGAATAAGTTGCTTGTTAGTTATTGCAACAGAGGTGCGGCACCGCCGCCTCCCCCCGGCACTTTGCGCGGTAGCCGACACAAATGTTGATGAATCACTTCTCATTTTAATTTCATAGCTAAACCTTTGCTTCAATAAGTTCTAGATTTCTTCTTTGTCTCAGAAACACAGTCCATTTTGATAATTGAGTACATGGCCATGAATCTTGAAAGAATTTAAATGAATTAGGGTTAGAGAAGACAGTAGGTTATCCCAATCAACTTGGTTTTCTTTCCAGTCGAGTGAAGGCTCAATCTTTGGATTGAGTTGATGTAGAGCAGCACTGCTGCTCTCCAACCGCAGTACTACCGCAGGTTCACTTGACCGTTGGAAAACCAAATCGATTCAAATCCTCTACTAGCTTCTCTTCCTAATCCACTAATCAATCTCTAGAAACAAGGATTCAAGACATGCACCCCTACATTGCATAGATCGGGCTAGGGTTTACCTTGCACGAAGAATGGAGGGACGAGATGAGCAGGGGCTTGCCAAGCCCTAGCCCGCAGCCTCCACGAGCGAGGAGGAGACAGCGGCACGAGGTGCGGCTCTGCCGCGGGAGAGGCGGGCAGCAGCTGCACGGTGACCACCTTGGTCGCCCTAGCGCGAGAAAGAAGAGGAGCCGCGAGCTCCTGGCGACGGGAAGAGAGGAGGAAGGGGAAGGAGAGAGACTGGGGGCCGAAAGGATAAGAGAAGAGAAAGATCCGGGCCCACCAGTTAAGTTGCGGGCCAGTCAGGCACAAGGCCCATACCGCGGCACTGCCGCACCCAGGGCGCAGCACTGCCGCACTGGCAGGCAAACGCAGAAATACTGCTTAACCCCTTTATAAATTCCTCTATGCTAGATATGGACATATACTCCTCAAATGCTATGACCAGATCCAAATCATCATTACAAGACTATGGTCATGTCATTTGAATAGGATTTTTCAAGGAATTTTAAAAGACATAAATATAATTTTGAAAAACTTTGTTCTAGCATACTAGTAGAGCAATCAGAGGCATGCTAGATTTCAAACCACGTTACTAGAGTCAAGGATATTTAGTTCACCACCCAGTTCACAGAACCTTGACTCATCAAGAGGCTTAGTGAAGATATCGGCTAGTTGTTTTTCGGTGCTCACATAGCGAAGTTCGATATCTCCTTTGGTTTCGTGGTCTCTCAAGAAATGATGTCGGATGTCTATGTGCTTGGTCCTTGAGTGGTTTACAGGATTGTTTGCAAGCTTTATGGCACTCTCATTGTCACACAAAAGTGGGATTTTGGTGAATCGACATCCGAAATCAAGAAGAGTCTGCTTCATCCAAAGTAGTTGAGCACAACAAGCGCCGGCTACAACATACTCGGCCTCAGCTGTGGATAGGGCTACACAATTTTGCTTCTTAGAACTCCAAGACACTAGGGACCGTCCAAGGAATTGACATGTCCCCGAGGTGCTTTTTCTCTCTACTTTGCAACCGGCATAATCAGAATCTGAATAGCCAAGTAGAGTGAACTTGGAGCCCTTGGGGTACCACAAGCCAAGGTTAGGTGTGTGAACTAGATATCTCAAGATCCTTTTAGTAGCCGCTAAATGACACTCTTTCGGGTCAGCTTGAAATCTAGCACACATGCACACACTAAGCATAATATCTGGCCTAGATGCACAAAGGTAAAGCAAGGATCCAATCATGGAACGATATACCTTTATGTCTCTTGCATTTCCCTTTTGAATCAAGCTCAAGATGTCCATTTGATGCCATGGGAGTATTGATAGGCTTGGCCTTATCCATGTCAAACTTCTTCAAAATATCATGGGTGTACTTGGTTTGACTTAGGAAAGTTCCTTCCTTCAATTGCTTGATTTGAAACCCGAGGAAGAACTTCAGCTCACCCATCATGGACATCTCAAACTTTTGTGTCATAGTCCTACTAAACTCTTCAACATACACATGATTAGTACTACCAAATATTATGTCATCGACATATATTTGGCACACAAAGATATCATTTCCAACTTTATGAGTGAAAAGAGTAGGATCAGCTTTGCCTATTTCAAAGCCTTGTTTAAGCAAGAATTCCTTAAGGCATTCATACCATGCTCACGTGAGACGATGGATGCTACAAACTCACTAGAAGATGGCATCCAACCAAGGTTGGTGAAGAAAGAACTGTACTTGGTTTGACTTAGGAAAGGAGAGCCCTGCACTATCAAGGTAAAACTCCTCCTACAATAATTACAACCAGCCGCCTCATCAAGGACATCTCAAAAAGCTAACATTTGGCAACATTTCCATGCCCCTTAGCATTTATGTCGTTGCCAACACTAAGATCATCTTCAGAATTCCAAGAGTGCATAGCATTCATACTGAGAAGAAGAAGAATCAAGAAGAGCAAGAACAAGAATAAGAAGACCAAGAAGACAAAGGAGGATGGTCACCGCACCACGTGGAGCATGACCACTTACCTTGAAATCTAGCACACATGCACACACTAAGCATAATATCTTCAAAATATCATGGCCTAGATGCACAAAGGTAAAGCAAGGATCCAATCATGGAACGATATACCTTTATGTCTCCTAGATTTCCCTTTTGCTTGGAGCTTGTTTCACCCCATAGAGCGCCTTTCGGAGTGTGTAGACATGGTGTGGGAACTTAGGATCTTCAAAACCCTTGGTGTCGCTTGACATACACTTCTTCTTGTATAGGACCATTGAGGAAAGCACTCTTGACATCCATTTGATGTAGCTTGAAGTCATGATGGGCAGCAAAGGCTAAAAGCATTCTAATTGCTTCAAGCCTTGCCACCGGTGCAAAAGTTTCCTCAAAGTCCAAGCCTTCAACTTGAGTAAAGTCTTGAGCCACCAATCTTGCCTTGTTCCTTGTCACAACTCCATTCTCATCTTGCTTGTTGCGGAAAACCCATTTGGTACCAATGATGTTTGTATTGGGTTTTTCCACCAAAGTCCACACTTGGTTTCTTTCGAAGTTGTTGAGCTCTTCTTGCATGGCCATGACCCAATCCGGATCACCAAGTGCTTCTTTTACCTTGAGAGGCTCCAAAGAGGCAACAAACGAGTAAAATTGGCAAAAATTGACCAAGTGAGAACGAGTTGTTACCCCTCTTTTGATACTTCCAAGGATATTGTCAACGGGATGGTCACGTTGAATTGTTTGCCTTAGCCTTGGATGCTCAATGCTTTCATCTTCACTCTTCGTAACCTTCAAAGATCTACTTGCTCAAGTATAGGCTCTAGGTTGAGCCCTTGAACCGGTGAAGTAGGAGTTGGAGAAGCCGTCTGCGAGGTGGAGGGCGCGGCACCGCCGCGCCTAGGCGTGGCACCGCCGCACCGCGTCGTTCTCCCCGCGGGAGAGTGTTGCACCTTCTTACGGGGTTTGTCGACCGGAAATTGGTGCAACATTTGACTTGGGATCCTCATCATCTCGATTCTTGTTCTTCTTGTGGTCTTACATCACCAATGGCCATTTGCTTGATTGCCTTGCAAGGTGGATCCTCCTTTCCTACAACACTTGAATCAATTTTTTCTACTTTAGAGCCGTTAGATTCATCAAATGTCACATCTACCGTGACCTCAGTTCTACCCAAGGTTTTGTTGAAGACACGGTAGGCATGCTCATTTGATCCATAACCAATAAGAATTCCTTCATCTACCTTAGATGCAAACTTAGGGGTTTTGGGTCTTTTTTAAGTATGAAACACTTGCACCCAAAAACCCTAAAGTAAGACACCTTTGGTTTGTTACCGGTTAGGATCTCATAGGAAGTCTTGTTGAGCTTCTTGTGTAACTAGAGACGGTTGATGGCATGGCAAGCTGTCTTGACGGCATCTACCCAAAATAGATCCGAAGTCTTGTACTCATCAAGCATTGTTCTAGCCATGTCAATGAGTGTTGCGTTCTTCCTCTCTACTACACCATTCTCGTTTGGTGTATGGTGCTGAAAATTCATGCTTGATGCCTTCATCTTCAAGGAACTCTTCAACTTGAGTATTCTTGAACTCGGTCCCATTATCACTTCTTATCTTCTTGATTTGGAGACCAAATTCTCTTTGTGCCCTTCTAACAAAGTCTTCACCTTGTCCCGTACTGCACTTATCATAGACAAAGAATACCCAAGTGAAGCGAGAATAGTCATCAACAATAACTAAACCATACTTATCACCCCCTAGGCTGAGGTAGGCAACCGATCCAAAGAGATCCATATGAATCAACTCCAAGGGTTGAGTGGTGGTCATGATGCTCTTTGCTGGGTGTGGTACGCCTACTTGCTTTCCTGCTTGGCATGAGCTGCATATCCTGTCTTTCTCAAATTGAACATTTGTTAGTCCTAGGATATGGTTGTCCTTTTGGAGTTTGGCCAAGTTCCTCATCCCAACATGAGCTAGTCGGCGGTGCCATAACCAACCCATGCTGGATTTTGCCACTAAACAGGTCTCAAGCTTAGCTTTCCCTTTGCTGAAATCAACTAGGTAGAGCTTATTCTTGAGTTTTCCCATAAAGACAATAGAGGAATCCTCCCTCTTAAAGACTTCCACACCTACATCAGTGAAGAGACAATTGTAGCCCATCTCACACAATTGTGAAACAGACAACAGATTGAACTTCAATGATTCAACATGAAAGACATTTGAAATTGAATGCTCAAGAGTTATAGCAACTTTACCAAGACCAACTACTCCCCCTTTAGAGTTATCAGCAAAGATGATGTTGTCACTGACTTTTGTAGTTGGGGAATAGGATGAAAACATACTCTTATCTCCGGTCATATGATTTGTACATCCACTGTCAAGCACCCAACTTGACCCACCGGAGGAGTATGCCTGCAACACAAGTTAGTTGCTTGATTTAGGTCCCCAATCTTTCTTGGGGACTTCAAGGTTAGTCACAAGAACTTTAGGAACCCAAATAGAAGTATTACGAAAAACATTTCTACCATTGCCAACAAATTTGGCAAACACCTCCCCTTTAGTGTCATGCTGCAAAACAAAGTTAGAGTTCAACACTTGGAGAGGTGTCTTGGCACTTGATTGATAGAAGTTTTCTTTCTTAGGTGCCATGGTAGAAGCATTTGACTTCTTGGGAAACTGTTTCTTCTGTGGAACCTGCTTCTTGGGCTTAACATGAGAAGCAGCAGTGCTGGTAGCCTTCCCTTTCTGTGGGGTGCGGCACTGCCGCGCCCAACCGCGGCAGACCGCGGCGCTTGGTAAATGCCGCGCATGCTTGGCATCTTTGTGCCACACGCCGTGTGCGAGCTTATCTCGTACCCAGCCTTGCCCTTGCTCATGAATTGGACACACTCAATGCCATTTACCATCTTTCTTCCATTTGTCTTGGCACCTTTCTTGAGTCCAAGCCCATCCTTGATGCGAGGATTTCTTCCATCTTTATATTGTGGCATCTTTGGTTGATTCACTTTGCCACCGCCACTTGCTTGCTGTTTTTGTCTTTTGTGTCCAAAGATGTTGTTCAACCTAGCAATCTCATCCTTCATAGCTCTCATATTTGCAAGGTTAGTGGAATAAGCATTTATATCAAGATTATAGCACTTTCCACAACCTTCACTTTGGTGGAGGCCTTAGAATTGTCACTTGAGCTAGAGAGAGGGGGGTGCTCTCACAAAGATGACTATATTGCTTCTCAAGTTTGTTGTGCTTTTCAACTAAGACACAATACTTGTCATTGAGTGCAATATTGATCTTCTTTTGTAAGAGCAAGCTCTTTCCTCAAAGAGCTTGTTTCCCTTTTCTCTTGCTCAAAAGCTTCCTCACTATCAATATAGAGATTTTCAGTCTTTTCAATGACATTTTCTCTATGTTCTAGCTCAGCTTTGACATGTTCTAATTCCTCCATGAGTGCTGCAATAAAACGCTCGGTTCTAGGATCAAGATTCTTAGCGGGCTTCAAGCTCTCACTAGAATCTTCATCACTAGAATCACTTAGGTCACTACTTGAGATGTCACTAGGAGGTGGAGAAGAGGATTTCTTATTCAGTTTTACCTTTTCACCTTTCGCCATAAGACAAATGTGATGAGAGTCATCATCATCGGACATGTTGTTGAAGAGTCTTGGTGAACAAGATGTGTTGTGTATAGCTACTGTTGCAATCTCTCCATCTTCATCACTTGACTCTCTAGTTGAGTCCCACTCATGCCCAATGTGTGCCTCCCCGGCATTCTTATATCTTCTCTTCCCATCTTTTCTTTCTTTCTTGTTCTTGCCTTGATTCTTCTCAAGTGGACATTCAGCAATAAAGTGCTCGGTGCTGCCACATCTAAAACATGTCCACTTTTTCTTGCTTGGAAACCTTCTCTTGGTGAGCTTGTAGCCATTGTTCTTGATGTCTTTGTTGTAGTTCTTTATAAACAATGACATGTCTTCTATCTTCTTGTGATCAGCCCCATTGTCATCACTTTCACTTGATGTGGATGTTGAATCTTCATCTTGTGATGCTTGCTTGATCTCCTTGGGCTGACTTGTTGAAGCTTGCTTGCTGCCCTTGTGATTGCAAGCTGAAGTATGCTTGTGAGGCTTGCTAGCTTTGAGTGCAACTTCCTTGATCTTCATCCCATCAAGCTTGGATTGAAGCTCACCAAGCCCCTTTCTCTCATTTGCTTCTTCTCTTTGCATATCAAAGGTCAACAAACGTCCAAGCACATCATTTGGAGTGAAGTGCTCAAACTTCTTCTTGTCTCTAATCAATGTCACCATGGTTTCATTTCTTGGAGAGTAGGCTTCAAGCATCACCTTCACAACTTTGTGATCATCAAGATCCTCACAACCAAAACCTTTGATTTGTCCAACCAACACCATCAATCTATCAAACATTTCTTGTGGCCCTTCTTCACCTTTTATCACAAATCGGTTGAGTTTGGCCATCAAGACTTCAATTCTTGCCTTCCTCACTTTATCAACACCTTCATGTGCAATGATCAAGGCATCCCAAATCTCTTTTGCCACATTGACATTCATCACTCGGTTGTACTCATTGCCATCAAGAGCACTCAACAAGATGCTTGTGGCTTGACTGTTGAATTGGGCAGCCAAGAACTCTTCATTGGTTGGGTCTTCGGGGTTTTGTGGCTGCTGCACTCCCTTCTCCACAATCTCCCAAAGCCCTTGATGAACACCTGAAATATAGTTTCTCATCAAGTGCTTCCACTTGGCATAGTTAGTCCCATCAAACCGGGGTAACTTGCCCATGGGCACATTGACAATAGACTTGCGATCACGATGGGTTAGATGAGAATAATTAAAGGATACAGCGTGTATTTCTTCTTGTTGCTCTTGCTGCTGCCCTTGTCCTTGATGCTCTTCTTCTCATCCTTCTTGTGGCTTCCTTTGGGATTCTTGGAAGAGTGATATGAGACATCATCATCACCATCATCTGAGCTGCTGGAGAGCTCACTAGATGGTGACAACTCCATCTCTTGCTTCTTCTTCTCCTCTTCCTTAGCTAGTGCCTTGGCTTTTCTTCTTTCTTCTCTTTGCTCTCGGATAACTCTTCTAGCTTCTTTTCTGCTCAACTTATCCTCGAGCTCTCTTCTTTTCTTGAGTGCATCTCTTCTTTCCTTCTTTCTTCTTCTTCTCTCGGCTTCACTCACATCTGTGGTCTTGCCACCATCTCGGATAGTGGCATTATCAGCAGTGGACATAGAATCGTCACTGCTGTCCTCTGTAGTGTGTAGTTCAACACTCTTTGCCTTGGGAGCTTGCTTCGATGCTCCGACTTCTTCCATACTTCACGCGGTTAAGCGTATATGAAGCAACCTGGCTCCGATACCACTTGTAGGATCTCTGGAAGAGTAAAACGGCCTAGAGGGGGGGGTGAATAGGCCTGCAACAAATTCTTCGAACTTCTGTCAGAACAGAGGGGCGCGGCACTGCCGCGCTTGACCCGCGGCACTGCCGCGCTACACAGACAGAAACAAATGTATTTCGAAATCTGAGCAGAAACAACTTTACCAAACCACTTTCCAAGCTTCCTACACCTGCAGAGATTACAGATCGAGAGCCAAACACAGCTCAATAGGTGGGGGAAAGTAGATCGACCTCAAACCCTAGAAACTTCTCAACAACAAGTAAGAATACGAAATCTGAACAGCACAAGGTGACACAAGTATTTATCCCGTGGTTCAAAGCCGCCACTAAGGTCTGGCCTAAGTCCACGTTGTTGAGGAAGTCCATAGGCTTGAAGCTCACCACAAAGGTTGGCTTTCTCCTCGGTCTCAAGTGAAGAGAGTGAACTCTTGAGATGAGGGGTGATTTCTTAGTATTGGGGTGAGGTTACAAACCTCCCTAGACAGCCTCACGAATTGGCAGCTCTAGGGCGACGCCTAGCCGGCTAGAAGCAAAGCTCCAAGAGTAACAAACCCTAGGGCGCCGGCCAAACATGCACCAAATGCTCTTTTGACAGTGGGAATCAGTAGATCCACTCTCCAATCGAAGTTTGCTGCCCTTTTGCTCAAGAATCCGTGGTGGATTTGAGGGGAATGAGTTGGGAGCTTGAGGGGAGCAATGGAGGGTGAGAGAGAGAGAGCTTCTGGTGTTCTTCCAACGGATATGTCGCGAGGTAGACGAAGAGGTAAGTGGTGTGGGCCGACAGATGGGTATAAATACCCCTGGGACCCAACGGTCACTTATAGGCGCGGCACTGCCGCGCCCCCCAAAACAGCAAGAGGATATCGAGTTGTTGGCTGGCTGTTTTGGTGGCTGGATGAGGTTGGTGTTTAAGGATTGAGCATTTGGTAACACTTTTGACTAACAACCTTATGATCCCTCTTGATAGTACGGCTTTTCCTAAACTCAAATTCAAACCGAAAATGAATTTAAACCTTCTTTGAATCCGGCAAAGCCTCCTTTTAGAAACGGGGACCACTCCAACCTGTACATCATTCTTCCGTAATTCATTGCCTGCTTGTCATCTCAATAAGTCTCATTAGTTCTCTAATTTGGTTGTCATCAACGCCAAAACCCACATTTGGGCTTGATTGCACTTACACCCGCTCACGGATCCCTTCTTCCCCTCCTCCGCGGGCCGACCCAAGACCGTGCGGTGGGCTGACGGCGACCTCACCGACTGCTCCGACGATGACGAGCCTGCATACGGGATGCCGCGCCACCTCTTCGTCCCAGCCCAACCCACCTGTGTCCTTGAGGTCGGGGAGACCTCGGCCAGGGTGACCTCTCCCGCCATGCACGACCGCCCGACGCGGGACCTGGGGGACGGGGAGTGCACGTCGTCTGCCGGCGAGGGCGCGCCGTGGCACCGGCGTGGGCGGCCCGCCGAGCGCGCCGAAAGCCGGCGGCTGGCGGCTCATCGATTGCCCCCAAGAACTCCACTGCAGCGGCCTCCAGGGTCACCGCGCGCCGACGTCTCGGGCCGTCCCCGGAGCCGAGGGATCCAGCCCGACGGCGGCTCGGCCCGGGGGCCACCTCCCGCGTGCCGGCCCCTCGGAGGCTCGGCCCGGACCCGGAGCCACGGATCCCGGCGTCGAGACGGCTCGGCTCTAACCGCCGGGCTTCCCCTCCAGACAGTGACGGCTGGCGTGAGGTGCTACCCCGCAAGCCACCTCCGTTGGCCGCTGCGCGTGTGACAGCGGCGAGGCCGACCCGGAACGCGCGCCAGCCTCCGGCCGCCGGCAGGCGCAGGTGGGACGTCGAGGGACGGTGCCTCAACTGCACAGCAACGGGGCACCAGATTGCGACGTGCAAGCGGGAGCCAAGGTGCTGGAACTGCCATGGGCTCAGCCACCGGGCACGCGACTGCACTAGGCCTCCCGGGACGTGTTCGTCTTCCGGGCGAGGGGGCACGGGCGCCAGCCGCGCTCCTAAGTTCAAGCAGAGAGCGAACCCCGGGAGCTCGGGATGTGCCGGGGGCCGCTCGTCACCGCCGCGTCGCTCTTCCTCTGACGTCGGCGCCGACGTCGCCACCAGGCGCGGCTCGGACGCGGACATCGCCGCCATCCAGGCCGCGGTTGCTACGGCCATCGGGATCCAGCCGGGGGAGCTGCAGATCCGACGGTGCCCCGGGGGTCTCATCATCACCTGCCCCAACCAGAAACGCGTGGACGGCGTCGAGCCAACCATGGCGGAGGTGGTGGCCCGACACCGGGAGGGTGCTGTGGCACACGACCGCCTAGGACCGCCGATCCAGCCACCGCAGCAGAGGGCCGGGACGGCGACGACGAAGTGCACGCACATGCGGCCACCACTTGGCGCGCTGACCTCCGCTCCTCGCACTGTCGCCGGCTCTACTTCGGGAGCCACGGCGACGGAGTCCAGCCGGCCGCGCCGCCCGCGACGCCGTGGGCGCCGCGCCGACCGTGGAAGGGCCGACCGCTTGAGGACGCCGCGACAGGTGTGGCGCCCGCGCGCGCCACAGCCGGCACCCCACGCGAAGGCCGCTGACGCGGGGGACTCGGCGGGGAGCCTGGAGTCGCCCGGGGCAGACTGGGAGGAGGGGGAGTTCCGGCCGGACACCTCACCACCCGGCCCACCTGGCGAGACGAACCTGAGGACAGAGAATGCAGCCGCCATGGGTGGCTCGATGGGGAGCCTTGAACCAACCGTGGAGGCTGAGGAGGACCCGGTTGCTCAGGGCACGTTGGCGTTGCTCGCCCACTGGGGAGAGGAGCTAGCGACTGGGCTGTCGGGGCCCGCTTCGCCGCACGACCTCGACCTCGCCGACCGCGCGGATGCAGAGGAAACATTAGGTGACGCTGAGCTGCCAGAGGACGACCCGCCTACGCCGGTGCACGGGGGGCTTGGCAGCACGACGGAGGGCACGCTTGCCCTCCTCGTCCACTGGGGAGCGGACCTCGACGAGGGTCCACCGGGCTTCCCCGTCCCGGGTGCCTTCCCGCAGCTGGAGGAGCGGCAGACCACCCCACCCCGGTGGGAGACCTTGTGTGACGCAGACGACGGGTGGACTACGTCGTTCGCGGGATTTACCCCACAGCGCCGCGTCCACGACGCACTGGGGGACGCTCCGGCGGAAGCCGTCGAGTCCGACTCGAACGACGAGGGGCAGCAGACGACAAGTGGACCGGCGACCGGCGGGTTAGACCCAGCGGGGAGCTTGGAGTCACCCGCGGGGCGCCTGGGGGTACTGGACCGTGCTGCTGACACACCGCCGGCTCTGGGGAGGGCCCACCTGTGCGGGGCTTCTGGAAGCCCGCCCAGGAACGCGGCAGCTGCCGACGAGGCGCCGCCGGGGTTCTGCACACCCGTCTCCCGGAGGTCCGCCGCCGGCTCGCCGACCGGCGAGGCGGGAAGCCCGGCCAAAGATGGATCCCTCACGGGGCGGCTCAAGAACTTCGCCAACAAAATCTTCCACAAGGCGACCACCCCGCTTCTTCCGGCCAAGGTGGACGACTCCAGCTCCATCAAGCTGCCAACGCGGAGCAGGCACATCGCAGCCAACCCACTCTCCAAGTACCCGGTGGCAAAGAGAGGCGAGATCCTCGCCATGCGGAAAATGGGATTCATCGAGTCAGAGTCGACGGTGGAGGGACAACTGAAGCTGGACGCGATGTTCGAGGGAAGGCCGGGGATGCTCGAGCCTTGCGGAGTTGCTCGCAGCGAGGAGAGTCAACAGCGACACGGAGGCGCCCGGGGGCCGGGGCCACGCATGAGCGCCGGTCCCGTCGAGCAAACTAGAACGTTAGTGCGCGAGTAATCCGTTTTGTACGTGTTCTGGGGTGGCGGCCTGTGTTTCAAATTTGTTAACACCCCTGAAAGCTTGTAAAACTCTTTTCTTCTTAATACAATGATGCGCAAATCTTTTGCGTATTCGAGAAAAAAAAAACCTTCCAGGACCAAGAGGTACTTAAGGCTATGTTTTTTTGTTTGTCTGGTATTGCCGTACGTTTATCTGAATTCTCTCACTGCTTCATCCGACAATCTTTAATACTAGTAGCTTTAACACTAATGACAAAACTCCCTGAACTTTATTTGTACTACCATTCATCGGTCAAAATTTCATGTTAGGTCACATTAACCGCCGATCCCCTGGATGGCTGGATCAACATCACGCCGGTCGAACACATGTTAACCAACATTCCGAGACAGCTCTGAATTCTTCCACCGGACAATGTGACTGATAAAGCCATATACTGCTTTCTTTGGTATTTGCTAATATTCCGTACACCAGTTATCCAACTTTTCATTAGTCATCACGGAAAAGGCTAAACAACCAGCTAAGACAAGATATCAGTATACTAATTTCTACTAGTAGGCTTGCATGCCAAATGACGAATCCTTGGACAAGGCATTAGAAATACGCCGGGCTTGATCCGTCTCCCCCTGTCTGCCCTCCATTTGTGTGGCATTGGCTCAACCATCAAATAATCACACGAGCCGAAAGCCGGAATGGCGAGGGCCCAAGACAAGACAAGTTTATGGGAGAAAGATGGCGGTGGGAGCAGGAAGCGCACGGATGGAAAATTCCGCGGTGCCGAGCGTGATGATGGCTAAAAAACAAGATGATGTGTGACTGTGATGGTGGCCTCGGAAAGCTCAGTGTGCAGCAGGGGGCGTTGGCGTTGCCTCCCAGCACCGGCGTTCTGCCTCGCGCACAGGTACACGGGGTTCCGTCACCGACACATCTCGGGTCCCGCCGTCCCGCCTCTCTCCCACACACACCAAGCACAAAAACCCTCCACACAAAAACCCTCCACACACACCAAGCACAAAAACCCTCCTGCTCGCCTCCCAAAACACACGCAAAGGTTTCGAGCGTCGAGACAGCAAGAACGACGTTCGGTATAGACTGCAGTACCGCTTCCACACCGTCCGTTCTTCGAAACCCAACATTGCGTCATCTGCACGCTGAATCGCGGTTAACGATGATCGGGGTTGCTTAGATCAGTTTAGCTCCTCTTTCCATGGCGGTAGAAAAGTGTATACTAGTACAAAGGCACAACGCTGGTTTGACTACACGCTGGTGTCTTCTTCTCGGTGCCGCCATTTGTTTCACCATGGTGGTTAGTACGAGCCAAAGGGCAACTGATTGAGGAACGGGCGAGCTCAAGTGGCTCCAATGGCTACCGGACGAGACAGCTAGTGGCATTAAAACAAGTCACAGCTCACCAGATAGGCCTGGCACAGACCCGGCCAGGACAGAAACACCACCAATTGGTCCACCACCACCAATGGGCAAAGTAATCAGAGGCGCTTTCCGCTCAAGAAGCCTCTACTTTCTCCTAATGAAATGAAATATCTATCATACTAGATTACTGGTTACTAATGGCGCTTTTAGGAATAGAGAGAAAGTTAATTAGGAGAATATAATATGATGATGATGTTAACGTGTCATCATGAACAAGAACTGCAGTATATGAGTGATCAACATCGAGCCAGCATAGCAGCAACACATTCAATTCCCATGCATGCAAGATTTGACGGCAGATATATATCACGGAAATGTAGAGGGGGGTCGTTAGCAGTTAAGCACGCACGCATAGTATTACAGCTAACCAGCAACTTACACTTCGCTACACAAAAGCAACAAACCGAAAACTGTTGACGGTAATAGCACCACGACCAAGGCACAAAACCTAACGAGCACTAGTAGATTTCACTTCACCGTCCTCGACACTGGATATCAGTTCAGGCGCAGCACCACATTATCCTGAAGCGAGCTAGGATCAGGATCAGTACCTGACCGGCATGCCAAGTCGATCCAATCTGCCAGAGCCGGGGTACGCCTTGTTGGTGAACTTGGCGTGCAGTGACGAGGCCGCCGACCTCTGCGCCGCCGCTGCCCCCGCCGTCGTCGCCAACGGCCCCGTCGCGAAGGCGTGCGGCGACGCCTTGCGGAGGGAGCTGGACTTCTCGTACTGCGGCCGCTGCTTGGGCGCGCTCTGGGAACGCGCCTTGGCGCGGAACGACTCGGTGTTGGCCATGTAGTTGGGGTAATCGGAGTAGCCGCCGAAGAGGCTGCGCGAGCACTCGCTCTTGGTGGGCGTGAACGGGCCGGCCCGCCGCGAGCTCCCGGGCCGCGACGTCGCCGAGAAGAACTGGGGGCTGTCGCAGAGCTCAGCCATGTCCACGGGCAGGCGCAGCGGGCTCAGCGCCTCGGCCATGCCCACCGACGGCGGGCTCGGCACCGACTGCTGCGCCGTCGTGGAGTCCTTGGACGGCGACTCCGGCATGGTCGCGTAGCTCCGGCTGTTCTGCTCAGAGGTCATCGTCGAGCACGGCGACTGGTGGTGGTGATGGTTGGCGCCACCGCCACCTCCGCCGCCGCGCCGCTTGGAAGAGTACCGCCCTGGCTTGCTGCCGTTGTCCACTTCGAGGATCTTGGCGTTCTTCTCGTCGTCCATGTATCTCTCCTCCACCCACCGGTCCAGCCAGTTCCGCCCGCAAGATTCCGACCTCTCCCTGCCCAGCCTCTCGCCGCCCGGTGCCTTCGCAGCGTTTGCCTGCACAGATCACCTCACCCTCGTCACTGCCATCACAATGCACAAAGAAATCTGAATGAAAAAATGAAAACAGAGGAAAGGCACTCACCTTCAGAGAGCCGGAACGGCCATGCCTGGGCGCACCCGCCTGATCGTACTTCTCCGGCGTCGGCGGATCCTGCCGAGCACACACATCCATCCAAGAACCATAAGAACACACGCATCCGGCAAGTCACAACGAGAGCCGGCAAGCGAAATTTCCTCACTTACCGGATGAGCCGCGACATGCTGCGAGCGAATTGCGCGGCACGCCCGCGCGCGCGCCTGGACGCGGACGAGCGCGTGCATGCACCGCAGCGTCTCGGCCGCCTGCCGCCGCACAATGTTGCCCCGGACCAGCGCCTGCAGCTTCACCAGCCCCCGCAGCGCCTTAAGCGCTCGCCTCGCCTGCGCAAGATGTGGTTAATTAATCAGCATTATGGTCCCGTGCATACTCCCATAGCCATGGATGGGCATCTACAGTGCAAAAGCTGGGTTGGCATGGCATCTCGCAGCTTGGCATACCAACCACCACCGCCATTACTACGGCTACGGCGCTAGCCCGCTTCCACAAACAGTAACGCAGTAACTAGGCGCAAAACGGCAAAAAAGAGAGGCCTTCCGAATTCCTGAGATGGAAACGGAGTTAAAGCGGCGGCCATGGATTCCCATGCCTTGCTTCCTGAAACGAAGCCTAGAAGGTGCAGGCAGTAAAGACG
This sequence comes from Themeda triandra, assembly GCA_018135685.1. Classification (NCBI taxonomy): domain Eukaryota; kingdom Viridiplantae; phylum Streptophyta; class Magnoliopsida; order Poales; family Poaceae; genus Themeda; species Themeda triandra. The sequence continues at coordinate 2,856,391 of JAENPR010000007.1, read as the reverse complement.
ACGGCAGACCTGACGCCCAACGTGGCTTCACCTTGCTGGAGGAGTTACCGCAGCAACTTGTACGTTACACATGAACACGCTGATTTCTATCTCTAACAAACCACGCAAAAGAGGGAAAGTTTTTCTTTTCTTTTTGGAACCAATAAAAGGTCCGTTTCTTCCGTTTTAAAGATAGAGCTTTTGGTGATAAGCTGTAATTAACTTAAAGATTTGCTTGTTTATTTGAAATTTCATTTCACAAAATAAAAAAAGATTTAGTAACTGATGAAGAGCGAGGAGCCTGTGACTGAGAAGCTTACCAGGTAGCCACGGAAAGCGGCCTGGATCCGAACCGCCGCCCACTCCTCCCGCTTCGCGGAGGCGGGCGGCGCGCACCGCCCGCTGCTCGTCAGCCGCACCACGGCGGCGGCCGCCTGGGCGGCAGCGACAGCGGCCTCCGCCACCGCCGCCGTCGCCGCGGCCACCGCGATGGCGCGCTTGCTCTGCTCGTCGTCCGCCTCATCCGGCACCGCATACCCCCGGCGAGGCGTCGCCGTGGGCTGCTGCACCGGAGGCGTCGGAGGCCTTGCCGGCGCCGGCGCGGGGGACGGCTTCTCCCGGAAGGACTTGCCGAACCCCCACCCGCGCTTCTTCTCCTTCACCGGCTTCGTCTCGGCGGCGGCCTGCTTCCTGCCGCCGCCGAGCAGCCCGCGCAGCCACCTCGGCGCCCAGCCCATCTCCGCCGCCTGGCTCTACCGCGCCTCGGCCGGCCGCCGCATGAGGCTTTCTTGGTCCCAGCACTTGGCCGGAGCAGGCAGGGGGTAAAGAAAGAGCGGGAGATGAAACCAAAACGGTGAAATGCGACGCCACACGCTTACACCGAGAAGAGAGAGAGCGAGCAGGAGTCTAGTGGAAGATTAGAGGGCACGCTAGTCTTATAGATCAAGCACAAGCTGTGGGGCCCTTTTATGCGAATAGTTTATCCTTTTCCGGGGCGATAGTGCTAAACTGCTGCAGCAATTTTAACACAGGAAGGTGTGAAATTGTGATATAGGACAAGTTTGAGGGTGGTATGTGACAAGGTTTTTTTTTTTTTTGCTCACTCCAGGGTCCGAGAGTCCAGTGACAGGTGTTGATCCTCTGCTCCGCCGCTCGCATAGCCGGCAGTGTTTGACCGTTTCTTTGATGGTCAAAGTTTGCTATAAACCGTGGCCCTCCCAGACTTGGCTATAATTATTAACAACTAAAAGCAGCTTCAAGAAAATATGTAAATTTCGAATAAAATTTTTTATTATTTATCCATTTTTAAATGAAAGCATTGAATATAGGTAATGCAAGAACCGTTCTAAGATACTCCATCACCGGATCAATTTCGCACCCATCCATCCGCTGTCACGGGGAGCCCGTGCCCGTTGCAGGGGTTCACCTGGCCAGCAGCATCTGGCCGCTAGTAAAACTACACGATTCCAGGACGACGAGATTAACAAATGACCGGGTATTTCACCTGAATCCTTCGAGCTGACTAAGAACCCTACTTAAAGCTTAAGGCTTTGGCAAGACATTGCCATATTGGTGCATTAGAGCATCTCCAACAACTCCTCAAATCTATTTTGTAAACTTATAATTTTGGCAAAAACACAAAAGAGCTCTCCAACAATTTAGTAAACTAACTTGGCATATTTCCCAACTTGGTATATCTCCTCCTCGCGCGCGCATCTATCCGCGCGCGGCGCTGGCTTTGCATCGGTCTTTTCGGGCTCGACACCGCCTTCCCGCGCCCGCGAAACCCTCACGCGCCAAGTCTTCTCCGTCATGCGGAGCGTCGGGGGCATGCAGAGCGTCGGGGGCATGCGAAGCGATGGGTCCAGATGGATTTTGATACCTGGTGGGCCTATATTTGTCATGTTTACCAAGTTGGAATACCAACTTGTTGGAGAGAGGGGCTATTTTCAACTTGCTAAACAAAATAGCAACTTGCTAAACTATATGATTTGGCAAGTCAAATTTACAAAGTTGTTGGAGATACTCTTATCTGATACCGTTTGTGCATGTATTTAATGCCCCTCCCGTATAGTACATTTTCTTTGGTTTATTGTTTTTCTCTTTGCTTATCATGACAAGATCCTATCGTGATGTTGATTGGATTCTACACCATTATTTCTTTCGATGCTTATTGTATCTGTACTTTGATCTTTATTTCCTTTTTCTATATCTTTTGATATATCTAGACCGTTATGCTTTGGACACATGATTGATGTGTGGTAGCAATATTACCAGCTCATTGGCAAATGAGATGTTTCCTAGTAAATTATCCATGTGAACAGATCTCATTGGCCAATGAGCTAGCCATATCACTTTGTGGGTCGATGCCTTGGCCGCCCCTATAGCTCTGATGACCACATTGAACCTACCTCAAGCTCCCACTACTTATTGGATTCGGCTAGCTATACAAATCTTTAGACTTTCTAAGATGGTGACATATGTTTTTTAACCAAGGTCAATGCCATTTCCATTACTCAAGTATCAGAAATGCAAAGATGTTGATAAAATATAACCTAGGCAAGGAGGGTAGAACTGAGTATGTGACGATTCGCTGTCAAGTAGGGACACTTTGTTCGGACCAAACATGGGAATACGACGGTGGAAGTATTAATAGTCTAAACTAACAACACTAAACTTTTAGGAACATGCTCCAATGAAGGGTGATAACAGTATAAGCAAAACATCAAGTGGCGCACTATAGTGAAGTTCCTTGTCAACATGTATCAACACCATTGTTGTCATCACAATTGTTCTCCAACCCCAACATCCTCTTGTTGGCCAAAGTCCTCGCTAGCAATCTTGTGGCAACCTGGAGCACGATGTTCACTCCATCTACTAGCATGCCTTACACCTCCGGAGAGTATAAATCTATTCAATTTAATTTAAGTAAAACACACACGGTGGACTTTCTCCACGTGATTTTTTATTCAGTTTGTTATCAAAACACGCCTTGCGCCCTTGTTCGTTGTCTTTAATACCTAGTAGATTTCTGCAATACCAATTGTATGAAACTTGCTTCCATTTGGCATCCATTTCTTTATCCAGGGACCAACATTAGTTTAAACTTGTTGGGATATGATGTCAGTGCCGCTAATTGTACATGCAACCACTAACTACGCCACCTTAGCAATTAGACAAGTGAAGAACAAATGAGGTACATTCTCATTATTGTATTCACATAAACAATACCTAGCTCACCGGTTCCAATTCCCGTTAATCATATTATTTAGTAAGAATAGCATTATTATTCTCTAGCAACCATAGCTGAGAAATTTATTTTTATCAAGCACTTTGCCTTTCAATATTAGTTCATGATTAGGTCTAGCATCATTACTAGTCAAGCCAGTATATAAAACTTGACTCAAAGCTTTCCACTCGTTTCCAATTTCCATGAAAAATATCCTCTTCTTACCGGTTCACCCCTTCATATTTGCACGACAGCCAATAGCAATTGGGTAATCGTATTAGCATGGAAGGATTAACATAACCTGGTATTGCCATTTTAGCTCCTCATGGAATCCTGTCTGATAGAACTCAGAAGATCATCGTCCTACTTTCCCTTGAACAAGTTAGATCGTCTTCAGCATTTCCTCAACGGCCCACTGTGACAGTAAGGACCATATCAGCAAATAGTGAAAAAGCCCACCCAACCAGAGAAGGCATCACGCTATTTTTTGGCCACGTCTTCCCACGGGACCGACCTGCGCGGTGCTATCTCACCCTGTTCCTGGGCGCCGTTGAGGCCACGGACCACGGCCGTTGGATCCAACTCGCTCGTCGTGCTGCCTCGCCACGCGTCCCGTGGGGCCGTCCATCTCCATCCTCTCGTTGGCGCTCCTCTGGTTCGCGGTGCTCCGCTGCTCCTTCCTGCTCGCTCTCGTCCTCTGTTGCCTGCCGAGACTGTAGCGACGCTGACGACGAGCCGCTGGCCGCCGGGATGTGACGGGTGCTGTGCCAGCCTTTGCCCCGGAAACAGCACAGAGGCTACCATAGCCGGGCGTGGGTGGCGTGAGCAGGCTAGAAGAAGGGGCAGGTGCTGGATGGTCACGTGGACGGACTGCCGGATTCCTGCTTGGCTGGCTCGTGGGGGCCGCATCCTGCCAGTAGACGGCTTTGCTGGATTCCCGTTGCTGCGATGGCGTCACCTATCTGGGCCTGCCTTGCGCTGGAATCTCTCATTGGCACGCCAGCCCGCTCCGTTTCTCTGGAGAACGCGACGGGCTGCAGCCTGCTTGGCCCAACAAATCTTCACTCTTTTTTTTAGTAGTCCGTCATCAGGCCGAAGGGAAAAGGGGAACCTGATTAATCACAATCAAACTACGATCGTGGCCGTGCGGCTTGCTGCTGCGAATCTGCGATGTAATGTAACGTAATGATTGAGAGCTGGTGACAGACGACGGTGGATTCGTGGTACGATTAAAGGTTTGCTTTGGCTTACGATGTGGATAGTTTTCTGCCATGAAAGACGGGAGCCATCATTCGCAATGACCTGTTTGAGCGATCCTCGTTGGCCTCGGTACGTCCGAAAGGCGAAAGGCGTTGCCCCTGGCGCAAGCGACAGCCAAATCGAAGCCAACTCGAGCGCTAATGATGTAGCGCGAGCACCGCCGCAGAGTATTCTGTTGCCGTCCCAGACCTGAAACCGTGAGCTGAGGAGCGCCCACTTCGTTTGGTCCACGGGCGGCTTTGCTTGAGCCTGATCCATGCGTGCGTGCAGACTGTCGAGTGGTGGGCAGCAGTGCAGGCGTGCACCACAGTCAGAGACCCAAAGATGGACGATCGTGCTATCAGCTGATCAATCCTATTCATATGTACCCTTTCAGCAAGCCAAGGTATTAGCCTGAACGTCTAACTGTTGATAGCCTAATCGTGGAACTAGTTTACTGCAGAACCTGACTATGCTTCGAGTTGGTCAGGAAAGCTCTTGATAAATGTCTCTTTCCCTTCTTGTATTTTGACTCTCCGTTCCCCGTACCCTGAATCGTATCGTACATTTTCCCGGCTCGATAGCACCCATGACATGACCATTACAAAACTGGCATATTCTTTTTAAGAACGTTGCAATAATCAGCTACTCCTAATAATTGCACAAAGCGGTGAAAAGACAGGCGGCAGGAGCCATCCATCCACGGCTGACTCCGAAATGCGGTGGCTCAAGAAAGGCTAAAGACTCTGACGACGCAAAATCTGTCCTACTTATAGCATCTCGGTCTAGGTTTTGATGTTTTGCTGCTGAACGGGACCTCACCTGAGCCTCCCTTATCGCTTTGTGCCGACGTCAAAAGGCACAACAAAGCAGCAAGGGGACATGCCCACGGATCGGATTGTCCGGTCTCTAGTGGTCGTGCTAGCCTTATCCGTCCCAAACTCCCAACCACTTCAACAACACACCTATGGACGACTGCTGCTGGGTGCTTTGCTGCTAGCACTGTACCACACCGGACACCGCCGCGCCGCTCACTGCCAAAGTTCCGTTCCGCACTTCCGCTACCTCGTCACGTCTTCGTCTCCATCCAGACCGCCCCACGTTGGCCAAGCCAGCGTTCGTGTTTACGAGGCTAAAAGGGCCGTATTGTGGCCTTGTTCAGCCTGGCCCAAGTGCGAGTGCTGCTGCTTCTGTGGCAAGGGGGGCAAATTATCGGCCTTCATGAACTGCGACCACTAGCCCATCAACAAACCAAACAAAGCAGAGAAAAGCCAGCTTCGAGTTGCGACGCCGTGGCGTTGCCTGCCTCTGTGTCATGGTCATGGTCTCGTCTCGTTCTCGTCACCCCTTCGTTTCGCGGAGCAGCGGAAGGAAGCGCGAGCGCGCACGCTTGGCCATCGCACGTGGCTCGCACGCCCGGCTGGTGACGGTGTCACGATCCTGGCTTGACGTTGCCGGCTTCATGGTGATCGTGTCCTCTTGTGTGGTGATCGCGCCCGGTTGCACTGGTGTCGTGACAACACTGACATCCCCTCCCCGTCGAGATGCTACTTGTCCCCAAGCAGGTGTTCGCGGAAAGCGTTGCTTGAATGCCCCCATGTCTTCCCACGTGGCCAGGGAGCGCGTTAGATTTGAACACTGGATTGAGGTGCACGACGTACAAACTCGCCGTTGCAGAACCTTGAGAGGCATCTGTAGGCCATCCAGGTCTTGGGGTAAGGTTGACACCTGTTGTGACACTGGAACCGCTGTCTCGAGTTGAGATGCATGAAAGACCGCGTGGATTGCCTAGGATTTTGGCAATTGCAGTTTGTATGACCTTGCCGATGCGAGACATCACCTTGCCGTGGGTATCAATGATCAGTGATCTAGATCGAAGGCAAACAGCAAACCATTGATGTACCTAATTACTGACAAAGAAATGGATTAGCTATACTACTGATGCTGCTAAATGCCGCCACATTCTAACTTCTTAAGTGCTCCCAGCTATCTCCCCTGCAAAAACAATGGGAAAAGAAACATCTGGAAATTAGAACCAGGCTAATAGTACTACTAATACAACTACAAAAGAGGAACTGCATAAGCAGGAAAAATGGATCTGCCAAGTGCCAAGGAACCCGTTTACAGCAAACACACATACTTGCATCAGTTGCCGTTTTTTTAGAGCACGCACGCCTAAGCGCATGTTGCCATTTGGTCCTTGGTTGAGAAACAGTCCTTCAACATTTTGTCCAAAGAATCCTTAGCTAATGGAGATTTCTTCACTTCTCTCTGTCCTGATGATTCTACAGAATCCTCACCAGGTGAATCCTCAACAGGTGCGGTACCCATTTTGAAGCTGCAGCAACAACAGCAGTTTAGCCTGATCAGATATCGAGCACTACACATCTCCATTGCCATTCACTAGTTCAGGTAAACAATTGAAATGATAACCAACATCTAGCTTCAAGTTCAGCAAGATTGGCATCCACGAAAGAGTACCACACCACACCTCTGCATTAGCAGCAGCACCTGGATGCTCTGACGTGTCTCCATTTTGGTTCAACTGACATTCTGCAGAGCTGGAACTCCTCGCGGATTCCTACGGAACAGCTGGACGCGTGAGAACGATTACAAAATGATAGACAGTGACGCGAACATGTCTGAGCTGAGCATCAAATCGCCGGGTCAGCACCTCACCCTCACCTTATCCTTGGCGGCATCCTGCTGCCACTCCGGCTGGAACTTCTGCAGCAGCAAGGTGAGCAGCTTCTGAAGCTCGTGGGGCACCTCCTCGAGAAGAGCTTGGGGATGTCGCCCTTGGCGACGTTCTCGGTGACGCACTGCCTGATCAGTATCCTCAGGCACACCAGCAGCTGCAGCAGGGAGATGCCGAAGAAGAAGCAGGGTTGGGAACTGAACAAGTCTGAACCTGCACTGCAACGCCCGCGACGCCGCAGGAAGGAAGCAAAGAAAGACAAAGGTGGGGGACAGGGGTGCTGACGGGGTCGAGCTTGGCGTCGGAGGAGAGCTGGAGAGCGTCACGGGCGACGGTGCGGTCGGCGGCGTCGAGGCCGGTGCCGCGCGTGCGCCAGAGAGCCTGCAGGATGTACAGTACTCTCCTTGAAGCCCGCGCGCTAGAAGTGGAAGGTGCAAAAGATGAGCATGTCAGCCCAATTACAGGACACGGTGACTGCTTACCTGTTGAGGCCCACGTAAGTGCTTTTACGAAGGCTGGACCAACAAAATAATTCAGCGCTGCCTGCCTACCTAATAAACTAAGTAATAATCTTTAAAAAAGTGAACGAACAAGTGAGATTATTTTCTTCAGGAAAAGGTGGATCAGTCCTTGATTAATCTAGAAAAACAATTATAAAGCTTAATTTAGGTTTGGTTGGGGCGGGCCAGGCCCTGCCAGCAGTGCAACGGCTGGGCGACGCGTGAGGGCCCCAGTGGCAAGCCACTATGGTGAGCCCTCCCCATAAAAAATTAGATTAATATCGAAGTGGGCACATGGTCCACATATCAGATATTAAACTGATAAAAACAGATAATCTTAGCCAAAAGGCCGAGAAAGGTATGAGTTGAGAGAAAGCCCTGCGCCTTTTTTTATAGCTCGGCCGACCGCCTCACCTACCTTCAGCTAGCGAGGTGGTACTAATCTGCGGGCAACCGGAAGCGGGGCGTGGCTCAGCGGTTCAGAGTTGGATGCTTTCTAGCGGCCCATTAAGAAGGTTGCGGCCCACACTTTTCAAGCAGCCCAGCAGGTCGCCTTCTGCTGCACTAGGAGTCTAGGACTAGGAGGACCGTCTGGGAAGAGAACTCACCTCGAAGACATGTTGGGCGTTCATCTAACACGCGCACACGTCTGCTCGCAACGAGAGGCTAATCATCAAGCGAGAAAGCGTTGATCCTAACGATTGTTCCTAATCTCGAGTTACTTGACTACTATACTCCTACCTCAGATCCAAGTGGATCATTTTACATACCAGTAATCTCTACAAACGAACAACAAAGCTTGAAAACATAGTGAACAATCTTGCGACAGATCACCATGTGTAGGTAGCGTTGTGAACCGACCATCTCCACAGAGCCTTAATTTGTGCGGTGGGAAATGAACTTTGTTCTTGTGTAAAACTCCAACCCTGAAATTAAAACAGCATTTCTCATGACTAAAACACCGTGTACCCAGTGCAACGATCGAGCATGTGAAATAGCTATTTTAGCGAGTGTTCCAACAAACCGAACTGGCAATGAGCTGAGATTCTGCTCTCCACTGCCCTCCACCTTGTACACCCTCACAAAGGCTATCTTATTGTTTGATTCATGTCTTCACGATGAAGTTACACATCTCTAACTGACAGAGTTAACCACTGATTGTCCACAGATATTCACTACCGCTTGCACTTTGCCTTGGCCATTTTCTTCCTCTTCTTCTTCTCAGCCTTTGGGATCTTGGTCTTGCGGGCCTCCCTCTTCTCTTCCTTCACTTTCTTCTTGTTTTCCTTCCGAGCAGCCTTCCTTTCCTCGGGTCCCATCTTCGGATCAACCTCGTGCCACGAATCATCTTCATCAGAACTCGAGCAAGATTCGCTCTCATCTTCTTCAACCTCAACTATATTTTCTGCTGATTGTTCTTGCTCCTTTTCAGTCTCTGTGTTTTTAGTCCGCACAAATCCTAACAATGGCTGATCATAAAGCTTATCTGCGGTTGGCTCATAGCCAGAGGATGAACGTTGCATTATTGACATGTTGACAATATCTGCCTCACACTGCTTCACGTAATCCAATGTCTATGCAAAGAAATCAATACATTAGTATTCCTCATGGTATTTGACACGATAGAAGGAACAAAATAAAATGCATATCGTTGAAACTAGTGTGAGACAACTGGGAGAAATCATGCCCTATGCACAGCAGCCAAAACATAGCAGGTGCAAGTGAGCTCTATCATCAGGATCTGCTAAGATGTTAATGATTGAATGAACATTCATGGTACTGACAAGCAGATGACAATATTAAACTAATCTTACCTGCACCATGACTGTTGGAGTAATTTCATCATCATTTGGAACTGCACCCCCGTTTTCCATAATCTTTTGCTGAGCCTGTGATTAAAATACAACATTATTAATCGACCAGATTTGTGCCTGTCATGCAGCAAGAACAATGGTAGCTTTTACTAAGTGATCATAACAATGAAAATGTGGTATACTCAAAGACAGAATTACCTTTTCCAGGTAATCATCAACATTTTCATCAGAAATGCTTTGATCAATAACAAAATTAAATAAATCGGTTACTGTCATGACAGGAACACCTCGTTTTTTAAAGAAGTCCTGCAAAGTGTTGAACATATCAGTCAAAGCAATTTATGAGTATATATGCAGTGATGGGTTCAACTTTCACTTACAGAAACATGCAAGCAATCTTCCTTCAGAAAGTCCAAAGCTGATGAGTGATCAAGATCGACGGATTGTGAAACATCAATAATGTACAAGTGACCCTGGACAATAGGTACATCAGGATGGAGATAAGGAACAGAAAAATATGTTTGGAAAAAGTAAAATATGTTTGGGAAAAGGTTTGTTTAAGAGGAGTTTCACTACCTCAAAATATAGAATGTTGTATTCACTCAAATCGCCATGGACCAGTTTGCACTTCTGGTAAAGAGTCCGCATTGTTGTAATTATCTGATAAAGTGCAGTAAGTAGTATTAAAAAATTGAAAATAATACATACAATGATACAATGAAATCTAACTGGAAAATAAATATAAACTGTAAAGATATAATGTTATGCATACACATCAGCAACGGAATAAAGGGATAATCTGCTGCGGAGGATCACCTCTAAAAATGGTTCTCATATGTGAGCACTATCATCATGGCAGCTGGTGAAAAATGTAATTTAGCATTATAAATTGGTCTGAACTACAACTGCCCCCGAACAAAGTTTTATCTACATAATCCCAACTATTTTCAAATCCATAAAAACAATGACAACCACATTTGTATTAGCGTACTCTTCTACAATTTTTTCTAACGTGCACAAATCAATAATCAACAAGGGGCAGGAATAAGTGAGAAAAAGATAAAGCACAAGGTTGTTTGCACCATCATCAGTCCCAATTCCCCAACAAGCAGCAATATTCAAGACTAATATTATGGTCAGTATGTGAAGGTGGAGGAAACGGTGTTTTTGTTTTCAAATTCAAACCATGCAGGTGGATTATCAATACTATATATAATGGTTTCAGATCTTTCCTTAGGTTTCCTAATGTTACTCTTATGATAGAAATTTGCAGCTCCCTTTTTGTTCTTATGATTTATATCAAAAGGATATGCAGTTATGCACAAATGCAGCAAACTCCCTACAAGCTATCTTGGGTCCCTGATCAGACATGCATAGCACACACATCGATCTAGCAATTGCAAAGTTACAACTGTGCTTTCTGACATATCATGTACCTCAAAGTAACTTTCACGCAACTTGTCATCTGACAAAGCAGCATCCTTGAGACGAGGAGCAGCCCAACCTCCTTTCCCTGATACCAAATCAACTTATTGGGGTGCATTCAACAATACAATTCTCTTCTAATGCAAGCAAGCTTAGCATGTTACCAGATTAAACATTATTAAGAAGACAAGTATCTGGTAGGCAAACACTAATATAAATTTTACCTATGAATTCCATCACCAGTACATGAAGCCTCAAGAGTAACGGTACAGGGCATCGGATTCCAGCTGCCCTCACTCTGTAACAAGGGTAGCAAAGAAATGAGCAGATCCATATCCAAATATCAGAACTAATGCATTTCCTATCTTCATGACTAGCAGGGGATATTCAATGAATTGATAAGTAAGGTAATTCTTTGGTCGTTGGTCAAAAGAATCCACCGTAGAAGATTTCTCATTTCCTTTTCAGCCCAGGTCTTAACCATTTTCCGAGGATTGTGCTTGCAGTAACCATGTCTAAAACGATAATCTCCTTGAACATATCGGTCTCTATCCCTGAAATAACAAAACGCTACAGTTTCTTAACATGCGCACATTTTGAGATCAAATAAGTTATACAAGCACCAAAAGGGTAAATAGCATAATCACATAATCAGGATTCAACCAGTATCCATAGTTGGAAACAACTATTGAAATGTAATCTTACTTAAAAACAAGGACAGAGGTTTTGTAGACTTTAATTGCAAGCTCCTGGCCATCCGTCTTTGTTGCGTGATAGACATTTGCCTGCCAATAGATAGGATTAACGTTGACCATGTTAGTAATTGTACTTAATCAGGAAATTAAAGATCTCTAACTAGCAGGTCAAGAAGCATCTCAGTATTCTATCTACAGAAGGAGATGTGTATTATTCTATTATGTTTCTCGATACACAATACAAGAAGTCATTTGATATGCACTGTAATACTTTATCTTAAAGCTACCTCTTTCCCTGTAGAAATGCAGCCATTTATGTTATTAAAGACACCGCGGTTTAACATCTTGAATAAAACCATGCGTGTTCTTGGGTCAATAGCCTGCATATACAAACAAAAAGCATTCAGTGTTCAAAAAATGGTTCGATTAAAATAACCTTCATTAGATTTCAGTAATCTAAATAACACATCTATGTTTAAGACACGGCTACAAAGACACTTGAAGGCTCCAAGCATCAAAATTAACACAATTAATATTTATATAAAGGAAGAAACCTCTGTCTCCCAATTGTATGTATACAGATTACAGCAAGGCATTGATAGTAAAAACAAAGAAAGTTAGGTCTGATGAAAATTTACAGGCAATGAGTAATTATAGTACTCCAGCTAGAGAAGTTCTGCTCATTTTTGTAATGCATCCAACCCTTGGGCCTTTTGGATCAAATACTCAAGTGGTTTGGGTTTTTGGAAATGTTACCTTCAAAGGTAGAACATGAGGTTAAATGAGACAGTACAAATTCATTCATGTGCAGCATAAATTCAAGCAAAACAATTATGCAATAAATTTTGATTTCTTTCATTGTTGCATAAGCAAAACAGGAACCAAGCAGCAGCCAGCCACTTAACAGGAAAGCTAGCTAGGTTGAAAAGGGTGGAATGGCACAACAGGATTGTGCAAGAGCATGAGAACAACTTCAATTCCAGAAACAACAAGGAAGAAAATACCACAACCCAACTGAGACTGAGAACATTTTACATACCTGTTCCACTGTAGCACGATCAGCCTTCTCAGTGTTCCTGATTTTCCCAATTGCTGTGTCCCTTATGCTATCCCTGATTGCAGTCGTGACGGAATTTGACATCCCCACGTTCATCCTACCTTCCCACTCCTGGATCATTCCGAACAAGTCACAAGAAACATTCAACACAAATCATACGAACACTCCAATTTGCATATCATGCATTCTCGTAACTCTCCCATGATGCTTGAATTGTGTTTATGGTCCATAAGCATCCTATCCTTTTAGACACGGAAATGTAAAAGCTTGTATACCTCCAAGGGGGCAGCACGAACGTGCGAGGCCAGCTTCTGGGTCCGGTTAGAGAGCGGCTGGAGCGGGCGGGAGAGCACGCCGCCGTGCGCGTTAGGCCTGCGCGCCGGAGCCCCGCCTCCGGAGGCCGAGAAGGCGCCGGAGGGCCGAGCTGAGCCGTCAGGGCCCTCCACGGCGTCGAGCCAGTCCAGAGCTTCGGCGACCTCGGAGTCGGAAGCATCATCGAAGTCGGAGTCGGACCACTCCTCCTCAGCGTCGGACTTCACGAGGGCCATCGGAGTAGAGCTAGTAGAGCTGGCAAGAATAGAGGGCGGGCTTGTTGTGGCACGTCGCCGGCGGTGAGGGCGGGCGAGTTGCGGCGGCGGTAGAGGAGAACGGACGAGAGGCAGCCAGACAGGGGCAGGGAGGTGTCGTCATTTCTTTCGGGCCGCAGTTCCGGCCCCGGAGGTATGGCTATCGAGCCCAACTTCGGAGATGTATTTGGGCCATTTTGGATGGTGGCGTACCTCAAGCTTGGCCCGGAATGAATAATTACTGAGCTATAATTTCGTGGTGAGGTATACCTGGAACGAGACCATCTTTCGAGATGAGGAGAAAGCAATCACCCATTTTCCTCTAAGAAAATTCGATATATAAATCCTAAGTTCCACGTCTCTTTATATTTGATATCCAATTCATAGGCCTTTTAAAATCTAATAATCTTGCGCATACGAATTTTTTTTTTGGATCCGATAGATTATGAAGAATTTCACTCAAGCTGCTACTCCATGTAGTATCTAGTATCTAGATGTTGCGTACATATAGTAGTTTTGTTTGGTTGGCTTGATATGAATTTGTTCTGAACTTCTCTTGTTGTAAGGCTTTTGTGGAATGCTATTTGTCGCTATTAGATTGGACCGCGATACCGCATGACTCGTCATCCTCCTCGTGAGGCCTTCTCCCCGCCTTCTTCTCCCCTTGCCGCACCATCCTCCGCTCCCCCTCGCCCACCCTCCACTATTGGCGGTTGGCGGCTCCCGTCGCCTCATTGTTCCATCACCTCCCGCCACTCGCTCCTTGACCCCATCCTCCTCTAAACTCACGGAGGCTCGTCGGGCACCTGGCAGCGAGCCACCACATCGTGCCACCCACAACTCGACCCCCGCCCCTCGGCCCCGCCTACCTTAATCCTAGGGCAGGGCGTCGGTGAGCTCCATCGTGGCGCCCCTGCCCTAGTAGGCGGCACCCGCACCACCTCACCCTACCACCACTAATATGTTGCGGTCGTCTCCCCCCAAAGCCCCCTCTAGAGTCGTTGGGGAATGAATCCTTAACCTTGCCGGAACCCTAACGGTGGTGAGGTCCTCACACCGTAACCCTAGCCACCTTCTTCCTCTTCGACACGAACGCAGCCTTAGGCACACATTGCGCCGAAGCGTCATGTGACTTGTCATGTATTTGAGATTGCATATTAGGTTAGATTTGGCTATATACTAGTTACCTGAACTACCAGACGATTGTTAGATGCATGTTTATGAGCGCTTCTCTCTATTTGATTGAAATCTAAATACTAGGTTATTTCCAATCTATTATCTGAACAAGCTGGGGGTGCTACAAATGGAGCTTCTTCGCATGGCTCCACAAACATCCTTATGCATAGCTTGTGTATTCTTCTTTCATTAGACATGTATAATCAATCAGACATACATACAACACGTGGGTACATTACTAACCACATGGAAAACAAACAACCAAGTACAAAAACCCCTTGCAAAGATTAGAGGTAGTACCTAGTAATATGACTGAACTTGTAACTAGTAGTGTCTATCCTAACACTAGACTAAGTATATGATTTCCAATCCTAAGTGACCTACCCCACTCCTCCTTTTCGTTTCACAAAAAAAAAAAAATCTCTTTAATTACATGCACAACCTTGTCAGAGGTTAAAAAAGGGCCAATTTCAATTTCTAGGGAAAAGCTGGATGTGGAAGCCATCAGGAAAGCCGAGACCGGGGGTCCGGACTATGTTCCCTCCTTTTACCGTCCTCCAACTGTGACATTAGGACAAAAAAACTATGAGATTTCTTTGTTTCAGAGCATAAATATCAAGAGATATCACTATCAGATGTTGAAACGGTACCTGTATTTTGTAACCAAGCTGTGGATGAATGTTGCCATCAAGACCCTGCTAAGATCAGTCCCAACGCAAAACCTGAGGCCACCTCCAAACGCCATGAAATGTTTCGTTCCGCCGGTGATTTCAGGTTTGCCCTGTTCAGAAGACAACCAGGTTAGAACCTTTATTTCGATCTGAATATATTCTATCACTAGGATTGCGTCATACTTTGCCCTATTTTTCAATCTTATCTTTTACTTGCAGTCAGTGAAATAACACATGATTTAGTTCAGCTACCGGTTTCGGAAAGAGAAACTGTCTGATTTTGAACCCTGAACCCCCAACCCAAATACAGAATTTTAAAAAGAAAATCCTTAGACAGACAGTGAGACAATCAAGCACTATCTGTCTGTCTTTGTAGCTGGCTGACTTGCACAGTTGCCTCTTGTTACTGAGGTACACCATGTTCATCTGTTGCCATTTTGACCTGCTTGTTGTTAAACTACTAAGCGAGGAAGCTTCTGGGATGGTTCAGGGGACTCATACGCATACACTACATGGATGCCAACCGAATTCCTTCTTGATCTCTGCGGCCAATACAAGTTGGTACTTGGGATCAGAGCCTCCCGATCGTGGACTACTAATTAATCACTCTGCCAATTATTGGAGACTTGCAGTTGGTTAAACTATTCTTGTTTGTGATCTCCGTTTTAATGGTGAGACCCGAGGGGAGAATATATGTAAGTTCGGTGAGCAAATCAGATCATAGCATTTCATTTCATACTACCTAGACAGAATATAGAACCAAACAACTCAGTCCCTTGCAACCTAATACATACTCACTGAGCGACCTCACGCGACAGAACAGAACCCTAAAGCGCTAGGAACGATGCATGCAGAATACAAAAATTGTTGCCGAGATATCGATCAAGCAAGACGAACCTGCCACCTCCATGGGTTGAACGCCAGCGGATCTTCGTAGATGTCAGGGTTTAAGTGCACTGCCGGTGGGCACACCATGACACCCCATCCTGCTGGAATCGTATAGCCTGTGCCAACGAACGCCGAAGAAAACACAGCACGGAGATGAGTTTCCACGCAACTTGCTTGCTCAAGATAATCATTTTTCTTGTATTAGGAGAACAAGAGACAGATGCCATGCCATGCCAGCCATGTGCATTTCGTGGTGTGTATGTACCTTTAATCTCAACATCTTGCAGGGCCTTTCGAAATATACCCGGCACGATGTTTGCGAGCCTCACCATCTCCATGATGACCTTCAGTTCAGAGAGACAAGAACAGAGGTGTCAGTCAGTTCTTCAGCACTTGCCGGATTCAGAAAACGGCGCTTAAGAGTTCAGACTAGTTCAGAGGCATCCAAGAGCAACTCTTGCTATTCGCAACAGAATGTAAATAAATTATACTGTGGCCAAATCAGGGCCTTAAGTTTTGATTCCCCCTTCCATTCTTTAATCTTCAGCTTTGTAGTTCTTGTACACTAATTAAGTAAGATTATCTGTCTACCTCGAGGTCTGGGACTTGGTCAGGAAACACATAAACGTAAGGCTTGCGATTTCACGCTGCTGCAGCGTCGGGCTTCCAAGATTCTTGGCCGCTCGCTTAGAGCTGTGATGTGATACTGTCTTTGCAAACAATGCAACTTGCACATGTACAGTTGCTCTCGTACGCTACGAACTGGGCTATACAACAGCAAGCTAGGGGCGCAGCGGTCCGGGCTATAGGCTCACCTGATTGGTGAAGGTCATCGATCTGTACTCGGCCCACGTGACGGGGGCATCCGGGTCCTTCCTGTTCTTGGCGATCGCGTCGTGCTCCTCCTGCTCGGCCACACCAGTGATAACATAACAGAGTCAGTCGTTTAGCCCGTATTAACCGGTCTGAGTAACACGGACATGCATGGCTTCTCTTGTTGCTAGCTTACCCTCAAGGCGTCGACGACCTTGGGGTTCTCGGTGAGGAGCTTGACGCCGAGGGTGAGCGCCAGCGCCGTGGTCTCGAAGCTGGCGAAGAGGAGCACGAACATGAGGTCCAGCGCGATGGTCTCCGTCAGCAGCGGCTTCTCCCTCCGGAGTTCCTGGATCACGTGGTCGAAGAAGTCCTCGCTCCGCCGCTCGGGATCCGCCATCCGCTCCTTCATCATGCCCTTGAGCACCTTCATCGCATTCTTCCGACCCTGTTGTCGACGATGGAGATCGATTAGAAAAACTCTGATGCGATTGTTGTTCATCATTATATTGTCCAACGACGACAGAGAATTAAACATGAGAATTTGTGCAGTGCATGTGCGCAGCTATACGGAGCAACAACAGCCGTGCGTGTGCGTGTGCGTGCTCAATACTTTATTTTGAACTATGGAGTATGTAAAAATACCTCCATGCATTCATGGTAGGCCGTGCCGGGGATGTTGATGGGGAAAGAAATCAGGCCGCGGATGAACGCCACGAAGTTCTTCCTCAGGCTCTCCGACGACTTGGACGGCTCGTAGCCGATCAGCTTCTTGGCGGTAAGATCAAATATCATCTGAAAATTGAAGCATCGATCGATCAATGATCCGCTGTTGGCGGCAATGCAAGGCACATCTGCAGGATTCAGGAGCCGCTAATCTGGTTACCGTGGAGAGGCCTTCCTTGAGCTCGACGCTGGGCTGCGCCGCCCACGACGCGAGGCTGCGGCGGCAGGCGGCGTCCGTCTCGGCGAGGAGCACCGCCTTGAGGTTCTCCTGGCCGTAGAGGCGGAGCACCAGGGTCTTGAGGTACTTGTACATGAAGCCGTGGAGGGAGCCGACGTTGTCGCGGCCGAAGATCTCGGTGAAGGTGTCCGGGTACCAGCTCTCGAACAGCTTCCCCTCCTGCTGGAACACGAAGTAGTTCATGTCCGGGTCCGCCGACACCACCACCGGCCGCCCCACGATGCTCGTCTTGAAGATGCTCCCGTACCGTCTCACCCGCTCCTTCACGAAGGGGGACACGTCGCAGCTCGGGTTGGGCGCGAAGAACTGCAGCGTCTCGCCCAGGAGAGGGATGCCCATGGAGCCCGGCGGGAGCCTGCCGCCTCTCGACGACGTGGGGTGGCTCCATCGGTACGCCCAGCGGAGCAGGGAGACGAAGGCCGCCAATGCCGCGGCGCAGGCAGCTATATAGGCCATGGAAGCCATGGCCTCCGAGGTGACGAGAAGGTTCGCGGCGCGATATAATTTCCCGGAGATATCAGGGATGGTGGTGGTGGCGAGGCAGGGAAGCTCAAGATATGCTGCATGTGCTACGGGGAGACGAAGGAGGTTCTGTGTGGGTTTGTGTTTGTGGGAGTGTGGGTGCCTTTTATAAACCACACCTTGCTATAGGCTTGCCCTGACCTTTAAAAAGTGACAGGAAAGCATAAGCATAACCATTTATGTTTATTGAATTATTTACGTTATGCCTTTTATATTTAGCTAAATTATTTTTATTTTCATGGTTTTAAATATGATGCATAGTATTTTCATAGGGTCTACATTACGATATTACTAATTGTTTTTGCTATTGCTAATTATTAATTATTGGATGAATATAAGAGTTGATCGATCCTAGCTATGAGTATGTTGACTAGAGTGCCTGTTCATCCAAACTTTCTGGCCCAAATTGGCTAGGACCCTGTCGGTGTCGCCAAAGTCACTGAGCTGTGGAGCTCAAGTCCGCCGCCCTTCGTTGCAAAACGAGTGCTACCCCCCCCCCCCCCCCCCCCAACCCCTCCTCCTACTAATCTGCTGGGAAATTTGGAAGCATAGAAATGGTGTCGTCTTCCGAGGAGACACCCCGGATACCCAACGCCTTCAAGCCGTATGCAAGAGCGCGATCCGCGACTGGCGTATCCCCTCTAGGAAGGAGGACCTAGCAATAGATTGGCGAAACACCTTCCCCATGTAATTTCTCCTTTCATGTAGCGCTTCGCCGCGCATTGTTGTAACTCTTTGGAACCCAAGGCTCCGCCTTCCACCCACCGGTTCACCGGCTGTGGAAATGAAAAGTAGGTGGGGATTGATTGATCCCTCCCAAATCTCCTAAAAAAAAGTATGTTGACTAGTTTAAGAAATGTTGGACATGTTCTCCTAGAGAATTATACACGTATTTGAGTACTTGTACTCATGAAATTTTCTTATTAGTTATATTGCTTTCTTGCATAATCAATGAAAGAGATTTTCATGTTTTCTATAAAGTAACTATATAAAATAGCTTCTATTATATCCTATTATATCATTTTATAAATTTTGAAGAAGATTGGTTCAATGGATTTTCGCACGTTATTGGAAGTATTGATCTTTGTGTAACTATATTGTTTTTAGTTTACAAAAAAAATGGTAGCCATTCATTGGATTAAAAAGCAAGCAAAATATTTGTGTTCAATCATCTAAAAAAAAGAAGAAAACATTTGCATGTAGTCTCTCCATTCTAAATTATAAGTTGTTTTGTCTTTTTAGACAATTTTTTTGTTATTTATCTAGGTAATACAATATATATTAAAAAAATTTAGATTAACTTATAACTTGAAACGGAGGGAAACTAGAATCATAATCATCCATGCCTTGAATTTCACACTAGTTTCAATTTATTCTGAGCAGCCTTTTGAACTTGAATTTCACACTAGTTTCAATTTATTCTGAGCAGCTTTGAACAAGAAAAAAAATAAAAAATCGCAGAGTAGGGTTTTTTTTTTATTATTTTTTGACAAGGTATCGCAGAGTAGTTGATCTACCATGGGATTTGGCGGTCTACACGCAACACACACAACTTTAGATTACTTCGAACGGAGTTTGGAAGCACCCAGGGACAAGAACGTAATTTCAAATCAGTCCAAGAACACCTTCCTTTCGTTGTGGTATACTGTACGTACGTACTGAGACTGGGTTGCGACGGAAGAGCCACTGTTGCCGAGACGACACAGGAGTATTGGCTGTTGAGAAGCTGGCTACAATTTGGTGGGGATATACTACAAGATAAAAAAGAACAGCAAGGTCTTGCCCGGCGTGTCTCCGGACCACGGATGATTCTGCCATCACTACCTGTGCCCGAGGATGCCATTGTTTATGCACACCACAGCGAGTGGGCAACTGCACCATGTTTCATTCCGTCGGACGGAGCGTCATCACCATATTCCATTCAGGCAAACCACACCGTACTGCCTGCGGCCTACTGCCCATTCTGCGTGCCATTCTAGTGTACTGTATAGTATGTGTGGCTCGAACAGTAGTAACGTACTACTTCTCAAATCCAGATCTCTAAATTTTTATTAAGTGTGCTTTGTTTTTTGTCTGTAATAAATGTGCAAAGTTCTTTGTGTGCCCTATACTCCTACACTCTGCAGTTGCTTCGGAGCTCTCATAGTCAAGTAGTCATCAGTCAATATTATGTGATGTGAGATTTAAGCACAAGAAACAGAAAGCCACAGTTTTCTGATCCGTGGCCTACGTGCTTATCACAAGACGTACTCGATTGTATATTCACCGGCACAAGCGCCAACCCCATTTCCGTGTGCGTACTTGGATGTGAGTCAAATAGTTGAAACTTTTTTCGTGATCCTTTTGCGATCTATCTATCTTTTCCTTCTCTTCTCTCGTCTCTTTGTGTCAAAATCTAAGGTCAGTATACTGTTTCGCCAGCTAGCTACAGTATATATAGTATAGATTAAGTTCTTTGTCTGGTTCTAAACAAAGCTATCCAGGACGACCTAGCTATAGCCTGAATCCAGCACTGAAGAATATCAGCAGATCAATCCAGTCTCTGAATCTTCTTGGAAACACGGTCCCGAAAAGGACGCTGTACTTGGCGCATAAATCCATCAGATGTGTCAAATAGATTCGACACACAGCTGGTGATGCTCTTTGTTGGTTGCCATTTCCATTCAGGTGTTCAATCTACCGTGTAATCCGTTTCTAACACCAAAGTCATCCTCTGCACGTAGATGTTCAATCTACTCGCCAACAAAAAGATGCAGGAAACAGCTGAAACGCGCCATTTCGTACTAGCGCTGCCTGAACTTTTTGCAGCACAGAGTCCAAGTTGAGGTACGAGCACAACCAGAATTCAGGCACTTTTCTCCGCGTAGCTGCTGCGATTCTTGCTGGAAAAAAGCGTCGCAAAACGCTCGTTTTAGTTGGTTTTTCGCTGCCTTTTTCCGGGTCTTGTTGGAGCCCTGGAGCCCCCGGCACCGGCAACGGCACCGGCGTCTACCGAGCCACGCGCCATGCAATTTCCAAGCACAATAAAAAGCAGCAAAACAATGCACGAACCTTGGCTTCAACACGCGTACGTGCTCCTGGACGCATGTGGCCTCTGCCTTTGGGTACAGTCGTACAGATCAGTCGGCTCCGTAATGGGACGTACGAACAGCAAGGACGCACGCGTACCGCACAAGTGGCCCCACGACGGGAGAGTAGCGTGACCAACAGCGAAACAGGGCTTCGCCTCTCGAATTAAAATATAGACTGAGGAGGATCCAAATCGAAAGCTGTGAATACCCATATTCATTCAAATTTGACCTTTTTAAAGATTTATTACAAATTTGCTACTTGAAGAATTGCCATTTGATTATGAGGACCATTTACTAATGGGTAAAGTACATTTCTGAACCTCTAAATTACATATCAGTTGTTTAATACACGTATATTTGGATCTGGTTTAATTAGTTCTATTCTTATTGATTTATTTATAGCTTTTATTAGAAATGCTCATTATATTTACTAAAAACAAACAAGATTTAAATAACTCTAATATAGTATTAACAGATAGAAAAGATTTTGAGTAAAATGCATGAATAGGCCACTAACTTGTGCGCGGGTGTCGATTTGGGCCACTAACTTCGAAAGTGCATTTTTAGGTCCAAAAACTTTACTTGCAGTGCACCAATAGGCCATATCCTTTCGGCTCATGTTTTTTGCCCACGTGGACAGCGCCCTTTTATCAAAATGACCCCTCAAATTCTTCATCCTCTCATTCCCAGTCCCCTCTCTTGCAGCGTCGCCGGCGGCCATCACCTGCAACATCGCGCGCGCGCCCAGCTGTGATGACAGCACGAGGCAGAGCAGTCACGAGCGCAACACCTTGCACCGGCGGGCTCCTTCCCCGACGGAGCAGGGGCAACGCGGGGTGCGGCCGCGCCCACGCCGTCCGCGACGAGGCGGCAGCATGGCGCACGCGGTCGTGCAGCCACGGAGGGCATGGCCACGCTCGCCCATCGGCCCATGGCGACCGGTGCGCAAGGCGAGGCTGCGCTTGCCCGCGGCGGCCTGTGCGCGATGCGGAGCAGGGCTCACCCGCGGCGGCCGGCCCGCTCTGCTTCCCCTGCTTCCTCTGTTGCTGCCGCCATGGCTGAGCTCAGCCGCGCCGCCTAGCCATCGCCATCGCTCGTTCCGCGCCTTAATTTCCACCGCCAACAGCTCCGCGTCGCTCTCGCGTCTCCGCCAAGCCCCATCGCACGGCCTAGCTCCGCCGAAATCGCCTAGTCCACTGCTATCTTCTCTGCATCCGACAAAGTGTCGCCGAGTTCCCCATCACCATCGCCGGCGAAATTCATCCTAACTGCGCCATCATCATCCAATTACTTACGGTCGAAGCTTCGCCAAGCTCTTGCGCATCGCCCGAGCTTTGTCTCGCTGCGTGCTGCTGCCTGAGCCGCCGAGCGTCCGTTTTCTTCTCCGCGGCCGGCCACGGCGCCGCCATGTGCACGTGACTGCTCCAGAGAGCGAGCACAGCGGCCGGCACACGAGCGTGGCTGCTTCGGCGGAGCCGAGCGCGTGGCGGCGCGGACAAGCGCTACGCGCGAGCGTGGCTGCTCCAGAGTGTGAGAGCGATGGGTCCTGCAAGGGAGCGTGGCGGGGCGGCAGCGGACAAGGACGGTGGCGCGGACGAGCAAGGTCTGCGGCCATCGCGGCAAGCGTGCCCAGCTGTCGTGGCGAGCTCGCGGACGGCGAGCCGGCGGACACGGCACATAGGTAGGCTGCGAGCGCGCGAGGCCATCGCGGAGTGATGAGCAGCCAGCATGGTGAGCTTGCGGCCAGCGCTATGTTTGTGCACGGTGAGCACGGACGGCATGGCGAGCGGAGCAGGCGGCCATCGTGGTCACACATCTTGGCGAGCCGGCGGACATCACCATCACGGATGCAGCAACTGCACATGGAGGGTGAGCTTGTGAAAGGGAAATAAATATAGGGGTGTTTTCACAAATATAAACATGAGCCGAAGTGGTATGGCCTATTGGTGCACCACAATTAAAGTTTTTGGACCTAAAAATGCACTTTCGAAGTTGTTGGCCCAAATCGACACCTCCGCACAAGTAAGTGGCCTATTCTTGCATTTTACTGAAAGATTTTTATAGAACTAGAAGTACTAGTTTCTTTCTATTTAAAATAAATTATTGCAAAAAGGTTAAACCATTTTTTTATGATAAAACATTGCAATTGAGAAATTTTTTATTTAAAATAATATACGATCCAAAAAATTTAGCTTGAAGTTTTTGTAATTTATTCAAAATTTTCAAATGACATCGGATGGAGAAATAACAAAAGCTGAAGTTGTAGATCCCGTAGGGATGTACAAATTTATAGTTGACAATCTTTTCATTTGAAATCATTTATCGAAAGAAAATTGTTTGTAATTCTTACATTTGAAATTCAAGTTTTCAAACGATCTTGAACAGAGGAACAATCAAAACCAAAGTTGTAGTATTCGATAATATCTGCAACTTTATAATTAAAAAACTGTTTTGCGCCAATGGATATATTGATTTGTAGAGATGAATAAGTAGAGGTGGATGGGCTAGTTTTTTAGGGCAACTTTGGGATGATCAAATTAACTTATCCTCACCTGCATTTCATTCCATACCGAGCAAGCGACCTGGAGGTGGAAGGATGTGGCGCTACTCCAGATACAATGACTCGGAAGTACAACCACCATCAACGACGACGACAACCACAAGCTAATAGATGCCAACCGAACATCGATCTGTGCCCCCACCAAACAGCATACTCATCGATTTCACCGTGACCATCGCACACTTCACCATTCCTCGTAGCTGATGGTGACATCCTCCAGCACATCTGGGCCCTCGTGCCACAATCCAACGCCGTCCATGGGGAGGAAACCTTGGAGGGGAACGACGACAATGGTGAAAACACTACCCGACATTTAATATTCTGGCACCATCAAGTGATGGACACACAAGTCTGGGATCACCGGACACAATGACCTCCCTTGAAACTGATGGTAACATCCTCTAGCACATCCGAGCTCATGTACTGCCATCCAACACTGTCCATGGGGAGGAAGCCTTGAAGGGTGAAACATCCTCAATTTTCCACGAAGGGAAAAATCACAGAATGATATACAACAGTTGATAATCAATTCCATACATCGAATTCTGAGAATACAGAGCACAAGTAGAAGGGTTTACATTAATAATTACAACGCCACACGGGCGTTAACAAAGTATTTCTAACATCCGAACGGCTTGCGAGGTGGAAGTAAAACGCGGAAGCGCTTCAATCTCCAACTTGAGCGCGTGCACGAGACCTTCTAATCCTTTCAATCCTAACATCACGAAAAAATCTGCACACCACCGGATGTGTGCGTGCCATGGTCGACCGAATGAGCTTTAGTGGAAAAGAGAAAATAAAGGGATCTCGCGATCCTATATTTGGTTGTGGTTTGCATCCTAGCGCATGCGAGGTAGCAACAAGTATAGTAATAATAATAATAATAATAATCAAGTTTAACACATTCCCAATTCCCACACACACATCCATCCACCATCCCATCCATCCCATCCACATATCACCACACCCCACACACCACACACCATACCCTACCACGCTTCACGTGGCCGGCAAGACGACTCCCTCTCGTCAGGTCTCAACGACCCGCAGCCTCTCAGGCTCACGGTCGGATGTAACATGCCCATATCCCAAGAAAGGCAGAAGACTCCTCTCCTAGTCAAGCAAGCATCACACGGGACTGGTCCATAGCCGACGAGTCAGCTATGTATCGATCGATCAACCATACACTCTGCAGAGGTTTCACTATTCCACAAGATAGCCATCATAGGTGTGTCGACTCACCTAGGCAGATATCGATCGCCATAAGCCTAGAGCGAATACCATCCTGCCACTCGACCCTGGCCACCGAGACTGTGAGACATAGTACCAGGCCTCGGGGGTCACTATGTTGGTTAAGGAGGGTGTGAGCACTCTCGGCCCGTACCTCCCGACACATCCACTTACTCCAGATAGTAATGGCATTCGTTCTACCAGATGGTTAGACCGTCTCCCTTCCCATTAGAGAGCGAGTGGAAAGTAAGCGTCCAATGATCCGGTCACTAGCCCTCAAGTCCTTAGGTATTGGCCGGACAATGATGTCTCCCCCGTATGGGCTAATCTTTAACGTGCCGCCACAAAGACACCCCATTCCCACGGCTCCATCTCCCAGAGGTTCGCATAATAGAACTCCTCAGTCCTCACATGTACCCGCCACAGGTACTCTCACAAAGCGGGGGCACCCAGGCCGTGTCCCCTCGGCAAGACTCGCTCGAAACTCGTCGTAATCCCTGTCCGGCCGACTCAACCCTCACCACACACCCAAGACTCACGTAGCACACCGCTCATCACCATAACCACAAGTCCGGCATCCCAAGTCAAACCATTCCCAGGGGTTCACCACCCGCATCACATATACAATGCAAAGTGGAGTTATAATAAGTATGGTGATAATAAATGCAAGCACGCAGAAGGGCGGTAATATATATAAGTGCGAGCGCAAGGCTGGGTAACATGGTAAAAGGGCTTCGAACAAGGTAAATATAGCTCAGGAAGTATCATGCATCATATACTAGCAAAGAAATAAATATAAAGCGCTAGCAATTCTACACATGCAATGTCTAATAGGATTCTCTAAAAGAGGGTGCTGCCATGACACCTGCGATGTCGAGGAAGTAGTGGTACGAATCCGATAGTAGTGGTACAAGTCCTCCGTAGTCGTACAGCGGATCTCCACCTCACGTCCTTAGGTCGCTCCTCTCCCGAATCGACTCTGAAACCGAAACGTAATAGTCACGTTAGCGACTCCTATAGAATCCACAAAGAAGCAAATGAAATATAGAAGAACCAAATGCACTCAAACATAGTCTTAAACTGTACATCTCGATTTTAGATGAATTTACATATAAAGATCATAATTTTCGGAGCTCGTATGAATAAGTTATGAATTTCCGAAGTTTAAACAATATTCTGAAAAAGATAACTTGCAGAATTATATAAGGCCGACACGTGGCAGCACCAGGATAGGCCACTTGGCGTGCTGGCGAGCTGCTGATGTGGCACTGACAGGTGGGACCATGATGACGTCAGCATGACGTCATGGTTGACCAGGTCAACTTTAAATGGGCCGAGATGGGTCTACTGGGCTGGACCTGGGCCGGGCGGGCCGACACGTGGCGTCAAAAGCGTGCGCCACGTCACACGAATGGGCTTCCAACGGGCTCGGTCCATGGGATCTGACTCGCTGTTGGTTCATGGTGGACCACAGGTGTATGGTCCATGGACCACAACTGAGTCCATGGTGAACCACGCCCACCTATACTTCTCCATCACACGGTCCATAAAGACTGGGTTCACGCATGCGGCTTTGGCAGGACTTCTGATCCACACTCATGGGTGCACGGTGGACAGGTTTGAGCGAACCCACCAGCAGTGGCTCGGTCCGCATGGACCAGGTCCATTTCCACAGCACCAGCACAATTCCCCATCCCCATCCCCATGCCATGTCCAGCGCGCAGCCATGGCATGGCCGGCGGCGCTCTGGCGGGGTGTCCCAGCGCCTTGGTGGCTCTCGCTCCACTCCGGCGAGCGCAAGGGCTCCGCGGCGGCATGGAGAGTGCAGCATCCCCCAAGGACGGAGTTCGAGGGGGCGAGATAGACCTTCACAGCGCCGACGGCGGCTTGGCGGCAGCGGCGCACCGCGGCGTCGGGCAGGGAGGCAAGTCAAGGCTCAAGTCGGGTGCTTTCGGTCAATTAACGTCGCTTGGGGTTTATTTGACAAGCCGGCAGCAACCAACTCGCACGGCAGCGCCCGCGCGAGCAAGAAGTCCGAGGCGGTGCGCCGGCGGCGAGGCGGCGCATGGCAACAAGGCAAGCCGGCAGCTTTCCATCCAATTGGCGCCGCTGCTCTTCGATTGGGGTTGCGAGAGAGTCATCCGGCTCGACGGCGGCGGCCAACTCGCACGGTGGCGTACCAGTCCGTGGCGGAAGCATGCGGCGGCGCCGGCGACATGGCGGCGCATCGCATCGTCAAGGCAACGGTCTCCTCCTCCCAATCCGACAACACCGCGGAGTGCAGCAGCCCAAGGCGGAGCTCGACGGCACGGTCTCGATGACCGGGGTGGCCGGAGCTCACCGGCGCAAGCGCGCCACGGTGGCGCACAAGTGTGGCCCCGTGTGGACGTGGTCGTCGGTGAGAGGGTCGTTCATGGTGGTCGGTCCAGTCCAGCGTAT
Organism: Themeda triandra; assembly: GCA_018135685.1. Taxonomy (NCBI): domain Eukaryota; kingdom Viridiplantae; phylum Streptophyta; class Magnoliopsida; order Poales; family Poaceae; genus Themeda; species Themeda triandra. Next base: position 2,828,855 of record JAENPR010000007.1, on the reverse strand, counting down.
GGTGGCGCCGGCTTTCCAGGGGCTTGGGTCGGTCAGTGCTCGGTGGGTGCGTGTGCCATGAGGCCGGAGATGGCCTTAGCCTACGCGTCCCGGGGACGCCATGGCCATGGAAGCATGGTCGGGGTTGGTCAAGCGGGCATGGTGGCTTTCCTGCGCGGCGCGGACGGGCAGGATCGGTGCGGCTCAAGGAGCGTGACGAAGAGATGGCGAGATAGTGGAGGTGGTCGGGGCGAGCTCGCGGTACTGGCAGCAGCGCCTCCTCCTCCTCGGTGGTGGCGACATTCTTGTTCCCGCGGCGGCGTGCGGCTCCCGGCGGCGGCGGCGGTCCTTCTCTTCCGGCAGCATTGGCTCCCGCTTTTCTTTCCCCGCCTTCTTCTTCACCTTTCCACTTCTCCCTCTCCTATCCTCCTCTCTTCTCCCCCTTGGTTTGGCAGGCGATCAGTGGTGGCGCGCGATGACGAGGCGGCGTAGTCGTACGGGTGTCGCCCCGCTCTGGCGGCGTGCGGCGGCGGCAACCCCGGTTTGCTCTCCTTCTCCTTCTCCCTCTGCCCTCTGGCTTGGTGGTGCTTGTGGTTTACCGCAGAGCGGCGGCGGCGGATGGGAGGAAGGGCTAGGGCGCCGGCTCTGGGGTGCTGCCTTTTATAGGCGGCGGCGGACATGGACGCGCGGCGGACGGTGATCCGAGGCCAAGGCGCGATCAAGCGGCTCCAGGTGGTCTCGCGGGTCGCTGTCGAGCTCGGCTGGGTCCCATTTGGCAGAGAGGGAAGCCAATTCGCCTTCGCGACCAAGAAAAGCAGGGGCAGAGCACGGCATGAGCATGTGCGGGTGCGTGCGCGGAGTGAATTGCTCGCGGCCGTGAGTGCTTTGTGGCAGGGGCTGTCGGCGAGTGGTTGGCCGGGTGGCGTGGCTGGCGGGCGTCGATGCGACGGGAGCGTGGATCGAGCGGTGAGGGTCGCAGCGTGGCGTTCACGCGGCTCTGTCCGCTCGGTCAAAAGCAGAGGATGATGCATGGCGAGCTTATGACAGGCGAGGTCCGCCGTCGGCGTCACGGAGAGAAAACAACACACCGGTGTCTTTGCTCGTTCGTTGGACCGGGTTGGATTCGTGGGCTGGTGGAAGAAAGGTGAGTGGGCCGGCTCGGTGGAAAGAAGAGGGCTTCCAGCGGCCGAGTTGGGCCGGCCAGTTCTCGTGGGCTAGAATGGCAACGTGGCCGGGCTGGTGTGTTCGGCCGAAAAGAAAAGGAATCGGGAGGTGGGTTAGCGAGGCCGGATCGAGGAAATTGGGCCGAGGAGAGAAGAAAGAAAGAGGGGGTATTCCCGGGCTGGGCTAAGTGTATAGGCCGGATTGGCTTTCTCCTTTTCCCTGTTCTCTCTCATGGCTTTTCTATTTGTACGTTTATTTGTTTCACTTAGTGTTACATATAAGGTGTTGCATGGTGGTCATACTAGGTCATAGGGTAGGTTAGGGTATGATTTCCCCCAAAACAATATTATGCATGGTATATTTATTTATTATATAAATAAATATGTTTTGTTGATTTATTATTCAATACAAAGGAAAATCCAAATAATAATTCCAAATCATACGTGTTGCATGACAAATTAATAGTGCTAGAGTGAGTCAAGTATAAATGTCATATATGTGACATGATGACATAAAGCTTGATTAAGATAAAGACTTAGCATGGATCCCACTAGTGTATGTACTATAGCGGTGTGGCACCTAAAGGGGTGACATGTAACTTGTCTACAACTATAAGACAATAGCTCATGATGACGAGGTGTGATGCTAGGTCTAATCCAACAAGTGACCATGGATAGGTTTCTATGTGGTATATCATCCCCTCTAGAGTTAGCACTAGGTAGTCTATTTATATTGGCTAAGCATCTAGATCATGGATGAGCAACTAGGTAGCTATACCTAGACTATCTGCTAGTCATACTCCATGGCACTACGGCGACGTGTTGGTCCACTAGGTCATAAGCATAAGGTTAGGGCATGTTGCTCTAGTTTGGCATAGTTAGCAGGTTATCTCGCCAGGGGTGGTCTAGTGGGGTCTATCCATCAGAGTGGCTAAGTAGCTAGTCAAGCCGAGGTAGGTAGTTCCTATTATCGAGGTATGTAGTTAAGCAACTACATTCTCATGGACAAAGGTATCTCCCCGGGTTGACGGGTTGATCTACCAGGATAGTTAGATAGCTACATGTTTAGGTGGCTTCTATTACCACGACACTAGTATCAGTATTCTCATGTGGAGAGGTACCACCACAAGTTGGCATGATGTCGCTAGTCTCTGACCGGCTAGGGGTTAGTCACTTGGAGTGGATAGGTTCTACTGTCATGGCTTAGGGTTTAGGGTCAATACTCCCTTATGTGGAGTTATGGTCATAGGTTTAAGTCACTAAGTCACGGTTAGTGTGATAATGCAACTACTAGCTGGCTCTAGTTATACTGTAGTTGGTCGTAGGGTTTATACTATGGGTAGGTGTACATGTATGCCCAATGCACCTTGGTGGCATTGCCACTAATTCTGGTATAGGGTCGCTAGGGTTTAGGTTTATGACCTAGGGCTATCACTAGGGCATACTATTGCTGTTGGTCGATCATAGTAGGCTCCCGCCCATAGGTATAGTAGGTTTGCCTAGGGTCATATTCACATGTGGCTTAAGGACTATATTAAGACACATGTGATGTCGATGCGTCACAATGCTTAACTAAACATAGGTACTTTATATGCAACTAGTGGGGTTGCTTACATGACAAACATCAAACATGGGTTTATTTAGAAAAAATTTTGTAGTTCGGATTTTCGGGATGTTACAGTCCTACCCCCTTATCAGAATCTCGTCCCCGAGATTTAAGGTGTGAAGTACTCTATGTAACAGTATGGTGATGCTTCCCATAAGTCCGACTTCTAGTTCCATGTAGCTTGATGTGGTTGCTCCACTAAGTTGCAGGAGTGAGTAGTGAAGTCTTGATTTCTTTGTCTAGATCATTGGTCGAGTGCATGCAGGTTTAATGTTTGTGTAAGTGCAGGTAGATCTTAAGGGTTTCCAAAAGGACACTTCGACGATGGTCGAGGAGTTGTCACTATAGGATGTTTCGACTCAGGTTAGCAGGTGGGAGGAACCATATTAGTTTAGGCTATATCATGACTTCCTAAATTAAGAGGTGTGGATTAGGCTCCTGATTTCGATCCAGGGTCTAGTGGGTTATGGTTCCACCACACTTCCGCTGCGCTACTCTGATAAGCGTAGTTGCTATCCTTGCTTTTTGTCGGTGTAGCCGCTTCACAGGATTCTTGCAGGAAGAATTGTCGTCTCTCTTTTTTTTTGATAGCTCGATCCAAATTTTGTACAGGGTTTCCAAGGTGCTTAAACAGAGCATGTATTTATTGGTTGGGGATGTCATGGTTGTTTTCAAAAATCTTATTTTTAAAAATAGATAGTGATTTTGTAAGGTTTAGAGTCCGAGAGAGATTTTGAAGAGGTTTGAAATCAATGTGGGTTTTAAAAATCAAATACTTTTGAATGGCTTTGTTTTGAAACTAAATACACCTTTTATATGATTTCAAATTAAATGGTTTTGAAAATGGTTCGAAGTCACGGCTTATTTGCAAGGTATGGTTTTCGCACTCAAATTACATTTTCGAAATTAGGTTTTGTAAAAGTTCCTTTTGGGACAGTTGCAAACAACATCTTTTCGCAATTATTTTATTTGGCAAACATGTTGCAATACATTTAAAAGACCAGGTTTATTTGAAATAGGTTTGGCTCCTTAGTTGAAATCAAATCTTTTAAAATAAAACTTGAGCCATTTTTCTTTTAGTTTGCAATCATTTTATTAAAGGTTGGTGTGCAAAGCAAAACTTTTGTTTTTTGGAAATGATCTTCGCAATCCTTTTTCAAAGGAAACAAGTGTTCAAATTCCTTTGGAAGATAACTTTTCAAATTGTTTTCTTTGATTTTTTTTTGAATATTTTGAAACCATTGTTGTTTTGAAATGGAACTACTTTTGAAGAGAGGGAAACTTTTTGGCAACTAGGTAGGGAAGGTTGTTTTGAAATTGCATAGGGTGAGGTTCCAAATCGGACCTTGGAATAGTTTAGTAAAGTCATGTCATGTTGGCCTAGTATTCCCAATTAGTGGTTAGTCATAAGACGACCCTCAAAGAGATATTCTCGATGATCCGAGGTAATATGCCACTAATCTTGGGGGTTCTGACATCTGCCTGGTTACAGGGTTGCTCCCTTTTAGTTCTCACAACTCTAACTCTTGGCTGGGTCTACAGCCATTTCCTTTTGTAATGGTTTCATAATCAAAAGGGTTGACCTATTCAAGCCAGATCTCTGAACTTGGCTAGAGCTGGTTTGCCACCACTTCTCAATTGTTAACCTCTATTTCCTCTTATGTCCTCAGAGAAGTAATTGGTGTAATACAGCTAATCTAGTAGGTCGACCATGCTCGGTATGGTTACTAGTTCCATATGGTCACGTAGTTTAGGTGACTTCACAGGATAATACTGGAATGCTAGCTTTGAAGTAGCAACTCATGTAGCTTCTGTAAGTCCTTGAGTAGTTCTTCCTTGTAGTGTTGTTAGCATTCTTCAGTTAGGGTCTTCAGGGGTCAGATCCATTGAGTCAGCTCTATAGCTAGAAGATGCAGGGGTGTCAAGTGGTTTCCTTCAGTAGGGGCTCCTTCGAGTAGTGGATTGTGAGGCTCTTTATCTCCAAGGTTGAGTCCTGTGGGTGGCATACGACTATCACGATTATAGTCCAAGGCAATTCTAGGAGGGGTTGAGCAGTGGTTCTAATAGATAGAATGTGAGTTGGACACTCAGTAGCATGGTTCATTGGGTTAAGGGTCATGTGCTGGTGACATGATTTATTGTCAACTTAATGTGATGATTAGATGATTTCAACAATTTATAATTATTTAAATCTATCCTACACTCATACAAAGAAGCAAGAAGAACCATAAAATCCGATAAGAACCAAGCACTCATCACATTGGGTTTATTACAAGGCGATATCCTTGGTAGCTACACCAAGAGATCCGCGAAGAAAACATACTATGCGTAAGTAGCTTAAAATGGTAGACATTCTACTCTACTCACGGTACAACTTCTAGCTATACATGGCTTATTCTAATCATCCTCTTCCTACCCCCTTATCATGATGAGTCTTGTCTAAGAACTAGGTAGGTGGGGTTGAAGAACTTTCTTCCATCTACATGGTTGGGCATGAGTCAGGAACTTTCTCTATATGCATTGGCGAGCTTCCTCCTATTTCAGGGTGGATTCGGTGCGGCCGGGAAGTAAGCAACGATGGTGAGGTTTAAAGGCTCTAAAGCAAATCTTTCTTCACAGGGCTCCTTTTGATAGCGCTTTAGCAGCTTGGTGTGTTCATGAGTCTACCCTGGAGAAGTGGGTGTTTCTCTAGTAATCATCGAGGTTGTCATCAGTCCCTTTGCCTAGATGTATTCGGCTTCATCCCATTACCCTATGGCACTTCTAAAGGCATCGAGGGCACGGGGTAATAGACGGCAGGAGGCCATGCTCGAAGAGTTCGTACGCATGAATAGCCATATGGACAATAGGTTGCACAGCAGTAAGGACTGTGTCTTCTACCTTAGGAATGGTACAAGGCTTTGGTACGGCGTTTCCTTTCCTAGGAGATTCTACAGGGTCATCATATAGTAGACTTCGGCTCTTCTAGGCACTACCTATTTGTGGCACGTCTATTGTCAGGGGCTCTAACTCTTGAAGCACTTCTTGTAGTACTTGGGCGTATCCATCAAGGTACTTGAGGTAGAAGGCATGCTTCTAAAAGATCACCATCATTTGCATTGGAGTCCAAGAACATGGTTAGCAAGTCCATATAAGAGGTAAGCCATGCACAAAGGGGTGCAAGGTCGGTAATATAACCGAAAGAAGGGCTGGTTCATCCTATTCTATCGTCCAATCCTAAGGGTCTCGTCCTAGGGTCAAGTACAGGAGCTGATACCAACTGAAACATCCTCAATTTTCCACGAAGGGAAAAATCACAGAATGATATACAACAGTTGATAATCAATTCCATACATCGAATTCTGAGAATACAGAGCACAAGTAGAAGGGTTTACATTAATAATTACAACGCCACACGGGCACAAACAAAGTATTTCTAACATCCAGAACAGCTTGCGAGGTGGAAGTAAAACGCGGAAGCAGCTTCAATCTCCAACTTGAGCGCAGGCACGAGACCTTCTAATCCTTTCAATCCTAACATCACAGAAAAATCTGCACACCGCCAGATGTGTGCAGGCCATGGTCAGCACCGAATGAGCTTTAGTGGAAAAGAGAAAATAAAGGGATCTGGCGATCCTATATTTGGTTGTGGTTTGCATCCTAGCGCATGCGAGGTAGCAACAAGTATAGTAATAATAATAATAATAATCAAGTTTAACACATTCCCAATTCCCACACACACATCCATCCACCATCCCATCCACACATCACCACACCCCACACACCACACACCATACCCCACCACGCTTCACGTGGCCGGCAAGACGACTCCCTCTCGTCAGGCCTCAACGACCCGCAGCCTCCCAGGCTCACGGTCGGATGTAACATACCCATATCCCAAGAAAGGCGAAAGACTCCTCTCCTAGTCAAGCAAGCATCACACGGATCGGTCCATAGCCGACGAGTCGGCTATGTATCGATCGATCAACCATACACTCTGCGGAGAGGTTTCACTATTCCACAAGATAGCCATCATAGGTGTGTCGACTCACCTAGGCGGATATCGATCGCCATAAGCCTAGAGCGAATACCATCCTGCCACTCGACCCTGGCCGCCGAGACTGTGAGACATAGTACCAGGCCTCGGGGGTCACTATGTTGGTTAAGGAGGGTGTGAGCACTCTCGGCTGAAAGTCCCTAGTTTGGTTTTGGCTAATTGATGAAACCTAGGACTAACCTTGTTTATCTAAGTGGTTGATTTAGAGAAAGGTTGTCCTCATGATGAGCATATTGAATATGAAGCGTGACACGCGTCATGTGATCAAAGATGAAGATCAAGACGATGCTTGGCTCCATGGACCGGTGTTGAAGGTGAAGGGCTAGTTGAGGCTTGGAGTGAAGGACCATGCGATGGTGAAGCTCGGGCAAGACTAGGCGCCGATGGACCGATGCACGGTGAAGGGCAAGTGAAGTCAAGATCGATGGATCGAGACGGTCACATGATGGTGTGAAGCGTTCATATCATTTGGAGGAACAAAATGGGCTCAAGGCAAAGGTATAACCTATAGGGCCATTTTGTTTTTGCACTCAAGACACCATAGAGGGTGTGAGTGGTTTAGGATCGATAGCCGCACTATTAAGAGGGGAAGTCTTATCGGCTATTCGACGCACGGGTGCCACTAGGTGAATTCATGAAGTGCATTGCATGTAAGGGCCTAGTGAGCTAACCTAACCTTTGGGAAATGATTGTGAAAAGCTAACACACAAGCACATGGAGATGTACACTTGGTGGTGTTGGCACATTTACAAAGGTGGCGCTTTCGGGAAAAATGGATGCATATTTTCTATTGCGCCGGATGCAAAATTTGGTTGAAATCATGCTATCTCCGTTGTTCAAGTTGGTATACTTGTTGGATAGCATGACGGAGAAGTTGGCGTCACGACGGGCTGAAAAACGAAGTTTTGACAGCGTCGGACGCGCAGGCTGGCGCGGACGCGTCCGGTGCATTGTGACTTGGCGCGAAGCGAGGACGCGCGCGGACGCACGCCGGACGCACGCGGCGGACGCGGACGGTTTCTCGTGCTACGTCCGGCGCGTGTTGGTCCCGGCGTCTTCTTCTGGCCGTTCGTCGTAGGCGGCGGACGCCCAGGCGGTCGCGTCCGGCGCGGCGGACGCGGACCGAAAAGTTCTCGGGGCGCAACAAATCGTTCGGACGCGGGCGGCGGACGCGGGGCTGGACCACGGACGCGGCGCCGGACGCGCACACGTGGCGGCGCGGGTGAATGGAGCTCCAACGGTCGGCTCGCGGGCGCGCACGGGAGGTAGCGCCGGACGCGTCCGGCGGTCTGCGGCGGACGCGTCCGGCGCAGGCGTTCTGGCTCCCCGAGGGGGTAACGGCCATATTTGCTTGAGGGGTTATAAATAGAAGGTGGCCGGCCCTTGGGGAGGTCTCTTGGCCATTTCTCATCCCTTGTGCATTCTTTGAGCTAAGAGACTCTCTCCCACTCATCTCCCTTGCTTGGTTGTTCATCCTAAGAGAGATTGAGTGAATCACCTAGTGCATTGCATTGCTTGAGGGCATCTAGTGGCACTTGTGGGTGGTTTAGCCGGTGGATTTCTTGTTACTCTTGGAGAGTACCGCTCCTAGCCGGCTTGGAGGAAGTTGGAGGCGTTGGCAAGAGAAGGTGTTTGTTCTTGGCCACCTCCGGTTGTTTGTGAGAGGTTTGAGCTCACCTCGTGGGGATCACGAAGAGCATCCTAGTGGATTGCGCGTGTCGTTGAGTACCTCGCTTGAGAGTGGTGTCTTGCGGTGCCTTGCGGGGCGAGCCTTGAGGGGCTAGTGACTTGAGGGTCACATCGAAGAACCATCTAGGTGTTGGTCGACACAACCGGTGACTAGCTTGGCGGTGCCCAAGTGAACACCGGGTGAACAAAAACAATTGTGTTCATCTTTGTTCCCGGTGATTGGTCTCCGATTGTGTGTTGCCGATTGATTGATTGTTCATCTCTTGGTGATTGACAACCTCGACTCTACGCGTTGGTATAACAAGCTCCTACCCTCTCTTGTATTACTTCGTTTACATTCTTGCAAAGTAGAATTGCTTGTGTGGTCGGTCGGGAACCACTTCTTGTGTAGACTAAATCCCGTGGGTAGAATTGCTTGTGTGGTTGGTCGGGAACCACTTCTTGTGTAGACTAAATCCCGTGGGTAGAACTCTTGATCACTAGTGGTAGCTATTGTGTGTGCTAGTGATCACCTACTAGAATTGTTTGGATAGGAGGCTTGCAACATCTAGTAGGCTAAGCAAAACTTGCTTTCCGCCGTTTGTGTATCTAACGAAGTTTGCTTAGTGAGTTTGTAGAAATTTTTTATAGGCTATTCACCCCCTCTAGCCATCTAGGACCTTACAAGTGGTATCGGAGCCGAGGTCACCATTTTTGTGCAAGGCTTAACATCCTACGGTGTTAAGATGGCTCAAATTGTGTTCAACCATGTTGGGGGCAAACCGCCTATGTTTGATGGAGTTAGCTCATTTGACCATTGGAAGAGAAAGATGATCATGTATCTTGGTTCGATACAAGAGAGAGTGTTGCAAGTTACATTGCATGATTATGCCATACTTGATAATGATCATCTCACCGATGAAGACAAAGCCAACATCACATGCAATAGAATGGCTCTCAACACCCTATACAATGGCATTGATACAAAGGTGTTTGAGGGAATCAAGGATTTGGAGCTTGCAAGTGAAGTGTGGACTAGGTTGGGTGAGACCTATGAGGGCACCAAGGTTGTGAAGAGTGCCAAGCTATATGGACTCAAGAGTGAGTTCGAGAACTTCAAGAAGAAGGAGGATGAAACAATCATTGAAATGTTTCATCGTCTACAAGTGATTGTGAATGATCTCAAGAGTTTGGAGCACAAGACAAAAGATGAAGACTTTTGTCACAAGTTCTTGATTTGCTTGCCGAAGAGCTTCAAGATGTTGAAGCTAATGCTACAAAGAGATGGACTTGAGAATAAGAAGCCAAATGATTTGCTTGGTGAAGTCTTGACATATGACAAGTTTGATCAAGATGATGAGAAGGTGGAGGAAGTGAAGAAGAAGAAGACCGTGGCATTCCAAGCCACATCCTCCAAGGGCAAAGCACCAATCTTTGAAGAAGAAGAAAACAATGAGGAAGATTGTGACTTTGAGATTGATGATGAGGCACTTGCTCTTGTAGTAAAGAAGATGGGACACATGTTCATCAAGAGAAGAGGCTTCAAGAGGAACAACTTCAAGAAGCAAGAGCAACCAAGAAAGTGCTTCAATTGTGATAGCACCGAGCATCTACAAGCCGAATGCCCATATGAGAAGAAGAAGAACTACAACAAGGGCAAATTTGAGAAGAAGAAGCATGAGGCCAAGATGACACTCAAGAAGGGCAAGAATGGTGCATTTGTGGTCACTTGGGAGAGTGATAATGATGATGAAGATGAAGATACAAGCAACAAGGCTATGGCTTCCATCGCCATCAACAAGAAGCCTTCATTATTCTCTTCATCACCATCGTGCTTCATGGCCTAGGAAACCAAGGTACAATATGATGATAGTGATGATGATAGTGAGATGGAATATGCTCACGATGTTGATAATGTTAATGATGATGATGAACCTTCTAAGATCAATTATATGACTTGATGCAAGAAACTAGAGATATAGTTATTGCCAAGGAAAAGGAGTGCAAGAAGCTTTCAATGAAAGTAGAAATACTTGAGAAAGCCCTAGGTGAGCTTATGACCACTCATGAGTGTCTAGTGGAAGACCATGAGAAACTTGGTGATGCTCATTCTAAGCTTGAAAAGGCTCACTCACTTCTACTTGAGCAACAAGCAAAGAAAGTGGTGGTTGCATCATGTGATATAGGCCTTACTTGTGACATCATTGATGAATCATTTTATCAACCTATCATCATGACAAATGCTAACCCTTCTTGTAGCACATCATCCACCACCACCACCGACTCTATCTCCACTACTAGTGATGGTTTCACTTGTGATGCTACACTTATGGTTGAGAATGAGACTCTCAAGAAGGAGGTGGATGAGCTCACTCATGCCTTAGGCAAAGCCTATGGTGGTGAGGCCCGCTTGCTAAAGTGCTTGGGTAGCCAAAGGTTCTCTCTTAATAAAGAGGGATTGGGCTATACCCCCAAGAAGGGCAAGTCGGCCTTTGCAACTCCAAAGCCTAGCTTTGTGAAGAGCAATGGTCGGTTTTGCTATAGATGCAAGCAAGTTGGGCACCTAGAGCAAAATTGCAACAAGAAGCAACAAAACAAGAAACTTGACAATGCTATACCTTTTGATTCTTGTTATGTGCTTATCAAGGGTGTGAAAGGTGTGCAAGCTAAGTTTGTTGGTACACCCATTGTTGGCCCAAAGAAGAAGGCAATTTGGGTACCAAAGAGCTTAGTCACTAACCTACAAGGACCCAAGCAAAAATGGGTACCTAAGCTTCATTGATTTGCTTGTAGGTGAATTATAAAGCCGGAGGAAGGCATTGGATTATTGATAGTGGGTGTTCTCAACACATGACCGGCACATCAAGAATGTTTGATTCAATTGAGAAGAATGATAGTGGCATTGAGTCAATTACTTTTGGCAATAACAAGAAAGGCAAGGTTGTTGGTTTGGGCAAGATTGCAATATCAAATGACATGAGTATCTCCAATGTGATGCTAGTTGAAAGCTTGGATTTCAATCTTCTCTCCGTGGCACAAATTTGTGATCGAGGCTACAAGTGCATTTTTGGGGCAAATGATGTTGAGGTAGTTTCTCTTGATGGCTCCAACTTGGTGTTCAAAGGCTTTAGATATGAGAATCTCTATCTTGTTGATTTCAACACTAGTGAAGCTTCTTTGACAACATGTTTGATATCAAAATCAAGTTTGGGTTGGCTTTGGCATAGAAGGCTTGGGCATGTTGGCATGAAACAATTGAAGAAGCTCACACAACACAATCTTGTTGAAGGGTTAAAAGATGTTGTATTTGAGAAGGACAAGTTGTGTAGTGCATGTCAAGCCGGAAAGCAAGTTGGTAGCTCACATCCAAAGAAGAGTATAATGAGCACATGCAAGGCATTTGAGTTGTTGCACATGGATCTATTCGGCCCAACTACATACACAAGTATTGGTGGCAACAAATATGGGTTTGTCATAGTGGATGACTTCACAAGATTCACATGGGTATTCTTTCTTAGTGACAAGAGTGAAGTGTATGACACCTTCAAGACCTTTCTCACTAGAGTTCACAATGAGTTTGACATGAGAATCAAGAAAGTGAGAAGTGACAATGGGAGTGAATTCAAGAATACAAGAATGGAAGAATTGTGTGATCACTATGGCATTGGTCATCAATTCTCGGCCAAGTACACTCCACAATCAAATGGCCTAGTTGAGAGGAAGAATAGAACATTGCTTGATATGGCTAGATCAATGCTTCATGAGTACAATGTTAGTCAATCATTTTGGGATGAAGCAATCAACACGGCATGCTACTACATCAATAGGCTCTATTGTCATACTTTGCTAGAGAAGACCCCATATGAGTTACTTCATGGAAGGAAGCCCAATATTGGCTATTTTAGAGTATTTGGTTGCAAATGCTACATCTTGAGGAAGGGCACTAGATTGGGGAAGTTTGAAAAGAGATGTGATGAAGGGTTCCTACTCGGTTATTCAACTACAAGCAAGGCTTATAGAGTTTGGAACAACTCAAGTGGCACTAGAGAGGAAGTCCATGATGTGCAATTTGATGAAACCAATGGGTCACAAGATGAAGATGAGAATCTAGAAGATGTTGGTGGAACTCAATTGGTTGAAGCTATGAAGAACATGGACATTGGTGACATAAGAGCAAAGCAAGTGGTTGATGTACAAGATGATAAAGATGAAGTGCTCAATTCTCCATTGAGGCAAGCTAGCAATGCTCAAGTGCAAGATCATGGTGCTAGTTCATCAAATGAAGACAAGTCAAGTGATCAACCAAGTTCAAGCAATCAAGTGCAAGTGCTACAACCACAACACGTTGCAAGAGATCACCCAATTGATAGTGTTATTGGTGATATTAGAAGTGGTGTGCAAACAAGATCAAGAGTGGCTATGATTTGTGAATATGCATCATTTGTGTCAACCAAAGAGCCAAAGAAAGTTGAGGAAGCCTTGGATGATGCCGATTGGATCATGGCAATGCAAGAAGAGCTCAATAACTTCACAAGAAATGATGTGTGGGAGTTAGTTGAGAGGCCGGAGGATCACAATGTCATTGGAACCAAATGGGTTTTCAAGAACAAGCAAGATCAAGATGGTGCTTGTGATTAGAAACAAAGCAAGACTAGTTGCACAAGGCTATACTCAAGTTGAAGGTCTTGACTATGATGAAACATATGCTCCCGTGGCAAGATTGGAGGCAATAAGGATTCTATTGGCTTATGCATGTGCCCACAACATCAAGTTATATCAAATGGATGTCAAGAGTGCATTTCTCAATGGGATCATCAATGAGCTAGTATATGTTGAGCAACCTCCCGGTTTTGAAGATGAGAAGAAGCCCAACCATGTGTACAAGTTGAAGAAAGCTTTGTATGGCTTGAAGCAAGCACCTAGAGCATGGTATGAGAGATTGAAGACTTTTCTTCACTCCAAGGGGTTCATTATGGGCAAGGTTGATACTACTCTATTCACCAAGAAGATTGGTAATGATCTCTTCATTGTGCAAATCTATGTTGATGATATCATCTTTGGATCAACCAATCAAGCATATTGTGAAGAATTTGGTGAAATGATGGCAAAAGAATTTGAGATGTCCATGATTGGTGAACTTAGCTATTTCCTTGGTCTTCAAGTCAAGCAATTGAAGAATGGAACATTTGTGAGTCAAGGGAAATACATAAGGGACATGTTGAAAAAGTTTGGGATGCAAGATGCAAAGCCAATCTCAACTCCAATGGGCACCAATGGGAATCTTGATAGTGATCATGATGGCAATATGGTGAATCAAAAGGATTATCGGTCATTGATTGGAAGCCTACTCTATGTCACCGCATCAAGGCCGGATGTCATGTTTAGTGTTTGCATGTGTGCTAGATATCAAGCCTCACCTAGAGAGAGTCATCACACGGCCGCAAAAAGAATATTGAGGTATTTGAAGTAAACAAGAGATGTTGGATTGTGGTATCCTAAGGGGTCAAAGTTTGAATTGATTGGATATTCGGACTCCGACTATGGTGGTTGCAAGATCAATAGAAAGAGCACAAGTGGTACATGTCAACTTCTTGGAAGGTCACTTGTGTCATGGTCCTCAAAGAAACAAAATAGTGTGGCAATCTCTACCGCCGAAGCCGAATATGTTAGTGCGGGGAGTTGTTGTGCACAATTGCTTTGGATGAAGTCAACTTTGAAGGATTATGGCATCAATTTCAAGAATGTACCATTATTTTGTGATAATGAGAGTGCAATCAAGATGACACAAAACCCGGTTCAACATGGAAGAACAAAGCACATTGACATAAGGCATCATTTCATTAGAGATCATCAACAAAAGGGTGACATTTCCATTGAAAGTGTGGGTACCGATGATCAACTTGCCGACATCCTCACCAAGCCACTTGATGAAAGAAGGTTTTGCAAGCTAAGGAATGAGTTGAACATTCTTGACTTCTCAAACATGTGTTGAATGCACCCCACCACTACTTGACATGCCTCTCCTTCGATAAAGCAAGGTACCATTGGTTGACATGTCATTCATGCTTAGGATTATACTTGTGGTAGCACATGTAGACATACAAGGTGCATTTGGAACATTCATGATAAATCAAATGTGTTTGATGTATATATGCTTACCACTATTGCTTCTATGCTTTGTTTATTCTAGTGGTGGCATATGACATGTTTGTGGGCTTGCAATCCTAGTGTTGAATCTAGAATATTTGCTACAAGTGTTTAATTCAACATAGGCAAGATAACCCTTGTCATGAGGTGTGAAGAAGCTTGTCTTTGGTTCAAACCGAATTAAATATCTTTGGCAAGTGGTCTAGATTGAACCAAATTTGACTAAAGTTTTGCTTACTCCATCAAAGTTCTTTTCTCTCCACAATTTGATCCCGTTTTTGTGCAATTGTTGACAAAGGGGAGAGAAAAAAGATGATTGAACATGATAAAGGGGTAAATAAAATTTTGATGCACACAAGAAGGGGAGCAAGCTCATGAACAAAGTTGTTGCATTTGTTTGTGCATTCTCATATGACTTGCTCATGGCACCTAGTTTTAAAGTTTTATACAAGTGGTGTCTCTTTGCTTGTGTGGTGCAATGCTAGTATAGGATTTGATTGATGAAATGATCTACTAGCATGCATAGGTTGTAACTAGACTACCCTTACCTTACAAGTGGTTCAAGAACTTTACTTATAATGTTGATCTCACGGGGTTCTTGAGTTTTTGATGGATGTCTAGTTACTTCATGGTGCTAAGGATGGTGTAAATTGCAACTCCGATTGGTTTCACGCTTCAAAGGTCCATTTCTTACACCTTAGCATCATTTTGGTAGAATTACTCTCCCCACAATCTTATCCATGCATATGTGCAAAGCTTCAAATCCAAACTCTATGCATATATGTAGGGGGAGCAATACTACCAAAACCGAACTTGCTATAGTTGTCCAAATCCCTCTTGTGAGCTTAATGATTGGACAAGTATGACAAGTTCAAAATCTTTATTATAAAATCATCTTTGTTGAGGTTGTCATCAATTACCAAAAAGGGAGATTGAAAGTCCCTAGTTTGGTTTTGGCTAATTGATGAAACCTAGGACTAACCTTGTTTATCTAAGTGGTTGATTTAGAGAAAGGTTGTCCTCATGATGAGCATATTGAATATGAAGCGTGACACGCGTCATGTGATCAAAGATGAAGATCAAGACGATGCTTGGCTCCATGGACCGGTGTTGAAGGTGAAGGGCTAGTTGAGGCTTGGAGTGAAGGACCATGCGATGGTGAAGCTCGGGCAAGACTAGGCGCCGATGGACCGATGCACGGTGAAGGGCAAGTGAAGTCAAGATCGATGGATCGAGACGGTCACATGATGGTGTGAAGCGTTCATATCATTTGGAGGAACAAAATGGGCTCAAGGCAAAGGTATAACCTATAGGGCCATTTTGTTTTTGCACTCAAGACACCATAGAGGGTGTGAGTGGTTTAGGATCGATAGCCGCCTATTAAGAGGGGAAGTCTTATCGGCTATTCGACGCACGGGTGCCACTAGGTGAATTCATGAAGTGCATTGCATGTAAGGGCCTAGTGAGCTAACCTAACCTTTGGGAAATGATTGTGAAAAGCTAACACACAAGCACATGGAGATGTACACTTGGTGGTGTTGGCACATTTACAAAGGTGGCGCTTTCGGGAAAAATGGATGCATATTTTCTATTGCGCCGGATGCAAAATTTGGTTGAAATCATGCTATCTCCGTTGTTCAAGTTGGTATACTTGTTGGATAGCATGACGGAGAAGTTGGCGTCACGACGGGCTGAAAAACGAAGTTTTGACAGCGCCGGACGCGCAGGGCTTGGGCGCCGGACGCGTCCGGTGCATTGTGACTTGGCGCGAGCGAGTGACGCGCGCCGGACGCACGCCGGACGCACGCGGCGGACGCGGACGGTTTACTGTGCTACGTCCGGCGCGTGTTGGTCCCACGGCGTCTTCTTGGTCGGCGTCGTAAGCGCGGGCCGCGGCGGTCGCGGTGGACGGACGCGGACCCGAAAAGTTCGGGCGCAACAAATCGTTCGGACGCGGGGCGGCGGACGCGGGCCGGACCCGCCGGACGCGGCGCCGGACGCACACGTGGCGGCAAAGCGGGTTGAATGGAGCTCCAACGGTCGGCTCGCGGGCGCGCACGGGAGGTAGCGCCGGACGCGTCCGGCGCTTGCGCGCGGACGCGTCCGGCGCGTTGCGTTCCAGCTCCCGAGGGGTAACGGCCATATTTGCTTGAGGGGTTATAAATAGAAGGTGGCCGGCCCTTGGGGAGGTCTCTTGGCCATTTCTCATCCCTTGTGCATTCTTTGAGCTAAGAGACTCTCTCCCACTCATCTCCCTTGCTTGGTTGTTCATCCTAAGAGAGATTGAGTGAATCACCTAGTGCATTGCATTGCTTGAGGGCATCTAGTGGCACTTGTGGGTGGTTTAGCCGGTGGATTTCTTGTTACTCTTGGAGAGTACCGCTCCTAGCCCGCTTGGAGAAAGTTGGAGGCGTTGGCAAGAGAAGGTGTTTGTTCTTGGCCACCTCCGGTTGTTTGTGAGAGGTTTGAGCTCACCTCGTGGGGATCACGAAGAGCATCCTAGTGGATTGCGCGTGTCGTTGAGTACCTCGCTTGAGAGTGGTGTCTTGCGGTGCCTTGCGGGGCGAGCCTTGAGGGGCTAGTGACTTGAGGGTCACACCCAAGAACCATCTAGGTGTTGGTCGACACAACCGGTGACTAGCTTGGCGGTGCCCAAGTGAACACCGGGTGAACAAAAACAATTGTGTTCATCTTTGTTCCCGGTGATTGGTCTCCGATTGTGTGTTGCCGATTGATTGATTGTTCATCTCTTGGTGATTGACAACCTCGACTCTACGCGTTGGTATAACAAGCTCCTACCCTCTCTTGTATTACTTCGTTTACATTCTTGCAAAGTAGAATTGCTTGTGTGGTCGGTCGGGAACCACTTCTTGTGTAGACTAAATCCCGTGGGTAGAATTGCTTGTGTGGTCGGTGTTGACACTAGATAAGCACACGAAAGAATCAAAGAGAAATAATCCACAAGCGCACGGATATCGGTGAGCACTTCACCCGGGAGATAAGTCCTGAGTATCGTATTTGTTTTTATCCGCTAAGAGAAAACGTGCAATAGACTAACCCGATCTTTACTACTACCCCTGGGCTGCTAGTCAAGTGAGAATTAAGCGATATAGAGAGAACTCCTTCGTCGTCTTCTTCCAACCTATGGCAAGCTTTGAGACTATTGTTCTAAGGGGGTACCGAGGAATAGACACCACAAAGGATGCTAAACCGGGCACAAAGGACCTACCTTACCTACCAACGGGAAGTGGATTACAAAGGTAATAAAGGGATTGTCACTTCCCTCACTACTACCACGGTTCCGGCCGAATAGGGAGCATCTACAAGTGAACCTAGCCTAAGCACCACACTTATGCTAAAGAACGATTACTCTATTCCCAACGCGAAGCGAAATAAAGTAAACTTGTAAACCAAAGAACAATAATAACAACGAACTTACTAGTATTAGAAGTTGAATTGCCGAATGATCCCGAAACCAAGCCTCGGGTTAGGAGACTTGATCCCGCAGTACACTGGAGAGGAGACACCGACAGTAGGGCTTCCTCCAAATCTACCTCCACTCTATACTCTCTCAATCTCTCTTGATACTAATACCCTATAGAGATAGATCCATTCGAGGGACCCTTCTCTATCTAACTCTCTCTCTCGGATTGAAGTCTTGAATGAATTGGAGATCGAATTAGGGTTTCACCCGGGGGCCGGGGGCTCGCTTATATAGCCCCCTAGGATTAACGACAGCCCTCGGATCAAACCGACCTAAATGGACGATAATTATTGATCTTCAAAGTCGGTGGAGGCAGGATCCGCGAGACTCCTCCTGATTGGTGGAGCTGGGGAGTCGGCCGACTCCCCCTCCTGGTCGGCCGACTGGCCACGGTGCAGTGGGCCCCGTGTTTCAGTGACGCCTTCGGAGTCTTCTAGATTATACTTTTTTACCCGTTCGGTCTTTCTTTCTATGTAAACCCGACATGTGGGCCATCTTGGTTGATTTTCACTGTCACCCCAGAAATAGATATTCACCAAAACTCGTGGAATTACTCAGTGGTAACCCTATATCTATCAAGTATTTATAAATAGGTCCATTTGCATGTTAAGTTGACGGTTAATTTTATGAGTTAACGACCGTCAACAAACTCCCCCACACTTGTCTTTTACTCGTCTCGAGGAAAAGGATGGATTACTTTAAGCATAGCCTCAAACCAAGACATCAACATTAGATTATCCCTGATCATACCTGCACTGCGGGATTCAAAGTGTCTACCATTGAACTTTGGGGAGTTGAAAGATGGAACAGCGCGAAGTAGAGATCCTTCTTCTATCAATCCTGTCACTTGGAGTTTTTATAACATTTTTGCACAGAAAACTTAGCTTACCCTTCTCCATCATGTAGCACACTTGAATCACTCATTATATGTGGTTTTTGTAGAACTCACCATTAAGTATAGAGCACTCAAATCTCTCAATGTATGTAGTATTTCTGGAACTCACTTGAGGCATGTGAAAGGGTATGCCTCCTATTCTACTAAGGCTTATGTGGAGTTTTAAGGTATTTCAAGGAATAGCATTTTTACTGTGCATATTGATTAGTCAAAAAACGGGAACCAAGGAGAGGGGACCTTACTCTAGATCAAGTGTGTGCAAGTGTGTGGAATATTTGGTGGCTAAATTGATGATAATAATGCTCCTTCCCTCTCTTGCACACTCTTCTCTTGAACATTGCTTTGCTTGATCTTCTTTTGAATAGCTCTTTGAGCTTCTTTGAACTTCCTTCTTTTGGGATCACAATACTTAAGAGCTCATGGGCTATCTCTTTTCTCTTTCTTCTTCTCTCTTTTTTTTTTAACAACATTATTTTTGCATAGCCCATGTCTCAATCTTGGACACAATAACTTTCTTGAACATGATGATGATGTTGACAATAATAATCTTCTTGTACATACTAGACGATGATAATAATCCTTGGAGCATATAGAAATCCTAGAAAGTGTATGTATCCTTCTCCCAGTGTAGGAGATGGATGAATGGCGGAAAGCATGTTTTTGCGTACTCCCAGTGTAGGAGCAGCAGATATATATGTGGGTGTAAGTGCACTTGATCATATGAGTAAGAGACCCTTCTCTAAGGCTCTAATACCGCCAAGACTATTCTCAACGCAAATAAAAAGCTTATGTGCTTTTCAGAATTTTGTCGACGAGGCTCTATAGGCATTTATAACCACAGAGGAGAAGTATAGCTAACATTTAAAATTTTCGAAAAGAAATTCTCCAAGCAACTAGACATCAAGAAATCAAGTTCTCATGGTTCTTGCTATATCACTGTCCTCAACAACTTAAGTAAAACGGGGTCCCTATAAAATACGTTCCCAACAAAGAACGGGGATTCCCGGGAATTATCATGGTGTGAGTCTATCTTGGGGTCATGATTAAAATAATCTACCTTCTCAGTATATATAGCAAGTGATTTAATTCAAAGTGTTCCCCAAACGAATCGGAAAAACGTGATTGGCATAAATTTTGGAACATAGGGAAGCAAACCTGACCGTGGACGAAAGCTGGAGCCAAATGGGCCCAGCCCATGGGCGGCCGACTCCATATATGGGTCGGCCGACTCTAGCAGGTGGCCCCTCGGGGTCCGCTTCGTCGTGCGTGATCCTTACGTTATATACTCTCAAATATTTTTGCTGGTTCGCTGATATCCGTTAGTTTCGTCATCGGTTGCCTCCCCCACACTAGATTCCTGTTATCTTCATTCACAACAAGGTGGAGACAAAAGAGGCAACATATATGCAATAATAAATATAACTAACAACTTTATTTCATCTTCATTAAGGCCTGGATTACAAGTTTTGAGAGGAACTAAGATCGAACTAAA
Source organism: Themeda triandra (assembly GCA_018135685.1). NCBI lineage: Eukaryota > Viridiplantae > Streptophyta > Magnoliopsida > Poales > Poaceae > Themeda > Themeda triandra. The sequence continues at coordinate 2,808,385 of JAENPR010000007.1, read as the reverse complement.
CTTTAACTAAGCATTCTTGCAAACTAAAACTTTTAATCTAAACACACTAGGCCTTTCTGATGCTAAGATAAATCTTATCTAATCAACTCGCTTCTCTAGAGCGTCTAACCTCTTTTCTAACTTATCCGTCCTCTTCTCTTGCGCACGAAGTCTATCTATGAGAGTGACAATGCTACTTTTCTGGATATGTTGGGCGTTTCGCGAGAGATGCTATAACGTCGCGGCGAGTTTCTAGCTCCTTCTCTAAGTCGCAACGGTCTTGCGACGCTTCCTTGGAGCTTCGAGGCGGCGGAGAGGCGCTTTCGGGGCTTCCTTCGGAGGGACGAACTTCACTTTGCTCGGGTGAGCACGGACTCCTCGAAATACGAGCGCTCTCCGGTGCTATACTTAGCACGAGACGATCTCTCCTTGCTTGTTGGTCTTCACTCCCATAAGCATCTCATTGTGCTTAGGGGGAGGATCTTGGTGCCTTCTGGGAGCTTCACAATAGGACCCTTTGGTGGAGGTCCATCTAGGAGCAAAGGCTTGGGTGCAGCGATGAATGGTTGGGCGAAGTAGCTATGGCTATAAGCTTGAGGTTTTGGAGGAATAGAGGCTAGGGGTTTGGGCTTAGCAAGAACGATGGCCTTGCTCTCAGGCTCCTCTCTTGGGATGGTGTTGAGATCAATCCCGAAGCGGATCAATCTCCTATCTAAATTCTCTGGCTCTGACTTTGCCATTGCTGCGTAGCAAGCTTGATGCTAGGAGGAGGAGGCTTTAGATGGAATGAGATTGGCTTGAGGCTGGGCTTCTTTATATAGGGGGGATGGAGACGCATCTAAAGGGCATCTAAAGGGAATCTCCAAAGGAATAACGTGTCAACGTGATCTCAAAAACCCTAATCGGCAAAAATTCCTGAAGGAAGAGTATGGAAGGATCACGAATGCAAAAGCTGGCGGTGAATGGGGGAGTCCATGGGTCGGCCGACTCCCCCTATGGGTCGGCCGACTCTGGCAGGTGGACTCCCCTGCCAGGGCTTTTCGCAACCTAATTAGCATATTTTTGTCGTTCGGAAAAATACCCTGGACCCCAAAAAACGAAAAGTAAAAAGGTCGGGCCCAACTACCTAATTGAGAAAGAAGTTTAATTCATCTATTTCACCTATTTCCTCAATGGGCTCTAAAAATATTTTAAGGCGTTGACCATTTACCTTGAATATCGTACCTTCGTTGTTGCGAAGCGTAACGGCTCCATGCGATGATGAGCTTACTACTTGAACGGTCCTTCCCATTTGCTTCGAAGCTTTCCTTGCCCGAAGAGTTTGACCCCGGAATTAAAAACTAATACCTTGTCTCCGGGTGTGAACTCCTTGATCTTGATTCTCTTGTCGTGCCATCTTTTCACTCTTTTTTTGTATATCTTGGCATTGTGATAGGCTTTCTCTCTCCATTCTTCTAATTCAGAGATTTGCATCCTCCTCTTCTCTCCTGCTGCTTCTAGGTCCATATTCCACTTCTTGATGGCCCAGTGAGCTTTGAATTCCAGCTCTACTGGTAAGTGGCAGGTCTTTCCATAGACTAGTTGATATGGTGACATCCCAATAGGTGTCTTGTATGCTTTGTTCGATATGCCCATAGTGCATCGGGAAGCTTGTCCTTCCATGCAGTTCCCATTTCATTCACTTGTCTTCGAAGAATATTCTTGATCTCGCTTGTTTGATGTCTCGCTTGGCCACTTGTCTCGAGGGTGATACGGAGTAGCAACATTATGGCGTACTCCATGCTTCAATAAGTATCGCTCAAAGCGTTTGTCGATGAAATGTGATCCTCCATCACTTATGACTATCCTTGGGACTCCAAATCTTGGGAATATTATTTCTTCGAACATCTTCTTGGAGCTTGAACTATCTGCCTTTTTGCATGGCGAGCTTCGACCCATTTGGACACATAGTCCACTTTGCTACGAGGATGTATTCACATTTCTTCGATGGTGGAAATGGTCCCATGAAATCAACCCCCGGATACATCAAAGAGCTCGATCGAAGGTTGTTGATAAGTGGCATGGCATCTCTTGAGTTAATGTTGCCATGTCTTTGACAAGGACCGCATCTCCGAATAAAATCTTTTGTGTCTTCATACATTGTTGGCCGAAAAAATCCGCATTGCCAAATCTTCGCATGTGTACGGAACACCCCATAATGGCCTCCATATGGTGATGAGTGGCATCGTTCAATGATTTTGATTCCTTCTTCAAGGTGGGCACACATCTTCGAGCAGGCCATCGAGCACACTCGGAAGAGGTAGGGCTCATCCCATATGTGAGTACGACTCTCCCGGATAAGTTTCCTTTTGTTGCCTCCGGTGGTACGTAACCCGTAACCATAAAATTAACAATATCTCGCATACCGGGGGTCGGATCTGTTGATTCCGTAGAGCATGTCGTCCGGAGTGCGTCATCGATGGGTAGTTCCCGTGGTTTCTCAAACGCATTCTAGACAAGTGATCGGCAACGAGTTTTCTACTCCCTTTTTATCTTTTATTTCTAAGTCAAATTCTTGGAGTAATAAAATCCATCTTATCAAACGAGGTTTAGCATCTTTCTTAGTGAGCAAATATTTTAAAGCGGCATGATCGGTGTAAACAATCACTTTGGCACCCACTAAGTAGGATCTAAACTTATCAATAGCAAAGACAACAGCTAGGAGCTCTTTTTCGGTGGTAGCATAATTAAGCGAGGTCCAGTCAAAGTTTTGCTAGCGTAAGCTATTGCATGATGCTTCTTATCCTTAGTCTGTCCTAACACTTGCTCCTACAACGTAGTCACTTGCATCACACATAATTTCAAAAGGTAAAGTCCAATCGGGGGTTGAATGATTGGAGCGAGATGAGTGCTTTCTTAAGGATCTCAAATGATTGTAAGCAGGCATCATCAAAGTCAAAAGGAACGTCCTTAGCCAATAAGCGGGTAAGAGGTCTAGCGATGTAAGAGAAATCTTTTATAAATCTACGATAAAAACCAGCATGACCAAGGAAACTTCTAATTCCTTTCACATTGATAGGAGGAGGCAGTTGTTCAATAACTTCTATTTTGGCTCTATCTACCTCGATGCCTCTTTCAGACACTAAGTGTCCTAACACTATTCCTTCTCTAACCATGAAATGACACTTTTCCCAATTAAGGACTAAGTGTTTTTCCTCACATCTTTGTAATACTCGATCTATGTTTTCAAGGCACTCATCAAAAGTTTTTCCATAAACAGAAAAATCATCCATGAAAACTTCCATAATCTTTTCAATCATATCAGAAAATATAGACATCATACATCTTTGAAAAGAAGCTGGTGCATTACATAACCCAAAAGACATCCTACGGTAAGCAAAGGTTCCATATGGGCATGTAAAGGTCGTTTTGTTTTGATCATTAGGATGGATAGGGATTTGATGATATCCGAATATCCATCAAGGAAGCAAAAGTAAGAATGATTGGCTAATCGCTCAAGCATCTCATCAATGAAAGGCAAAGGAAAGTGATCTTTTCTTGTTGCCTTATTAAGCTTTCTATAATCTATGCACATTCGCCATCCTGTGACGGTTCTTTGTGGGATTAACTCATTCTTCTCATTTTGGACAACAGTCATGCCTCCCTTTTTAGGCACAACTTGGACAGGGCTGACCCTCACGGGGTAAATAATCCCGGCGTGCAATAGTTTTAAAACTTCTTTCTTAACAACTTCCCTCATCGCATTATTGAGCCTACGTTGGGGTTCTCTAGATGGTGGAATATCGGGATCTGTGGGAATGCGATGGGTACAAAGGCAGGACTGATTCCTTTGAGGTCCTGGAGTGAGTAGCCAAAAGCTTTTTTATGTTTTTCTAGGATAGCCATTAAGCGAAAAGTTTGCTCCTGAGTGAGAGTATCACTTATGATGACAGGAGTGTCTGGATCATTTCCTAGAAAGGCATATCTAAGACCGGCTGGTAAGGGTTTGAACTCAATAGGAGGCCTAGGTGGTAGGGTAAACTCGTCTAATGATTCATTCTCAGAAGGGTCAGCTTCTTCTTCTATGAAGAATCTAGCTTCATCTTCTAATTACTGGCTTCACTAGGAATTCTAGAGAGGTCTGCTCTAAATTCCTCCAACGGATCATAATGTGGATGGGGCTCGGTCATAGCATTTAAAGAGTGTGAAATGGACATTGCAAACTGGAGTTTCTTGCTTAAACAAATGTTTAGCTTCCCGGTTTGTCCTTCATAAAGAAGTCTTCTAAATGGTTGTCCTATCAACGGTGGAAATCCCCTATGTCAAAGACATAAAAGCTTAAGTGAACAGGGGTTCCTTCTACCCGGAGTGGTAGGACATGTAGGATTCCTAAACAAGGAAGAATTTGTCTTGAAAGATTTCTTATGAACTTCACTTGTTGGGGTCAATGTCATGTTTCTTTGCAAATATTTTGCTAGTGTGGTAGACATGATATTTATACCCACAACTGGATTATAAAGAGCATTTATGCGATCATTGTTAATCATGCAATGAATGGGAAGGGAAGATGAATCCAAACGAATTATTTCAGAGGAAAGCTCTGACTCTTCTAACCGCTCATTGCTCATGACAGATACTAACTCTCCTGAGGTCTTTCCTGTTGGAATATCCTCATCAATATTGCATGGCTTGATTGGGTGATATTTGCCTTGTGGCTTCTTCACTTTGTGATAGTTGAAGATGTTTCCAAATTCGGAAAATAGATCAGGTTCAATATCTAGCATAAAATCAGGAAGTGGAATGTCTTCCTTGTCTTGCTCAAGACATGGGTTAGCTGAGGTAGATGGTGTATCTGGCAAATGTTTGTCTTCAGCTACTTGAGGTTCTACTTCTAGGAGGTAGTCTAATTCACTGGATAGGATTTGGTCTAGGATTGATCTTGCTTTCTCGCGAGATATGCAAGAATGATCCTCCCGAAGTTGTGTCGAGCAATTTTCTACTGTCTCTACTCGGACCTTTATAAAAATGTTGTAAAAGAATGGGATCCGGTAGACTAAGGTCCGGGCCGATGCTAAAAGTGTAGTAAAACGATTCCAGGATGAGGCCAAAGATTCTTCGGGTTCTTGCTTAATAGTCGAACCTTGACTCTAAGGTCAACGATTTGGGAGATGGGATAGAAATCTAGGCAAAAGTTGGAGCGTAAGGACCCCCAATCTCCTTGTTGCTTACCTACAGCCTTATCATACCATTGTCTAGCTTTTCCCTTTAATGAGAAAGGAAATAGCTTCCAACGGAGGGTTTTGTCGGACATGCCCTCTATGCGAAGACAGTCACATGTTTGCTCAAAGTCTCTAATGTGAAGGTAAGGGTTTTCGTCTCCTTCTCCTGAAAAGGATAGGCTTTGGACCAATGCAATCAACCGCGGACTCAGCCTATAGCTAGGTGTTTGGATAGGTTGTGATGACTCATGTGGCACTAGGATGGTCTCCGTGGGTGCAGAAAATTGAAAGATAGGAATGGAATTTGAGTTATCCATAAGGGTAGAAAAAGATAAAATGTACAGAAAAGTAAAGTGCAAGAAAAAGATAAAAGTATAGGTACAAGGTAGAGCAAGATTTAGGTTATCTAAGCGAGACCGTCTTTCTCCCCGGCAACGGCGCCGAAATGCTTGTTGACACTAGATACGCACACGAAAGAATCAAAGAGAAATAATCCGCAAGCGCACGGATATCGGTGAGCACTTCACCCGGGAGATAAGTCCCGAGTATCGTATTTGTTTTTATCCGCTAAGAGAAAACGTGCAATAGACTAACCCGATCTTTACTACTACCCCCGGGCTGCTAGTCAAGTGAGAATTAAGCGATATAGAGAGAACTCCTTCGTCGGTCTTCTTCCAACCTATGGCAAGCTTTGAGACTATTGTTCTAAGGGGGTACCGAGGAATAGACACCACAAAGGATGCTAAACCGGGCACAAAGGACCTACCTTACCTACCAACGGGAAGTGGATTACAAAGGTAATAAAGGGATTGTCACTTCCCTCACTACTACCACGGTTCCGGCCGAATAGGGAGCATCTACAAGTGAACCTAGCCTAAGCACCACGCTTATGCTAAAGAACGATTACTCTATTCCCAACGCGAAGCGAATAAAGTAAACTTGTAAACCAAAGAACAATAATAACAACGAACTTACTAGTATTAGAAGTTGAATTGCCGAATGATCCTGAAACCAAGCCTCGGGTTAGGAGACTTGATCCCGCAGTACACTTTGGAGAGGAGACACCGACAGTAGGGCTTCATCCAAATCTACCTCCACTCTATACTCTCTCAATCTCTCTTGATACTAATACCCTATAGAGATAGATCCATTCGAGGGACCCTTCTCTATCTAACTCTCTCTCTCTCGGATTGAAGTCTTGAATGAATTGGAGACTGAATTAGGGTTTCACCCGGGGCCGGGGCTCGCTTATATAGCCCCCTAGGATTAACGACAGCCCTCGGATCAAACCGACCTAAATGGACGATAATTATTGATCTTCAAAGCTCGGTGGAGGCGGGATCCGCGAGACTCCTCCCGATTGGTGGAGCCGGGGAGTCGGCCGACTCCCCCCGGGTCGGCCGACCGCCACGGTGCCGAGTGGGCCCCGGGTTTCGTGTGACGCCTTCTCGGAGTCTTCTAGATTATACTTTTTTACCCGTTCGGTCTTTCTTTCTATGTAAACCCGACATGTGGGCCATCTTGGTTGATTTTCAGCCACCACCTATGAAAATAGATATTCACCAAAACTCGTGGAATTACATCGGTGGTAACCCTATATCTATCAAGTATTTATAAATAGGTCCATTTGCATGTTAAGTTGACGGTTAATTTTATGAGTTAACGACCGTCAACAGTCGGTCGGGAACCACTTCTTGTGTAGACTAAATCCCGTGGGTAGAACTCTTGATCACTAGTGGTAGTTATTGTGTGTGCTAGTGATCACCTACTAGAATTGTTTGGATAGGAGGCTTGCAACATCTAGTAGGCCCGTTTGTGTATCTAACGAAGTTTGCTTAGTGAGTTTGTAGAAATTTTTTATAGGCTATTCACCCCCCTCTAGCCATCTAGGACCTTACATCGGCCCGTACCTCCCGACACATCCACTTACTCCAGATAGTAATGGCATTCGTTCTACCAGATGGTTAGACCGTCTCCCTTCCCATTAGAGAGCGAGTGGAAAGTAAGCGTCCAATGATCCGATCACTAGCCCTCAAGTCCTTAGGTATTGGCCAGACAGCGATGTCTCCCCTGTATGGGCTAATCTTTAACGTGCCGCCACAGCACCCCATTCCCACGGCTCCACCTCCCAGAGGTTCGCACAATAGAACTATATAAGGCCGACACGTGGCAGCACCAGGATAGGCCACTTGGCGTGCTGGCGAGCTGCTGATGTGGCACTGACAGGTGGGACCATGATGACGTCAGCATGACATCATGGTTGACCAGGTCAACTTTAAATGGGCCGAGATGGGTCTACTGGGCTAGACCTGGGCCGGGCCGGGCCGACACGTGGCGTCAAAAGCGTGCGCCACGTCACACGAATGGGCTTCCAACGGGCTCGGTCCATGGGATCTGACTCGCTGTTGGTTCATGGTGGACCACAGGTGTATGGTCCATGGACCACAACTGAGTCCATGGTGAACCACGCCCACCTATACTTCTCCATCACACGGTCCATAAAGACTGGGTTCACGCATGCGGCTTTGGCAGGACTTCTGGTCCACACTCATGGGTGCACGGTGGACAGGTTTGAGCGGACCCACCAGCAGTGGCTCGGTCCGCATGGACCAGGTCCATTTCCACAGCACCAGCACAATTCCCCTTCCCCATCCCCACGCCATGTCCAGCGCGCAGCCATGGCACGGCCGGCGGCGCTCCGGCGGGGTGTCCCAGCGCCTTGGTGGCTCTCGCTCCACTCCGGCGAGCGCAAGGGCTCCGCGGCGGCATGGAGAGTGCAGCATCCCCCAAGGACGGAGTTCGAGGGGGCGAGATAGACCTTCACAGCGCCGATGGCGGCTTGGCGGCGGCGGCGCACCGCGGCGTCGGGCAGGGAGGCAAGTCAGGGCTCAAGTCGGGTGCTTTCGGTCGATTAACGTCGCTTGGGGTTTATTTGACAAGCCGGCAGCAACCAACTCGCACGGCAGCGCCCGCGCGAGCAAGAAGTCCGAGGCGGTGCGCCGGCGGCGAGGCGGCGCATGGCAACAAGGCAAGCCAGCGGCTTTCCATCCAATTGGCGCCGCTGCTCTTCGATTGGGGTTGCGAGAGAGTCATCCGGCTCGACAGCGGCGGCCAACTCGCACGGTGGCGTACCAGTCCGCGGCGGAAGCACGCGGCGGCGCCGGCGACATGGCGGCGCATCGCATCGTCAAGGCAACGGTCTCCTCCTCCCAATCCGACAACGCCGCGGAGTGCAGCAGCCCAAGGCGGAGCTCGACGGCACGGTCTCGATGACCGGGGTGGCCGGAGCTCGCCGGCGCAAGCGCGCCACGGTGGCGCACAAGTGTGCCCCCGTGTGGACGTGGTCATCGGTGAGAGGGTCGGGAAGATCTCCCCCGCGGCCATCTCCTGCTGATGGCATGCGCACGAGGTGCGCCTCACCACGGCGGTCGAGGGACGGGGATCCGGGGTGTCCGAGGGGTTTTGTCCTTGCCGGAAATGGCGGCGCTTTGCGGCGGCATGGCCGCGGCGCGTTCATGGTGGTCGGTCCAGTCCAGCGTATGGTGGCGCCGGCTTTCCAGGGGCTTGGGTCGGTCAGTGCTCGGTGGGTGCGTGTGCCATGAGGCCGGAGATGGCCTTAGCCTACGCGTCCCGGGGACGCCATGGCCATGGAAGCATGGTCGGGGTTGGTCAAGCGGGCATGGTGGCTTACCTGCGCGGCGCGGACGGGCAGGCTCGGTGCAGCTCAAGGAGCGTGACGAAGAGATGGCGAGGTAGTGGAGGTGGTCGGGGGCGAGCTCGCGGTACTGGCAGCAGTGCCTCCTCCTCCTCGGTGGCGGCGACGTTCTTGTTACCGCGGCGGCGTGCGGCTCCCGGCGGCGGCGGCGGTCCTTCTCTTCCGGCAGCAGCGGCTCCCGCTTTTCTTTCCCCGCCTCCTTCTTCACCTTTCCACTTCTCCCTCTCCTATCCTCCTCTCTTCTCCCCCTTGGTTTGGCAGGCGATCAGTGGTGGCGCGCGACGACGAGGCGGCGTAGTCGTACGGGTGTCGCCCCGCTCTGGCGGTGTGCGGCGGCGGCAACCCCAGTTTGCTCTCCTTCTCCTTCTCCCTCTGCCCTCTGGCTTGGTGGTGCTTGTGGTTTACCGCAGAGCGGCGGCGGCGGATGGGAGGAAGGGCTAAGGCGCCGGCTCTGGGGTGCTGCCTTTTATAGGCGACGGCGGACATGGACGCACGGCGGATGGTGATCCGAGGCCAAGGCGCGATCAAGCGGCTCCAGGTGGTCTCGCGGGTCGCTGTCGAGCTCGGCTGGGTCCCATTTGGCAGAGAGGGAGGCCAATTCGCCTTCGCGGCCAAGAAAAGCAGGGGCAGAGTGCGGCATGAGCATGTGCGGGTGCGTGCGCGGAGTGAATTGCTCGCGGCCGTGAGTGCTTTGTGGCAGGGGCTGTCGGCGAGTGGTTGGCCAGGTGGCGTGGCTGGCGGGCGTCGATGCGACGGGAGCGTGGATCGAGCGGTGAGGGTCGCAGCGTGGCGTTCATGCGGCTCTGTCCACTCGGTCAAAAGCAGAGGATGACGCATGGCGAGCTTATGACAGGCGGGGTCCGCCCGTCAGCGTCACAGAGAGAAAACAACACACCTGGTGTGCTACTCGTTCGGCTGTTGGACCGGGTTGGATTCGTGGGCCGGTGGAAGAAAGGTGAGTGGGCCGGCTCGGTGGAAAGAAGAGGGCTTCCAGCGGCCGAGTTGGGCCGGCCAGTTCTCGTGGGCTAGAATGGCAACGTGGCCGGGCTGGTGTGTTCGGCTGGAAAAAGAAAAGGAATCAGGAGGTGGGTTAGCAGGCCAGATCGAGGAAATTGGGCCGAGGAGAGAAGAAAGAAAGAGGGGGTATTCCCGGGCTGGGCTAAGTGTATAGGCCGGATTGGCTTTCTCCTTTTCCCTGTTCTCTCTCATGGCTTTTCTATTTGTACGTTTATTTGTTTCACTTAGTGTTACATATAAGGTGTTGCATGGTGGTCATACTAGGTCATAGGGTAGGTTAGGGTATGATTTCCCCATAACAATATTATGCATGGTATATTTATTTATTATATAAATAAATATGTTTTGTTGATTTATTATTCAATACAAAGGAAAATCCAAATAAAAATTCCAAATCATACGTGTTGCATGACAAATTAATAGTGCTAGAGTGAGTCAAGTATAAATGTCATATATGTGACATGATGACATAAAGCTTGATTAAGATAAAAACTTAGCATGGATCCCACTAGTGTATGTACTATAGCGGTGTGGCACCTAAAGGGGTGACATGTAACTTGTCTACAACTATAAGACAATAGCTCATGATGACGAGGTGTGATGCTAGGTCTATTCCAACAAGTGACCATGGATAGGTTTCTATGTGGTATATCATCCCCTCTAGAGTTAGCACTAGGTAGTCTATTTATATTGGCTAAGCATCTAGATCATGGATGAGCAACTAGGTAGCTATACCTAGACTATCTGCTAGTCATACTCCATGGCACTACGGCGACGTGTTGGTCCACTAGGTCATAAGCATAAGGTTAGGGCATGTTGCTCTAGTTTGGCATAGTTAGCAGGTTATCTCACCAGGGGTGGTCTAGTGGGGTCTATCCATCAGAGTGGCTAAGTAGCTAGTCAAGCCGAGGTAGGTAGTTCCTATTATCGAGGTATGTAGTTAAGCAACTACATTCTCATGGACAAAGGTATCTCCTGGGTTGACGAGGGTTGATCTACCAGGATAGTTAGATAGCTACATGTGTAGGTGGCTTCTATTACCACGACACTAGTATCAGTATTCTCATGTGGAGAGGTACCACCACGAGTTGGCATGATGTCGCTAGTCTCTGACCGGCTAGGGGTTAGTCACTTGGAGTGGATAGGTTCTACTGTCATGGCTTAGGGTTTAGGGTCAATACTCCCTTATGTGGAGTTATGGTCATAGGTTTAAGTCACTAAGTCACGGTTAGTGTGATAATGCAACTACTAGCTGGCTCTAGTTAGACTGTACTTGGTCGTAGAGTTTATACTATGGGTAGGTGTACATGTATGCCCAATGCACCTTGGTGGCATTGCCACTAATTCTGGTATAGGGTCGCTAGGGTTTAGGTTTATGACCTAGGGCTATCACTAGGGCATATTATTGCTGTTGGTCGATCATAGTAGGCTCCCGCCCATAGGTATAGTAGGTTTGCCTAGGGTCATATTCACATGTGGCTTAAGGACTATATTAAGACACATGTGATGTCGATGCATCACAATGCTTAACTAAACATAGGTACTTTATATGCAACTAGTGGGGTTGCTTACATGACAAACATCAAACATGGGTTTATTTAGAAAAAATTTTGTAGTTCGGATTTTCGGGATGTTACAAAGGGGAATGACAATAGTGGTGGAAACACCACCCAACATTTGATTTTCTGACACCATCAAAGAGAGCGTCGACGAAGCATAGAGCCAGAGAAGCACACTCGTCGACGGCAGTTGGGCCAGTGAAACCCAAACCATCTGTTGAGTATATGTTCAAGAATTTTAGACAAATATATTTGTGCTCCGTTTAGCTAGCTACATACTAATGGTATGATTGATCACACACTATTACTATAGAAGGCAGCAAATTAACGATTACATTAACAATTATTTTATCACTAACCTCGGATCTCTGATCTGTACACCTAATTAATTAGGCATTTTTTTTTAGAAGAAACATGTATTCATCTTAGTGCCTTAAACCGGCCCTTTTACAGACTGGACTCCAAAGAAAAGAAAAATTACATAGAAGTTTACAACTCCTGTTCATCTTCCTCGAAGCCTTCAGAGATCCATCCGTCACCGCCATCGAAGCCGCGTACCAATCGTCGTTAGGCACCGAGCCAAACTCCACGGGGTGGAGGCCGCAAAGGAGGACTTACTTCGGCGAATCGGCCGACGTTGCCTCCCAGGCGCATCGGCCAACTCTTGTACCCACGACGCATCCTTCGATTCCATCGCCGGCAACCCGAGCAGTGCTCAGGTTTTCACCAAACATGTTCCTCGAGATTAACAGGGTCAACAGCATCATCACCTGACGAAGACAACGATGCGTCGGCCCTCGACTCCAAGAGAGTTCTCCCCAGCCTCTCCGTTGACGTCGGAGTAGATCGCCATCGGAGAACGAAAGAGACTGGGAGAAATTATTCCGCTGCGCCGCCACCGCTTCCGCATCGCCGGCGTCGCCAGGAAGACCAAGTCGCAAAGGAGCCACGCTCCTCCGACCAAACATAGCTCCGCCGCCGAAATCGACAGCGAGCAAACCCTAGACCTAGGACTCGATTAAGACCCTATGAAGAAAAAGCTGGAAATCGAGGCGGACCCCGCTCCGCGTCACCGCCGGCAGCGAGGCCGGAGGCGAGGGAACGGGGGCCGCAGGCGGTGGAGGCGGCGGCGGCGCCCCTCGGCGGTGGTGGCGGCGGCGGCGCCCCAAACCCTAACTTCCCTTCCTGTGGGGGTTCCTAATTAATTAGGCATTGATAATGCATACTTAAAATCAAAAAGCTCAACGACAGGTGTGGACGTGACATGTGCTGTCTAGAACAAGGAAACTAGCTTATTAGGGACATCTAAAATTAGCAACACGCTCTCGCCCTCCCCGGGATCGCAACCCATAAAGAAACACAATCTGTTTCATCAGCTATTCAGCTCGCGCGCGCGTTTTCACCTACTAACATGCCAAGAAAACGATCCCCAGTGTCCCAGTGCCAGATGGATCCGTTGATCGATCGAGCCGGCCGATGCGTGTTGCACCCCCACGCCCAATAGCCCATGGCTCAATGCGATGCTAGCTCTCCCGGTCCAATCATTTAGTCGACGCGGCGAATATTTTCCAGTTCATCGCTCTCGTCAGCGACAGGGGCGGACAGCACTGGGACAAGGCAGCAGCTCCCGGTGGACTTTCTAGGCTTCTAGCTCGTGTTTCAGAACCCCATCCCCATGCATAGTGGGGTTTCCAGAGACGACGACTGCAAGCATGCATGCAGGATGCTAGCTAACTAGCAGCTTGAACTGATTGGCTAAGCATCCACACAAGGACGTCGTCGTCGTACCTCGGCATGAGCAGGGCGTGGCGGATAGATGATTAGCGGCCGTAACGCGAACCCTAGCTTTGTTTAAGAGGATCGTTGTTCGCGTGACCGGTTTATTAACCACGGCCACAGAAGCGGAAGGGTTGAAAATCGAGTGTAGATTCGAGTCCACTTGACGATGGCAGCCAGGGAACCAGGGACTAGCACCGGGGGCCGACGACCCGCGATCTGCACCGCAATCCCAACTACCGAATCATTGCGCGCGAAAAGGCTTCCATCGGACGGATGCATTGGACGCAGAAATAAAAGGCGGAGTGTTCTTGTGGGCGAAGCAAACGATCTATAGCGGGAGAATATGTATCAATGTTTGTATAGTATCTGGAGCAGATCAGTGCCACGGATTTATGCCTGCGACTGCGAGATGCATTCCATGAGGGCCGAAAAGAGAATTTGGGTCTGGATATCACGGGGGCACGCAAGTGAGCCGTCCACTTGGGCACTTGGCGTTCATTCTCGCCCTCCTAAATTTTATTATCTAGCAACTGTACTTCAGATCAGTGGTGGCCGCGCGCTGGCATGCTGCACATACATACGTGATACTAGAAGATTTATGGACGGCAGGTAACGCGAAACGTGTGACCCGTCTTCGCGACGCCCTCCCATCATCTTCCTCCTCCCAGCCATCCCCCACCTCTGACCGGCTTCCACCGCTCCATATGGCTAGCGCAGCTCTCTCGTCGTTGGCTGCACCGCCCATCTCTGGCCCCGACACATGACCCCTCTACTAACAACAGGGTGGCGTGCCGATAGCATCCTTATCCCTGCCCCCAACCCTGGCACCGATGACAACAGAAGCCGCATCATCACACCACTTGCCTCCCACTACCCACCTCCTGCCCCCGCCCTCCATTAACCATAGGGCAAGGCGTCGACAAGCTCTGTCATGACACCCCTGGGGCCAGCCCCACTTAACCGCCTTCTCCCACCGCCCCACTTCTACCCATCGTGTTGCTTCCACTACCCAAAAATCCCCTTTTCTAAACTCGTCGATGAACAAACCCTAATGTCAACGAGCTTTTCATCTCCGACTTTAGCGAGCTCCGTTTCTTTGGGCGTGCTAGGTGCCGACATGGCTGGACACCAGCAGCGCGTTGAGCACGCCCCTCCCTCGACCTTCTTCTTCCATGCACGCGACCCACCACACCCCCACCCACCTTCTTCTTTGTCGTGCCACCACCACCCTGCCGCCCACCGCCATGCCCTAGCACGCTTGTGGCAGTCCCCTTCTTCCCCTTCCCCACCCTGCTGCCGCCGCCGCCATGGCCATGCTCGTCGGTGACCTCAACGCCCCCGCCCTAGGCCTAGTCCGGTCGCCGCCCCGCTGTCAGGGCTCACTAAGCCGCTCGTCGGGCATTCGCTTCTCTGGCCGGTCGACCATCTACATACCCGCCAGAGATGGAGATAAGGGGGGGGGGGGGTAGTGAGCTCGCCGGAACCCTAGGTTCGGTGGGACGCGAGTGAGAGCGTGGTGGAGGCGGTGGGGCGCGGGTGAGGCATTGGGGCGTGGGGGAGGGAGAGGAGCGTGCCTACCTGGGCTTGGGCCGCGCTGGGCCGAATCGTGTGTGGGAGAAGGAAGAAAAGTAATACGTGAGAGGAGGGGGCGGGGGTGGTCGGAGCGTGACTGTGCTCCACCCTAGTCGTCGAAGGCGAATATTGACCACTTTTCTTCTCGTCCGGCGCGACGCCGGCACAAGCTCGCATTACTTGTTCAACGCGGAGTGCGACGGATCATGTAGATAAGTTTCTGAAGATTTATCTTCATGATGCAAGCAATGCAAGCGGAAGTGAATTGCCTTACAGTTCACATTTATTTTAATCTCGATCTTTGTATACTGCAAGTGGTGCATTGATTTAGTTAAACTAGGTGATTCCCTGCGCGTTGCTGCGGGAATTTTCTTAACTACCGAGTGAATATGACTCTTCTATTTCAATTTTAGACTAGCTGACTTGATGCATTAATTGGGGAGGAGTTTTGGTGGAAGTGGAGGTGGGGTGGGTTACGGTGTAGTAGATGGATGGACGGGTGTTTATTAGCGTCATTTTTCTTTAATCACGGAGTCAGCTGATGACATGGCACCCTGAAAAACTAGAGAAATACTCTAGTGGACATTAGTTTTATAGGAGTAGTAGATTCATGCATGCATGATGGATTACGGTACGAGAAGATCTCTGCATATTATTGACCAGTCCAATTGACGAGTAAGTAAACGGCTCCATTCGGCCGGCAGTGTGCAACTGTCCGAGCTAGGCCGGCCGGCCGGCCATGATGCTCGATCAGAATGGTTCCAAGTTTCCAACTGCCAGTCAGCCACGGGAACGTGGCATTATTATTTCGGCTTCGCTCATACGTATCGGTCTATCGGGGTAGGAGGAAGGCTGCCGGAGTTCCCACCGACAGGGGAATACAACTAAGCTTCTTCACCAGCAACGTCGACAAAACACGTCTAATGCCTGGCTGGGTCCCTCGTCCGGTCGTCCCTCGGCCACTTGACTTTAGCAATGAGGATTTTCGTCGATTCCATATTCCACTGCCCCCCGCTAAAAACCGGCATGTTTATATAACTGGCGTTCTTCATAAACCCACACTAGCTCTCTAGCCCATGTCCTTCTCTAAAAAAGAAGGCAAACAGCTGCAAAACACGCGGCATATATATAAAAAATAGCTATATTTAGCTAGAGTCCGAGCGATCCATCTCCCGTCCTACTACTCCTATAAGATGCTGTTGTTGTTCCAACTTGGAACTAGCGGTGGCACTGGCACTTGACAAACCTGATGAGGAGCTGACTGACAAGCTATACACACTTGAGCTAGGTGATCAGAACGTAGCTAGCTAGTACTTGCACCGGCCGCGATGGATCTTGTGTGGCGACTGCATGACGGAAAGCTGATGAGCTCAAGCCAATGAGCACGTAAGTTCCTCTCGCCCCTCTCTCGCTGCGGTGCTTCCTTTGGTCGGTAGTACAGTACTCGATCATATATAGCACAAGGATCTCACTTCTAGATATGCATGAGCCAGTAGTTCACTGCATGCCTGCGTATATACAGGGAATAGTTTTGGCTTGGACCTAAAACCTGCTGACATGTATACCCAGGCTAGCTAGCAGCCAACTCCAACACCTGTAGCACAACAATATGATTTGGATGGCTCAACAAAACGGCGCGTTTCATAGTCTCACCGCGTTGCGCCACCTGGCTCACTCAGCTACTCAATTCGATGACATATATATATCACCGCCATCGTCTCGGTGCATTGTGTCTACTAGTCACGAGTTAGGGCTCATGTCACCTCTCGATCTGGATTCTGGACGTGCAGTGTATTTAGACGTACGCAACGTACTGCAGGTTTCACACGCAGGCAATATACTGTAGTAGTGTAAAAATAGCTAGTAGCCGGCCCGTACGTTGAAGCACTAGAGACTCTAGAGCTAGAAAAACTCCAGGGGCTCCAAACTCTTCCTGGAAATTGAATTCAAAGCAAGCAGAGAGTGTGGCTGTGAACTCAAGGAAGGTCTAGAATACTTTCGGAACATCTAGATATTGTTCAGAAGCATGTGCAGTTCAGTGAAACACGGGAGAGCATCAGCAGTAAATTAGTTGAAGGATATACAGGAGGCTTCATGCAGAACATCTAGATATTCTCGTAGCCAAGATTTTCGGCTTCATGCAGATCCCGGTAACCATGCAAGATGGTCCCAGTCAAACTAAGCTACTGAACACTATCGACGTCTGCTCTGTGCATGAGCGTGCTACGCGCCAACGACGCGTGACTGACTTTGTCAATGTGTATCTCTCTGCATGTATACGCGCAGTCCGACACGCACACATGCACATTGCGAGGCGACCAACCATGTTCATGTGCGCTTTGAGTCCAAGAACGTATAAACTCACATGCAGCAGTGCCGCCAATGCCGAAGTGCAACGAGAAAGCTGGAGAGCTATATGTCGTCATTCAAATGGTGGGTGCAACACCATGGTTAATCAAAGGGGGGATTATTTTTATGTGTGCTCCCTCTTCCTCTTTCATCTTCTTGCTTCTTTCCTATCGTCTTATGCGCGAGCCCAGAAATATAGACTTAACTTTTACGGGTTCACCGGTAATTAAGTCTATTTTGTGGGTTCATGGACAACCCACCTTGTATCACTATATGCAGGTGCCCTGGTCTATCCGCCCCTGCTAGGAGCAAAGAAAAACTGGATTTTTTTTTTCTAGAACACGACTTCATGTGTATCTAGAAATTAGAAATGTTTAGTACATTGGCATAAAAATTAAGGGAAAATGTTCAAAAAAAATGGTTAAAGTTGTCATTTCAATTATCATGTTTTCAATGAGAAACATGACAAACCCAAATAACGAAATAAGTACATTGTAAGAAAAGATACATATCGATCAAATAAGAAAAGATTATTGATTGGAAAACCTCTGATACATAATTATTAACGGGTTACATTTGAACAAGGAGTGGGGTAGTACATTGTACATTGCACAAATATGGCCCACAATTTTTTTTTGCGAAAGAAGAAATATATTATAGATAGCTAGGTACATGAAGATATTACAAACAGTCTGGATTATAAAAAAGCACCCACACTGCGAATAGCACAACTCAAAACTGTACATGTTAGATGTTTTGCAGTGTGGATGACCACACAGGCAAACACTCGGTAACGAAAGACGGCCCAATGAACAATGGACAACATTCATATAGGCGAAATTAAGGATCTTCTTCTTCTTCTTTCTACCACCAAAGAATGAGGAAGACTAATCTAAAAATTGTTCTCTCTAGTTCTTCATTGTGGCCATATCTAGCATATCAACAATTGGATGTAACGTTATCAGTTCTCTTAAATTAGTTTCTCTTAGACGTTGTCCTTTCTTTATTTTGCCGCACTAAAAAAAAAAACACCTACTTAAAAGTTCGGTCCATTTTCTTGAGCTTCAAATTGCTTCTAGTGATCACCACAAATGAGACATCATCAATGCATGATCACACATATAGATGTTTTGACTGGCTCTGGCTCGAGTGGACATCAAGTTTTTGACTGAAAAAAGTTCAGATGAGCTACTACTACGTAGGACGTAGCTTAGCTTGTATATCATACTTCTGCTGCTCACATAGTCACATGCATGCATACAAGCAAGAGAAAAAAAAAAGCTCACGACATTTCTGGCTAACCAGCCAGATACGCGTGCTAGCTGCTCCATGCCAACACTTCATGGGCAATGGGCATCGATCGTTCAACTAAAGGCCCATGCTTGTCGCTAAGCAATGCTACGCTAAAGGCGACCATGACAACTCGAATGCAGCAACATGTACCTGAGACATGGTACGCTGGCAACGTTTGGGGGCTTGCGATACAAGGGCGACAACAAGCGAATAGCGATGACGGCTGCATACTTGGTTGCTCCGAGAGAGCAAATGTCCGATGGAGAAATGTTGCATCCTGTCTGACGGGGCCTCCTCTGACACACCATACGTACGTGCAGAGAGGCACACGGATCACACACGGCCCGGCACAGGCCACGAGCAGGATCAAACTTTTGGCACTTGCCAATGCTGAAATGCCCAAATGTGACAAAACTGCCAGTGCCAAGCTAGGCTGTTCGCCCATTTATGCGGCAAATTGCACCACCACTCTTGTCCTATTCTACAGTTGCCGGCTACAGTCAATACAGAGAGACAGAGAGTTGAGGTTGAGGAGGATTTGGCTGCGGAATCAGACTGCCCTTAATTCTCACACTGCTGAATGAAGCTTGAGAACGTATAAGTCTAGTAGTCGAAATAAAGAAACACGGCCCCGGGTTGAGGGGAGCACGAGGTAGCTAGCAGGGTGCACGCGCGCAGGCAAGTTGCCGTCTGCAGATCGACGCTGAGGCTGGCATGACACATCGATCAATCTCTGGCAAGTGGCAAGACAGAATTAGACACCGTGGCTACGACGTCTCGAAACGCCGGAAGCTGATTAAGCGTGGAAGTGGAATAATTAAGCCAGCTAGCTAACCTGTCCACCAATCAACATGCAAATATACAAGTTGCACAAGTGGTATGCGCAACAAGCAGCTAGTAGGACGACTGATGCAAAGGTACGGTTGATCTGAGTCTCTGAAGGTAGCTATAGCACTTGATCGATCGACTCCATCGTTTCTGAATTCTGACGGATCGGAGCTAGCTACGCCATCAGTGCAAGTTTATTCCAATGCACACGCACGCACGCACACGTTGTGCGACACATGCAAGAAGCAAGATCCCATCGTCAAAAGCAATGTGGATGCGAAACCTCGGATGCATCGATCGATCGAGTTGTATGTGTACCGCTGAACCACACAGCTAGGGCGCCCACCCCTGCACATGTTGCATGTGGCGTCATCTCTCCTAAGCCGCGGTTTTTGGTGTGCTCCAGAGATCGAACCCTGATCCGAAGCTTTTGCACCATGTTGATCAAACGGTTTTTTCGCAAGAAAAAAAAAGAAGAATCATCAAACGGTTTGCTGGCGGTCCGCGGGCCAAGACATCAGGCAGGAAGGGGGCCGTCTTTCAACATGGTGGTCCAGCGCGATCTGTCTGTGAGGCACCCTGGGCCGATCAGAATCGTAGCCTGAGCCCAGAGACTGTCTCAATCAAGGATTCAGGGGCTTCGATGTTCAGTGGGCTAGTCTTATCTTAGCAAAAAAAAAAAAGGGAAGGCTAAACGTGTGAGTGGCCCACGAGCCCAGTGTCTCAAACACGGGCCCGATGTTCAGTGGGTTAGTCTTGGCAAAAAAAAAAAAAGTTAATCGCGTGAGTGGCAAAAGAAAAAGTTGTTGCTGCCCGGGATCGAACCGGAGACCTTCAGTGTGTAAGACTGACGTGATAACCACTACACCACAGCAACTGTTTCTGTATTACCTTGTTAACAGTTTTTTCTTTGTACTGGGAATTATCCATTAACGGAGAGAGAGAATCACGACACTTTCCTCTTTTCCCCTTCAACATATCTACTGCTTCATCAGCCACAATATTACTAGTTGTTTTTATTGAAAAATATAGTATTTATTATTGATTTATACGTGTGCCTTTTCATATACGCGTGCATAAACTTAAGTAGTGACTGGCAGTAGTCCTAACAAGATGCAAGAAAAAGAAATGTACGAGTAATCCCTAGTACCACTATAACATTAGATTCTGACGTGTCATCAATTTTGCAATAGGTGGCATGTATACATTAGCCGCAATAGCAAGAAATGTGCATTTGTATGGTTTAAGGAATTTAGCTAAGACAGATAGAGAAAAATATTGTCCTCTGGAGTATAACATTCGATGCCTGGAAACTTCTCCATATTGGAATTGTATATGTCTTTTTTTTTCCTTCTCTGTTTTTTTAAATATTTATTAGGTATTTCCATAGTAAGACTTTGAGTATATCTTCGTGTACACAGCTTCCATAATAACTAGGAGAATTCCCCGCGCGTTGCGGCGAATAGGAAGAAGGAATACATATATGTTAGAATGTTAATTTACAAAAATTAGGAGGTGTATATGCATAACAAATACAACAATAGATAAATATTGCAGTATATATACTATTTTTTTTTTGAATTCGAGAGCCACAGGCTCCGGCCTTTTTCATTGATAAAGACCAACCATTATAGTTCTGTTCAAGTTTGTTTTCAGTGAAGTTCATCTCACTTGCCTTTTCCGCACAAGCCATCTTATTACGGATCACAATGACTCGAGCGGCCAAATGACAGACAAAGCATACTAGATAGTCTATGAAAACTGACAACAATAACCTAACGAAAACCGACATTCCAGCTTCAAACGCCGAGCTTGAGCATCGGGTTCAGCTTCTCATCAACTCGGGGCTAAGTCCATCTCCCTCCACCATGGCAGGTACAGGGCCATCATCTTTCCATCTTCAGGCGATCTTTCTTCAGGGAAACCTTGCTTCATCTCCATTCCACCAACTTCCATCAATTTGGTATTGTCAACAGCTGACCATAAGGCATCCAGAGAGTTTCCCTCCCAGCACTTCTTATCTTGCAGATAAGGGTTTCCAGCACCGGCCTCTTGTCGATGGGGCACGAACTAGCCCGGCTACGTAATAGCCCGGCTATCTGTGAAGCGGCATTTCCATGCTCTTCCATTCCATATGCTTGAAAACAAATTTTATTTCTAAGTTTCCATAAAGTCCAAAAAACAGCAAGATTACCATATTCACCACACGGTATTTCTTTTCACTAAGCCAAAAGTCCCTATATTGATTATGTTACCTCCTATTTTGAGATTAAAACAATCAGAGATCACTTTCCAAACTTGTCTAGCTAATGCACAATCAAAGAATAAGTGGTGAATGGATTCTTTTTCAGAACAATACAAGCAAGACTCATCTTCTACTTTTTTCCTCTTGGCTAGATTATCTCTAGTTAGTGCTCTGTTTTGAGTAACCAACCACAAGAAGCATTGAACTCTTGGTGGAATTTTGAGTTTCCACACAGCAGGTATGTGCACAGGACTAATACCTCTAAAATTAATGATCTTATATAATGACTGGGAAGAATAAACACCAGAAGCAGTAAATTGCCAAATCAACTCATCTTCTACATCTGTAAATTGAATAGATGCCACTAATTCAATTATCTCTAACCAGTCCTGATATCTCTCCATTGAAACATTCCTTCTAAAAGTACATCTAAGATTACTACCATCCCATAACTCGAGATGGTTTTCCTTTTTCATTAACAATTCTATATAAGGGATAAAACTGAATAGCTAGGCTAGTTGAACCTAGCCAATTATCTTCCCATAGTCTCACCTTCTTACCATTCCCAACCTTCCACCTATAACCAAGTTTTGCAGCTGTCTTTGCCCATATGAAACCTTTCGAAAAATTAGAAGCCCCTACAGTCTTAGTATGAAAGATGTTGGGTTTATCGGTTTTGTACTTATAATCTAAAACCTCTCTCCAAAGTTTGTCCCCATCAGTCTTGTACCTTTTGATCCAAGAAGCTAAGAGGCTTATATTCAAATCTCTCAAATTAGTTAAACCAAGTCCCCCATCCTCTTTTCTCATTGAGGCCAGCTCCCAATTAGCTAAATGGTAATGATGATCATCTATACTTTCATTCCAGAGACAGTTTACTAAATGGGAATTAATAAGCTTAATAGCCCATTTGGGGAACTTGATAAAAGAGAGTAGGTATATAGGTATACTAGCTAAACAAGACTTTACTAAAGTAATCCTAGCAGCCAAAGAAAGAAGTTTACCTCTCCAACCCCCTATCCTTTTTAACATCTTATCCACTAGAGGTTGAATATCCTCCCTAGACAATTTCTCATAATGTAGGGGTACACCAAGGTACTTTATGGGGAAAGTTCCCACAGGACATGCCAACACATGAGCTAGCCTATGAGTTTCAAAAGGATCCAAATTCATTGGGATAAGCTCACTTTTATGGAAGTTAACTCTCATTCCTGAGATTTGCTCATACCACATTAGCACATATTTCAAATTTTCTAACTTCCCATCATCTGCTTTGGAGAACAGAATTGTATCATCTGCATATTGCAGAGATACAATCCCCCCTGGTCTAAAGTCTTCTAACAGACCACTAATCAGACCTGCATCTAAAGCTTTCTTCAGAAGCTTGGTTAACCCATCACCAACCAAATTAAAGAGGAAAGGGGCTAGGGGGTCTCCTTGCCTTAGTCCCTTCCCTGCTTTAAAGAAAGCACTATCTTCTCCATTCAGAGTGATTCCTATAGATCCTCCCATAACTATTTGCTTAATCCAACCAATAAATCTACCATCAAACCCCCTATCTACTAGCATATCAAAAAGGAAGGACCAATTAACCCTATCATAAGCTTTTTCGAAATCTAATTTAACTACTACTCCTTTTTCTCCAGATTTGACAACACTATGGACCACTTCATGTGCTACCACCACACTTTCTAGAATAAATCTGCCTTTGATAAAAGCAGATTGGTTATTAGACACTATCCTCTCGCACCACGGTGTCAATCTAATAGTCAAAAGCTTAGAAAACAATTTAAAACTACAATTGAGTAAACTAATGGGTCTATCTTTGCTTAATATTAGTAGCATCTCCAACCTTAGGAATCAAAGTAACCGGGCACAATTCAACCTAAACAAGTCTAATTCTCCTTTATGAAAATCATTAATCATATCCAGGAGATCATTTTTAATCAAATCCCAAAAATTCTGGTAAAAGATGAAAGATAGGCCATCTGGTCCTGGGGCACCCTCAGGATAACAGCTAAACAAAGCATCTTTCACCTCTTTCTCAGTAAAAGGGGCTGTCAACAAGTCATTTTCATCACTAGACACTATATCATTACCTTCCCAAAAATTAGTATCTAATTTGAAGTTCCCCTCTGGTTCTTTTGCAAACAACTTCTTATAAAAGTCTACAGCAATATTCATCATCCCCTTTTGGTCAGAAGCTATCCCCAAAGGACCTTCTAGACTCTCTATTTTCTTAGCTCTACTCCTTTGGTTAGCAATAGCTTGAAAATAAGCAGTGTTTCTGTCACCTTCTAATAGATTTCTATCTCTGGACCTTTGTCTGATTTTTATCTCTTCTAAAGCCCAATTTGCTGCAACTCTTTCTCAATATCTCTATAATCTTGTAGCTCTACATCATCTAACTGTCTTGATTCAGCCAAGGACTCCAAAACATTAAATCTACCTGCTAGCTCAGCTTTAGTTTTATTCATAGCAGCAACTTCATTAGCAGCCCACCCTCTAGCTAGTCCTCTAAGAGTTCTAACCTTATGCTGCCATCTATCAATACTCTTAGCAAAATTACAGGGAGAATTCCAAGCTTTCTCCACCACTCTCTTAAAGGAGTCCTTTTGAATCCACCACTTCTCAAATCTAAACCTTTTTTTACCAAAGCTCATATTAACTCCTGTGCTAATGACAAGTGGATTGTGGTCACTTGGTAATCTATCCAAGGCCTTGACACTAGCTAAAGGATACACAGCCTCCCACTCTGTAGACACAAAAATCCTATCTATCTTAGAGAAAGTAGGAGCATCCTGATTATTAGTCCAGGTATATTTTTTGTTACTGGGATCAAGTTCCACTAAAGCCCACTTGTCAATCCAATCATTAAACAAACCAGCCCATTTGTGACTAATTACCCCATTGCTCTTATCCTTAGCAAACCTGACCAGGTTAAAATCACCTCCTAGCATAATAGGTCCTTTCCAGGAACCCATTATCTTTTCCAACTCATCTAAGAAATCTTGTTTCTTCTCCTCATAAGCAGTATATATACTATTGCATTATTACATTAAAAGACGAACTTGGCCGGCGCAGGCATTGCACAGATGGTGGCGTGATTGGCGGCGGAGCCGACCACGGATGTGCCGCCATCGGTGCAGTATGGTGATGGCCTGATCGGAGCCTCGCACCTGGCAGCGTCAGCACATGGACGAAGCTTGGACGCCAATGCGATCGACCCTTGGGCTCTGTCCATCTTGTGATGATAAATAGACGGATCTGCGGTGATAGGAGACAAATGGACAATAGTTCTTGGTGGACGGTGTAAATAGATTCATAACTGTGTGATGATCATGCTTATCTCGTGTACACAGCTTCCATAATAATCACTCTAGGTGTTTTTCGAAGTGTGTAAACCTTTTTTCTCTATTTTTTCTACAGTTTTTTTTTAGATCGTTAACCTGGCTCTAGGGCCTTGTATTGATTGACTTATACTCAGCTAACTCGCGAGTACTTTCATTTGATCTATTTTTTCTACAGTTGTTTTCCAGAAAACAAAACAGTTGTTAAGTTTTTTCTTTATTATAAAAAAAGTAAAGGACGTCGGTATAAGGCAGCGAGCACACGCACCAGCAAGCGGCAGCCCAGCCCAATCAAGGCCCACCACAGTCCAAGTCTCCAGTTACACGACTGTAGCCCAGCCAGCTGCCGCACGCGACACACACGCTCGTCCCTCCGACCCTCCAAGTCCCAATCCACGCGAGCTGCAGCGGCGACCGGCGATGGCGCGACGCCGGACGGGGATGGAGGCCGGCGCTTGCGGCGGCACCGCAGCAGTAGCATCGCCTCTCGCGAGGCTGTATCCGGCCAGCCGTGCTGCCGCGACCGCGGACCCCAGACGCGGGACACCCGGTGACCCGGGCGAGGGCGGCAGGACGGCGGCGTGACAGACTGACAGGGATGGCGGTTGGCGGAGCAACGCGCGCGCGGAAACAGAGCGTTGCGCCCGTGCACTTCGGACGCGGATGGCAGTGTAAGCAACTCTTGTCACGCTCCTGGCCATGGACTTCGAATTTCGTGTGCATTCTTGTGTACATTCTGAAT
Organism: Themeda triandra; assembly: GCA_018135685.1. Classification (NCBI taxonomy): domain Eukaryota; kingdom Viridiplantae; phylum Streptophyta; class Magnoliopsida; order Poales; family Poaceae; genus Themeda; species Themeda triandra. The sequence goes on along the minus strand of JAENPR010000007.1, from coordinate 2,782,759 downwards.
TTCTGATTCCTTTCATCGGTTTGTGCTCGGTTAACGAAGAACCGATGGAAAAGCCCCGAAACCGAACTCGTCGATTTTGGATTTCCTGACTACACCGATCGGCTCTCTGTTTGATTGATCAAAATTCGGCAACCGGCGACGGCGGTTTCTCACTGCCGACTTTCATCTCAGCGTGCCTGATCCCGTTAGACTATTCAGTAATCAGCGTCAGTGTCACACCCCCCGCGCCCCGGAAGGCCGGAACCGTAACAGCGCGGCTCCAACGGCACCACCGCGCGGTGTCCCCACCAGTCGGTGGCACTGCCTCGCCGGACGAGCAACCGCATTGCCCCCTCCGTCGCAACTCTGTCCGTGCCTTTTTATTCCCTCCCGAGTCCTGACGGACGGAGCAGTTCGCATTCTTCACTCTGCCCGTCCGCAACACGGGCACGGGGTGGATGAACAACAAAGCCATGGCGCCACCGCTGCGAGTGTACTTTCGTCGTCGGCGTCGTCTCCAGGGCGCAGCAGACGCCGGGTCCGCTCCCGGCGCGGGCGATGCTGCTGCCATGGCGCCTCAAGCAGTGGCGCAGGCTGAGGTGGAGGCAGAGTCCGCTGTAAGCAGAGGTCGGTTCTGTTCTTCGTTCCCTCTGGTCCTCGCTGGTTTAAATTATTCGGTCTGTGGTTGCCCATGACGTTGCGCTTGTTGGTTTGTTGCTGCAATCCGCTATGGCTTCGTCGTTGCTTAGTGAATCTTGGTGTCTGGAGTATATACAGTAAAATGCCTGCTTTCTCTTTCGCATGAGTAGTCTTTTTTTATGCTCTTGCACTTGTTGGCTCACTTGGATTTCTCGTTTTGGTCTTCTTGTGCTGCAATCTATATTACTCCGCATTTGAGTCTCGTATACACACATACAGATGATGAACATAGTAAAAGCAATGTATCTTCTAACGTCTCGTAAAATTTGAGTATTTGCCAGTCAATCTGCGGGAGAGTAGCCATCTAGCCAAGTTGGAGAAAAATGCATTTTTTTTTTCGCGCCAAGTGTGATTCCTGTACGCAGATGATGAATGAACATACCCGGATTCCCCTTCAGTACATGATGTACATCCCAGTGTGATTCCTGTAGCTACTCAATTGTTTAGTCCGTCTAGGGACCGTTAGTATTTAATCGACCATTTATACTCTTTTACTAGTACGTTTTCCCCCTTAATTGACCATGCATCCTTTTTTTTATTATAAAATTGTTGTTTTGCTGTTTAAACGGCCACGACCGTCTGATTACCGTTTAGTTTTTAAGTAAAATAACAATGACCATAGCTTATAGAACTTTTTTTTTTATCTGAATCAGGGCGTCAGTTGGGGACATCGCCGGCGACACCTGATATTGTCCGCCAGCCAGCCCGGGCGTCCGGGACAACCGCCGCAGATGGCTCTTGCAGCACTGCTCTGTACACCAGCGCGGCTGCTGGCCCCGGAAAGGTGGACAGCGATGGCCTGGCCCAGGAACATTCTCAGTCGGTCATCTCGGAGGACTTGGGCCAAGTGGTGGGCACGCAGGAGTCCAGCACCGTGTCTCTACTGGTGGGCGAGTCCTCTGGGAAGGCTGCACAGCAAGAGCAGCAGCAGGAGGAAGAGGAGGAAGGTGTTGCTGGTGGCAGCGGTGCAGGTGCTGCTTCTCCTGCCCGTACTCCTTCTCCAGAGAAGGCGGAACCCAAACCACCTCGGAGCTGGGGGAAGAAATCGACCAAGGGGGTTCTGCGGCTCAAAGTGGCCAAAGATAAAGTGATGAAGCCCAAGGTGACCACTCCCAGTCCAGTCAAGAAGAACAAGAAGAAAATGCCAGAGGATGGTAATCAGCATGTTGGTGCTGCCAGTTCTAGTAGTCCAAAACGCAAGTTGGATTTGGATTTGGATTCAGATTTGCATTCATCAGAAAGTGAAACACGTCTCAGCAGAGCCAAGCTGATGGGTAACTTGAGCTGCCTTGCTCAGATTCATGGTTTGAGCAGTGAACCGACTACGCGCGAGAGGAGCAAGAGAGGGAACAAGGGGAAACAGATAGTAGGACACGAGGATAGTGGTCAGCTCGCACTTGTGCCTTACAAGGATAGTGGTCAGCTCGCACTTGTGCCTTACCAGAGGACTCCAACTGTTGCGGCGTCCTTTGCACTTCAGCCACTTTGGAATTCAAAAGAACTTGATATCCCACGCCCTCAAAATTATGGGAAACTGCGAGCTAAGGTTTTGGGCCTTACTGATGAAACATTGAGGGTGTCTGCTGTTCTGAAAGAGTGGGATAGGAGCAACAATGAGAGTTTTGAAGGGTTTGATATTGGCAGCGGACCTGAATGGGATGCAGAACGGCGCAAGTTTGAACAATATGTGGATAAATTCATTGCTGAAATGAATGATCTAATCGGTATTTATTCTGGCCCTTTTTATGCTTTCGTGTGTCAAAATGCAAAATGGAATAGAGGATCACATTACCTTTAATAAACAGTGACAGCACAAAAAAAATGCCTTCTAATCTAACTTGTCTAGAAAGCTTAGGAAATTTTGCACTATTGCAGGTCACTCCAAGCTTAGTTTTTCTCCATTTTTGTCAAAAAACTAGAATGAAAAAAAAATGCTTGTGGAGTCAATAGGGAAAATGATTTCTTAACAAGCATTGTGAACTGATAAAATGAAATTCAGAGTCAAGTCAATTTTATATTTCGCAGAACAAAATAAAATAAATTTTGTAGATAATTTGTTGCCTAGAGCAAGAAATAGTTCTTCAAGTGAGGCATTAATCATTTCTGCAAGTTATTCTCTGCAAGTTATTCACTGTGATGCCACTCCTCTATTTCCCTTTCCTTCTTTTAGATTGTACAGTTCTTTTAAATGTATGTTAGCTTTTAAATGTGTGCATGCAAAAAAATTTTCTGAGCAAACAACAGTTATTCAAACATAGACATTGCGAAGGCCTAGTGTCACATTTTTATATGAACAAAAAGCATGTCTGCTTCTACAGTATTTAGTTTGTATCGGATCAGTAAGCCACACAACATACTGTCTCTGTGGGATACATGAGTATGAAATGGTTTCTAATTTCTTAATTGCTTCCAACAGGGTCTAGAAAATATTCTCAGTGGGGAGGATCTGTAGTTGATTCTGTGGTTGGTACATTCCTTACACAGAATTCTGCTGACAATTTATCAAGGTAAAATGACGATCCATAAATATGATTTTAGAATGTTCATATGTTTTATAGCAGAACTAATTTCCTTTTTTTCCACTTTCCTACATTTTTTGTTCCTTATCCATGGAAAACAGCCAAGCTTTTATGACCCTAGCGGCAAAGTTTCCTTCAAGGAAGAGATGCTATGAAGCTAATGCAACTCCTTTAGTAGACGGTGATGATAAAAACCTGAAATCCAATGAAGCATTTGATACGTTTAACTTCATCGATTCACACTTTGATGATTCTGAGGAAGAAGTTGACGATGATACAGAGTTGAAAGGGTATTATGGTGAAGACGAAGACTACAATAGACTCATAAGGAATTTCGTTGCTAGTATGAAGCAAAAAAACATTTCTACTTGGGACAGTGACTTTATGAACTTAGTGAAGGATAAATCTGGAAATCCAATATGCACTGGAAAAAACTTGAAAAGGATCTTAGCTTCACTGCAACAACCAGACACAGCATCTAATTGGAAGGAGTTACGGGAGGAAGCATATAAAAATGGATACAATGACAAAAGTCAAACTGAAACAAGTGATGTTATAGATTGGGAATCAGTTCTAAATGCACCATTTTCTGAGGTCGCAAAATGCATTGCTATGAGGGGGCAGCATAACATTTTGGTTGCGCGAATACGGGTATGTTATTACAAGACAAAGATTGCCATCTTACTTATTTCTAAAATATGTTGCCATCTTATATAGTTATAAAGATAGTTCATATGTTGTCCAAGTTTTTTGTGGCATTACTATATTTATAACTATCTTACCTCATGATGAATGCACTCATCTTTGAAAAAGTTGATGACCTGCAAGAATAAATTTCTAAACTGTATCCAAAATTTATGTAGACGGGAAACTTTCTTCAGAGGGAGTTGTTTCTTTTACATGTGTATTTAGTGGAATGAGCTTTGTGCATCACATGCCTGTTGTGCTATTAGAGATAATATTATAATCTAAACCTCAAATTGAGTAAACATCAGTCTTTTGTTCTGTTCTTTCCCACTGTACACATTTATTTGCTTAAATTATTTATTTTATCGAAACATATGCTTCATCCATATTGTTAGAGATATACATAGATACGTCTAGTATAGATATGTGTAGAGTCCTGACTTGACTAGTGTATATCTCTAACACATATGTTATGGTTTTTATGCCAACTGAAGCAGGTAAATGAACTCTTATATGAAGAAAATGTGAGAACTCTAGTCTCCGTGGTAGGCTGTTCAAGTGTTATAGAGCATTGTTATGTGTTTGCTGGTCACTGCAAAATTTGATGTTAATCTATGCATTCTAATTGGCATACTTACAATACTTAATGTTGGAAGGAATATTACATTTTGATGATTGGAAGTTTATAAGTATGGGAGTGAATGTAGTATATCTGTGTAATATTCTGTTGTTTTAACGAAAATGACTGATACATCTTGTATCATCTACAGTGGACTCTTTATTCAATACAACCAAATGTATTTCTCTATTTTAGAAAAAACAGATTATCAACAATGTGATTGAAATATTAGTTTTATCACTTACTATGGTTTTTAGCCTGTCATCGTTTTTATCTCTCTTATTCTTGGGATGAAAAGTGCAAAATGCATTCTTTTACTTTTTACAGGAATTTCTCGATCATGTACAGAAAGCTCAAGATGGAAGCTTTGACCTGGATTGGCTTAGATTTATATCACGTGAAAAAGCCAAGTATGTCTTTGTTCATAGTACATATACTACTGCCTATTGCTTCACCATTTTGCTCTATTCTTTGTGGTGGTTGTTGTTGAAGCAAATATCTTCAAATATTAATAATCCTTTTTATTGTATTTGTGCCTGTGGAAAATTAAACAACTTTGTTAAATATTTGTTTTATCACCCAGATTTTTGTTAGGAAAACAATATTAGTGGACACAGTACAACTTATCAATTGGTTGTCTAAAACTGTATAGGAGGATTGTCATGGAAAATCGAACTCATCCACAGTTATATACAATCTACTTGCATAATAGAATTCCATCTCACAGAATTTACTTATTCTTTTTATTTTTCTTGGCACTAGAAAAATTCTGCTCAGTATACATGGGTTTGGAGTGAAAAGTGCTGACTGCATTTGCCTTTTGTCATTGAGGCATAGAGCATTTCCAGTAAGTTATATTTTGTCATTCTATAGATATAGAAAATAGCGTCAATCATGAATGCTGACTCCATACTTATTTCAGGTTGATGTCAACGTAGCTCGCATAGTGACAAGGCTAGGATGGGTCAAACTTCAGCCCTTAAACGGTGCTGATTTCCATCAAATTGACCTGTAAGATTTGTCTAGGTTGAATATGTGAATACCATTGTAATAATTTTCTCCTTATTTTTTGTTATAACAATTTCCTCCTTATTTCTTTTTTTTCTTTCATGAAGATATCCGCTCTTGGATGATGTACAAAGGTATTTATGGCCTCGATTGTGCACCATTGATAAGGAAAAGCTGTAAGTTCACAATCTGTTTTGAAGATTATTACTAGCATTTCACCTTTACTCTTAGTCTCTAAGCATATCCATCTGACTACCTGTACAAAAATAGGTATGAACTGCACTGTCTTATGATAACTTTTGGAAAGGTACGCATATATTATAAGTGAATTATAATGTTTTTCTATGAATATTTTTCAACTCTAGCTGTGATTGATTGATTTCATGATGCAGGTGTTGTGCAAAAAAAAAAAATCCAAACTGTGGAGCTTGTCCTTTCAGTGCACGATGTTTATATTTCAACAGTTTAGTCACCAGGTATGTGCATGATTTATACTGTTGTTTGTAGACTGTGCCGTAAGTATTTGTATAACTGTATGCCATTTAAACTTAGCATCCATTTATTTATTATTATATATCATAACAAATTTAAGCACAGTCTACAAAAAGCAGTATAAATCATAAATTAGTTTTCTGTAATAATAAATATCGGGTTGTATAGCGTCCTTAAATTAGTTTTCTGTTTCCCTTCCCTGGGTTTTCCCTTTGGAGTTTTTTCTGTACAGTTCTGCTCTTCTAATAAAATCTTACAGTGGGGGCCATGTTAAAAAAAGTATTATCAGATACCATAAGTTTAGATTAAATTTTCAAAATTAATTACAAAAAACATAACTAATCCTATTCAAAGAACCAGTCAGATGATAATAAACCAAAAGAAAAGAGGGTGCTCCTGTAAGTTATCACATTTGTGACAGTATGAAAGATGGGAGCTCTGAATTATCGTAAGCCACACCTTCCTCTTTCCCAGGTGTTTTACAAATCATGTCCAGTGATATGGGTCCATGACAAGAAATTTGTGACTTATTTAGGGGTGGGGATGGGGGGACTTGTTTGGTAGACTTCATTCATTATTGCTTTCAGTTAGTAAAAGGTTACCTTTCACTCAACTCTTCAAGTTGTTTTCCGTCATAACCCTTAGTTTTAAAGTAATTAATTTGTTCCTCCCAAACCAATATTATTGTGGCTTGTATTGCTGAGTTGGAAGATTCTTGTTGTTTTCAGAAAGTCACTTCCTCTTCTAGAGGAGCATGAACATGATAAAGGAAAACAGCAAGCAAGCATGGTCGCTTCTGGGAGTTGCACACCAAGCTCTCAACAAATGTATCAGTATCAAATTGCAATAAGCAGCACTACTGAAACACCACCCATCCATAACTGCGAGCCAATTATTGAGATGCCACCAAGCCCGGAATATGAGCAAGAAGATCCCTACGAAGAGTATTATGCATGTGATATTGAAGATTTTGCACCAGGAGTTCAGTATGATGCTGAAATAAATATTTGTTCAAGCAATCATGTGCTGAACAGTAATTCTTGGACACCGGACCGTGGGAAGGAATTGGCTGTGATCAATCCGAAGTGTAGCTTTGGCCAAAATAAAAAACTAAAAAATATTGGTCGTCTTAGGACAGAACGCAATGCGTAAGTAATTTTGATTTCTTGATATAATTTTCTCCTTACAAATCAGCAGCACCTCTCTAAGTTCTTTTTCTAACTTCTACTGCAGATATGTCCTCCCAGATGACCATCCAATCCTAAAAGAGGTGTGCTATATTGTGATTCTTAACTTTACTACAATTATGAGTTATATTTTTCTTTTACACTGACATTGATTAATCTGGCGACCTATATTTTCTTGTGTACTTGCTTGTGTACCAGTTTGAAGACAGAGTTCCAGGAGATATATGTCCTTACCTACTAGTGGTTCTCTCTTGTCCTGATGACTACACAGTGAAAGGCACAGTTCTGGTGAGCAACTACTATTATGATTTCTAAGTTTCTAACCAATCCTGAAATTCACTCCTACAAGAGTTGAACCCAGGACCTGGAGGTGCTACTTAAGTGTCACAACCACTAGACTACGACTTTCACTCAGTTGCTTTACCGACCTTTGATGGATCAACCATGGCCTGGTTTTAATTTCAACCCAATCCCTTGGGGTTGGCTGGGTAATTAATTCGTTTTTCATCCCAACCAACCCAAGGATATTAAATTTTGTTCTCTTACATCCAAACATACCCTTCATTTCTGTACAATTCTTATTCTGATTTAAAATTATGGAATTGATTTTTTTGGAAAAAACGTTGGCAACTCCTTATCGCTTCTTTTTGATGTCTCATGAAATTAGTCAGAATCTATGCAAATTCTTACATAGTTCTAATGACAACCATGCTCTCTCTCTCTCTCTCTCTCTCTCTCTCTCTCTCACACACACACACACACACACACACACACACACACACACACACAGAGTCACCATTGAAGTACTTTTTATTGATATTGCTGACTGAAGTTGTTATGTTCCCCTCTGTTTTTTTTTGTTATTCCTTAACCATTTGCATATGTGAATATGCAGATACCTTGTCGGACAGCAAATAGAGGAAAGTTTCCGCTGAATGGTACCTACTTCCAGGAAAATGAGGTATATAGCCTTTAATAATCGAAGCAAATATCATAACAGATTGGTTGAACACTACTCTGTAAAAAAATATACCCTTTTGTAGGTTTTTGCAGATTACTCATCTAGCCGAAACCCAATAACTATACCTAGGGAATGTATTGGGATGCTGAAGAGAAGCATTGTATATTTTGGTTCATCTATACACTCGATCACAAAAGGTATTATATAAGTGAAATATAAACATGAAAGAAAGCCATGAAATGATTGTTGATGAGTCATTGAACTAAATTCTTATCAACCTCAGGTCAGACAAGGCAAGATATCCAGGAATGCTCCAGGGAAGGTATTAAGTGGCTCTGAATGCTTCTTTTCTTTTCTTTTGGCTGAGTCGTTGGGCTTCATCTTAAGGCTCTATGTTCATAGATCATAGGTTCAAATCCCAGAATCATAGACGTAAAATCCAGCATGTAGTCCATCTAACATCCTGTGAAAGATAAATGAACTTTGCGACATAGAAATTGCATGCTATGAAATCATAGTATTGCAGACCAATTACCTGGCCCACGGTTTGTATGAAACATACCATGCGATTCCTTTTCTGGTCTAATCTTTTTTCCTTTTCATTAGGGGAATCTTTTGTGGTCTAATCTTACAGGGCAGAACCGCTCTTGGTGATTTTTGCAGGATATGTGTGTGTACGAGCGTTTCATCGGAGGACCAGAATGCCACGGCGCCTATGTGGCACACTGCATGCTGCCAACACCGTTAAGAAACCAGCAGGTGAGAAGCCTGTGGAGCGGGCCAAGACAACGCCGGAGGGGAAGAGGAAGAAGAACGAGGCGAAAGCATCTTCCTCTAAGTAGGAGCTGATGGCTGCTTGACGTAGATGTCAGTACTGGTAGATGTGTACAAATTGTAGCTAGGAATGGTCCGCACAAAAAAACCCTGGTTAGGAAGATAATGTTAGTTGTGTTCGCTGTTACGTATTAAATATGTTGTGTTCGCTGTTATTAAATGTTATGTTAGTAATGATGCCTGAGATTGGGAGCGAATTAATGTGATCTCTGTCATGTGACGGCTATTTTATTTCTGCGTGTCTTGTGCTTTATTTTAATTCAATCTTAGACTGTTTTCCTTAATGTGCCTGGTACATTATTCGCAACTGGAACCTGTAGACCAATCCTTTACCAATCTTTTGAGTAGTGTCAGAAAAGTGTGTAAAGGTCAATCTTTTGCCTGGGAGAGTGGTAGCAACTTTGTAGTCGATGAAAAGATTAAAAAAAATACGGCCTTGGGTTTGTGAGTAAGTGTGAGAAGTAGAGAAACATAATACATCACAACAACCAACCTTGAGGGTAAGATGAGGAAGAAACATAGTACACTTTTTCTAAATCCTTGTTCTGACCTATTCGCGGTGATATTCTGCCTTGTGTTAGGCAATGTCAATGTTCTGTCGATGGTCTTTTTTCTTCTAGCCCGTGTTCGATGATGTTCCGACGACGGTGCCCATGTCCAACGATGTTCCGACGATGGTGCAGTACGTCGCCCCAGGCGATTGGGATATAGCAAGTCCTAAAAACATAATACATCACAATAGAAACATAATACTTTTTTTAGAACAATAGAAACATAATACTTGTGTAGGCCACATCCAGTGAAAATGAGGAAAAGAGATGGAACACGCTGTATTTCTAGTCTTCTCGTACTAATCTACAGGTATTGTTGAGACCACTAAACTCACAGCACCTGGTTTTATCATCTCAAGTCAAGATACACAAATTTTGGAAAGGTCAAGCCTGTAATTCAAGTCTTCTGGTACTAATTTACTATTAACACTAAATACAACTAAATGAAGGCTTGCTAGACAAAAGAACGTGTGGAATTTTCTGTTAATTAATCGACATCTTCTACACCACAAAATACGACTTAGCTTGTTGCACATAGATATCATGGAATTTTTTTTTTCTTGAATACGCAAAAGTTTTGCACATCTTTGTATTTAAGCAGAAGAAGTTTTTTACAACTGTGCTTCCGTGCCTTTTTGGAAGTGAAGATATTACATGAAGCGCCGCTCCCGAACCTTACATCCTAAGCGGATTACTCACGAATTAGACAACCTAGATTGCGCGCACCGACATTGAGTCATTGGCCGGCGGTGGCGCTCATGCACGGCTGCCGCGTCGCCCGCGATGTCGTCGGGGAAGAACTCCCGCATCGCCTCGACATCTGAGGCTGCGGGGTCGTCGCCGAACATGGCCTCGTACTCTCTTGCTTGGCCTCCTCCGTAGTTCTTCCTTGGAGCAGCTCCAGCTGCTACATGACGAGGGCCTCCCTGCGCTTGGCGACCGATATCTTGTCGAGCGGTTGTGCCGCTATGCGTATGCTCCAAAGGGGAAGCTTGGCCGAGGAGTCGTAGACCCTGGTCTGCAGCAGGGGTGTGGCGGCCTCCTAGAGCACCCGCTGAGCGAACCTCTTGGTACGGCCGCTGAATGACGAAGAACGATGTGCATCAGTTGCTTCGTCGTCATTGCACGGCGCTGCCCGGTCGACACCGACAGCGGGCAGTGGGGTGAGGAACTGCTCCTCGGTCTCGCCCTGAAGATGCTGCTTGGCTTCATGGAGGGTGTGGCTTCTCCCACCGCTGCAAATTTAGAAAATGTTTGGTTAACTATACATGCAAATTTAGGATAATACTTAATAGGCAACGTATCATATGCAACCCACCTTCGTGTGCAACCTATGCAACCACCAATTAACGCCACAAGATTTAGATCTAATGTCTGAGGTTTTTTTTTTCACTTAAACCCTCCACCTGTGGGGTTTAAATCTAACCCGTGTGTATTCAGGTGGGAGGGTTTAAGTGAAAAAACCCCAGACGTTGTCATAAATCCAAGAAAGATTTGATAATTCTCAAACTAGATTTTGAGAAAGCATTTGACAAAATTGAGCACAATGCAATCATTCAAATTTTGAGGGCAAAAGGCTTTGGGGAAAAATGGATTTCTTGGATAGGAGATATCTTACAATCTGGCACATCATCAGTCCTCCTAAATGGGGTACAAGGTAAAGTCTTTCACTACAATAGAGGGGTGAGGCAAGGGGACCCACTTTCCCCTTTGTTATTTGTGCTTGCTGCTGATTTACTCCAGTCAGTGATAAATAAGGCAAAGGAAAGAGGTGTTCTAAAACTCCAATCCCTCTCTCTTATACTGATGACTTCCCAGTCATTCAGTATGCTGATGATACTCTATTGGTAATGGAGGCTTGCAGCAGGCAGCTAGTGGCACTAAAAGCTCTTTTGCATACCTTTGGAGAATCAACTGGTTTGAAGGTAAATTACCAGAAATCTTTGATGCTTCCAATCAACACCAGTCCAGAGAAAATGCAACTTTTGGCAAATACTTTCAGCTGTAAAATTGGGAAGCTCCCCTTCACCTATCTAGGACTGCCTTTAAGTTTGACAAAACCCAAAGCTATTGATTTTTCTCCTTTGGTTACAAAGTGTGAGAGAAGGCTTGCTGCAACTTCTCTCTTTCTCAATCAGGCTGGAAGACTGGAAGTAACAAACTCAGTGCTCACCTCAATGCCAACCTTCTGCATGAGTACCTTCAGGTTACAGAAAAATGTTATTGAGAAGATTGATAAATTCAGAAAGTTATGTCTTTGGAGAGGTTCTGATATCAATGCCAAAGCAAAACCCAAAGCAGCCTGGTCTCTAGCTTGCACTGATAAAGATGATGGAGGATTAGGCATTCTAGATCTCAAGACTCAGAATGAAGCCCTACTCATCAAGCAGCTACACAAGTTCTTTAATAGAGAAGATATCCCTTGGGTAAGGCTAATTTGGGAAAAATACTACAACAGTGGCAAACTGCCAAGAAAGGAAACCAAGGGATCTTTTTGGTGGAGAGATTTAATTAAGCTCCTAGACAAGTTTAAGGGTCTAGCTAGAGCAGTGGTGGGGGATGGAAAATCTTGTTTCCTGTGGAAGGACCTTTGGGACAATGACATCCTGGGATTGGCTTATCCAGAACTCATGTCATTTGCAATCAACAAGGACATCTCTGTTGAGACTGCAATAAACACAGCTTTTTTCCCCTCCTTGTTTCAGTTACCCCTCTCTCAACAGGCCTTTGATCAGATGTTATTGGTCCAAAAAAATTATTATTGGCAAGCATCGGTGAAGCACCTGACAGGTGGACATACATCTGGAACTCTGACAAATTTACAGTAAGAAAGGCCTATAAACAGCTGAAGGGCCATCAAACAGTTCACCCTGCTTTTAGATGGCTGTGGGATTGCTCATGTCAAATGAAACACAAAGTATTCTTCTAGTTAATTCTGAGGGACAGAGTTAGTACAAGGGGTTTGCTCAAAAGAAAACGAATGGTGCTTCCTGACTACTCTTGTGTGCTTTGTAACACAAACTCTGAAGAATGCCTTATACATCTGTTTTTAAGGTGCAACTTTGCAGAGCTTTGTTGGGGACTGATCGACATTCAGATAGATCATAACTTGAATCCATTTGAAACTATCCAAAGTTTCAGAAGGCAGCTGAATGTGCCTTTCTTCATGGAGATAATCGTGCTTCTAAACTGGAATATTTGGAGGGCAAGAAATGACTTTATCTTCAGAAACATCATTCCATCAGTGCAGATGGTCCGCAATCACTTCAAAGATGACTTAGATCTCCTGCTTTTGAGAGCTAAGAGAAGTTCCTCACTTGGTTTAGAACAATGGATAGCAAATCTAGCTTAGCCAGGTGTAGAGCTATTTTATGGCTCCTTTTCCTTGTTTCTTTTTTTGTTTCCTGATTTTTCCCTCCCTTGCCACCCTTCTCCTTTTCCCTTTCCTGTTGTAACTTGTAAGAACTCGTTCTCTTTTGTTTAATTTAATTTGCCTGTAGGGGTGCAAACCCCTCCAGATTCATCAAAGAAAAAACCCCAGACGTTGGATCTAGATCCTATGACCTTAATTGGTGATTGCATAGGTTGCACACGAAGCTGAGTTGCACATGATACATTATATCTATAATTCAGATGAGGATATAGGTCGTTTACTGTCGGCTATTTTTTTCACAGTGGCAGATATGTGTAGTTCAGGGCTTAATTCTCACAATGGTAAATGTGAGTAAAATTTTCTAAAAATGGATTAGTACGGAGCCTTTAAAAAAAGTCTCTATAGATAGTAATATTAATGAGATAACAGAAGGGAGTAAGTACTAGTAATCTTATATATCTATAATCTATAATCTTATAATAACTAATAACAAAGAGGCAAAATTTCAGTCACCTATAAATTTTGTGTACGTCCAGCTAACACATCGACTTGGTTACCGTTTATGTTTCTTTCGTTTACATGTCCTGAGTCCTTTTTCTTTTCATGGAATTTTTTCCCGTACTAAAAGGAAAAGAAGGAAAATTTGGTAACCAACGAGTTAAGAGCTAACTCAGATATGCATACTTGAGGCAAGTAATTCAATCAAATTTAAATTCAAATAGAAACAGAAAAAACTAATAAAAATCCATGCTCGTGCCGGACCGCGACCGCTTCACCTTCGGCAACGTCCATGGCAATCTCTACCCTAAGAATTACGGAAAGGAATCGTTCACCCCGGCACTTTCACCTCGCCTCTCTTGTAAGTCCGCCCGGGCGCTCCCGTCCCCTCTCCCAATAAAAAAAAAGTAAAAATCTCCCAGCCGTAAAACAACGCCGCCGCCGCCGGAATCCACGAGGCCACCCCGCCGCTACGATGCGGCCTCCCCGCCCTCCCACGAAGGCTACACGTCGCCGCCTCGACGCCGCGGGACGCGCAGCGCGCCACCACCTCCACAACGTGCCCTTCTGCCGCCGCCGCTGGACGGAACCTGCCCCGTTAACCCTGGCGGCCAGGTCTCCGTCGCCGCTGCTTCGCCGGCCGATCACCGGCAAGGTGCGCCCAACAGGTATGCCACCCTTCTCTTCAGATTCGAGGAGGAAGTACTTGGAGGCTTGGAGACCGCCGTATTCGTGTATCTCGGTGACGAGGAGGATGAGGAAGTGGAGTGCGATCTGAGATGTGTCTACCGCTGGCTGCCAGATGCATGATTTGGGTCAATGCCTTTGTCCTTGTGACCCTTTCTCACGAGGACAGCCTGCAACTCGTTGCTGGTTGAACGGATCAGGATGAAGGTGAATGCCACTTTATCTCTGAACATATGAAAATGGATGACTTGTGACCGAGTTTAGCTTACCATATCAAACTAGAGTAAAGTTCATATTCCTTTTCCTTTTCTCCATAAATTCCAGATTTTCATTACCTTAGTAGCAGTCAACAATCAACATATCTTGCAAAAGCCTGAACCAATTTTGTTTCTCTGCCCTTTCCAATAAAATAAATTACATAGTTTTACATTTCTTATCCTTTTGCTCAATCACGAAGACAGTAGATACTTATGGTTGCTTCACATTAAAATGAATTTGTTTCTAATATGAACATTTCTGGATTTGTATATCAAAATAAAGAAGTATAGTTGTGAGGTTAGAAGTAGCTTTTGTAAAAACTGTGGAAAACAGCTGGCTGTCAGTTGGTAGCAGCAGCTTACCTTACAATGATACCTCATATCCCAGTTAATTTCATCTGAACAATATGTTGCTCGGTTAAGCATCACCTTATATAAGTTTAATGATCCTTTTGAAATCATCTTTGTTTCTATGTCATGCTGGCCAAGAAAGATGGGAGTGCCAAGGCTCATGTCGTGTTGTGCAATGTGTGCTGATGGGCTGGCCAGAGGCTGGAGAATCCAGTGGTACAATCTGTGGAACACATAAACATAAGGATTCTCCTTGAATACATGATCAGCTTCATGTGGGCCAAGCTGCAGCAGATGCAAGGTTAGCTTGTTCTCTGAATTTTTTGCTACATGGAAGATACATCATATACATATTGTAGTTTGACATTACACTGGAGTTTATGTGAGAGCAAAGCCTATCAAAAATAAAGAAAAGAGAAGGTATGATTGTTGCCGGAAATTGTCGATTCTGCACATATCCCTATTAGCTGTCTCTGCACATTTGTATTTGAGGTGTATGTGTTTGTGATGTAATGCTGCTACAAAAATAAGATAATTTCTCTTGCTTAAAAGGTTATCTCTGCAGAGTAGCAAAATGTCTGAGATAAATCTTTGTTTATTTTTTGAACAATCTATGCAGGCATGCAAGGAAAAGAGTGACAGCTATTGACTGATGTTGAAAGAGAGGGCGAGTCAGTACCAGCTCAAGGTGCTTGAGCAAGCAAACAACAAGAACACAATTTCTTTCGTTGAAACTGGTGCGGGGAAGATTCTCATAGCTGTGACAAAATGATCAAGGAGAACAAGAAGATGCTTGGTGTTTTCTTGGTGCCTAAGGTGCCTCTTGTGTATCAGGTACAAACACAGGAGTGAGTCTTCACATTCTGTTCACAAATTTTGTTGATACAAGAGTGGTAGAGATTGCAGCAAGCTGAAGTGATATGTGGGAGGACGAGCTATGAGGTTGGACACTAACACTACTGAGGGAAGATGGGACGGGATTTCTGGGATTTTTGCTTGGTGGATGTTTGCTTTCTTTGGTATTTTTCTGAAATGAAGATACAATACTGAATTAGTAACCATGTTTTGTGATTCTATTGATACATACTAATAGGTTTGTTTGAAACTTTATAGAACCATCAGAGATAGCATGCTATAATTGACGAGGTGAATTGATGTTTAATTTTGGAGGCTTGATATAGGTTTATATATGAGCTGTTCATTTTAAATAGTGCAGCCTTCTTTATATTATGCTCTGAATCTTAGGTTCAAGATTGGCACATTGTGAGGTAGAGTTTGAGCTGTGAAACTGCCTCCATAAGGACTCGATGATGCTGGTCCTTAGCCTCAAGCTCTCAACTATGTGTTGAAGGTTATACAAGACACAGCTTTGATTTTATGATCTTTGTTGTCACCCAACAAAATTTCTTCGTCATGTTCCAGGAAATTAAGCCCGTATTCGTAGTTACTGGGTTCTTAAAGTCACCCAGCTTTCATTTTATGATCTTTGTTGTCACCCAAGAAAATTTCTTTGACATGATCCAGGAGAAATTAAGCCCCAAGAAATTGCTGTGTTTGTAGTTACTGGAACCAGTGATAGTTCCTAGGCCAAGGAAGGTGGAGGTTGAGCCTGAGGCGAAGCAGCCCCACGACGTACATACAGTTCAGACAATAGTACTATTGTCCCTGTGGATAGAAAGGTGGAGGTTGAACCCGAGGCGAAGCAACATCAATATAGTTTGTCACAGGAGGATTCCTGACTTGTAACTGAGTTTTCTATTTGTTGAGGTTGTAATTATCATTTAGGTTGTGGGTACAAAAATAAATAGCGGCTGAATGCTGAATTTTTGGTTTAGGTGAATTGGGTCGTACATACAAATGCAATTGTATAGTACCTCTGTTCACAACATAAATAGAAAGAATTCTGACATTTGCAAATTCTCTTTGAATATAGGGGATTCTAGGTGAAATAAGAAAACACTTGAATGATGTGCACAAGTATACAGAACATATATACTTTTGCCTACAATTTCAGGCAGGGGTTAGGCCATCAGGCACCCATAAAAGTCTCAGGATCCCTTATTTATTACTATAATTTAATTTGACCAAAATGTTAGTTTATTTTGTATTTCTTTTTCTTAAACATAATGAGGCCATGGGGGGAAATTTTATTTCAATAAGCATGTGCAGATATGTATTGCAACATCCATTGTAGATATATGTTCTTGTGTTTCTTTGGTTACTACTTTTGTAAAATAGTGAGACATCAATATTATTGTATAGTTTTTTTATTCCCATTGCAATGCACGGGTACTTATCTAGTAAAACTTAACTATATGAACTGTCAATGCCACGTCGTCACCCCACAACGGCGCATATCACCCCGACCGACTGCTGAAGCAGGACACCAATGCTAGACGAGGAGAGGCGGCGGTTCCAGCACGAAACGACGTTCCCGTGGCTGGCGCACTGCCCCCCCCCCCTCCCGGCTGCAGCTTCGGTGTCCCCTTCCCGTGTCCTGATCTGTGTCCCTGTACACGTGGTGGCCATCCGGTTGCTCCTAAACCGTCGAACCAAATCATAACCAGATTTTATTCAACTAATAGCCACCACGTGTGCAGGGTCACAAACTGGGACACAGGAAGGGGACACTGAAGCCACAGCCCCCCCCCCCCCCACCCCACCCACCCCCACCCAAGGCCGGCATCCTGATGGCCGAAATGGGGTTTTTGTCAACCATTGGCATAGTCAGCAGAAATTTAAAACCCTATGATAGCTCAAAAAGGAAAATTTGCCACATCTATTTTCTGTATTACTCATATCAAGTCTAGCGCATTGGACCATGACAGTAATGCTTGTCTTTCATGTGTTCCTATGTAGTTAGGTGTTTCCGTTTGCATGATATAGTAAGGTTGCACAGTTTTCCGTTTGCAATGTGTTTCAACATACATTAAACACATCAGTAGTATGGACGTATGGTAAGCTGGTAACCATGAATTTTCCAACAAAAGGAACTTGAACCATTAGAGGGCAATAAGACGACCGATGGTGCAAGTTATTCTAGAGTATTATTACAACTTTGAAGGGGTAAAAAGTCTGTCCATAATGCCTATTTGGGCTTATAGGAGTAATAATGTTAATAAAATCGATAAAAATTTTGTCCTGTCGACAAGCAAGCTGCCATGGAGGGGTGTGTTCAAAAGCTCAAGAAGGTTGCAAAGCAGACCCTGTGTTTGCCATATGGGACCTTGACCTCGGTGTGAAGCAAAAGAAATCTGAAGATGGAGAAGATACCAAGAAGCTCAAGGCGATGTCGTCAGCAAGAAGGGGCTTCGGTGGGGATCCATGGTGGACGGCCCTGGACTACTCGCTGAACAAAGTCTAAGGTCGAGGAGAGGCAGAAGAAAAGGAGTAGAAGCGTCAAATCTTCACTACTGAAATGCCTTCTTTTTCCGTTGTTTCTTCGGTTACTTTGCAGTAGTTCTCTTCATTTTCAGCCGGTTGATGGCGTTGTAATCGGTCTGAGTCCAGGTGGACACTTTTCTGGCTTCCGTTTTATGCACTGAACATTGTAAAAACTGGTAGTCTTTTTAAGCAATTGAAAAGGCCGGGGTTGCGGCCCTTGAGAACTAAAAAAAATAGATAAAAATTCTTCGAGAACAAAACAGGAAGCAATGACGCCCACGATATATACTTGTCTAAAGCAGTATAATATCTGAACAAATCCTTGTTCGGCAGCAGGAGGCATATTATCTGTTCAAAAAAATCATCAAGACATATCACCAAGATCGATATGGGCCGCGCATCTAGCTCGAGCTGCTGCTTCGCAGCTTCCTCTTGTGCGTCGGCCGCAGCTGTCTCTTGCTTGGATGCGGACAACGCTTGGTGAAGAAATTGCAAGGTACCATAACAGACGCACCCAAACCGAGGTAGGTGTCAACACGTCCAAACCACTGGAGCCTCTTGGCGCGCATGTCAAAGCAGGCAAGGTAATCACCAGCAACCTGAGCCCTCTTCCTCCGCAGCATGTTGGGCAGCAGGAGGCAGAGGATGCCGTCAGGCAGCAGGATGGGGTACTGGGGCCGCACCCCCCTGAGCTCGGCGGCGTCCATGAAGTGCACCTGCTCCAAGAGCTTCTTCAAGGGGCAAGGGAAGCCCCCCTCCTCCTTCCACGACTGCTGGTCCAGGTCCAGAGCCCACATCCTCACCATCCGATTCCGATCGCCATGGCGTGACCTCGAGCGGGGGTCGATGCAGACGAACTTGATGGAGCCGTCAATGCAGGCCATGGTCCGTCTATACCTCCCTGACTCCGTGTCCCTATGCGCTAGGTACCCTTGCGGGAGGTTGATGAAGTGCTGCTCCACGACGGAGTGGTCGTCCGGGCGGGCGCGCACGTCGCAGCTCACGAGGCCCTGCCAGAGATCGACCCAGAAGACCCTGCCTTCGGACGAGAACATCACGTCCACCATGAAGGCGTAAGGAAGGCCCGGGAAACGCCGGAGCATGACCCGCCACATGCCGGTGTTGCCGTCGTCGTCAGAATCAGACCCTGGTGGGTTCGCCGCCCTCCCCGCCGGCGTGCACACGCAGAGGCGGTCGCCGTCGACGACCCGGATCCGGAACGTGCGCGCCATGACGACCAGCTCGTGGTCCCGGCCGGCGCCGGTGAAGCAGGGGACGGGCGCCGCCGTGTACGACGGCAGGAAGTCGTTCGGTATGAACGGGACCATGTAGACCGACGCGTCGGTGGAGTCGTAGACGAGGCAGTAGACGCGCTCGTTGTAGGCCGTGCGGCGGAAGGCCACGACGAGGATGAGGAGTTGCTCGGTTGCGAGCTTTACGACGCCCAAGGTGTCCACCCCGCGGCGGGGGACGCCGAGATCCGCCGCGACGCTTCGGAGCGCCTCCTCGCTCAGGTGGACGGAGATGGAGGTGGTGAGATCAGGGTAGTTGACGCGGCGCACGTACAGCTTCAGGCCGTCCAGCAGGCCCTGCCCGTGCTTCCCGCATCCGTAGGCCGTCTTGCTGGAGCAGTCGATGTGTTGCCACTCCTCCCCCGGTGCGACGGCAGGTTCGTCGACAACCAGGGTACCCTCCAGAACCATGAAAGCCGCCGGATCCATAGCTCAAGCGCTGTGCGAGGGAGGGGAACGAGGATCAAGTGGGGAGGATCTCGAATCGATCGGCGCGATGGCGGAATAAATAGATGGGAACCCTAGTTAGACAGTTTGGGGGAACAAGTAAGAACTGTTTTACATGGGATGGGAACAAGGAGAAACTCATAAGCAAGGTAACTGATCGGAATCGGAATACAACTCATTGGATACGTGTAAGGAGTTCTACACGCCCATGGAGCGCCTCAGGCTCATCTCTTCTTTATGTGATGGAGGAATACTTGAACCGGCTGCAGGGACTGATTGATGCTCGGCTCCTTTTCGGCTCTTGGTCACAAAAAGGGCAGATCAGGGTGCATGGCCAGTTTCTTTGTTCCATTTTGTGAGCTGTTATTCGCTTGGAATAGGAGCCAAGTGAAGAATTTATGTTTCCCTTTTCTGCATGAGCATGCTGCAGGGTTTTGCCATCAAAAGTGTTGCAAGACCCTGGAACTGAATGAGATAGGCTGATTTAGTACTATATTTGCCGTCTTGTGTCCACTCCATGTAACAGTGTCAGGTGCTCAGGTGAACTGAATGTTCTAAACCATGTCCCAAAGCTTGATGAATTCTGCCATCTGCTCAATTGTAAGCCATGTAAGTGGCCAAGCGGGAGTAGTTAGTAGCTTAATGGTAGCCTGGGTAGGTATTGCACCAATAAGTTTTTTTTAACGAACTGGCACTGGCTGCAGTGCGGGCCCTGAGGTTTTGAGGTCCCTCGGGCAAACTTGTCACGACGGTCCCTCTAGAGCCTAGACCATATATAAAATCTTATATAATATATATGCATTAAATTTTCTTGCAAAGGATAAACAAATCTATTAATATATTGTTAAATTCTAACACTTAAATTAGATGAAAAATACCACTATATAAGTAGTAGAAGTCCAGAATACTATACAACACATATAATTAATTTGGTCATTTGGATTAAGGAACGTACGAACAAGAGAAAGTGGAAAATAAATACCCTAGGGTATGTTCTGTCTTATTGTGATCGGACTGCGCTAATCGGTGGACGGGCAGACGTCTTGTTGTCGTGGAGGTGGAGTGGAGCCGCGCCTGCCCTGGACTCAGACGGTTGTACGCCTTCACGTCTGTCTTGCCGCCGCCGTCAGGCGTCAGTCCATGACTCCGGGAGTCGCGAAGTCGCGATCAGAGCGATGCGAGCCACGAGCGCGACGGTTCTGCTGCTCCTAGAGATTCCACGACGTGGAGAAAGAAAACAAAAGGCCGCATGATAGACTGCGTATAGGGCTGGACTCTGGAGGTTTACATACATAGATTTGGGCCCCTTCCTCACCTGGGTCCTCGGCCGTCGCCCCTCCTGCCCTACCCCTAGGGTCGGCACTAACTGGATGTGCATGTTTCTATTAAACAATTAAATGCCATCTTGTTTTGGAATGCTTGTTGGCCATCGAAAATTTAGATTTCATACTTGTGACGATGTGACAAGATAGACTCAACTAATAAATGATATAGTACAAAGATACTCCCTTCATATTGAAAAGGAAGTCGTTTTGGACAAGGTTTGGGTCAAACATTTGGAATATAAATCATGAATAACTTTTAAATTATTGAGTTTGAAAATATGAAAATTATATAAATAGATTTATCTTGGAAAATACTTTCATAAAAGTATACATATATCACTTTTTGATAAATATTTGTATAAAAATAAGAGGTCAAAGTTGTACTTTGAAAACCGTGTCGCTGTCCAAAACAACTTCCTTTTCAATATGGAAATAAGAGGTCAAAATTGTCAACCATACATACACGAATTAATTTGTGCACTTAGTCACTGGGGCTCTAAATAATGAACTGAAGATACTAGTAGAGGCTTTTGCAGTCTTTGCATGGTAGTTTAGTGAATTTTCTAATAATAATAAAGCAATTTGACCTACTAACAAACTAATTTAATGAGTATGCATGCCTTAATTGCCTATTGGTAAACAAAAATGACATAAGCGTTACAGTAGGGACACTTCAACCATCATATGGTACAACTATATTGTACTTTGATACTAATAGTAATTCATTTCTCCGTCAGGCTTGAATGCAGAAAGAGTTTTTTAGGACTTTGTACTAGTAGCAGAAGATAAGGAGGCCCTGACTAATTCCAGTGTCGTATTTGGATGTGATAGCCATCAGAAAATTCTAGCCCCGGATTTCGGACTATCTTGCCACCCCCAAGACTTTTCCACCTGAAATTATGTGAAAGAAAAAGGGCGGTAACATATGCACTTAAATGTAAATGAATGTCTTTTTTTTATTGAGTTCTGAGTTCTGACTCCCAGATGAACTAATAAGTTTGTGAAAACTATACCTGTATCTAGTGACAAGGAAATGGAGGAAAATAGACATTTGCAGCTTGCTGAAGTCTGCTCCAACACAGGATCTGAGGCCGCCTCCGAATGCCATGAAGTGTCTTGACCCACGGTCTATCTCTGGTTTATCCTGTATGTGGACATGTCCAAAAACAATTTTACCAGATATATCACTACATGCATGTGTGTATCCGCATATGTACATGGACTACTGAATCCACAAACCTTGAATCTTGTAGGGTTAAAGATGAGAGGATCTGGGTAAATGACTGGGTTCAAGTGCACTGCTGGAGGACAGACCATCACTCCCCATCCTGCTGGAATTGTGAAGCCTGTCAAAGGGATTAGAAAAGTATTCAGTTTGAGCACGTCTAATTTTCCAGACGATTTGATTAGTCATCGAAAGCACTTTAAAGTAACTGTATAAGCTATTGTGTTTGGTTTTAGAGTGCCATCAGTTTGCTGGAACAGATAGGACGACACGTGTAAATGATAGCTTCACCTTTGAACCGTATATCTTTCAGTGCCTTTCTGAAGATGCCAGGCGCAATATTGGCTAATCGGACAGTCTCGTTGATGACCTATCAAAATAGTGTGGATCTTCCTGTTATTGTTGTTTCTTAAATATTAGTTTTGTTCCATTTTAAAATGTTTGAGAGCAAATTAAACATGCATGGAGTTCATAGTGCACGCAGGTGCAGGTCAACCAATTGTTCCAGTTTTACTTGTTCTTAACCGCAGGTGCAGGTCAGTAATTTTTGTCCTAGCCGATCGACAACCTGGGACGTGAACGTCATAGACTTGTACTCCATCCATGTGATTCCATCAGATCCATGGCCTGCCTTACGGTCATTCAGAATCGTTTCATGCTCCACCTGCATCATATTTCGTATCCAAGCCGAAATTAAATGGCAGAGGCATGATTAGTGCCTATCAAATTAAGGTTGTCTGTATGTTCCTGACCGTGAGCTCTTCCAGGACGCGAGGGTGGTCTGCGAGCAGCTTGACGGCCAGAGTGAGCGCCAGCGACGTCGTGTGGAAGCTGGCGAACAGGAGCACGAACATCAGGTCGAGTGCCATCCTGTCCGTCACGAGCGGCCTCTCCTTCGTCATCTCCAGGATGATGAGGTCCAAGAAGTCGCCATGGCGACGTGTCGTTTCCATGGCGCCTGCTTCTCCTGCTCCGGGCACCCGTACCCATCTCTTCCTCTCCTCTAGCACTTCCTGCAGCACCTCCATTGCGCTCTGCCGGCCCTGAAAGTGACATGTTGACAGACAAAAAAAAGAGGGGGGTGGGGGGGGGGGGGGGGGGGTGGGTTTGGCAAGCTTGTGCTTAATTCGATCGTGATCTGGACAGAGCATAGTGCAGCGAGTTGCAATATGCACCCACCTTCATGCATGAGTAGTATGCTGTTCCTGGCAAATACAGAGGGAACGAGATGAGCCCTCGGACGAAGTCGAAGAAGCTCTTCCTCAGAATCTTGGACCTCGACGGCTCCAAGCCCAGCAGCTTGTTCGCTGAAAGATCAAACACCATCTACGCGCGCAGACATGCAGCAATAATCACAACAATGGCACAGCCTGCTGGCACACAGACGAAATTGTTGCTTGCATGCGTACCGTGGAGATGACCTCTTTCAGGTCGACGGCCGGCAGGGTGGACCAGGTGCAGAGGGCGCTGCTGACGGCGTGCTCGACGTCGCGGAGCATGGACGACGACTCCCTGAGGCTCTCCGGGCCGAAGTAGCGGAGCACCATGTTCTTGAGGTGCTTGAACGTGGCTCCCTGCTGCTCGCCGACGTTGTCCCTGCCGAGGATCTCCACGAAGGAGTCCGGGTACCAGCTCTGGAACAGCTGCCCCTCCTGCTGGAACACCATGTAGTTGAGCTCCTCGTCCGCGGAGACCACCACCGGGTGGCCCACTAGGCTCGTCTTGAATATCGGGCCGTACCTAGCTTTCAGATTCAGAATAGTCCGGCCCATAATGTTCCAGTTTAATAAGGCCTCGGCCCAAGCCCAAATCGAGGCGTACCTTTCCAGCCTGTGCCGGACGAAGCGCGGGACGTCCAGGGAAGCTTCAGGGGAGAAGAACTGCAGCGTCTCTCCGACGAGCGGCAGGCCCATGGAGCCCGGCGGGAGGCGGCCGCTGCATCGAGGGTTCCTCCACCTGTGCACCGCGTACAGCAGCAGCAGCATGAGGAGCACGAAGGCCGCCAAGCCGGAGAGCCGCATGATGTGGTACCCGCACATCTTCGAGATCGGGCGATTATGGGAAAACTCGCGTCACGCAGCTATCATGTTTCGTTCGTGCATTCAGAAGCTGGCAAAGAGACACTGCATCGAAATTTAAAAAGACCACGGGCTTCCTCAGCTTGCAAGTTTAGTGTGTAAAGAATATGGCCCGGCCGGAATTTGACCGTGGTTTTTGGTGAATATGGCAACGTAAAGGGTGTGGAGACTAGTGGTCGCTGGATCTGTTACAGTTGGTAGATTCGAGTGGTTCTTTAAGATAGTTTCGAATGTTCCATCATTCAGTGGTTGAAACTTGAGTGATCGGTTTCCTCCTTTTCCGAAAATTTGTCAGCCATGCATTGGTCTTAAAATAAACTAATATTGTAATTAAAGGTTTTTATCTTATTAATTGTGATGATTTAGAGTTTGTTTGTTTGCCGTGAGATATTGTGAATTGTAATTGTGATTTAGAGCTATGGAAAAAGCTGTTGCAAACTTTAACAGTAATGCTTCAATTTCGATGGCTAGTTTTGCCTTTTTCCATGATCCCAGGGTTGCCTTCTCTCATCAAATGTCGATAACAAGACCATGGTCCCCTCTCTTGGATCTCCTCGTGCTCCTTTTTGCCAGCCCTCCCTCCCCCTCACTGAGCATTGTCAGGCGTCAATTGGGTCCTTGATGTGCTTCTAAGATAATGTAAGAGTTCATGATTGTCATCTGTCTAAACTAACTCGAAGCTTAACAGTCGTTCGCCTCTTGGTTGTGTAGCCGTCGGTGGAACATGACGTGCAAAACTAAAGCTTACCTATGGGATGATCGGCTAGCGCGAGTTGACAAGAGCATTTCTAGTTTGCCACATTTCTGGTGCTCTGTAATAGCTATCACTTTGTACTTTTAGCACTAACACAAATTAAACCCAAAGGTGTGTTTGTAACCAAATGGCTATTTAAGAGCCAATCATCAATATACCATCTTAGGTGGGGGATTCTCTCCCCTCCCATTGATTTATTAAAAAAAAACTAATATTTTGCAGCTCAAAATATATAGCAACTAAGCAAGAAAGGTAAGAGTGGGCGACAACTGACCAAGTAGCGGTAGAGAAGCGTGAGAGGGAAGAAAGAATATTTGCTCTATGCATATAGTTATACCGAACCTCTTTGGTTGTCCGGTAAACCTCACCTTGGAAGAAGTTTTTAACTCCTTATTTAAAGTAAAAATAGTGAAATTTATAGTAAATGGTGAGTGTGCCCCTCATTACCACCCGTTGTAACTGTACTGGGCGATTATGCTGGTAACCAGAATCAGCGAACCATCACCGGCTCCAGCTGGCTGATCCGAATGTTTGTTCTTTCCGTAGGATTCTCCTGTCCTGCCTGGTCCTGGACTCCTGGTCCTATCGGCAGCCTTTCTAGCGGTCGTTGGAACAGCAGTGCACCCGGATGCCCAGAAAGCTATCTGTATATCCGTGGACCGTGGTACTGGCGTAGTTGCAAAAGCTGCGTTTTCTCATCATCCCCACACGAGCCTCAGCATAGGCATAGGACAATCAACTGAACTTTTGTTGAAAAGACAAAACACTGAATTTTCCCTTACAGTCCTGCTTCGTCTCAGGGTACGTTGCAGTAGGCAGTGTATCGTATCATGGTAAGAGATGAGATACCATGGCTGAAAACCTACAAATCGTACCGCTACACTTGTGTAAGCAGAAAAGCCAAGCTGCATGATTATTTTTCATGTGCATCACTAATGACTTCCTCTCTTAGATCCTTTTGGACAGCTGTCTCTGACAGAGATTCATAACCACTGCTAGCACCCTAAGTACTAGATTCTGGCAATTCTTCAACCACTAACCTGCAGCTACATGCAGATCTTAGCGAGGTCATCATTCCAATCCAAAACTCCATTATGCAGCGTTAGGTGAACTTAGCACCTCAGCTAGCTACAACTCGGTACACTTCACTGCAGTCCAGAGGGAGAAAAAAAAATCATACTAGCGGCAGCGGGCTGCGGGCCTCATGCCATTTTCATGTTCTTGTTCTTCTGTGTCGTGTCTCTGTCAGTTTTGATTCGGTACGCAGCCCATTGGACCGTTTGTGCTTGTTTGTCCTTTTGCTCCTCGTGCCCGGGACCAATCCACTCTTGGGCAGTTGCACCGCTTCACTAGTGTACTCCAGTGTGCATGCCAGTTGACAGTGGAGTGTGGAGACGGATAGACGATAGCCCGTCGCTATTTTTGAAAGGGTAGTACGTGTCCTGTCCCCATCCCCACTCTATTATTTCTGAGTCAGGCTCAGCCTCAGGCCAGCGGCTAATTACTGTGCCTGCATTATTCATTCTTCTGACTGAGACCATAATTCCGGCAACTGATGCACTCAAAGCATGATGCCAGCTCTGCTAAAGTTTGTCCTGCCAGAAAACATTAATCACTTGGTGTTGGCTATTGAGGCCAGTAGACAGAACATACAGGGCGTGACAGTGACAATTTTGTGCTGTATTTGCGCAAAAATCGCTTTCTGATGCTGATGGGAGTCAAGAGGTTTGGACTGTTTCGTCATTTTTTCCCCAGCATATCTGACGGTACAGTCAGAATTTGTGACATTTTCCTTGGCTTGTCTTCTTCTTGTACCTTTCGGCACCGACACATACGCCGGCAGAAAATAATGGGGAGACGCAGAACATGTGACCATTCACCATTGATGCGTTTGGTGTGCAGAGCCAAACTTGCAACCAATTAATGGTCAAATCAGAACGTTTAGTTGGCATACAGTTGCACGCTTTGCTCGCGAAGAAATACCGTGGGTGCATTCTGCACAGCCAGTGAGCTTTCCATGATCAGAATTCAGAACAAGTTCAGAACAGTTAGACGATAGGTAGGCCAGCCTGATTCTGTACATTGCATGTTAAAGAAAAACTGTTCAAAGAAACTCCACCAGATTCTGAGCAACTCATGGGATGATTACTCCTAGTTTAGATTTCTATGAAAGGGATCCCATATCATCATCATAACAATGTGCACCCGGAGAGAAAAATGATCCCAATATTGTACTTTCTATATACCCACTTTGCACAATGTCTGTTTTTTAATGTCAAAATCTGTGCTGGGTTTCCCTCTTATATCTTAACAAGGAGATTATATCTCCATTATTATGTAAACTATCCCCCCAAAATGAATACCCAAGAAGAAAATAGAAAACAAACTCCACCAGATTCACATGGCAAATGGTGAGACAGTCACAAGATTTGCCGATCATGTCAAGAATCATTCTAACTCTTTTATTCCATGTTATTGCTATTGTTTGTCATCCTCGAGCGTCCAGTATGTCTTCACAACAAGGAGGAGCTTCTCGCGGACGAGCGGACCATCTTCGTGATCCACGATCTGGCTATTCCATCTCATCCCGTCCGTGATGCTCTTTATCTTCACTAACAGGTCCACATCATCTCTGATGATGACCGTGCCCTCTGGCCTCAGAATTCTGTCCATTTCGAGCAGAATGTTCTCTGCCTCACATCTTGCAAAGCAGAGGACGAATTGTCAGGATAAAATGTTATCTTGAAAAATGAAATAATTGCCGCAATGCAATTGTTAGCTCCTAGATTAGAAGTTCATGGGAATATACTGTATTCAGATAAAGCAGCATAACAGAGGTTATTAAATTGTGGCAGGACAAATTTTTGCTAAAATAGATAGAGAACAAGAGCTCTAACAACTATCTAAATAGGACAGATTCTACATTTCTGCAATGTCAGACTGAATTCTAAAGCAATATGTTTTTACCTGCCATTGTACAGTGTGAACACTGAATCTGCATGAATGAGGTCGTAGGTCCGGGGATAAGTGGACATGCCCTCACACCTGCAGTGAATTCAGATAGATATTTCAGATCAGGTACAAACCAATATATAACCATCTACCACGGAGGAGCCATGTTTGCAGTACGAATATGTACCAGTCCTGGTAGCTCCCGATGAGGCCACGCTCGTATATAACCCCAAGGGTTGTTGAGTTCCCCACAGTAGGGACCATGTTCATGACCCACAAGGGGTCATTCACCAATGCCGCAGCGAAGCCGCCAAATTTTGCATTCATATCAAGTAAGTTGCGGTACCGGCCTTTCTGGCCAAGTTGAGCAATCACGGACTTGTAGTGCCTAACTCTCTTCTTCCATAACTCAGTATCTTCCACAAACATCTCTTCCGTGACCCCCTCAATGCTGCCACTGGCAATCCTGGGTGGCACTGCAGTGAGCCTCTCCGGCCATTTCTTCAACGCACCACCGGCAACCTCCTTTAAGTCACTGACTTCTGGAAGTGGAGTTATACAGGCCTCCATCTTGTCATACCTAAAATCAAAATCAATCAGATGAATATGGGGTTAGTGATTTACCATAGAGTACCATGAGTGGAACTGAAAATGGTTAGCAAGGTGCTGTGTGTACCAGGCAGCATCTGGGTTTTGCTTAGAACAGAAGGGTGGGGACTTGATAACTTTGTGCATGGCCTTGCAATGAATGTGATTAGTAGGCTTCTGCCAGATTGCAATGTCACCCTCCTCCTTGATCTTCTTCCAGCAGAGGCTCCTGGCAACTGCTTCAATGGCTTTCTGCTCTGCATCCAGGTCTTCTTTAGTCCTAGCCCACCCCTTAAAGTGTTTCTTCCAGTTGATTGGTGGTCCAGACAAAATCCAATAACCTCCAGGCCTCAGGATACGATCAACCTCTATCAAGTACAGTCCATCTGCACATACATGAGAACATGAAGTGATGAGCAATCAGCTGAAGATACTGAATGCTTGTATTGGGGGGCGATAGTAATTCAACACACCAAAAAGCTGCCACGGGATGAGGCAACGAGAGCAATGCGCCATGTCAAAGGAGCGAGCCGGATAGGTGAGCCGATTGGAGGCGAGGACTCCAATCATCGCCGGCACACCACGCTCTAGTGCAAACTGAACCTGCGCCTCGTGGGAGTCTCGCGGGGCGAAGGACATGGCAAGGATGTTGCGCGACAGCAAGTAGGCTCCCCAGCTCGCCACCTGCACAAAGCAGCAAAATGGGCCTGATCATCAGTAAGAAATTCAGTTACCACACAGGTTAAGTAGTTCCTAAATCAAGGAGCACCGTAATAGAAAAAAATCGCTATTACTGCAGATCCTATGCATGGAACAATCAGATCAAAATGCCAAGGTCAAGTTGGCAACGATCACAACTATTTGGCGTGGTATCCTGCACAATAACACTGCATAAAAGGCGACCCATTACAAGGACACCACAGGCCAGCGGCATAAACAACAGATACTACATCCTGACATCCAATCAAGAATTCGATTGCAAATATATGGCTGAATGAAGTTGCTGTGCGTGGGATACTGCTGCATAGAAAAGGACAAGCACGTATAGATAGATATAATTGACAGCAGCATTATTGCAGAGATTTCAGATCAGCAGTGACCCGGCTCAATCTGTCACAGGAAACAGCGCGTGACAGTTCACTGCAGCTTGACTACCGTTACGAAGTGAAGGCCCGTTCGCAGACACAAAGCCTCTTATCGGGTCGGTGCACGAGGTTTACATGTGCTAGACCCGTTGGCCCAAAACCCTCTGACCCGAGAAGGGACTGGAAACTTCCGACAGCCGCAAAAGCTAGCAAACGCCATTCCCCGACTGCCGAGATCTCCGATTGCTATTCTCTGACTGAAATTGACCTCGAATTTGTGCGGGCCTTCACAGGGCATTCTCGCGTGCACGTGATCATTTCGTGTAGGATTGCGATCGAAGTGGCTTACCCCGCAGCCGGTGTCGAGGGCGGTGCGGATGGATCCGTCGTGGAGGGGGATAAGCTTGCCGATGTCGTCGATGTAGGCGCCGGCGCCGCGCGGGAACATGGTGCCGCCCCCGGGGAATCGGAACTTGTCGCCGTCGACGCGGATCCAGTTCTGCACCGCCTTCTCGACGCTGAGCTCCTTGTGCGGCACGTTGGCGAACCAGGCGACGTCGCGGCTGGCGGGCCACGGGAACGGGTTGCGGTATCCCCGGGGCGCCGGGACGAGGCACCGGAGGCGCTCGCCGTCGTCCGCGGGGCAGTGGCGCTCCCGGTACACGAGGCGGTCGCGGGAGAAGCGCAGGGAGCGCTCCACGTCCTCGCAGGGCGTGTACTCGGAGTACTTGGCGGGGCACGCCTCGAAGCGGCGCTGGCGGAGCGCGGCGTCCGCCTCCATCCCCTCCGCCGTGTGGTGCGCCGCGAAGTCGAGCGGCCCCGTGGCCGCGGGGGGAGACGAGGTGGCGGTGGGCGTCAGGGCGGGGGTGGCGCAGGAGACGGCGGTGGCGA
Organism: Themeda triandra; assembly: GCA_018135685.1. Taxonomy (NCBI): domain Eukaryota; kingdom Viridiplantae; phylum Streptophyta; class Magnoliopsida; order Poales; family Poaceae; genus Themeda; species Themeda triandra. Next base: position 2,752,036 of record JAENPR010000007.1, on the reverse strand, counting down.
TGGAGACCAAGGAGGAGACGCCGCCGGGGGTGGTGGGCCCCGCGGAGAAGCCGCCGTGGTGCCAGATGCCGAGGAGGTAGGACACCGAGCAGAGGACCGCGACGGCCGCGAGGTGGAGCAGCGACGGGCGGCGCGCGCCCGCGGCCGCCGACGAGAGGTGCAGCTTCGTGGCGGTCGCGCCCACCGCCATGGCGTTGGCGGCCCTGCTGCTAGTGTGCTACTGGTGGCTTCTCCTTCTCTCCCCGGCCGCCTCCGTCCGCTGCTGGCTGGCTGCTTTTCGTGTGGTGCGCTCACTTAAAGCGCACGGCAGGCGCCTCGGATTGGGGTGCCCGGGCGGGCCGGGATTAGGTGGAGGCAGAGACGGGGGGAGGGCGTGGCCGTGAAAGGGAGGGAGGCGCACCGCATGTGCGTGCGATTTGATTACCACGGGGTGGAGGTGGCGACGGCCGGAGAGGTGGTGTGCGGTGTGCCGTGTGTGTTTTTATGTGGAGGAAGCCAGGCGTCTGCTGGGGTGTAATTTCTGGCATGCAAACGGTCGCGCGATGGGAACACCTGGCCTGGTCCGGGGTTCTCCTGGAAACCACGGCGGCAACTGGAGCGTGGCTGGCGTGGTGTGTTGGGTTTTGGTAAGGCATTGACTCACTGGAGTTACTGTCGGATCTTTTTTGTTGACCATATACATCATCAGATGGCAATGGCAATGGCAATGGCAATGCCAATCTTTGAGTGCTCTCCTTCGGCTTCGGTTTCACATTCATCACAGCTTTTTTTTTTTTTGAGTAATCACATTCATCACAGCTGGATAGAACTCACAGTGCTTTTTTTTTGACTTAGAACTCACAGTGCTTGAACTGCGCCTAGCCATGGTAAAGGTGCCTTGTTTGGTAATCACGGGGATGTGAAAAGGATTTGTGGGGTGATTCTCCCATTTAATAATAAAATACGCGTGCCAGAATCGAAGCTTCAAAAAGGGGTGGATACTGGATCTTACATCGTTAATGTGGTGAGTTACACAGACTATTTCGTGTAGCCAGTAACTTTGCATTTTGCTCAACTTTGATCTGAGCCATGGATAAGTTTCGGCATAGTATATAATAGCGATATACAGTACTATATAGGAACACTATTTACATGAAGAATCCAACGCTCAACCGGGCACATGTCAGGTCGACAAAACTAGTGTAGTCCTAAACACACAGTGGTGCTCGTCTATTTAAAAAGTAGAGCTCACCCCGATTCGAGGATAAGCTCAAATGATGGACCAAAATGTACATGGATTTAAAAATCGAGCTAGGACGGTGGATTGTTTTATAAGTACTACCGAACACTTCGTTTCTAGCAGCAGTGACGGAACTAGGGGGGGGGCGTGCCCCCCCCCCCCCGTCCCGCACGGTAGGTTTACTATTTTTAGTTAAGAAAACTCAATTTTTTACTCATTTTTAGTTAAAAAACTCATTTTTTTTTTCTCATTTTTAATTGAAAAACTATGATTCTAGTTAAAAATAGTGTAATTTTTTAAAAAAACTATTAAAACGTATTATTATGTATATTTTATCATAAGAAAAAATGAGATCACATTCGTTCAATGCACCCTTAATTACGATGATCGCTTTGGTCGTCGCCTAGCAGGTGCAAAGGCCCAACCTGAGGCTATTAGCTCGTGGACTGGCTTTTTATTTTTTTGTCCGTCTAGGCCCGATCCAACAACTTTGGTGTAGTGGAATAGCGCCACGTCCTAGGAGGGCGCGCTGTGACTGCTGGGTCGCCGGCGGAGGCCAGTCTCGGCAGTGGTACACGCGTGGCGGCTCTTGGGGACACTCCACACTTGGAGGGTCAACGTCGCCGGGCGCCGGGTGCGAGAGAGGTGCGACCGCTGACGGCTGACGCGCGTGCAACGAGAAAGGATAATGTGAGCCGTAGCGGCCTGTGCGGGCTGCCCTCTCGGCCGGGCGGCTGGGCGGTCTCAAAACCCGGAAAACAAGGGATTAACCTGGAGTAGCAGCGGACTCCGGCGGCTTTTCTCGTGACAGGACAGTCGTTGTTGGTGACCACCGTGAATCCTGGCCCCGGCCACTCCAAAAGCTTGCCGCCAGCCTGCAACTGCCGTGTCGCCGTGCACGTGCAGTTTGAGGGACAGTCCCCTACCGCTACTGGCGCCTGGCGGTACTGCGAGGGGATACGGTTGATGCCCAAGGGTTCGCAGTAACTAACTAGGACACCGTGGACCGTGGTCGTGGTGAGAACGATGTTTAACAGCTTCAAGTACGCACACTATCGCCACCCTTCAACTGTACGCTCCAAAAGGAACAGCCAAGCAGGTGAAGTACCGTGCCAGAGCACGGTAGGACATGCCAGTCCTGTCCTGGAAGGTTGAGCAGAGAATCCTAAAAAAGCTGGCATGGGGCGCATCGCACGGCCCCGCGGCAGACCACGGGAAATAGATACGGTTGTAGTACTAGTACTAATCCTTTCCTGACTACTAATGCTGTCTGATACTACGTACTACTACTAATCCATCCATCCCGCGCGTCCGGCGTCCATATCGTGCCAAGCTCCACCAGCGTGTACTGGCCTGAATAATGCTGGCACGCTCCTATTTGACTACTTGAGCTATCACTTTTGACCTTCTGTCACATCATCTTTGTGTGAGACTGAAGCAAAGCTTACTCCGTATGTAAACAGAGATTCAGGACTTGCGGATAATTAAGCAATAATTCCGCTACAGAACTCGACTTTACGAGGTGCAAAGAGACTTTACGGTATGCACGAGTACTGTCTCTAGCTCATAATGGTGTTTGCAGTGATCTAGCTCATAGCTTGATTACAGATTTCTCTATCAACGATTCAACGTGGAGGTTAGGTACGTAACAAAAATCAGGGGAAATATAGCATGCTAGGGATCTGACGGCATTGATGCATGAGACGAGACCCATCCACTATTCCTCTCTAGTCCCCATCCTTGTCTATAGAGACTAAAAAACTTCCATCTCCTCTAAGTTTTTTTTTTTTTTCGAGCACGTCCTCAGGGCATCTCTAGTGTATTACCATCATGCTTTCTCTCTCTCTCTCTTTCTCTCTCAACGTGCCCCCTTCCTCTCTTTTCGCGACACAAATTTTTAGTCTACTAGCCAGTGCCCGTGCGCTGCTACGGGTGATAAAACTAATTAATCCAATCTGCTGCCATAAGAAGGGTTTCCAAAACAATGTTGGCACCAATAACAAAGTTACAGCGACACATGATCTATTAATTTGAATCACCGGTATAAGTGGAAATGAAACATTAATCAAACTATATAGCAGTCCAAGGCGTGTATATCAACAAACCGTGAGCCCCTGTCGAAATCAACATGAGGCTAAAAATGTTTGGTAGTGTCACCGTCACTCGCATATGCTGACTGTTTGGGATACAAGACCAAGGGCAAGTGCCTGGTAGTGTCTTTTGTGAGCTCAAAATTGCTCAAGAGGAGACAAATGGTAAGAATTGAAATTAATTACCTGAATAGAGCTAAAAGGCTTTGTCAACAAATCAAAACAAGGGTGCACGAGGTCAGGTAGCACATCTGCAGGAAATTCATGTACGTCTGCCAGCAAGCTAGTACAAGAAGCATTTTGCAACTGTAATTGCCTGCAAACACATGGTCAAGTGCAATTTCTATCAAGGACATGGTGCTTAGAACTCTACCATATAGTGAGCGCATGGTTCAATCTGTTGTTACTGAATTTGAGTGCAGAGAAGTGAATAAGAGGATCTAAACACATGACCACAAAACGATTGCCAGAAATCAAGAGATTCATAATATCATGTCAACAAATACTTTTATGGAGATATCAATGTAATGGATCCTTAGAAGAAAGCTCACTCAAGACACTGTAACAAAACAATTAACTATGGAAGCTTGTCTACTATGGTAAGAAATGCCATAAAGCTAAAACTTCAGGTCTGAGCATCCTATAGATCATATTTTTTCATTATGAAAGGACCTGTTATCACTCTATCTCAACTACTTACAGTAAAAGAAGAATATACACCGGTGAATATTCTAGGTACAATGCTTTTTTAATAAAAAAAGAGGCATTACAGGGTGGTTTATAGAAATTTCTAAGAAACGATTCATTCTAGGTTTCTCTTTTTTAGGAGTAGAGAAATCAGATTGGACCACACATCAAATGTCTGGTTTTAATCATCAATAAAAGAAAAATGGCTAGGTTTTCAAGTGATGTTATTTTCTTTTTCTTCATCAACATGAGGCTAAAACTTAGAACAGATCAGCCATGGTGGTTACATTGACTACTTAAAAGGTATCAATGAATATAAAACAAAAAGATTGCTAGTTTTAATAAGTATGGGCACAAAGTCTTATGGCTAACTTTCAGATAAGCGGATGCTCAGTACTAACTGAAATTCAATGTATAATGCCTTCTGATAATAGGGATAAAAAAACATGGAAAAACACATCCAAGTGGCTAACCTATATCAGAAGCTAGATAGAGTGCAGCTAATGCTATGTCCCATTTCTCCTCAAATTTCAGGTGCAAGTTTCCTCATTCCTGGGGTGTCTTGAACTGGTCCAGGTGCAATTCCATTTACTCTAATGTTGTAATTTCTTCCCCACTCCAGAGCCAATGATCTTGTGTATATCAAGATCTGCCTATAGAAGCCGATCAATCATGAGAAATCAACATACTTCATCGATTTTCTCTTGCATAGCGGTTCAGAGAAGGTCCAAGTACCGTGTTATAAGAGACATGAATTTGGCACCAAACTGCAGTGTATTGTTGCACGTATTGTTGCACTTATGTTAATGATGAGGCCACCAGAAGAAGGACGTCTCCCTGGTCCACCCTTTTTGAGATACTTGAGGGCTTATGTACCCACAGTGTCAATGTCAAGACTGCAGAGATATTGTCACTGCGAACTTCTCTGAAACATAGTATTTAAGTGCCATAGTACAAGAAACTTCAGTTGCATGTAGCCAATAAAAAATTCAGTTCTATGAAGTCTTTTTTCTGATACAAATTTCAGTTGCATGGAGGCTTTTTTCAGATATAAATTTCAGTTGCATGGAGGCCAAGCATCAAACACACCTCAATAAAAACTGTACAGACAGGAACATTAATCCAAATTGTGTATTACTGCTTGAAAATTATTTTTTTGTTGATTAAATTGCACAGCTGAAAGGTAAATTGTTGACCAGCTAATGGATGGTTTCTTTTAACATAGATCGTTCTCTGATTCCAAAAGGTCCAAACAAAAATCATTCAGTTCCGTGCAGGATGGGATCTAAGAATACGGCAACAAGCTCGGTCCCCAATGACAAAGCCACCAAGACTCACCGAGTCGTCGTTGGTGACGGGGAGCACCATGAAGGCGTCGGGAGGAGCTGCACGGAGGTGGCAGCGGCCAGGGATTTGGAGCCTCGTCGGCTGCAACGGTGTTCTCGGCCTCGAGCTCGGGGATGGAGCCGTAGCGCTTGGAGACGGCGTTCAGCGGACTACAGTAAACCGCGCACAACAGCGTCACGCGTGCGCGGCGACGGAGCCGTGAGAGACGGAAGCAGCACCTCCGCGGAGGCCGTTCCTCGTCAGGGTTATACAGTTGAGCGAAGCGGGGCCGCGGCTCCTCTTGCCGGCTGGCCGGCTTGAGGAGGACGAGCAAGATGACGGCGAAGCGCGAGGCGGTGTCTAGACCACGACCGCGACAGAGGTGCGCCCGGGTTGCTGCCGTCGAGTAGGGCGGGTCCCACGCCGGTGTACCCGCCACCATCGCCGCCACAAGAGGAGAAGGCAGAGGCGGCCGCCGTTTCCTGAGCTGGGGGCGTTCGTCGGCGGCAACAGGGGCGCTGGGCGGCGTGGGCGGCTCGGCGGCAACGGAAGCGTTCGATGAAGGCGGCAGAGTGGACGGAGGCGTGTGGGAGACTAAGAGCTGGGAGGAATCGGAGGTGCCTGGTTCAGGAGTGGATTGGTGCGTGCTCGGTCTTGGAGTCGCAGGTGGCCCACCTGTCGGCGCAAACTGGAGCCGAGTGGCTTCACCACGGGGAAGTGAACGGGTCTTCTTTGGTCTTTTTAGGAGTAGAGATTCGTTTCTGTTCCAACCATATACAATAGTTGATTTCCTCCTGACACAGAGAGTTCGGATCTCTTCAGCATCCTTTGTCCGTTTCAAAATTTATGTTAGTCATAGTTTAATTTTGGACAAATCTAGAGCTACTCTTAGTGGTGTCAAAATCAAAGAAAGAATGAGAGAGTATTGCCTCGTGCTAAAGGCAGGCACAGCATTAGCGTAAAGTGCAATCCACGGAGGAAAAATACACTGTGCATTGAACTGTGTCCATGGATGATCTCACTAGCATTCATCCATTCATCAATTTTAAAGTTTTTCTCGATCGGACGACAGCTGGTGTGGTGAGGGTCATTTGTGCTTCAAACATGGATGTGCCTCGTCTGTTTACTACTTGGCCTACTGCCAACAACTACTGCTGACTGGTGGGCAATCAGAGAGGTCAAGAGCACGTGGCTGGTCAGATTGGTCAGGGACACTCACCGGCCGGAGCCAGTACTACACTCCCCTTCCTTCTTGGATCGCGTATCTCTTTTACAGTACTCCCTGCACTCGGGTCTCGAGTACACTGCTGTCTGCTGCAGCCTGCAGGCAGCATTTGGAGGGCTGCGCGAGAGCGTCGGGCACCCACTCGCGTCCGGGTAAAGCAGACCTTTTCACCGGAAAAGACGAGATAAAGGGAGAGCTAGCTCAGCTTGTGCTTGTTCAGTTTTTCTTTTACCCCTGTTCTTGTGCTTGGACTACTCGTGTCATTGGAAGTGCAATCAGTTGTTCTTGACTTTTTTTTTTACCCCTGTTCTTGACATTTTCAGGGTCGCCTTTGGGTGCAAAAGCGACCGCCGCCATGGTCTTTTGCAGGAGTACGTCCTGAACTAGGATTACTGATTGTGCACACCACTTGCCAAAGTCTTCGTTCAGCAGCGTGGTGGTAAGATACTGATTGACTAGAAATGCTCGCGGCGTTGCCGCTTATGGCTATTAGGACCTGTGATATTTTGGACTGCAAATAATTATTTATTGAGAAGTGAATTTAAGATTTATCATTTTTTGCTATATTTATTATGTGGAAATAAATATTAGAAGTATTTATTAAGAGAGAGGTGGATTTCATGAGTTTATGGGAGTTTTATTAATATAATAACGAATCGTTTATTTTATCCTTGGTATGGGCATGTTACGTTTAAAATTTCTTAGCTATTTGATTAACTAAACTAATTCTCTTAATTATTCTAAGAAAACTATGGAGAAATCTAGATCTACATTTAATAAAATTACAGTAGAATATGTTATGTTATATGTTTAGAGTGCAGTGCTAGTTATGTAGAGTTCGACAAACTTGGTTTGGTATTTTTGAAGCTTCAATAAATTTATTCATAAAAGAAAAAGAATAATAGATGGGTTTTTAGAATATTTTTGGGTTTAGTAACTATGCAATTCAGAGGTAGGATGGATGAGATATAAATTTCGTTAGTTTATCAACAAAACACGAATGAGATGAATTCAATAATTATTTTAGATTTTTTGGATGATGAAGAAGGTGTGGAAAATATTTGGATAGGCTCTAAAGTGGTTATAGTTCATTTAGAAAATTTTTGGAAGGAAAAGGCCTTATTTTTTGATCTTCTGCGTATCTTGTTCGTGTGCACGTAGCAATTTTCTTTGATGAACAGTGCGCAAACAGTGCACGTGAAAGCGACCCGCTGAGTGGTTTGAATCGTGTGCGCGTAGCAATTTTCTGATAAATAAGTACATAAACAGTGCCTATAAAAACGACCCGCAGAGTTGTTTGAGCCGTCCTTTCGAGATCCAACGGCCGTGAATTTGCAGGCCACGTGGCCCTCTTCTCTGGCCAGAGAACGGTGCGCGAATCGTTGTTAGAAGATTCGGTGCTCATGATCTGTGGCTCCACGCCACCACAGGTCAATGAGATGAGACACGGTGGTTACTGCTGCATGCATCTTGTAAGATGGTCCTGGACACTTGACCTCTGTCATTAGTTTATTATGAAAGACAATTTAAAATACTCACTTAAATTTTGATATAAATAGCTGTATTTGGTTACCTCACTTAAATTTTAAAATAGCTGTATTTTGATATAAATTTTGGTATTATGAATGACAATAATTTTAAGTAACTCTTTAAGTTTGCATCTAAATTATCCAACCGGAGACAAGTGTATGGAGTATTTGTATTTCTTTTACCCTTTACTTCCCGCTACTAATTCATCCCGCACGAGCACGAGCAGCCATTTTTGCGACTGCTGCTGCGGTGCGCAACTGCTTGATTGCGTTTCCCGGTCCCATGAGGCCGTGACCGATACGTACTGGTAAGGGCAGTCCCAACGTAGACTTTATCACAGAGTCTAAACTTATCTATTATCTCGAACATTGTAAACTTAGAGTCTAAATAAGACTTGGAGTCTTGTTTTTCCTCACTCTTTCTTCAATAAATATCTTCCGCCACATCAAAAATCCATAAATAAGGTGTAATAAATAGTCTTGAACTCTATGATAGAGTGTTGCATTGTGAATGCCCTAATGGCAGTGCAGACCGGCAGGCAGATTGGAGCTGGAGCGCTCGGGAACCAAAATCCTGCTTGCTACTGTACGCCACGGACATCTTGACTTGCGAATATGGCGAGGCAAAGCATCTCTGCACATAGCACATTGATTACGCCGGCCATCCTCTCTTCGTGCATCGAGGCAAGCGGGAAGCGCTCCAAGTCTGACCAGAGGACAACGCACGCATGCACACGGCGAGGATCGCCATTACCGCGCCCAGTCCCAGACCGGCGCACGTCGCACACAGTCTCAACTGCGTATGGACTATGGGCAGGTTCCCTGGAACCGAACGATGCCTCAAAACGCTAGGGAACTGGGGACAGGTGGCGGCCAAAAGCGAAACAATTCTTCCCCGCTTACCACGGAACGGAGCTTGTACGTAGCTTCAGGCCGCCGCAAAGAACAAATCCACTTATCTACAAATGATTTCCTCAAAAAACTTATCTACAAATGAGGATACTTCGGCCTACTGGCTGTTATTACACAGATTGCTCAGCCGAATACGGCCGACCGTCGACGGCCAACGTGTGCCTTCCCGGGCTCCCCTCTTCTCTCCGGTTGTCCCGTGATAGCTCTGGAAACTGGAATGTCTGAATCTGATAGACGCAGTTCAGGGTTCTTTGTGCAGGTGCATGTGTTGCTTCAACTTTTAATACCGAAAAAAAAAATTCTGGCTGTTTTTTTTTTTTTTGAGTAAAACGTTTCATCATCATTCAGAAAAGAGAATGCCACATAGCTGGGCCACCTCGGCAGGCGCACGATTGTGGGCTGGGCTGTCGAGCTACGTACGCTCGTGATTGTGAATGTGGGCTGGGCTGTCCGCTGCATTCCGCAATGATCCCGCATGCATGGCCTGCGAACAGAGATGCACTTAGGCCGAATGCGTATGGCCGAACAGAGATGCACCATGGCTCTTGCATTTGCTGCTTTTTAGTCGGAAACAAACAGAGAAGAAGGGCAGCCGAGCAAAGCCCGTAAATGTTTCTCAAAAGAAAAAAAAAATCCCGTAAATGCGTGACGTTTGCTTCAAAAAATGAATTCGGGTTCTGTTTTCCACTCTCTCTCTCTCTCTTTTTTCCTTCAAAAGAATATAAGATTTTAGAATGTACGCGTACAGCTTAGTGCTAGCAGCTCGACTTCCACTCCTTTTACTGTTTAATAGTCATAGAAGATTTATGTTTTTTGTTGACATTATTGTTGATACTTCCTTTTTAACGATGTGGGTTCAATAACATATTCACATGTCATCCATCCAGCGTCTGCATAGAGACGCCGCCATCGGCCGGCACAAGGCACCATCGGCCGGCCAGCGACGACACCCACGCTCTGACAGGTGGATCCAGTCCACGAGTACTCATTACCGCGGGCCCGGCACCCGCACGCCACCACTGGGTAACTGGGTTGATGCTGTGCAGGGTCCGGGTCCACCAAGACCGTGATTACGCGACGGCAATGGTGGCGAGGCGGCCATTCCAATTTCCAGGCAAAGCGGTGGGCCGCTGCTTCCTTCCTCAGTCCTCACCACTCGGCCTCTTCGAGCTTCGCGAAATCTACCCGATCTGCGCAGCGATCTCCCTCTGCCCCCTGCGCACGAGGTTAGCTTCCTCCTCCGCTTCCTAAGTTCCGGCAGATTCGTTTATTCGAATATGTCTGCGCTCAAAATGTGCCGGGAATGAGATGTGTGCGAGGTGGCGAGCTGCTTTATCTGTGTTTTTTTTTTTTTTTTTTTTTTGAGGAAAATTATCTGTGGCCTGTTGCAACACGGGAGGTTTTCTGGTGTGCATCAGAGGAATTGGGGCATAGATTGCTGGAAGAGATCAGTCTGTTTTTTTTTTCCGTTTCTGACAGGAAGAGATTGATCTGTTTTCTCATGGGAGATGAATCTGTATGTTACCGTAGGATAATCATGTTTAGTGCTGGTCCTTTGGGTCCCGGATTGGAGGATTGGAAAAGGGTCTTGATCTACAGTTGTGGCTTCAGGGGTCGCAGTTGTGGTCTTGTAGCTCATCAGTTGTGAGCTCATAGTTTGAAATTGTGTTCTTGTAGTTGTAGAACAAATGAACAATACTTGTGAGTTTTGAGTCATAAGTTGAAAAAAAAATGCTAGGGAGAGGGATTGTAGGTGATCCGTTTCCACAGTTTTGAGTAAACAGTACAGTGTGATTGCAATGTGGTGCATTTACATGGAACCTGATCAAGCAATATTCTGTGAGCTTCCCTTTCAGGTGCTTGTGAGGATGTTTCTGCTAGGCAACAAAACTGGAAAGAAGAAAGTGTGTGTTGGTTATATGAATGCCCCTCTACCGTATGCCATTGAAGAGAATTACGGTGGGTGCTTCTTTGATGACGACGACGATCTTGCCCAAGTTCTTCAAGATCAGGTTGGGTACTGTTTCCTGTGGTCTTCTTTAATTGGTTGGGCAATGTCCATGTGTTCCCCATATGTGTGCTTCTGATATCGTGGCAAGACTAATGAAACTTAGTCACAATTGTTAACTAATGTTTTGTTTGGAGGAATTGATCCTAACCACTGGTTATGTTGGTACGGTATTGAGTCCTAGATCCATAATGGGTTGGTCAAAAAGTTATAAAATAATCATTACTATTTTGCTGATAATATTCATTCACACATGATTGTCATGTGTAAGATAGACAACTCATAAGTTTCTATTTCACTAGGGCGTTGGAAGTTTGAGTTCTAAGCTCAAAATTAGAATATACAGAATACCATTTTCATGAAATTCGTGAGTGTATTCTTACCTTTTGCTATGTGCTGCTTATGACCATTGCTATCCTTTGTACTGCAACCGTTCAGCGTCATATTGACAAATATGGCCTTCAATTAACTCGCCTGTTCATCCACCTTGTTCAGGAAATATTGTATCAATTAATTCAAGGAAGTAATGGTAGCAGTTCATCTAGAACCCATTCGACTCCAAGTTGTAGCTATGGCCATGATCGGAAGTCAAATGGACAAAAGTCGTCCGGAGATGTAAACTATGAGTTGCAGCTAGCAGTTGATGAAGCTTTAGCTAGAGAGTTGCAAGAAATGGAGGGCAAACTAGCCAACACTTCACTTAATGACAATAATGGTTAGTCGCATACTCTATATTCTTTGGTGTTGGAGTCAATGTGTTTCCCAGATTATGTGCTAATCTGTTGTCTCAAATTACCTGTACAGGAAGAAAGCTAACACCATCTTCAGTGTTTGATAGAGGCAATAGTTCTGCAAGTAGACCTCCTCAGGTAAGCATTTCTGGCAAGTATTTTTGACAATCAATACACACTTCCATTTATTGCCAATTACCAATGTACAGGTAGTGGAGGAGGATGGGATTGATCCAGATAATATGACTTATGAGGTGTGTTTGTTTTGTCTCCTCCCCTCTCTTTTTTGTTTGTTGCTATGCTTCTATAAATGGCATGTGCCAGCTAGCTTTTGGTTCTAATAACTAATACGTTTTGCTAGGAGCATATTCTATTTTATTGCCACCTTATGACTATTGGTATTATAGAGATATATGTTGCCAAGTATTAAAGAAATGGGATTTCCTTTTCTTCAGGAACTGAAACAGTTAGGGGAAGCCATTGGTACCGAAAGCAAAGGGCTACCTGAAAGTGTTATAGCACTCTTGCCAACTTCAACTTACAAAATTGGGATATTCTCAAGAAAGGAAAAACATGATGAGTATGTTTTTTTAGCTGATTAGGATACTGAATTTTCCCTTTTTTTCGCTCAACAATTTTATATATTTGTAAGTGCAGTGGCAATATTGATCAGTTATAATATTTGAAGAATATGGTTTTTAGTTGTTGTTGCTGCATTTGCATCCCATGACACTGCTACCAAGTGTTTATCTATGTTTGTACTCCCTCTGTTCCAATTTATAGGATGTTTTGGCTTTTCTGGATACATAACTTTTATTATGTATCTAGACATATCGTATATCTAGGTGCATAGCAACAGCTATGTACATAGAAAAGCCAAAACGGGACAGTGGGTGGTACTGTAACAACTTGTGCTGTTTAAGTAACAAACCATTTTGACACTCACTTCTCCTTTGTATTTATGCAGATGTGTGATCTGCTGTATGACATACAAGAACCGAGATAGGCTTACTAAATTGCCCTGTGGACATCACTATCATCGGGCTTGTGTTGCTAAATGGTTACAGATCAATAAGGTGAGTTGCCTAGACACACATTCTTTAGTCTTTTAGCATGTACTCCCTCCATTTCAATCTATAGGTTGTTTTGGATCTCTAGATACATAGCGTATATCTAAGTGCATAACAAAAGCTATGTATCTAGAACAACCAAAATTTGGGATGGAGCAGTACATAAGTGTTTTTTTTCCGAACGATGTAGGAGAGCTGCATTGTCATTTCATCAAGTTAGGAAGAACAAAAGAGCAAAGGGCTGGGGAAAAGAAACCCAGTCAAAGTTCAAACTTACATGATCGAGCCTTTTTTTTTTCGATCGAGCCTAAATTGCTAGAGCTAGCAACCCAAGTGAGAGAACACTCCAAGCTTAGATACACCAGAGACTGCATTCGTTCTTAATGGTCTGTAGCAACCTGTGGACATTAGGTAGAGAATCTTCAAACACCAACCCTCGAAGCTCCGCCGTTCAAGCCGGCGCCTCATGTTTAGTGTTTCGTCCGTTCTTTCCTTGGCAACTCGCCAGTTGGATCGACGGAATGTACTCGTAAAACTCTCTTCTTCTTAATGAGGCACATGCAGCGCATGTTTTCGAAAAAAAAAAGAATCTTCAAACACACAAGAACTCCGATGCTTCCAAACCTTACAGGCCACCAGGATGATTAGGAAATTCAGTCCCTTACGCATGCCCTCACTCCCTTGATGGTCTTGTTCCACCAACTAGAGAAACGAGAGGATGTCGATGGAGATGAGTAGTACATAGGTTGGTGGTACAACTTCCATGCTTCTAGAAATCGTTGTAGTTTCTGTGGTTCCTGATCAGTTTACTTCTGTTGGAATTATTTGTTAGGATGAGTGCAGATTTGGTACCCAGGGGCTGGTGTCCTCTTTAGCTAAAATACCATGTCGAAATGTTTTAAAAATCATGTATGTAGTACACATAAAGTTAAGTATACCCACAACAATTCAGTTTGAAATTCATCATAGATATCAAGAACCAAAATAGTCAAGTAGTCAACCCCTGTTCATCATGTGCTGACAGTGACACTTCTTTTTTTTAAAAAAAGAAATCTTAACATCAAAGATGAATTTCTAACTAAATTGTTGCGGCTACACTTAACTTTAGGTGCACTTACATGCATACATGATTTTGCGATGATTTTTGAAACATTGCAACATGGTATTTTAGTGTTACGGCCAAGCAGGGGAAGCATGAGCATGGGACTAAACTGCCGGAGGTCGTAGGAGTGATTGGCCGGCTGTCAAAGCTCTGTGCCTTGCTACCACCGATATATGTTGGAGTATTAGGGGGAGAGATAGAGAGATAGAAGGAAGGATTATTTCATTGCTTAATCCACTCCTATGTCCCAAGGGGACTTACATAGGCCTGTGGTCAACAAGATTTCCAAAATTCCCTCCAATCTAACTAACCCAATCGGTTAAGACGGTATTTACCTTATTAGTCTAACTAGACACCTAGCTTGTTGCCAGCTTGCTTTTGTTGTGGCAGCCATAGGTACGGCCCAACATGACATTTAGCTAACGAGGGTGCCATATAATTTTCAGGAGAGCTGTAGCACGTCATTGTTTTTGTATTCACAGCAAATATGCTTGCCAACTATACTATATATCTTGAGCAGTGACTCGAGGTATCACAGTATTTGTGCGGTACACACACCTAAGAGTAAGAGGCACAATAGACAAGTATTTTTTTTTTTTACAGAATCAGATTTTCATGAGGTTTCGAGGGTAGGTTTGCTTGCGTGCATTCATAGGAGTGAGTATCGCAACTATATTAGGCGCTCTTTAAGTAATTTTTCACTTATCCTGAGAAACATGGTCTCTTCTAAGCCTTTAGTGGCATGCATGACACTGCAGGTATGCCCTGTTTGCAATAAGGAGGTTCTCAGCTAGTAATATCAAACAGTGCAGATTCGTCTGATAACCAGCTCCAGCAACCGTCTGAAGTACTGCGTAGATGTGCATTATTTGTATAAGCATGCTGCATTGTTATTGACAGGTAATGCACTGCATTGCTCAAGGATCATAACATGACCAAATTAGTGATATCTCCAGCAAAAGCAATACGATCTCTGCTTTTGAACTTTGGGTCATTCAGACTTGGTGCACACTACAGTTCTTTCTATCATGCATCCTACATCATGTATATTAGTCGTTCATTTCAGTATCTTTTATCTTTTCTTCATTCATTCAGTATACTGTCTGGAATGTTTGCAACTTGGATTAAAACAGTGACAAACATGGAAATTTAGGCACTGATGGTTTTTAAAAACTAGCAGCCATTGTGTTTAGTAAATGGTCACAATGTTGGAATGCTCTGATGTCCTCGCAGCCAACCATTTTGGACTATGGTTGCAGCACCAATTTATCTTCTTCAGTAAGATCGGTCGTTCCACACTAGGATGATTTCAGGTTCATGGATGGAATTCAAACTTATTGGTCAGTATATGATTTGAAAATGATGGTATTCCATGAGCAAGCAGCCCATGCATGGACAAACTTGTGTGTGTTTCTACGATACTACGTTACTCTCTCCGTCCCAATTCTCGCTTTCCGAGAAGTCAACGTTTTCAAAATACCGTTAATTTTATATTAAAATATATAAATATTTATGTCAAGTAATTAGTATCATTGGAAAGATCTTTAAGTCTAGTTTTTTAATAAATTTATTTAAAAATATAAATATTGCACGTATTTTCTACAAACTTAGTTAAAGTTGAGAAAATTTGACTGGCATGTTTCCCATAACGTTATCCTTTTTGGGACGAAAGGAGTAGTACAAGGCAATGCTTATTATTATAATACTTCAGGAGACAGAAAGTGAGAAAGCACGCCACGAAACCACGCGTGTCACACACTCACACTCATCTGGAAGTTGATGCAACCAACCTAATGACGTAACTGACGCCTTACCATGAACAACAGAAATTGAGCCAAGTACGATTGTACGAAGCTTATTGTAGCTAGCTTTGATTGGTCAGTTTATTGAGAATCCTGACGCTGCTCTTGACAAACTGACATGGGGACCGGATTGTAGACAGAATATTGAGACATGTATTGCAATGACGAAAGCGGTCATTGTCCAGGTGTGGCCCTCAGATCCCGCTAATTTCGTCATTCATGTGCAGCCAATATAGTTACTATTGTTTCTAAGGAATGCAGTAGTAAATGACTTAAGTTTTCCAATTTATATAAGTGGTGACTCATAGCAAGATCTTGTGAAACTTAGGTTTGTGTAGCAAACTGGACTAAGAGGTGATGATGGATCAAGATCCAAACCCAAATAGAGAAGCCCAATTAAAAAGTCTAGAGATTAAAAAAAATCTAACTTTCAATCATGCAAACAACAAGCACAATGCAAAATGACTAAAAAAAAGAACTCAAGGGGTAAGACAGCTGTGTGCATTATGCATAAGAAGATCTTCTTGCAGATCGAGAAAACCCCCGAACCTCTACCCCACTAATACACACAGACACTTTAGCTCCCGTGACACTATACAACAAGGAGATCTTTTCAACGCGCTGATAAACTACGTCTCCTCTGGTCAACAAATCCACCTTCGAGGGGGTTCTAACTCTGGTTGGTTGGGTGCAAAGCGCACAACTAGACCAACGGGGCCAGTGTTCGGTTGGTTGGGTGCAAAGCGCACAACTAGACCAACGGGGCCAGTGTTCGTTTAAAGCAAAATGACTACATCTAATCCAATCTAATTCAGCTCATTTTTTTTAGAATTATTATTGAATCATTTTTTTTTCCTCTCCAAAAAAAAAAATGATTCAATAATAATTCTAAAAAATGATTCGATATTAGTAAACTAAAATAGTTATGTGTGGGTCTGGGTCAAAACCCAAAAGTTAGACTCTGAAATTAAAAAAATTTATGTTCCTACTTCGTGTGAAAATGACTAAAATATGTTGTGAATGACTTAGTATTATAGTCTAGTTAGCTAGTTATCTTTAATCTGAACTTGTTAAACATCAACACTTGCGTAATTGGGAGTGAGATTGTGAGAATGATGAACACAGTGCTTGATGCATCACAAGGATATCACATTGATTTTGATTTTGTCATGCCACTACTCGAATCGCACTGCTTATCTATTCTGTTTAAGAGGTGATGGATAAAATCATTTCATTTCTGAAGCCATAAAAAATGTTCTAGTTTAGAGCTAAATATAGAATTAGCCATGACTATCCAACTGACCAACAGCTCACGTTGTCCAAAAAAAAAAAAAAAAAAAAAGGCCAACACCACCAACTAGCCGAAGACCATGTGAATGGTCGTGGCAGGGAATGTTAAAATAAAACCATGACCTGGAAGTGGATAGAGTTGCCAGAGGCCCACAGGGGATTGGGCCCCTCGGTGCTGACTCGGATCCTCGCCCACGGGCGTTGTCACGAATGATTAGAGACCAGCGCATCGTTGATGCGAAACGTGGAGAGGAGGAAGAGAAGAGAGATGCCTTTCTCAAATTCTCTGCCTAAACACTCGCACTTGCTGACTTGCATCCCTTTTCCAAGCATAAGAATTAGCTGCCCAAAAATGCTTATATATACAATAACTAATTGAAGGAATGTACAATGGGCAAGACATACTAATAAAGCATGGCCATTTTTCCAATTAAATGTAACACCTCAAGTGTTAATTAGCCTAATTGCATCTAATTACATGTGCATAAGCATCTTGGTTTTGGATTATGTCATTGCATTTGATTGTGATTTGAAATTTGAAATTCAAATTCAAATTTGAAAACCTAAATTCAAAAATATTGGGAATTTTGATATGCTTCAAAAAGCAAAGTTGTCATTTTCATTATTGTGAGTAACTTTCATGTTTAAACTTTTTCAAGTTTCAATATGAAATCTTGAGTATTTGAAAAAGTGGAAAAATCCCCTATCGCTACAGTGCCGCGCCCATCCCTCTCCCTGCTCCTCGCCGTCGCCGTGGCCGCCGAGCGCCTTCCCGGGTTGCCCGCGCGACCGGCCGCGTGGACGACGTCGCGAAGCCGCTGGACACCGCCCTGCACCGCCCAAGGCCGAAGCCGGCCATTCCTCTTTCCCTTCTCCTCCATTTTCTCTCCCTCCGCTCCCGTCGGCCGCCATCATCGTCGCCCAAAATTCGCTCCCACCACTCCACCATTCTCCAATTCTTCGCGTCCGCAGCTCCGCCACGAGCCACTCTACCTCCCCGACCCGGTCTTGCTTCGTGCCATCGCGAGGTGAGCCTCCACGCCGCGTTGCCGCCATGGCCGCCATGGCCGCGAGCTCGAGCTCGCCGTCGCAGCGCGCCTCCACCTTCATCCTGTCTCCCTCTCTAGTGTTTTGGAGTCGCCGCCCATATATAGCCTAGGACCGAAACCCTTGTTGGCTCTAGCGCCACCGCGTCGCCGGAACGCCGCTTGCCGCCGGTGCTCCGCGCGCCGCCGCCGCCGTGCACGTCGCCGCGAGTCACCACCACGGCGTCGTGTTTCATTTTCTTCGCACTAGACCCGCCCGAGTGCCCGGGTGCCATGTGCACGCGCGCGCCGGCCGAATCCGGCCAGAACCCGGCAAACCCGCCGCCGCATGCCAACGCCGCCGTCGAGCCGCTGCTCGCACCCGCGCACGCGCGCGTCACACTCGCTGGGCCGGGTGCCGTCGCTCGCCTTTGGGCCAGGCTGGGCCGGCCTGCGTCGCTGGGCCGCCACTCGCGCGAAGCTGCCGCCACTGCTGGGCCGCGCTCGCCGCAGTGGGCCGCTGCTCGCTCGCGCACTGTGCCGCCGCTGCTGGGCCGCGCGCAGGCGCCGCGCCGCGAGCCAAGTGGGCCGAACTAGTGGAATCGGCCCGCGTGCCTGTTTTCCTTTTTAAAAATGTTTTTCAAATTTAGTTTTGAATCAATAGTGCTTGTATTTGCCTATTTTGTATAAAATTTATTCATAGCTCCAAAAATTATGAAAATTTTTGTGTAGCCTTCTCATGAGATGCTTGATCTAGGAAAAATATGAAATCTGATTTTGGGCAATGTTTTGCATGATAATTAATTAGCTCATTTAATTAATAAATGTTTCTTCTTTCAATTTTAATAATTTATTTACTGCTCCAAAAATCCTGAAATTTATTGTGTGACTTAGTTTTTCAGTAAGCAGCTTAAAATAAAATTTTAGGCTTAATTGGGATAATTTTATTTTATGCCTTATTTATGCTTAATTAATTAATTGTTTAATGCTTTAATTAATCTTTAAACTTGATTAATCATTATAGGGATTGTTTGACTTTTTGGATTGAGTGTTGACCCTAGGTCATTACTCTTAATGACCTTTGGCACCTTTACTTAATTGTTTAGCTCATGTTTTTCATGTCAATATGTTAATAGAGGTTATTTTATGTGCTCAATTTAATTCGAGTAAGGTATTAGGTGCAGGTGCTAGATCTTTAACTCCAGATGAGTTGTTATATGTTCAGTTGTATAGATTTGGTAAGTGTGTTAGCTTTTCATAAGCAAAATACAATACCTTGTTTATAGTGATTTGAATATAGCTGGAGGACTCGGTAAACGAGTGTCCAGTGATGTAATCTTATCAACTGGTCATCATTAGCATCATGCCATCATCACTATCCTCACTTATGTATTCGGTATACTTATTCAATGCATATGCATGCAATAGGTGCGCCCGCGGGAGTGACCCTGTTGGAATTCGAGGGAACGTGCCCGCAAGATTCGGAGAATCCTCAGGAGCAGGAGACTCATCCAACCGGTTACGAAGCCGACCAGGACGTGGTTATCGAGTGTCCACGACACGAACCTTCAACGTTCGTGAAAGGCAAGCCCCGGAGCATTTTAACTTCCTAACTTTTATAATTACTAAATGCTTTATGATTGTTGCATTAAGTTCTAGGAATTGAATTGTCACCCTTGCTGCATTTATATCATTCCTTGTCCAGTTATTATCCCTGAAATCCTAATGATATGATACCGTAGCATTTGCTTAGCCATGCTTAAACGGTAGAAGTCGAGTGATTAATAATCACTTGCGAGAAATTAGGATGATGGTTCACGGTTGGCTATATATGCTATCGTGCAAATAACCATGTGTATGTAAATCGAAGGCAAGGCGGAGCGCATGAGCTACATGGTCGGCCAACCTTGTTAGTGAAGCGTGCCGTCGTGCAAATTAATCACACACAAGGAATGGAGCCCATCTTAGTCATGTTGAACAGTGCCTAGCACTTAGGCCGGCTGGATCCGAGGTTATCCGCGCGAAGCCTAGTAGCTCAACTTAGGCCGGATCGCGAAGAGTATCAAGTCTCACCCGCCGACGGGTGTTATAATTCCCGATCCATTGGCATATCCGGCGTGGTATGTCCGTGTGGGAAGTCATGTCCGTAAGTCCGGAGGCGGGTGTTATAATTCCCGACCTCATGGCATGGTGGCGACCCTAAGTGAGGCGCTGTTCGGATCCGTGATTCCCGAGTTGTACGAATGGTGTTCAACGGTTACCCTTAGCGGTGGCTTACCGGGAGTGTGCTAGGAATATTTCCCGACCGGGTTGTAATCGATTCGAATCGCCATCGTCTCCTGGATAGTGAGAAGCTTGACGGGATCATCTCCATACTTGAAAACTTTAAGTTGTTTGGATGGTTGATCACACTTTGCAAGATAGCCGATAATGAACCCGATATGGTTATGTATTTCTCTACTCAATTGCTTGTTTAGCACGGTGCAAACCTAGTTAACGGGTTAATGAAGATTAACTTGATGCTAATAACAACATGTTTACTCTTATCATCTAAAGCTTTTACGCAAAATGAGTAAGCCAACTCCACCTATAAAGCTTTGCATAATCCTTGGAGTCGTTATTTCGTTTCATGTCGGGTAAGTCTTGTTGAGTACAATTGAGTACTCGGGTTTATTCCCTCCCCGTTGCGTATGACATCTTCTATAATGGTTGCCGCAACCTTTGCCTTCTTCCCCGGGAATGAAGACTAGACCATTGGGCATGGTCTCTAGTAGATCTCTTACCTTATATTGCTTTTGTAAGATATGAGCTTGTACTCGGCAATGTAACCCTTAAACTACTGTTTTAGTTTTTAAAACTATGCTTCTTCCGCTACCCTATATTCTCGGTTTGTAATAACTAGAGTGTACTCCGATATTATATAATCTATGTAGATTATTTGTAAAAGATTGTAACAGGTGATGTGGTTATGCCGAATTACTACGATCTTGGTTCGTTGCAAGTTGGTTTGAAATCCTTCGTGATTTCGTTGGACTACCGGGTTTATATAAGACAAAGTATGTGTGTCAACGTATTAGCGGGGACATTTGTACTTAATCTTGTATAAATTGGTCGGTTCTGTGACAGTGGCATCGGAGCATGGTTCAAAGACTAAACACGTCATTTGTGTAATAAAACAAAAGCTTTTGCGAAAACTTAATTTCGAACATAAAGGTTGCCGTGTTCATATCTTTTATGCCCATATAAGGACTTACGGTGTGGCTTAGTAAGGACTAACCCGGGGGAAATTTAAATATTGCATCGACGCCTTGCTAAGGTATGAAGAGTGATAACTTGACCGCACTTGTTACCCTGTGGTCTAATGGTGGTGGTAACCTTCATATATGAATTAGCCATATATGTCGCTAGTGTTAATGTTTGAATCGTCGCCAAGGTAAGGTGAGTTGTGAGAGCATGATCGGACAAACGCCGATCTAGGGAGTGCTTATATGGTACTGAAGTATTCACATGTTCCACACATGTTTATATGAAAGTGCCCCATGTGAGGGTGTTTTCCACCATTCTTGGTGATGCCGACTTCTGACGATGATTCGGGTATCGTGCACCTACATCTATGTATATTGGGAATATGCATAGATGGCGGGGGGGTGCGTAAATTGTGTTACTGTTTTCCTTGTGTGTATATTGGGAATTGTTGGGCTGAAATGAAAATTTCTTGCGGTACACTAACAACGCTCACGCTAGTTCGACTAGTTACGATATATGAGAGAATGTATGTATGCCACCGTTTAGAACGTCAAAATCAAAGTTAGGATTGTGAGGACGTACGGATCGTGCATGCATCATGACATTCATATAATATTTACATTTGTCCTCCCTTATAAAACTTCTTACCTCAAAAGTTTTTAATACGCCGTTTCTCTCAAAATTGTCCTCTTACAAGAAGTTGCATCTCTTGCTTCGGATGGTTTTAATGAAACTCCTCGAGATATAGAACCTTTTAGTTGTTGGTAAAATGTGTTTTCGGATACATCGCGATATGCGACCGGTGATGTTATTGATGACAATGTCTTGTGGAGATTTATGATTGTGCCTCTATTTATTGTTCGAGTTTCTTCTCCAATGAATTCAGTTTGGCATGATTATATAATTTGCCCACACTTTTTGGACATCATCAATACTCACCTTTGTTTGCGCATATCCGAGATGGCTGAAAACCACCATCACGATGAGCACCATGGTCTTCCTCGGCCTCCCACCTCCGCCTACTCCGAGGCGCTTATGCATACCATGGTGGAAAGTCGGCGTCTCATGGGAGAAACGGTTCGTATGTTGGCGAATCGTGGTGGTCGTGATGTCCATCGGGAACCAAATCGTCGAGTAACTTCAAGGATTTCATGGACACCAAGCCTCCTACCTTTGAAGAGACAAAAGAACCACTTCGGCCGATGAATGGCTGAATTACCGTAGAGCAAAGGTTTCGTTTGCTCGGGCTTGCGAGGGCCCGAAAGTGGAGTATGCTTCTTATCTCGCTTCAAGGTTCGGGGTATTTGGTGGGCCAACTATTGGAAGGCATTACACCGCTAATACCAATCTTGTCGGGATCGGTTACGTGAGGTTTTCGAGCACGTTTTATTCCTCCCGGTCTTATGGCTATCAAACATACGGAGTTCATGAGATGACTCAAGACACCAAAACTTTTACGAATATCATCGGGCTTTCAACCATTTGTCTCGTTATGCTCCGAAATGGTTGATACCGAAGCCAAGAAGATTGCTAGTTTCAAGAGGGGACTTGGCCCTAAGTTGATGAAATCTATGGGTAACTCGCAAGTGTACGACTTTTAATGAGTTTGTCAGGTGATACTCTAACTCAAGAGAATAATGACAATATTTATGCTTGCTTCCAAGAGTCGCAAAGAGGGCATATGAAGCGGGAGCTTCTCGGTCTAGGGCTCTGTCATGCCTAGAACTCGAATCGTCCACCCGTTAATATCGATATCGTCCTCCTCGAAGAAACCTCGGTTCAAGACTGGTTATCGCAAAGGTTATACTATTGCTCTTCCCAAGAATACATCCGGGCAAGGCGTTTCAATGTCCCTCCAAGCAATAGGCCATGTTGGAATTGCAACCGGCCCGGGACATTGGGCGAATAATTGTCCCGGCCTAGGAAGATGAATCAAGGGAATGTTCGTCCCGGTAATGTTCATTATACTATCGTTGAAGAGATACCATCCGGTGAGGTTGTCACCGCCGGTAAGTTCCTAGTGAACCAACAACCCGCAGTTGTGCTATTTGATTCGGGTGCTTCACATTCTTTTATGAGCCCTACTTTTGCATCCAAGTTCGATCGGCACATAACTACGTAACTCATGGGGGTTATTGCATTAGTGCCGCTGGGACTCGCGTCTCTACTGATCAGATAGTAAAAGATGTGAGCATTTTAGTTGGGGGTCGAACCTATATTGTGAACCTTATAGTGTTGCCTGGTCTGGGAATCGATGTAATTCTGGGTATGAATTGGATGAGCCAGAATGGAGTTCTTATTGACACTACCACTCGTGTGGTAATGTTGAGAGATCCTATCAATAACGAAGCTTTCTTAGTTGAGCTCCCTCGTGATACCACCATTCGCAATACGGCTAATGCTGCCGAAGCAAAGGCCATTGCCGATATTCTGTGGTTTGTGAGTTTCCGGATGTCTTTCCTGATGACTTGCCTGGATTACCTCCGGAACGTGATGTGGAGTTCAAAATTGAATTAATCCCTGGTACTGCTCCTATTTCTCGAAGACCATATCGAATGCCACCCAATGAGTTGAAAGAGCTTAAAACTCAATTAGGTGAACTTTTGAAGAAGGGTTTCATTCGTTCTAGTTCCTCTGAATGGGGTAGTCCAGTTATCTTTGTAAAGAAGAAGGACCAAACATTGCGCATGTGCGTGGATTATCGCCCGCTCAATGCCGTTACTGTCAAGAATAAGTATCCTCTTCCTCATATTGATATCTTGTTTGATCAACTATCAAAGGCTAAGGTATTCTCCAAGATTGATTTGAGATCGGGATATCACCAAATTAGAATTCGTCCCGAGGATATCACCAAATTAAAATTTTAGGCTTAATTGGGATAATTTTATTTTATGCCTTATTTATGCTTAATTAATTAATTGTTTAATGCTTTAATTAATCTTTAAACTTGATTAATCATTATAGGGATTGTTTGACTTTTTGGATTGAGTGTTGACCCTAGGTCATTACTCTTAATGACCTTTGGCACCTTTACTTAATTGTTTAGCTCATGTTTTTCATGTCAATATGTTAATAGAGGTTATTTTATGTGCTCAATTTAATTCGAGTAAGGTATTAGGTGCAGGTGCTAGATCTTTAACTCAGGATGAGTTGTTATATGTTCGTTGTATAGATTTGGTAAGTGTGTTAGCTTTTCATAAGCAAAATACAATACCTTGTTTATAGTGATTTGAATATAGCCGGAGGACTCGGTAAACGAGTGTCCAGTGATGTAATCTTATCAACTCGGTCATCATTAGCATCATGCCATCATCACTATCCTCACTTATGTATTCGGTATACTTATTCAATGCATATGCATGCAATAGGTGCGCCCGCGGAGTGACCCGTTGGAATTCGAGGAACGTGCCCGCAAGATTCGGAGAATCCTCGGGAGCGGGAGACTCATCCAACCGGTTACTGGCCGACCGGGACGTGGTTATCGAGTGTCCACGACACGAACCTTCAACGTTCGTGAAAGGCAAGCCCCGAGCATTTTAACTTCCTAACTTTTATAATTACTAAATGCTTTATGATTGTTGCATTAAGTTCTAGGAATTGAATTGTCACCCTTGCTGCATTTATATCATTCCTTGTCCAGTTATTATCCCCCGAAATCCTAATGATATGATACCGTAGCATTTGCTTAGCCATGCTTAAACGGTAGAAGTCGAGTGATTAATAATCACTTGCGAGAAATTAGGATGATGGTTCACGGTTGGCTATATATGCTATCGTGCAAATAACCATGTGTATGTAAATCGAAGGCAAGGCGGAGCGCATGAGCTACATGGTCGGCCAACCTTGTTAGTGAAGCGTGCCGTCGTGCAAATTAATCACACACAAGGAATGGAGCCCATCTTAGTCATGTTGAACAGTGCCTAGCACTTAGCTGGCTGGATCTGAGGTTATCCGCCGCGAAGCCTAGTAGCTCAACTTAGGCCGGATCGCGAAGAGTATCAAGTCTCACCCGCCGACAGGTGTTATAATTCCCGATCCATTGGCATATCCGGCGTGGTATGTCCGTGTGGGAAGTCATGTCCGTAAGTCCAGAGGCGGTGTGTTATAATTCCCGACCTCATGGCATGGTGGCGACCCTAAGTGAGGCGCCGTTCGGATCCGTGATTCCCGAGTTGTACGAATGGTGTTCAACGGTTACCCTTAGCGGGCTTACCGGGAGTGTGCTAGGAATATTTCCCAGTGGGTTGTAATCGATTCGAATCGCCATCGTCTCTGGATAGTGAGAAGCTTGACGGGATCATCTCCATACTTGAAAACTTTAAGTTGTTTGGATGGTTGATCACACTTTGCAAGATAGCCGATAATGAACCCGATATGGTTATGTATTTCTCTACTCAATTGCTTGTTTAGCACAAAGTGCAAACCTAGTTAACGAGTTAATGAAGATTAACTTGATGCTAATAATAACATGTTTACTCTTATCATCTAAAGCTTTTACGCAAAATGAGTAAGCCAACTCCACCTATAAAGCTTTGCATAATCCTTGGAGTCGTTATTTCTGTTTCATGTCGGGTAAGTCTTGTTGAGTACAATTGAGTACTCAGGGTTTATTCCCTCCGTTGCGAGATGACATCTTCTATAATGGTTGCTGCAACTATCGCCTTCTTCCCGCCGGAATGAAGACTAGACCATTGGGCATGGTCTCTAGTAGATCTCTTACCTTATATTGCTTTTGTAAGATATGAGCTTGTACTGGCAATGTAACCCTTAAACTACTGTTTTAGTTTTTAAAACTATGCTTCTTCCGCTACCCTATATTCTGGTTTGTAATAACTAGAGTGTACTCCGATATTATATAATCTATGTAGATTATTTGTAAAAGATTGTAACAGGTGATGTGGTTATCTTTGAATTACTACGATCTTGGTTCGTTGCAAGTTGGTTTGAAATCCTTCGTGATTTCGTTGGACTACGGGTTTATATAAGACAAAGTATGTGTGTCAACGTATTAGCGGGGACATTTGTACTTAATCTTGTATAAATTGGTCGGTTCTCAGGATAGCATCGGAGCATGGTTCAGCACTAAACACGTCATTTGTGTAATAAAACAAAAGCTTTTGCGAAAACTTAATTTCGAACATAAAGGTTGCCGGTGTTCATATCTTTTATGCCCATATAAGGACTTACAAAGTGGCTTAGTAAGGACTAACTGGGGGAAATTTAAATATTGCATCGACGCCTTGCTAAGGTATGAAGAGTGATAACTTGACCGCACTTGTTACCCCGTGGTCTAATGGTGGTGGTAACCTTCATATATGAATTAGCCATATATGTCGCTAGTGTTAATGTTTGAATCGTCGCCAAGGTAAGGTGAGTTGTGAGAGCATGATCGGACAAACGCCGATCTAGGGGAGTGCTTATATGGTACTGAAGTATTCACATGTTCCACACATGTTTATATGAAAGTGCCCCATGTGAGGGTGTTTTCCACCATTCTTGGTGATGCCGACTTCTGACGATGATTCGGGTATCGTGCACCTACATCTATGTATATTGGGAATATGCATAGATGGCGGGGGGTGCGTAAATTGTGTTACTGTTTTCCTTGTGTGTATATTGGGAATTGTTGGGCTGAAATGAAAATTTCTTGCAGGTACACTAACAACGCTCACGCTAGTTCGACTAGTTACGATATATGAGAGAATGTATGTATGCCACCGTTTAGAACGTCAAAATCAAAGTTAGGATTGTGAGGACGTACGGATCGTGCATGCATCATGACATTCATATAATATTTACATTTGTCCTCCCTTATAAAACTTCTTACCTCAAAAGTTTTTAATACGCCGTTTCTCTCAAAATTGTCCTCTTACAAGAAGTTGCATCTCTTGCTTCGGATGGTTTTAATGAAACTCCTCGATATAGAACCTTTTAGTTGTTGGTAAAATGTGTTTTCGGATACATCGCGATCTCGCGACCGGTGATGTTATTGATGACAATGTCTTGTGGAGATTTATGATTGTGCCTCTATTTATTGTTCGAGTTTCTTCTCCAATGAATTCAGTTTGGCATGATTATATAATTTGCCCACACTTTTTGGACATCATCAATACTCACCGTTTGCGCATATCCGAGATGGCTGAAAACCACCATCACGGTGAGCACCATGGTCTTCCTCGGCCTCCACCTCCGCCTACTCCGGAGGCGCTTATGCATACCATGGTGGAAAGTCGGCGTCTCATGGGAGAAACAGATTCGTATGTTGGCGAATCGTGGTGGTCGTGATGTCCATCGGGAACCAAATCGTCGAGTAACTTCAAGGATTTCATGGACACCAAGCCTCCTACCTTTGAAGAGACAAAAGAACCACTTCAGGTGATGAATGGCTGAATTCTCGTAGAGCAAAGGTTTCGTTTGCTCGGAAAGCTTCGAGGGCCTGAAAGTGGAGTATGCTTCTTATCTCGCTTCAAGGTTCACGGTATTTGGTGGGCCAACTATTGGAAGGCATTACCCGCTAATACCAATCTTGTCTCGGGATCGCCCGTGAGGTTTTCGAGCACGTTTTATTCCTCCCGGTCTTATGGCTATCAAACATACGGAGTTCATGAGACCGACTCAAGACACCAAAACTTTTATCGAATATCATCGGGCTTTCAACCATTTGTCTCGTTATGCTCCGAAATGGTTGATACTGAAGCCAAGAAGATTGCTAGTTTCAAGAGGGGACTTGGCCCTAAGTTGATGAAATCTATGGGTAACTGCAAGTGTACGACTTTTAATGAGTTTGTCAGTGATACTCTAACTCAAGAGAATAATGACAATATTTATGCTTTGCTTCCAAGAGTCGCAAGAGGGCATATGAAGCGGGAGCTTCTCGGTCTAGGGCTCTGTCATGCCTAGAACTCGAATCGTCCACCCGCTTTAAATATCGATATCGTCCTCCTCGAAGAAACCTCGAGTTCAAGACTCGGTTATCGCAAAGGTTATACTATTGCTCTTCCCAAGAATACATCTGGGCAAGGCGGTTTCAATGTCCCTCCAAGCAATAGGCCATGTTGGAATTGCAACCCCGGGACATTGGGCGAATAATTGTCCCCACCTAGGAAGATGAATCAAGGGAATGTTCGTCCCGGTAATGTTCATTATACTATTGTTGAAGAGATACCATCCGGTGAGGTTGTCACCGCTGGTAAGTTCCTAGTGAACCAACAACCCGCAGTTGTGCTATTTGATTCGGGTGCTTCACATTCTTTTATGAGCCCTACTTTTGCATCCAAGTTCGCGGCACATAACTACGTAACTCATGGGGGTTATTGCATTAGTGCCGCCCGGGACTCGCGTCTCTACTGCGATCGATAGTAAAAGATGTGAGCATTTTAGTTGGGGTCGAACCTATATTGTGAACCTTATAGTGTTGCCTGGTGGGAATCGATGTAATTCGGGTATGAATTGGATGAGCCGAATGGAGTTCTTATTGACACTACCACTCGTGTGGTAATGTTGAGAGATCCTATCAATAACGAAGCTTTCTTAGTTGAGCTCCCTCGTGATACCACCATTCGCAATACGGCTAATCTTTGGGCCAAGCAAAGGCCATTGCTTGATATTCATGTGGTTTGTGAGTTTCCTGATGTCTTTCCCGATGACTTGCTCGGATTACCTCGGACGTGATGTGGAGTTCAAAATTGAATTAATCCTGGTATGCTGCTCCTATTTCTCGAAGACCATATCGAATGCCACCCAATGAGTTGAAAGAGCTTAAAACTCAATTAGGTGAACTTTTGAAGAAGGGTTTCATTCGTTCTAGTTCCTCACGAATGGGGTAGTCCCGTTATCTTTGTAAAGAAGAAGGACCAAACATTGCGCATGTGCGTGGATTATCGCCCGCTCAATGCAGTTCTCGTCAAGAATAAGTATCCTCTTCCTCATATTGATATCTTGTTTGATCAACTATCAAAGGCTAAGGTATTCTCCAAGATTGATTTGAGATCGGGATATCACCAAATTAGAATTCGTCCCGAGGATATTCCCAAATCGCTTTCTCAACCCGCTATGGGTTGTTTGAATATCTTGTCATGTCTTTTGGCTTGACTAATGCTCTGCCCACTTTACATACCT
This sequence comes from Themeda triandra, assembly GCA_018135685.1. Lineage (NCBI taxonomy): Eukaryota > Viridiplantae > Streptophyta > Magnoliopsida > Poales > Poaceae > Themeda > Themeda triandra. Next base: position 2,722,656 of record JAENPR010000007.1, on the reverse strand, counting down.
TATGAACAAGGTATTCATGCCCGAATTAGATAGATTCGTGGTGGTTTTCATTGATGACATTCTTATCTATTCTCAAAATGAAGAAGAGCATGCTGAGCATCTGAGAATTGTCTTGACTCGCTTGCGTGAGCATCAGCTTTATGCTAAGTTCAGCAAGTGTGAGTTTTGGTTGAAGAAGGTACCTTTTCTAGGTCATATATTATCTGAAGATGGAATTTCTGTTGATCCTTCAAAAGTGCAAGAGGTGTTAGACTGGAAAGCTCCGACTTCCGTTCATGAAGTTCGAAGTTTTCTTGGTCTAGCTGGGTATTATCATCGCTTCATTAAGGACTTCTCTAAAATTGCCAAGCCCATGACACGGTTGCTTCAAAAGGATGAAAAATTCCTCTGGACTCGAGTGTGAGAAGGCTTTTGATACTTTGCGGACTTTGTTGACTTCCGCTCCTATCTTAGCTCAACCGGATATCGAGAAGCCTTTTGACATATTTTGTGATGCATCGCACCGGTTTGGGTTGTGTTCTTATGCAAGATGGCCGAGTCATTGCCTATGCCTCGCGTCACTCCGAAAGCACGAAGTCAATTATCCCACTCATGACTTAGAGTTAGCTGCCGTTGTTCATGCTCAAGATATGGAGACATTATCTACTTGGTAATGTATGCAATATCTATACTTGATCATAAAAGCCTCAAATATATCTTCACTCAACCTGAGCTGAACATGCATCAAAGAAGATGGTTGGAGTTGATCAAGGACTATAATCTTCAAGTGCATTATCATCCTGGCAAGGCAAATGTGGTTGCAGATGCCTTAAGCAGGAAGTTTCATTGTCACTCTTTAGTTGTTGAAGACTTTCATATGTCCCGTCTTCTTCATCCTATTGTTCTTCATAATCTCACAGTTGAATGCTCTCTTCGAAACCAAATCATTGAGCTGCAAAAGACCGATAAAAGTGTATTAGGCATCAAGAAAAAGATGAAAGCGCAAGAAACCAAGCATTTTAGAGTTGATGATCAAGAAATTCTCTGGTTTAAGGATAGACTTGTTGTGCCAAACAACAAAGAGCTAAGGAATCAAATTATATCCGAAGCTCATTCTTCTAAGTTGTCCATTCACCCTGGAAGTAGTAAGATGTACCAAGACCTAAAACCTTACTTCTGGTGGCCCAAAATGAAGAAAGAAATTGCAGCCTTTATTGCTCGTTGCGACAATTGTTGTCGTGTTAAGGCGATACACATGAAACCTGGATTGCTTTGCAACCCTTATCTATTCCCCGATTGGAAGTGGGAAGAAATAAGCATGGACTTTATTGTTGGCTTGCCAACCACTCCAAAGGGTTTTGACTCTATCCGGGTGATCATTGATCGTCGACAAAGTCGGCTCATTTCATTCCCGTAAAGACTACTTACCGTCCACACCCGGTATCTTTGAGATTTACCTTGAACAAGTAGTTCGTCTCCATGGTATACCCAAGACTATTATCTCGATAGGGGAACCCAGGTTCTGACTCGTTTCGGCAACGTCTTCAACAAGATCTTGGCACTCAAACACTTCACACGGCTCGGCCTATCACCCGCAAACTTCGGGACAAAGCCGAGCGTGTGAACCAAATTCTAGAAGACATGCTTCGAGCTTGTGTTATATCCCGTAAAGGACCATGGGACAAATGGTTGCCTCTAGCAGAATTTTCTTATAATAATAGTTATCAAGAGAGTATCAAGATGCCTCCCTTCGAAGCCTTGTATGGTCGAAAGTGTAGGACTCCTTTGAATTGGGTAGAAATTGGGGAAAGAATGTATTATGGAAGTGACTTCGTCAAAGATGCCGAAGAGCAAGTCCGGAAAATCCGAGAAAAATATGGAAGCTGCTCAAGCTCGACAAAAGAGTTATGCCGATAAGCGAAGGAAGTCTATTGAGTTCAAGGTGGATGACCATGTATATCTCAAGGTGTCGCCCATGAAAGGTGTGAAACGTTTCGGTGTGAAGCGTAAACTCGCGCCTCGTTATATTGGACCTTATCCAATCATTGAGAAGTGTGGAAAAGTAGCCTATAAACTTCAACTACCTCCTGAAATGGGAACTATCTTTCCAGTCTTTCATGTCTCTCAGTTGAAGAAATGTCTTCGCATCTCGGAAGAAGAAGTTAAAATCGGGGGTATCAAATTACAATCGATCTTTCTTATGAAGAAAAACCAGTGAAGGTTTTGGATGTTATAGAACGGGTGACTCGCAATGAAAGTGGTAAAATTGTTCAAAGTAGTTTGGAGTAATCACGGAGAAAGATGCAACATGGGAACGAGAGGACTATCGAAAAATACTTATCCATCTTTCTATTTCAAATGGTGCGTTTTTCAAAATCTCGGGACGAGATTTTCTTAAGGAAAGGTCAACACCTCAAGTGTTAATTAGCCTAATTGCATCTAATTACATGTGCATAAGCATTTTGGTTTTGGATTATGTCATTGCATTTGATTGTGATGTGAAATTTGAAATTCAAATTCAAATTTGAAAACCTAAATTCAAAAATATTGGGAATTTTGATATGGTTCAAAAAGCAAAGTTGTCATTTTCATTATCTTGAGTAACTTTCATGTTTAAACTTTTTCAAGTTTCAATATGAAATCTTGAGTATTTGAAAAAGTGGAAAATCCCCTATCGCTACAAAGGCCGCGCCCATCCTCTCCTCGCTCCTCGCCGTCGCCGTGGCCGCCGAGCGCCTTCCCGGGTTGCCGCGACCGGCCGCGTGGACGACGCCGCGGCCGCCGGACACCGCCCGCACCGCCCAAGGCCGAAGCCGGCCATTCCTCTTTCCCTTCTCCTCCATTTTCTCTCCCTCCGCTCCCGTCGGCCGCCATCATCGTCGCCCAAAATTCGCTCCCACCACTCCACCATTCTCCAATTCTTCGCGTCCGCGGCCTCCGCCACGAGCCACTCTACCTCCCCGACCCGGTCTTGCTTCGTGCCATCGCGAGGTGAGCCTCCACGCCGCGTTGCCGCCATGGCCGCCATGGCCGCGAGCTCGAGCTCGCCGTCGCCAGCGCGCCTCCACCTTCATCCTGTCTCCCTCTCTAGTGTTTTGGAGTCGCCGCCCATATATAGCCTAGGACCGAAACCCTTGTTGGCTCTAGCGCCACCGCGTCGCCGGAACGCCGCTTGTCGCCGGTGCTCCGCGCGCCGCCGCCGCCGTGCACGTCGCCGCGAGTCACCACCACGGCGTCGTGTTTCATTTTCTTCGCCCTAGACCCGCCCGAGTGCCCGGGTGCCATGTGCACGCGCGCGCCGGCCGAATCCGGCCAGAACCAGGCAAACCCGCCGCCGCATGCCAACGCCGCCGTCGAGCCGCTGCTCGCACCCGCGCACGCGCGCGTCACACTCGCTGGGCCGGGTGCCGTCGCTCGCCTTTGGGCCGCCGGGCCGGGCTCGCGTCGCCGGGCCGCCACTCGCGCGAGCCCGCGCTTGTCGGCCGGGCCGCGCCGCGATGGGCCGCCGCTCGCTCGCGCACCGTGCCGCCGCTGCTGGGCCGCGCGCAGGCGCGCGCCGCGAGCCAAGTGGGCCGAACTAGTGGAATCGGCCCGCGTGCCTGTTTTCCTTTTTAAAAATGATTTTCAAATTTAGTTTTGAATCAATAGTGCTTGTATTTGCCTATTTTGTATAAAATTTATTCATAGCTCCAAAAATTATGAAAATTTTTGTGTAGCCTTCTCATGAGATGCTTGATCTAGGAAAAATATGAAATCTGATTTTGGGCAATGTTTTGCATGATAATTAATTAGCTCATTTAATTAATAAATGTTTCTTCTTTCAATTTTAATAATTTATTTACTGCTCCAAAAATCCTGAAATTTATTGTGTGACTTAGTTTTTCAGTAAGCAGCTTAAAATAAAATTTTAGGCTTAATTGGGATAATTTTATTTTATGCCTTATTTATGCTTAATTAATTAATTGTTTAATGCTTTAATTAATCTTTAAACTTGATTAATCATTATAGGGATTGTTTGACTTTTTGGATTGAGTGTTGACCCTAGGTCATTACTCTTAATGACCTTTGGCACCTTTATTTAATTGTTTAGCTCATGTTTTTCATGTCAATATGTTAATAGAGGTTATTTTATGTGCTCAATTTAATTCGAGTAAGGTATTAGGTGCAGGTGCTAGATCTTTAACTCCGGATGAGTTGTTATATGTTCAGTTGTATAGATTTGGTAAGTGTGTTAGCTTTTCATAAGCAAAATACAATACCTTGTTTATAGTGATTTGAATATAGCCGGAGGACTCGGTAAGAACGAGTGTCCAGTGATGTAATCTTATCAACTTGGTCATCATTAGCATCATGCCATCATCACTATCCTCACTTATGTATTCGGTATACTTATTCAATGCATATGCATGCAATAGGTGCGCCCGCGGAGTGACCCCGTTGGAATTCGAGGGAACGTGCCCGCAAGATTCGGAGAATCCTCGGGAGCGGGAGACTCATCCAACCGGTTACGGCTTCGACCGGACGTGGTTATCGAGTGTCCACGACACGAACCTTCAACGTTCGTGAAAGGCAAGCCCCGAGCATTTTAACTTCCTAACTTTTATAATTACCAAATGCTTTATGATTGTTGCATTAAGTTCTAGGAATTGAATTGTCACCCTTGCTTTGCATTTATATCATTCCTTGTCCAGTTATTATCCCTGAAATCCTAATGATATGATACCATAGCATTTGCTTAGCCATGCTTAAACGGTAGAAGTCGAGTGATTAATAATCACTTGCGAGAAATTAGGATGATGGTTCACGGTTGGCTATATATGCTATCGTGCAAATAACCATGTGTATGTAAATCGAAGGCAAGGCGGAGCGCATGAGCTACATGGTCGGCCAACCTTGTTAGTGAAGCGTGCCGTCGTGCAAATTAATCACACACAAGGAATGGAGCCCATCTTAGTCATGTTGAACAGTGCCTAGCACTTAGCTGGCTGGATCTGAGGTTATCCGCCGCGAAGCCTAGTAGCTCAACTTAGGCCGGATCGCGAAGAGTATCAAGTCTCACCCGCCGACAGGTGTTATAATTCCTGATCCATTGGCATATCCGGCGTGGTATGTCCGTGTGGGAAGTCATGTCCGTAAGTCCAGAGGTAGGTGTTATAATTCCTGACCTCATGGCATAGTGGCGACCCTAAGTGAGGCGCTGTTCGGATCCGTGATTCCTGAGTTGTACGAATGGTGTTCAACGGTTACCCTTAGCAGGGCTTACCGGGAGTGTGCTAGGAATATTTCCCCAGTTTGGGTTGTAATCGATTCGAATCGCCATCGTCTCCTGGGTAGTGAGAAGCTTGACGGGATCATCTCCATACTTGAAAACTTTAAGTTGTTTGGATGGTTGATCACACTTTGCAAGATAGCGATAATGAACCCGATATGGTTATGTATTTCTCTACTCAATTGCTTGTTTAGCACGGGTGCAAACCTAGTTAACGAGTTAATGAAGATTAACTTGATGCTAATAACAACATGTTTACTCTTATCATCTAAAGCTTTTACGCAAAATGAGTAAGCCAACTCCACCTATAAAGCTTTGCATAATCCTTGGAGTCGTTATTTCGTTTCATGTCGGGTAAGTCTTGTTGAGTACAATTGAGTACTCGGGGTTTATTCCCTCCCGTTGCGTATGACATCTTCTATAATGGTTGCCGCAACTCACGCCTTTCCCCGTCGGGAATGAAGACTAGACCATTGGGCATGGTCTCTAGTAGATCTCTTACCTTATATTGCTTTTGTAAGATATGAGCTTGTACTGGCAATGTAACCCTTAAACTACTGTTTTAGTTTTTAAAACTATGCTTCTTCCGCTACCCTATATTCCTGGTTTGTAATAACTAGAGTGTACTCCGATATTATATAATCTATGTAGATTATTTGTAAAAGATTGTAACAGTGATGTGGTTATGCTGAATTACTACGATCTTGGTTCGTTGCAAGTTGGTTTGAAATCCTTCGTGATTTCGTTGGACTACCGGGTTTATATAAGACAAAGTATGTGTGTCAACGTATTAGCGGGGACATTTGTACTTAATCTTGTATAAATTGGTCGGTTCTGTGACATTAAACATGAACTCAATAGCACAAAAATGAGCCGAGACTTATCCGACAGATAATTAGAAAACTCAGTTCGAAGAGAAGTTGGCACCAAACATTTGTATGGCAGCCGGTCCACGGACGCATGCGGCTGCACAAGCACGCGTGTACGCTGCTCCGCTGCTCCAGCCTCATCACTTATCAGCTCCCGTACGTGGCGATGACCGACAGTGTCGTCGTGATCCGCTGGAGAACAAGCCATTTGCCTTCTCACCCTGATTGAAATAGAGCGATCGAGCAGAGGCATCTTGGAGTGTCGCTGGAACCGATCCTTCCAGATTCAAAACCCCTGGACTGGACCTAGTCGCTACTAATCTGCAGTCCTGCAGATGGATCGAAACGCTCAACATCTCCTCTCCTCTGTGTGTCGTTGGACTGATGATAGCGACGCCACCAGTGATGGTATTTTAGAATCTAATAATCTCGTTCAATCAGGATTCAGCGGCGTCTTGCTTTCGGCCTCTTCTTTCTCTGACGGACGAGGTCTTGGGGCGGTTTTTGGCTCCTCTGATTGCAAAAGGGCAGCTTTGCTGTAGAAAGAAAGTGCAGTTTGATGAGTTGATCCTGGCAGACATGCCGATCTGACGTGGATACCTGCTTCTGATATACCGTTGCTTTCATTCAGGCTGGTCCTGCCCAGGATTTCTTTGCTGTGACTTCTGTTGTCATGCGTAAAGCCGTAAACTATCGAATGACAGTGTTGTGATGCTGCTACATCCCCATCGACAGTTAGGTGGTACTACCAATTCTTTGCACACCAACTTATCTGCAATGGATTATTCATGATACTATTTCTTTACAAGGATTATCCATGATGCTAGTACATTTTGCCAGCGCACTATGGGCACTGTACATACAAACCACCTCATGAACCGAGATACCAGAGCCATAACGACACACCAAAACCAAATCCAGGCGACGCCGGCCAAACTGATTGTGCGGTCACACGTTGCCCCCCAACTCCCGCCCGGATCATCTCCATCTCCCCGCACATCGCTAGCCGGCTGGCCCGCTGCAACTCATCTTTAGCCAAAACAATGCTGCCGGTTACCGCGGACGACGTGGCCATGATTTCCCAAAGCCAACAATATCCACTTGAGCCAGTTTCCTTGTCCAGAAGCAGAACCATCCACTGATCCACCTGAAAAAGCGAGCTATTTTAACGGCCACCACCGGGTCAGAGTCAGCATTCAGCAAGGCATTCGGCGGCTAGCTCTCTCCTCCGTCTCCACCCCTCTTCCTCGTGAGTCGCCTTCCTCTGTTCCCCACGCCACGCGTGTGGCTCTGAGAGAGCACGCCATGCATGGTCTTGCTCCTCCAGCAGGTCGGTTGAATTGAAGAAGAACCAGGTGACCGGCTGTTAGACCTCCTTATCCAACTCTGCCCAATAACCGGATATATATATATATATATAGACAAGAAAGGCCTCACTCTTACGCATTGGGCGTAATCCGAGTTCAGTTCGGATGGGGGTGGGGGCGTCGGCGAGCGTGGTGGCGCCGGACGAGTACGGCCGGGGAAGGTGGGGGCGGCAGACGACGTCGCTGGGCGACATGCCAGAGAGCTGCGTCGCGGCCGTGCTGCTGCACCTCGACCCGGCCGAGATCTGCCAGGTGGCCTGCCTCAACCATGCGTTCCGGGGCGCTGCCTCCGCCGACTGCATCTGGGCCGCCAAGCTGCCCGGCAACTACAGGTACCTCGCCGCGCTCGCGGCCGCGGCCGACGACGACGACGACTGCGGCTGCGGTGACGCGGCCGCCGCCGAAGGCAATGGTGGCAGTGTCAGGTGCTGCTCCTCGGCGGCGACGATAATCAAGAAGGAGATATACGCGCGCCTCTGCCGGCCCACCCCGTTCGACGGCGGCACCAAGGTACTTTTTCCTTCTTCTTTAGTCTGTTTCCAGCAATCAGAAATTCAGAATGTTTTTGCTTTTGGTAGAGGATGATTTTGGTGATGGCTGGGAAAAAGAAGTTGAATCAGTAGAACCTGTTTGTCTTTTCTTGTTTGATGCGATGGTCTAACTAAAAGCAGTCATTTGAGTAGGAATTTTGGATCGAGAAGAACAAGGGAGGTTTCTGCATGTCCATCTCTTCAAAGGCTATGTCGATCACAGGGAGAGATGATCGGAGGTATTGGAGCCACCTATCCACAGAGGAATCAAGGTACTTCGTTTTTTTTTTCATTTTCCGAGTAAATGTACTCATTTAGGAGGTTATAAGATCACATTCATGAAACTGTCAGCGTCGTGACAAAATGAAATCATGGAATACTTTTATCATGCCATGCTTTTATATGATCTATTACTATATTTTGTTATATTGGAAGCTCTTTGTTAATTGCTTGACTTTTGTTATGTTCCTCAATAAGACAATAACCTGATCTGATACTCCTTTTTAGTTGAGCATTTAGTGTATTTATTTTGTTAATAAACTGGTTGAAGATTTGTTTTCCGGGTACACATGTCTTTCTTTCACATACCTACCCAAGAAAGGCCTATGATATTTTTTGTGATGATTGATGGTGTTCAGATACATTTAGATGTCCTCTGTGCCGGACAGCTTATCTGAACTGTCAGCAGCAATCGACAAATTAGCAAGCCAGTAAAAGTACTTTTGAGTGTGATTGATATGTGTAGGACCATGTTATCTTTTCTGCCACTGTACATGTATAATAAAATCCTGAAGCCAATCAGCATGCTGCATACAACCAAAGTCACTTCAGTGTCATCGGAAAGCCCATATGCTTACAGTTAACTTCAGTCTGATGGCTACTGATGCATATTGAACATCTATACTATTTGTTCTGATGTGGTTTGGTTTATTCTATTTACATGACCTGCCAGTTGAGTACATTTTGGTCCTTGTCCTGTTCTTGCATGTCATCAGTAAGCACCCCCACCACGTTGCCAGTTGGTGAGCCCGACACCTGAATAATAGCTTTATGGGGTTTCTTTTACTGCAACTCAGAGCATGTGTAGATCCGGTTTATTTGGATTCAAATGTTCAGGACTAGGTTTGGAGTTAAACTGAATGCCAAAACGTACCAAACCAGTCCTTACCCGACTACCCGAGCACCTGATATTGTGAGCTATCAGCTATTTGCTGTATTTGTGCAATAACCTTGTTAGTTTTGCTTTCGCATTCAGTTCTCTCAGACATCTTTACTAATAAGGAAATTGACCTCGCATGCTGTGGTGTTGTAACTTGGTCCATCCATAGCGTCAGATTGAGCTCTTCGCTATTTTCATGTTCAGGAATTGTTGAACTCACCGCATAAGAGATAACTAAAGTATCATGGTTTTTATTGCAGATTTCACAGTGTTGCCTATCTTCAGCAGATTTGGTGGCTTGAGGTAGGTGGGGAGATTGATTTCTGCTTTCCTGCTGGTTCATACAGCCTATTCTTCCGGCTCCATTTGGGCCGACCGCACAAGCGGATGGGCCGCCGAGGCCATGGCTCTGAGAATATCCACGGTTGGGACATCAAACCGGCACGGTTCCAGCTCTCAACTTCAGATGATCAGCACACTGCATCCGAGTCTTACCTAATTAACCCTGGGAGATGGATCCTTTACCACGTCGGTGATTTCATCATATCGAGTTCAGATGAGGTGACGGAACTCAAGTTCTCTATGATGCAGATTGACTGTACGCATACAAAAGGCGGCCTGTGTGTTGATTCAGTATGTATATACCCCAGAGATCAGGGATTTGAGGAGGACTGCGTGTTCTGCCAGAAAATTTTGTAGGAGTGCTTGAAGTCCTTGGGCCTTGGCTAGCCTATTTCTTATTTTCGGGCCAGCCTTGTTCAGAAAGGGTAGCGTGCATATTCGTTTTCTGAGAGTTTTGCATGAACAGTTTATTTGTTTATTTTTTGTAAGGTCTTATTCTGTATTTACTTTTTGTAGTGTTAGTCAAATAAATAGGGAGGTCAGGAAGTAGATGTAGGTATAGTTATGTATGATTGGAGCGCTTGACACGCGTGTGTAGAAACAGATGCTTCATTACATGTACATATATCTTGTGTTTATACCACATATGCTTGCAGAAAGTTTGACTTAATTTTGCCATTGCAAGTATTTGAGGGTTAAGTTGTCTGCCGATCTGCATGTGGCATTTCCAGCGATCCCATGTCACTGAACAACGTGAGAATTGCTTCTAGGTTCGATGCTTGGTCTGATCAATCCTGTTCGAGTCTCAGGCTTGGAAAATTCAGGCGCCCCATCCTTAAGCAGACAAGCGCTGAAGCGCCCGTGGACAGCGAGCGTGCACCGATGCACGACAGCAGGTGCATCGAGCCCGGCCTGGCCGGCTCACTGATTTCCGCGCGTGCAAGCGCCGAGCAGGAGGATCGGAGCCCATGGGCTCTGCCGCTGCGGTCGCTCGGCGGGCAGGTGCCTCCGTATAGCAACCGGGCCCTCGATGCAAGTGGAGAATTTTTACGTGGGCCATTTCCCCCATCAATTCAATGAAACATAACGTGGAGAATTTTTACGTAGGCCTTTTTCCCCACCAATTCAGGCTCTCTAAAATATAATACACTTGGCCTGCACCACTGGTTCTTAGCTTATTTCAGTATTGGCATCCTGCAAATTTTATACCCCATTGCGAATGCATATGCATGTTACTCAAAACAGTCGTTTTTCGGTTCCATTATATTTCGTGAGCTTCAGGTAGCAAATATTCACCCAACCATAGCAGTATATACCTTTGTGATTCAGAAACTAGTTCAAAATCCTTGTTCCGATGCATCACAAAACAAGCTAATGTGGTTCACGTGGTAACTGACTAAATGTCTAATTCATGCCCGCGCACGGGATTTACGTGGTGGCCGGCACCAGCCACCTCGTTCCTTTGGGAAACGGGAACTCGCCGAGATTTCCATCATCCAGGTCATGGAGAACGTGGCAATCCAATCCAAGCCTGTGTTTTCCAGCTGACAACGTAAGATTTTTGTCCGTAAGCACTCATGGTCTCACTAGACCATATGCATTTCGTCAAGCGCAGCCTTGTTTTTGTAACCCATCTACTCGGAGTACATAGGAAACCAGCTGATGGTAATGCGCGCGTCCATCATACGTGCTGACGGCTGCCTCTGCCTGAGTTGTTACCCACTGGAACTCAGCAGGTCTGGTCCGTGTTTTTGACTGAACTGGTATGCAGGGTGAGTGCATTTTTGGTGGCGAATCGCGATGATTGCTCTGCTTCTTACTGAGATCGTCCGAACACCATGATGAAGATGATGAGCCCTGCCCTGGCACAGCACAGCACAGGGCCTGAGACCAGAGAGCCAGGAGAGTGGATCGGATGGATCGATGGGTACCAAGACCTGCGGACGCGCCCGACGCCGATGCGATGCGATGTGCCTCACTGTCGTCACTGTGTGGTCTCTGCTCCGTGTGGTGGCTGGTCTCGTGCCTTGCCCTGCTGCACTGCATGCCTGCGTCTGTCTATTGGTGGTCCAGGCCAATCCGATCCGTTTTGTGCAGATAGTTGTTGGCTTGTTGCAATGCAGGTTGCTTGCTTCGTGCATGGCCTCGCTGCTGTACACTGGGCCAGCAGCAAGTACGTGTCGACCTGTCGATCGCGGAGGGGGCGAGAGGCGCCCGCCCGGCGCTAGCTCCGGGCCTCTGGCGAGCCGTCCGTGGTGGTGCTGGTGCACTGCGTGGGCCGTAGTGCTGCTGGTGCGTGTGCGTGACCAACGAACGCATTGCACTCCACGAACAGTGCTATGCAGGGCGAGGTCAGTCGAGATGCGGGGTAGCCTGGCGCCGTCCAGCATCTCATCGCCATCGCGGCCTGCAGCCTTGAGGCTGAGGTCCAGTGTGTGGTGTGGCCGGAGCATACTGTTGCCTCCAGCGCCAGCATGATCCAGGCTCCACCACCGTCCACCGTGCAATATAGTCCAACGCGACGCTCATCACTCCGGGGCGGCGTTGCTGATTTTCTGTGACGTCCTTGGACCGGACACGGACAGGCTGTTATTGCAGTCCGGGTTTGAAAGTCCGGATGGACATATATTGTCATTGACTCAAGCAAAGGCACCCGTCCATGTCAAAGGGAGTTGCTTTCGTTTACGCTCGATTCGCGCGGCAACTTGCACCGGTTCGACCGTGTACCGCACGCGCGCGCGCGGAGATCACTCCGGCGGTGACGAACGAACGACGACGACGACTCCTCCAGCGCGTTGGTGGGCATGGCATGGCATGGGGCGGGCGGACCGCGGGACGACGACTGGACCGCGCGCACCGACCGCGGTGCCGATGCCGACATGCCGAGCGCCGCGCCCATGTCGTCGGCACGCCATCCTGCAGCGCAGGCGACTCGTTCTGCTCCTCGCCTGCAGGCGACTCGAGAGGCTTCCCGGCCCGTTATTGAGGGTAGTAGGGTCGGGGCATGACCATGAGGCCAGGCCAGGCATTGACATCGGTACAGGCAGGTCAGAGAGTCCACAGGCACGCACAATTATCTGTTTTTTGTAGCGAGCTGTAAAGCCGATTGGTTTTGTGATCCACATGACCACATCCACCACCACCAGCGAGGAAGACTGTTACGGATTACAGGGAGGGAGAGCCGGAGAGGGTACGGTCAGATAAGAAAGTGGCATAGGAGGACTGAGGGGCTGGTAAGAGGGTGACAGCGAGACGGATTAGTAGTGCAGTACTCGATCACACTGCACCGGCCATCATGTCGTTTTGCAACAACTTGCACCTCTAATCCGGAGGCACCACGAACAGCAGCGCGCTGCAGGCTGCTGTGCAGTGCAGTGGGACGAACGGACGGACGTCCAACGAACGGACGGACGTCCGGATCCAGCTCAAGGCGAGGGCCACTGCAGTCGCAGCAGGCTGCTCTGCTGGATGAGCACCAAGACAAAGGGGTTATGAATGATATGATTCCACCCCCAGGAGGAGCAGGCACGTAGGGCTGCTGCTGGTGCTGCAGAGAATCCTGCGCCGGCATGGGAAGTGGACCGGGAGAGCGAGCCAGAGGGAGCTGTTGCCCAACTGCCAGCAGCAGCTCGCCTGCTCCCTCAGGCCTCATTCAGGCCTCAGAACTGCCCATGCATGCACGACAGAGGACACTACCCCCTGCTCCCCAGAAACGCAGCAACCGGGGGAAGAAACACCTGAGATGGCAAAGGTAAATAATTTACTTACATTAAAAAAGTATAAATAATTACTACTACAATTTTCATCCTTTCACCACCGCAGCCGAGACTCAAATCCGAGCTGACAGCTTCTACCTCCTTAATAAACTGAAGCAACACATTATTTTTCAGGTTATTCCAGTAGCACCTTAATGTTCTTAAAACTACACATCACACTTGATGAAATTCCCTAGTTCTAATCTTCTCCTTTGAATCAAGGCGAGCTAATATCACCACCCGTGATTGTATAAGGGATCGCATTACACTTTTTACCATGAGGGATCGCGTTACTTTTCAGCACCATTTGTGTAAAACGGTTGTTTAGCCATTTACACATCATTTAAACACTGCACATTGATAGGTGTTTCTACCATTTAAACAGTCGTTTTTTCTGTCTAAGGCTTTGTTTATCCTAAAAATGGCTAAATTGTACATTTACCGGTCAGGATAACATTGGTGGAAGGAGTGCCATTTGCAAACTGTGGCATTGGATCACAAATGAAGGGTGCAAAGAACAGATGATCCAACAGAGCTTGGTAGCATCAATAGGAATGATGGGATGCAAGGTTGGTGAGACACAAGAACAAGCTCTTGTACCTTAGAAAAGTTTGGAGATTGATAACAAAGGGTCATAGGATCTTTGTCAGAAGAAGAACAACATTGTATAATAATCGAGAAAGAGAGGAAAAACGGTTCTCAAATCAAAGAGTAGCATCTCTAAAAGAGTATATTCCACTTACGTTCCATGTCTTTCACACATTAATAAAGCGTGGTTATTTTCTATCCTTATATTAAGGTCTATTTAGCTCCACATCATTCCACCCCTATCCATATGGATTAGATAGAAGGTATTAGAGTGTATAATTACTTCCTTCGAACCAAAATAATTTTTTTTTTTGAGTTCCAGGGCAACAACCCCGGCCTTTTCGATTAATACCAAAAAGACCAACAAGCGTTTACAGCATTTTGGTTCAAATCCTCAAGGTGTCCACCTGGACGATAACGAGGTTGCCTACCAGCAAAACCTCCACCTATTACAGAGATAGCAGAATGCAAAGATCATAAACGAAACTACTAAAGTTCAACTTTGGTACTGAAACCCAGCACAACTTTTCTTCATTCATCGACGCCTGGAAAACTGCTCACTGCAGCGAACACTCCAGTGCTCTCCACCAAGGAACGCCAGCTCGAAAGCCCTCGAACTTGTCTGCCATCTCCTTTGATACTTCAGCTTCTCCTTCAATTCCTCCCTTACGCAGCTTCAGCACGTGATGCGTCTTGGATCCGGCAACCAGAACATAGTTTTCGGAATGTCCCTGATCTTGTTGATACAAGTCATCATCTGATCCTTCTTTTCCTCCGGGCATAGAATCTCCCAACTGTGTAAAGTCCCAGCAATCCTGCAGAGAAGCATTTCCATGCTCCTCCAAGAGAACCAAAATAATCTAAATATTATTTTTCAAGGAATCAAACATTCTCAAATTTAACTAGTTTATAAAAAAACAGTATCCATACTTTTTTATCTCTAAATAGGTCCATTATGAAAATATAGTTTATCATTAATCAAATGATACTCATTATGTATCATAACTATTTGTATTTTTAAACCTCAAGAAAAAACTATTTGTATTTTTATTATATATTTAATCAAAGATAAAATCAATTGACTTAGAAGCTAGATTTTAATAGGACAGGCAGAGTAGTTAATTTTCCCATCACAATGCCTCCGAATGGTGTGGAGCCAAACAAGCCATAAGGCTATACGTGCTCTCGTCCCTTCACATGATCCGGCCATTATATCTTGTACAATGCATATATAATCATAATAGTTATTCAAATGGTCATGCGCACGTGAGTATATCCCCTTATTAACGGCAAATTTAACTTTGCCGACTTCAATAACCCGTATCCATGGCATGGCCAAATGGACAGCCGCGTACCATCATGCGGCCGCGCGACCATCGCACAAGTCACCGCGCGCGGTCCGCGGCGGTCGGTGAACGTCCGCCGCGATAGTGATGGCGGCCGGGCCTAGACGCCTAGTGGCCCGGCCTTCTGGTTCTGGCCTTCTGTGGGAGCACGCGGCCGTACGTACGCGTGCGGCGCGTTACATAAGTCACCGCGCGGTCTGTGGCCGGCCGCGGCGACAGTGATGGCGTCCTGGCGGCCTGAGCAGGAGGAGAAGACGACGACGACACCGCCTAGGCGCCTACCGAGACCTACGCCCGGGCTGGGCCGGTCGATCTACTGCAGCTGGCGCCGACCGCCGACGGCTCCTGTACGGCGCGATCGAGGACGACGACGCGATCTGCGTCGCGTGCTGAATCGATCGTTGTCACGATCTTTTTGGTCCAGGAAATCTCGGGCCACACAGGATGCATGCTGGTACCAGGACCGAGCTGAGGCCGACGTACGGCCGGGCCATCACGCGTCTGTACACAATGTTAGTCTACGCGGACGGATCGGACGTGTCGACATGCCTTTGGCCCTTTTGGGGTTGCGGCGTACGTGGTGTGGTGCACTCGAGCGAGAGTAGTGCTAGCAGTCTAGCACCGTGGGCTTTCGCGTCGCCGGGTTGCGAGTTGGTTGCAAGAAGGAGCAGTTGAAATCGGCCTCCCGTGTGTACGGTAATTTGCCTATGTATTTTCGTCATTTCAAATTATTATATTTTTTAAAATATATAATAACTTATATTATATATTTAAATGTAGCAAATATCTAGGTGTGTAGCAAAAACAATGTGATTAGAAAAGTTAAAACGACTTATAATTTGAATAAAATTAAGTGAGTACTTTGCATCTATACTTCTAGAGTAGTGAGTGATCACCCTACGTTTATGAACACTTTAGAGAGAGAGAGAGGTTCTAGATTTTTTGATTGACGAAGTCATCGCATTCACTTTGATGTCAATATGCATTTCTTTCTAGAATACACAGAGACTCAAAGAGAGAAAGCCGGGCACATCATACCACATTTGCTGATTAAACCCGGGCACACAAAAAAAAAAAAACTAACCATGTGAGTTGAACTCACATTTATAAGCATTTCTTTATTATATTGTAACATGGCATAGCGTTAAGGATAATACATAATAAAAACATCTTCATGGATATACGTCTTGGGTTTGATATTCAGGATTTTGAAACCATTTATATAAAATTTATAGCAACTGTTTTAGATATAACATACTTCCTATGTTGTAGATTATAGCTCATTTTGAATTTGTCACGAGTCAAACTTCTCCGGTTTTGAATAGCAAATTCGTGACAACTGACAAAGGCATCAATATGTATGATATCAAATTAGTTCCATTAAAATATCTTGTGATAGTGCATTTATTTGAACTTCTATATTAATCTATTTTCCTTAAGACTTGATCAAAGTTTGTTAGATAAGGTTAGCTTGGGATATAAAACCAAAGTAAATTACGGTTTACAACAGAACAAGTATGTAACAGTTAATTAATTGACTTGAAATAAACGAACAACCATAGTCATATAAGTTATATTATACTTTGTATTTGCATGGCATATGATATCTTTAGAAAACAGCCATGATAATATGATATACTGCATAATCAGGAGAGCCTAACTTCCTAAGCAACATTTTAAAAGGTTTTAAAAAACATTATAAGAAGCTATAGAAGGCCTGATTTCTCGAGTAGTATGTCCTTGGCAAAGTAGAAAGTTTTTCTTCTCTTAGAAACACGTTGACACATGAAAACAAAGCAGTTCTATGGACCTGTGTGCAAGACCAATAAATGTTGCCCGATCGAGTAGTCTTCTTTCAGGGAGATCTCCTGGTCTAGTCTCTAAACACCGTACGCTAGAGCTAACCAATTGCCATAGACGCCGATGGATTTCGGGCCTAACAAAGATCACGACAGTGACGTGCAACGTCTTTTGAGACTCTGAAATGAAACGTGGGCACTGTGTAACCAAAAAGCCTTTTCACTCAGCCACGTCATTTGCGTCACGCAGTCAGCCTGACCTTCGATAGTGTAGTTCTTGACTTACTGGCTGCTGCCATTGGTCGCAATTGGCTTTCTGTAGCACTGTACCACACTACCCCTTTCGTACTACGGTCACTGTTGCTGTTTTGCTCAATTCGGGGTGTCTCTCGACACGTATATTATGTTGCTTAAAAGTTATAATAAACCATGCCTGTCGGGTCCGATAAGTCACGCTCGCACATGCTGCTAAAACTGATTACGACGCATGCCACCCGGCCCGAACCGTATCTGGGATTTTGCTTTGGTTGCAATTCAAATTTTTATTTTGTCCCGCCGTGCGTGTGCTTTGTTTGACATGCCATGCCTCGGTTCACATAGCGAAAGTGAGGTGCGTTCCCAGGTCCCAGCTGGCTCACGGTCAAAAGGAATCGGTCTAAGAATTCACATTTCACACGAATCGCAAGCAGGCATGTCAAGCACCTCCAAGACTTCCGGGTATAACGTAGGCTGACACTGTTGGCAAACAGCTTCTACGGAACAAACACGCAAAGCCAGAAAATTACGGATACAATTCTTAGGTGTATTTTTTTTCCTCATGGACATAGCATCGGTTTTTGTCAACTTTTGAAAACTGCACAAGCTTTCATCATGGTTTATTTAAAATGTAAATTAAATGTCTGCAATTTAAGTATTTCAAAATATTTAGAAATATTTCAAGATGATATTTAGAATATATAGACACAAACGATGTGTGTAGAAAAAATTAGCTAATGTACATGGTAGGATGTGTTTTTTAACTAGGAGAATACCCGCGCGTTCTGCGGGGATTCCAAGCTTAATTTTTAAAAATAAACTATTTATATTTATAGTTATAAAAATGAAATAATGTTAAAATAAATTTTGATGAATGGTTTGATGACATGTCAATGTGAACAACTAAATGTGTGTTAGTGGATGAAGTGGTAGTTGTCATAATTACATGTGCTAGTTGGATATAATTACAAGTTTAGTGGATTGCTTATGTGGATAGCTTGCATGTTGAGATAATTCTATAGTGGGGTTTGTTTATATAAGAGGTATAGATTCAATTATTAATTGAAAGCAAGAAATTTCATATGCATATTAATCCAACCAGTTGCATTAGAATAAATTGACAAAAGTTATTGTCATTACACCTACATTTTGACCACGATGTTTTTTGACTTGTTAACTCTTGCCGAAGACTCCAAGCAAGCATTTGTCACAAGTCCAATTCCAGATAGAGGCGGAAATGAAACTACGAAAACCTCCAAAATAAGCTATGAAATTTCCAACTTCTTCATATTAAATTATAGTAAAATGAAATCAATAATGACACTTGACTTATACCAAGTCACACATAAAAAGTAGACCCTTGTTTAAATGTTTGGTCAAATGAATTCACTAATGATCTTATATACATTATATTTCGTATCTGATATTAGTCTAGCAAATTTAAAAATACCTGTTCCTAGTATTCTCTTAGATGATACTAGATGAATTCTTCGTGCGTTGCTGTGGGTACTTAGAGATAATATTTCCATTAGATTGCATAGAAAAATTATGGGGTTCAAATTCAAGAATAGCACACACCAGGAAAGGAAGTTGTGAGAGCTTATCTAAAAGAGCAATATATATACTACGAGTCTACGATTGATTTAGTGAACAACATTAAAAATTTACTATAGCCAGTGTTTTCTAAATATAAACGAATGTCCTTTTGCATGCTAGTGGAAATTCAATAGTGGATGCATGGGTAGGAGTGGATGATGATATAAGCGGATGATGTAGCACATGAAAAGGCTAAAGAAATAACTTAGTGGGCATTAGCTTTAGTTTAAGATATGTACGTAATATATCTCAAATTATTTAGGAGAAGGAAAAACATTTGTAGAACTCGCTTGCTAGGTCTAGAATATCAAGTAGAAGATCAAAGACTTGTATAGGATTGTTCTAATTTGGAGCTTCTAATTTGATTGCAGTCGCAAACATCCATTTCTAGGAGCAGTAATTACTAGGAGGAGCATTTCTCCTAATTCATTTTGGTGAAGGAAGCTAAGTGGTGCTCCACCACACTCTTTTTTTTGGTGGACAAGCTTCGAGTGTGGATTTTCAAACATATAGATTAGAAAGCGATCCCAAATACGTAGACCTTAACAAAATGTGGCTGATATAATATTTTCTCAAAAGCATGCCACGCGTGTCCTCCTTCTATGAAAAGTAGCATCGCTATTTTAGGATTTCAATCGTCAATCTCTTTAAATTTGATCATCAAATTTATGGAAATTATATTACATACACATGTTCACAACACATGGTTGGTGTATCATATTTATATCATGGAAAAAATACTATTACAACACATAACTTTGACTATTTAAAATTATGTATTTTAACCGAAGCCTTAATCCAAGGTGTCACATTGGATTTTATGTCACCGTCGTAGTAATAAATCTACGTTTAGAAGAACCAAAGAGAGTACTAACTTTTTTACTACGACAGAATAGCAAGACAACTGTAGGGCTATCAATAGGATATAAAAACAAAACCAAATGTTGGTCTTGCTTTTAGAAAAATCAGGATTAAAAACCCCTACAACGATCGACGCGAATAAAAACTATTTTTTTTAAGGGACGCGAATTCTACAAATACAAAGATGACCAGCTCCTAGAAAGAAGCCGCTATCCACGTCATCTAAATTTTTTTCCACCGTCGGATCTCGCATATATGGTCACGATCTGTAGAATCCGATTTTACTGTTAGTGGCTTCTACCCGGCTTCCACCTCCCAACTCCAGATTCTCTCAGAATCTATCCAACCAAATAAATACTGGGCTTCAGCTTCTAATTCTACCACCTTCTATTCTCTTCCCCTCCTCCCGTCATTCTCCCGTAAGAAAAAAAACGCCGCGACCCCGGGGCGGACGGACTGCGGAGCGGCGGTGCGGGCGTCGCCCCGGCGGTGCGGCCAGCCGGCACGGCGGCGGCGCCGGCGAGGGTGGGCGGCGGCGCGGGCCAGGAGGCACTGGGGCGTGGCGGTGGCACCGGCGCGAGCCAGGAGATGCTGGGGCGCGGTGGCGGCGCCGGCAAGGCTGCGCGGGCAGGCGGCACGGCAGCGCGGCGGCGCGCGCAGGTCGCCCCTTCCTTCTCCCCCTCCCTCTCTCTCTCCGTCTCCACATCTCCTCATAAGTTTTTTTTGGATTCTTTAGGATTTGGGGATTTTGATTTCTAGGGTTCTGGGGGATTTGGGGATTTTGATTTCTAGGGTTCTTCGGGATTTGGGGATTTTGATTGCTGCTACTTTTGGTTCAAGATTTGTTGGATGTATGCCTTTTTTTATTTTCCTCAATCTTAATCTGCCTTCTTGTCTCGGTCTTCATCCGTGGCATGTTGCCCCGGCTGCACGTCGGCACTTGGGTGAGGTCTTCATTGAAGGTGGTGGCAACGAAGAACAAGGATTAGGCAAGACGCTGGATGGTGGCTTCATCACGGCCATCATACTTGGGGGCTTGGGGCTAGCTGCTCCTAGGCGCCTAGCAAGGTGCTCAAATTTCACGAGGCTTACTGGTACGTAAACCTCACGTTCATTCCCTTGCTTAAATTAATGTATTAATGATGATGCAAGTCAGCATGTTTATGCCCTTCCTTGCTTTAATTAATGTATTATCCACTATCCTCATTTAGATATTGTACTGTTGCAGATTGCAATATGAGAATTTGCATGGTTTGCTTTCATTTCCATATCGTATATGTTTAACAATATTTCTAATAAATCTAGCCACAGTGTTTTATATTTTTTTTCATGCTTGCAAGTGTCAGACAAAGAACTAACTAACTTTTTGCCTGTTTTTTATTAGTGTTTTTTTATTCACTTCAGTACAACCATCATGCCATTAGTGTTTTTTATTCACTTCAGTACAACCATCTTTGGTGTCAGCCCACTAGCATTTCACTTGACAATATATTTGCCTTAAATTTCACATGTGTGACCACTCAGGTTCTCTATAGTTGGGCGCTTAATTTTCACTGTGATGTAGTGCTGATAACCTTGTTGGTTGGTAGCAGCTAAAAAAATCCCTTTGTGCCCCAAGATATACTATTGAGCAGTGACCAGGTTTTTGAGATCTTGGATACTACATATATTAGTTTGTAGACTTACTACATTATTCAATTTTATGATTTCAAAAGATTTATGCGTTGAAGTGTATACAGTGCACAGTGTATTCATTGGACTGGAAAATATTTTTTTCTTAGTTGCCTAATTCTCATGCTTCTTTCAGTATATGCTTATTTATATGCTTCCTGCCTAATTCTCACGCTTTCTTTAGTATATACTTTAATCGTTGTTCTTTTGGCTCAGGTCTATAAAATCACCAGTGTATTGGAAAACCATAGGCGTGAAATTGTTGGCGGGTACTTTTGATTTACATAATCATTGGTTTCATAATCTTTATTTGTTTACTGTAGGGAACTTGATTTGTTTAACCGTGATGGCAAAGGTACAATTCCTCTTCTGCATACAGTTAGATTCAGGTTCTTGATAGGTAATCCTTTTAATTCTTGATGCTTAGTTTCTTCTGTTGTATTTTGGTTATATTATGTTGAGCTAAATTTAATGCACTTCATATCTCTTGCTTAGGTGCAGTGGAAAAAGTGGACACTTTGAAGCGCTACCGATTCAGCTTGGCATTTGAGAATTCTAATGACAAGTCAGTCACCGGTAGCAGGTGACCTTTTATACTCCTTAACCATCCACCCGCACGATTTGCCTTGGCCTTTCTAAACTCTCTTTCCTTAACCATCTCCTAGGATGAACTATTTCTTTCATCAACTGAAATATATTCTCAAACAGTTATTCTGCATAGCCTTCCAGTTCTAAAGATTGATTTGCATTGTATGTTTTGTCAAGCCTAAAGTTATAGCTAGAATTCAAACAATGATTTAATATTTCACTTGCCCTACACTACATGTTCTATTCCAGTTGTTGTTGGTGCTCCAAATATTCAACAGTTTCCTCTCGGGTGAAGGCGTAATATTACATATTAAGGAGCTTGATGATGTTGCTTCAGTTGGTAAGACAATGAAAAATATTGGTTCAAATCCTGATGCCTTTAATCAATCTTTGAGGTAATTAACCTGCAAATCATTTTAGAGTCAGTAATATCTGGAAGATCGTGTGCTGATTTAACATGATCTGGAATGAACCTAATGTCATGTTTGACCATTTTTCTACATATCAAGATCACATTACCATAAACAGTTTCTTTGTAGAGATATGTTATCCTGATGAACTGAATCACCATGGAATTAGAGAATTGAAGCACCATGGTCCATGGAATTAGATAATTTTCCCACAGTGAATCCATTTCTCCCGATAGAGAGGCTTTAGTGTTGCTGTTATGGGGCATCAGTTAAGGGCCCGTAGGATCAATTCTGTTGACTAATTGTTCCTCATTCTGTTATGCAGTCAAGAAAGACTGGACATTGCATCAGTTCACAGTTTCCTACTAAAAGACTGGATACTGCATCAGTTTACTGTTTCCTGTAAGTAATCCAGCTCCTATTATTTCAAAGACTCTTTGTTCTTTTTAGCAACAGTGGCAGAAGGTAGCATCATTTATAAGTACCTTCAGAATAAGACTTTCCATATTCCTATTAAAACCTGTCACATTTTGTTTGGAAGTTGATATGTGACGCGACACTAACATTTACCAAATATAAAGGGTGATCTCTCAAATTTACAAGATTGGCTGAGCAGCCATGTGCTTACATAAATGGTTAGTTCTCTGAAGGTACCCCAACAATAATCTTTCCGTACATAGGATTGTTGATGGCTCTCATATTAGTTATCCTCCTCAGACCCTTCCGAGGTACATGTACATAAACAGAGATTATTGTGTGCATTTAGCTTGAAATCCTGTGATCCCAGCTTATTGTGTGCATGCTATCGGACACATTTTATCCCGTCACAAAGATTGGCTTAAATGAAGTATTGTTGACGTACGTAAATCGGACCATCATCATTTATATGTGCCATGGATACATATGGTCTCCAAGTTTAGATTTCGATAATTAATAGATAGTCCAGCTAATTATAGTAGACTCTACACTACAATTTTTGTACAAGCTCCAGAATAGCATCATGAGTAGCTGCGAGGTCCCTTAGTAGGCTATACGATCAGGTTTTATATTATACGGGTTCATTCAAATGGTTCAGCTGATTAGACTACTGTTTCTCAATTTTGTATGGTCATGTGCAGCGGTTGAGGAAAGCCAGGGCTAACAAGTAACAACAATGGCTATTAGTTTAGAGGCGACTCCGATGTAGCATTTTTCAGATTATTGTTTCTCGGCGACTACTATTGCTTAGATAAGTTTACTTCCTTTGGCTGCTTTTTGTTTTTTGCAGACTTATTCTATCGCCCTTGCCTACTATCAAAATCTGGTTCATTTCCTCGGATTTACAGCATGTGCTCTATTGAGTCCACATGATGCCCTTGCTCAATTGATTTATGGCCTGACATTAATTCCAATGAATAGTTGTTCCAAACCTGAAATATGAAGATTTGCCCTACTTCTTATCAATGGTGGGCCTCTTGCTGACTTACTACGGACCTATGGTGCAGGTATAGGAGTGATCTGCATCAGTTATAGGAGCGATCTGCAACAATCTGCCATTGGCTTCGACTAAGCAAACTAAGAGACAAGTAAGATTCGGCTTGAGCTCCAGGACACTTGCTTTCCCCCTCCTCTGTACCTAAATTAGTCTTAGTTACCTCTAAACTTGATTGAACTTGCCATGAGTGATGTCCATGATGTCAATGTGCCATTTTGAGTAGATTCGATAGCAGCTTCTTGATGTGTTTCACTGTACTGCAAACTATAATGCAGATTGCAATATCGTTTTCATAATTACTGCCTGACTTGGAAATTGACGAAACTCTTAAGAGAGAGCGATTATTTTTCTACTGAACAAGACATAGTGACTGTTTTCATAATCAGATGTGAAAAAATTAGTACGGAGTATGAAAAGCTGTACCATGTGTTGCTACCTTCATTTCCTGGCTATTTATTGTTTAGAATGACCAAACATCATTTCTTTCAGCTGGCAAAGTAATTGCTGTATGCCGTCAGAGCTATGGACTGTGAACCCATCAAGGAACAAAGTTACAATGTTCAGACAATTACAATGGCCCTCCTGACTTTTGTTGGGGTAGTGTATCCTTTGTTTTGGAGTTCCAGGATCAGATATGATGCCGCAAATCATGTTTTTGTAATAATATGTTGTGCACAAATATTAGATTCTACAACTTATAGGAGCACACGATAGCTACCAAATAGGTAGAGGCATATAGTAGGACACATCAGTTAGTGTCGGACAGGGAATTCATTTAACATTCTGTCATACTAGGCGTGTCTTCCAAGAATGAATTGTCCATGAGCTAAAGTGCAAGACAAATGAAGAATACTCCTCCGTTTTTATTAATTCCTGTATTTGTTCCTGTATCGTTGTTTTTGGGAGGTTGGCTATCACATAAACCACCTCAACTCATGTTTAGTCAATAATATGTTGTGCAAATATAGTTTTGTTACTATCAGGGACCAAGTTTTCAAGACCAAGTAATATTCTTGCTAACTGGTAGCCTAGACAGGCGCGCGAAAGCGCGCGCCAATACACTAGTAAAAACTAAACTTACCGCTACCACTCGCTCAAGAGACAACTTGGTTGAAGTGTCGATCGGTCAACCCAAGGAATTTCATATTTTCCGAGGAATAAAGATGAAAGGAAAAGCATGAGAAACGTGGAATATAAAATAAAAAACATTAGAGTGCTGCTGTCTTGTTGGTTCATGTCGAGGCTATCAATGTGGCAGCATTTCGCCGTAATTTTTTTTATACTGCGGTAGGTATCCTTGTGCTTAGGCCAGACGCACGCATAAATAACAATAGACTAATAGAGACGGTATTAGATTCCGATTTTCACAACCGTCCATTTGTCAGATGCCCTGAGATGGTTATATACTATATATGAGATAAAAAGGTTGATGGCATCATCGATCGGCTTTGTCGCGTCTCTCCTATCTCTGCATCCACGATTGGGGACATGCTTGTCTCGTTTCTGTGATTCCCGGGCAAGGCTAACAAATTTCTCAATCCCAGCAGCAATTGTCCGTTACTGTTAAGGTAACAGTGTCTACTACAGAGAAACAAGGCCACATGCGCACTGCAGTGCCAAATATTCTCTCCCATCCTCTCCTCTTTCTCTTTGGCGCGAATGATTCGTCGTCCCATGTCTGAAAAAGCGGTTCTTTTGGGGCTCATAATTCGATCCACACAACATCTGAAAAGATAAGCATTGACTTTGCCACATGTATAATATTATTACGTCGGTCGGATTCCCAGCGAAATTCCTCCAAAGCACCTCAAAAGAACGGGCCTTAACTTTGATGCCAACACGTAGGAAAATTCTCACATATATTTATTCTCTGACCATGTTTTGATGCCTTGATTCTTGAAAGTGATTACATTACATGCTTATAATAAGAATCGTCACGCATTTGTTTTTCTTTCTGGGTTTTTGTAGAGTTTCTTTGTGTACCAGCATGATGATAGGCTTGGATAATGTAAACTATAAAACAGAGTGAGCATCTATAGTACCCTTGACTGTTTTCTTATGGACTTCTACTGTGTCAACGAATGAACAAATAGTGTAGTACTACATAACTTACTTAAGGTCGCAGGACTTCGAGTACTATCCTAATATAATGTAATCACGTTGGTTGCACATTCAATGGATGTTTCAAGCCCAAGAGGAAGACCCATGTTTGTCTCATAGTCACACCCAGTCCACATCTCACTATGTGCCGCCTAAGGTGCGCCGTCAGAATTCTGCGTGTCCTACTTCGGCTTATTTTGACTTACTTTAACTACTTTTTTTCACAGAATACTATTGAATCAGCCGGTTTATCCAGGATCCACCGGCTGAGTATGGCCAAACGGTAACATTTTATTTACATAGGAGTAGTATCTTTAGCTATAGTACTTCACTGGTAGTGGACAAAAGCACTATTAGAAAGTTGTCACCATACCGGACACGGTAACAACAATCTGCTACCGAGCATCCGTATGGAGGCGGGACCACATGTCAGCACCTGGACCAGAGAATCGCAGTGTACGTTGCATGCCGGTGAAGTACCCCATGTGGACCGCGCAAGCGCTGAGGTCCAAAGATTTTGTCCCGTTCGCCCAGGACGAACGCGCCCGCCGGAGGCGCTCTCGGAAACGCTCAAACGCATCCGCCCGCGCGCGCGCATATTTTCTCCGCTTCCGTGGCTCCACCGCCGACGCGCAGACACGCCAAAACGAAGCGTTTTTGGCCTCAGCGTCGACGTCGCACTTGCGTTGCTTTGTTGCGCCGCGTAGGCCGTCGACAAGACATATGCGGCAAAATAAACACGCACGGGCGGTTCCGCCCCCTGTCAGCTTCGCGCGGCCGCGGGTTTCGCTCGCCAGCCAGTGAGCCACAGCTATCCATCCAGCCTCGTGTCCAGCTAGCGGCCGTGAGCCAAAAACTAAGCTTCTGCTCACGACATGGGCTAGAAAACCCAAGTGCGTGCTCTCCAGTAACAACTGCCCTATGGCGTTGTTGGCGTTGCACTCTAAAAACAAAAAAAGCGCACTCGTGTCGTGGCCTCGACCTCGACTGCTGCCGCCTAGCAGCTCCATGGGCATGGATATTGGCTTCCGCGGCGCGCTTCGGCCAGGAGCAACGCAACAAAAGAGTACAGCGGGCGTCGTCTCGCGACAAGACAAGCGGAGCTTATGCACGTATGCGTACCTGCTCTGCGCCCTTGTTTTTACATCCAGCCGGAGCCCGGCGAGCCAATCGCGCCTCCGCGCCGGCCGGCCGCGCCCGGCGGCAGCACCCGCCCCCAGATACAACAAGAAACGCCACGCCGGCATATGGCTTCTTGGACCATCCTCAGCTCTCCCTCCCACACATGCAGATGCGGCCACGCACCTCGCCAAGGCCGCAGGCAAAACAATGCCAGAGCCTTGGAGCTCCTCTTGTCCAACGCCGCAGCGAGCGAGCTGAGCGCACAGTGCGTGGCACCGCCGCGCCCACGGACCATGCCGGCTGGTTGGTCACTGGCCGAGACAAAGGGGGCCAACGCTGGTGCTACTGCTGCACTGCTACTGCACTAGTCATGGGCCCCGGCCGAGCCGGAAACCTCTGGGTGCTCGGTTATAATACGGCCACTTGTTGCCAAGATGCATTCCCCATTGCACCCCATGTCACTCAACCATGCCTAGCTTAAGCTAGCCGATGATATAATGCGCACATACTGTAGTGCAAATCGCCGCACGGACGCAACTTGCGCGAGGCAGAGACCTAGATTTCCTCAAGCATAACATGGCATGTTGGTGGCCTCTAGCTAGCTCTCCGTAGTCTAGTCTCCGAGATGATCGAGCAGCAATGGCGCCATCCGTTCCATTTGTTCAAGTGTGTTACTATTGTTAGCAGCGGCAGATCCTCTGAAAGGGGGATACTAGGCTGCTGGGTGAAGCTACGCATGCCAACGACAACTTGACACAGAATATCGAGGCAGAAATGATATGGCCATTGCCTGATCCGGAAATGGAACCCTGATTCGGAAAACAGAGTCCCTAGTTTCCAGATACCTGGTTTTGAGCGCATCACAATTATTCCCAACTTAGCAACGTTTGCGTATTTTTCTATGGCGGGGTGCTCTAAGCTACTAGGCCAGCACATGCACAGCACCCTTTTGCATTGGTGCAAAGCAGAGCGCTATCCAAAGCTTGCTTTCTCTGTTAGTGCCCAATTGCCAGAGAGCGGCAACAAAAAACTGAAGATTCCAAGTGTTATGATTTCACTACTAGCTAGGCGTTTTTAACTTAAAATATATAGCCTATATGTAAGGGACGAAAACGAATACGGCTTGTGGCATTTGCCGACCAAAACTCATATATATGACACTGTTTCTTACATAGAATTCAAGCATTGGTCTAAGGAGCCAGCAAGCTTTTATCAATCTGAGTCATAGCGAGAATTGCCGGCTTCCCCCATTGTTTTTTGCATTGACAAAGGTGTAAATTGTAGTGCACAAAAGTACAGACGGCGGCATAACAACAAGGATAGTGCATAAAACAGAGATCTCGCTGTTTACCAAACAATGATATATATTGTATTCCCCACAGCAGATTAGCTTCAAGACAACGAGATGCCGTCTCGACAATTGTTGAAGTATTAAGTCTTATCTTAAAAAAATGTCTAAACAGAGATTAGTTGACCTTCTACACCATATAAATATGTTATTATACGGAGTGCACATTTAAAATACACCAGGCCTGCGCCTCATTTCTTTTCTTTTCTCGTTGATGCTCTGCAACGAAAGCAGTGTCAACTCGCAGCTGGCACCCTAAAAAATGAGTTGACCAAAAAAGTCCAAAGGCCTTCTCAGGTAATGCTGTCCTGTAGCAGATTCAAAGTTCAAATGTAAGCAAAATTCGAATTGATTTGGTCTAAATAAAATCCTACAGTACTCGTTGAACTGCATCTACTTGCTAGTAAAAGTTCTAAGTTCAACGGGCTAGCAAAAACTAGCTACTCAAGTCAGCACTTGATGCCACAAGTTCCGAGGCAGCTTTTATTATTTATAACTTTTAAAGCATAGCGAACATATCGGGTTAAATTAAGCATAAAAGAAGAAACAATCAATCCAAATATTTGTTGAGGCCTCCATTTGTCAACCATAGGCCGGACATTAGCCAGTAACAACAACTGAATTCCATTTGGAGTTTTGCAATGGACCGGCCAGAGGGTTTGAAACAAAGAATCTGAACTGTTACAAAACAAGCTCAATTAATTTTGTTTACTTGAGCAGGCTGCAAGTGAGAAATTAATTATCCTTGTAATACTTTGGGTGCCTATTTATTATTTCTAAAAAGTCTATTTCTATAAGCTGACTTCTTTATCCTCAAACGGTTCTTAATAATTCAATTGAAAAGTCTAGTCAAACGCAACATCATTGAATAAAAACTAATGGCGACAAAAGTAACTTACTCTCAAAGAAAAGAAAAAAACAAACTCTCATATTAAATATATCAAAACTACTCAAGAGCTGTGTGTGACACAAATATTTTAGTTAATGCTGAGTACCCAAGTTACAAATGTTTGTAACCGAAGCCGAATATAAAAGTACTACAAGTACAGCCAACATGCATACCCAGGACAAAATAAATGTTACCCAGAATTATTTTGTAGTCCGTTACAGGTAAGTATTATTGTACAATCCAGAGGAAAAGAATTCATGCAAGAAATGAAATAAATTCTGGACGGCTCTCGGTTGAAAGATACAGCAACCACTAAGACAAGACACAGAACCAATCCAAGCGCTGTCAAGGACCGTGAGAAGGGGTCTTCTTTGCCATCAGGCATCGGCCATTCAGCCTCTTCCCGTCTTCCCTTCGACGCCTATAAAAAGGCAGCGCCGGGCTTCCCAGTCCCCCGCGCCGCGCGGTTCTCGACTCCACCAACCAAGCAAGCATCCCAGCCAGCTTCCAAAGGGGAGACAAGCGCGCTTTCCTCATCTCCCCCACAACAGAAACGGCGTACGATCTCGTGTAAATTGCCCGGGAGTTTACCTGCGCCGCAAAGGTTTTTACTCGAGAAACCAACCGCACGCGCGGGCAGCAGAGCAGGGTATTCCTCTGTTTCTCCAGCAGCCAGCCATGACGTCGTGCGCGGGAGATGCCACGGTGGCGTGCCGGGATGACGCGCGGCCGCACGGGGACGACGCGGCCAGCGTCATCGCCTGCCCCTTGCTCGTCAAGGCCTCAGGGGAGGTCCACATCCCGGTGGCCGGAGACGACGAGGCGCTGGCCGTGCCCGTGCTCACGAGCAAGAAGTCGCCCGGGCGGTTCGCCAGCGCGGTGAAGGAGGCCCTGTCCGTGTTCCTGGGCGTGGCGTTCCCGATGACGCCGCTGGTGTCGTCCAGCGACGCGCGCGGGGAGGCGCGGTCGATTCTCGGCCTCGCGCTCCCGATGATTCTGACGGGCCTCCTGCTCTACCTCCGCTCCATGATTTCGATGCTCTTCCTCGGTCGCCTCGGCGGCCTGGCGCTCGCCGGCGGGTCGCTGGCCATCGGCTTCGCCAACATCACCGGCTACTCCG
The DNA here is from genome assembly GCA_018135685.1 of Themeda triandra. NCBI lineage: Eukaryota > Viridiplantae > Streptophyta > Magnoliopsida > Poales > Poaceae > Themeda > Themeda triandra. The sequence continues at coordinate 2,692,219 of JAENPR010000007.1, read as the reverse complement.
TGCTCTCCGGCCTCGCCATGGGCATGGAGCCCATCTGCGGCCAGGCATTCGGCGCGGGCAACTTCTCGCTGCTCGGCATCACCATGCAGAGGACGGTGCTGCTGCTCATCGCGGCGGCCGTCCCCATCGGTGGCCTGTGGATGCACATGCGGCCTCTCCTCCTCCTGTGCGGCCAGGACACCGGCATCGCGGCCGTCGCCGAGACCTACATTCTGGCGTCGCTCCCGGACCTCGTCCTCCAGGCGTTCATCCACCCCGTGCGGATATATCTCCGCGCGCAGTCCATCAACCTGCCGCTCACGGTCTGCGCCGCGCTCGCCATTGCCATCCACCTCCCCATCAACTACGTCCTCGTCACCGTGCTCGGCCTCGGCATCCGGGGGGTGGCATTCGCCTCCGTGCTGGCCAACCTGAACCTGCTCCTCTTCCTCCTCGCCTACATCTTCTTCAGGGGCGTCCACCGGCGCACCGGCGGCTTCGCGCTCTCCCGCGAGAGCTTCCGCGGCTGGGGCGAGCTCGTCAGCCTGGCGCTGCCGAGCTGCGTCAGCGTCTGCCTCGAGTGGTGGTGGTATGAGATCATGATCCTGCTGTGCGGCCTGCTGCTGAACCCGCAGGCCACGGTGGCGTCCATGGGCATCCTCATCCAGACCACATCGCTCATCTACATCTTCCCCTCGTCCCTCAGCTTCGGCGTGTCCACCCGCGTCAGCAACGAGCTGGGCGCCAACCGCCCCGACGAGGCGAGCCGCGCCGCCACGGTGGGGCTCGTGCTCGGCTTCGCCTTCGGCGGCCTGGCCTCCGCGTTCGCGTTCGCGGTGCGGAACGTGTGGGCGAGCATGTTCACGGCCGACCCGGCGATCATCGCGCTCACCGCGTCGGTGCTGCCCATCCTGGGCCTGTGCGAGCTCGGCAACTGCCCGCAGACGACGGGGTGCGGCGTGCTCCGCGGCAGCGCCAGGCCCAAGGACGCCGCCAGCATCAACCTCCGGTCCTTCTACCTGGTGGGCACGCCGGTGGCGCTCGTCCTGGCCTTCTGGCTCCACTACGACTTCAAGGGCCTCTGGTTCGGGCTCCTGGCGGCGCAGGCCACCTGCATGGTGCGCATGCTGCTGGTCATCGGTCGCACGGACTGGGCGTGCGAGGCCAAGCGCTCCAGGCAGCTCACCGGCGGAGCCATGGACAGCGACGACAGGGCTGGCGGAGACGAGAAGTCGCGCCGCTTGCTTGGCGACACGGACATCGAGCAACCCAATGCTCCTCACTCTGATCAGTGTTGATAGCTACAGCGTCAGGGCAGCCGTATGTGTGTGTTCTCCTCTAATCTACTACTACTCTTTCTATTTCCCCCATTTTCTGTAGCGGGGGAGGAGGAATCAGAGGCTGACAGAGTGACAGTTTTGTTCACCACATTTGGTAATTAGCATGTAAAGATTTTGCTGATTATTATGACAGAAAAGATTGAACATACTACAGTAGTATCTAGTGCTAGCACCAAAGATTCTCTCTCTTTATTTACTTTTACCAGCCGTTCTGTTTCTTTTTTTATTCGAAAATGGGGAAAGAAACCAAAGAGAGAATTTTTTCCATGGTGAATTGGTGAGGTGCCGAAGTGGGGAACAAAACACAAACCGTTCACGGCTTTCGCCGCAGCCTGCTCCGGGCTCCGGCTGCGGGTCAGTGTCTCGTGGTCCAGTGAGGCGAGCCGCGTGACGACCTGGTCACCGGCGCGGGCGGGCTAGACGCCGGAGTAGTGCAGTACGCACGCACACAACACGTACCGGGTCCAAGTCGCGTGCAAACGATGCTGCTGCCTGCTAGTGCAAGCGGCCGGGCCCGCCATGCAATGCGATCTTGCGCCGCGCAGCCAGCCGTCGGCCGTCAAAACGACGGCACTTCCTTGCTCTCCTCGTGCAAGCGGCGAAAGTGGTCAGGTAACCGAAATTGTGCACGTGATCTTGCATAAAAGAGACCGAACGAAGCCTGATGACTAGTAAAGACACGTGTGCAAGACTAACGTAGAAGAGTCAGACTCTGTTTCCACGAGAGGTCTCATGACAGGGATCCTGCCAACACGCACACGTACACGTACACGCTCTGCGAATTCGTATTTTTCACTGCACGGTAATTTTCAAACCCACTTGGCTGAATTGTTTGCGAAGAAGTACGTGAACTCAAAAACCAATCGACCTCACGGCTCACGCAGGCCGCAGGGAGGAAGATTCCTCCTGTGTCCTGTGCGCGCGCCCGGCATCCAGGCCGGCAGGGACAGAGGCAGGAAAGTAGCGACGTGCAGGGCCCATGTGGATCCACATCACCACATGTAGGCCTTGTTTAGATCCCCATGCCAAATTCGGGTGTTCACATACTGTAGCACACTGTAGCAATTTCGTTTGTATTTGTGAAATATTATCCAAATATTGATTAATTAGACTCAAAAGATTCGTCTCATAAAGTACAATAAAACTGTGCAATTAGTTTTTGATTTCATCTATATTTAGTGCTTCATGCATCCACCGACATTTTGATGTGATGGGGAATTTTCTTTTTGCATGGTGGAATTTGGAGAGAAATTCTGTAACTAAACAAGCCGTAGTACACGGCGCATGGTCGGCCCCAGGCGCAGAGAGCAGAGGTCCCAGCGGCCGGTGGGCGGTGGCTCGCACGGCTCAGCTCGCGTGTGCGGCGGATGCCATCGGCGTCGGCGGCATCGGCACCGGCAAGCAGGCAGACCGCATAAAAAATGACTCGCGCCGCACGCTCAACTCCACTCCACTCCTTGGAGCCCCGAGAAGACGGACACGTACTGTTTCGACGCCCCAAAAGCCAGCACTAGTGGTTAATCATAGTTCTGTCTAGAGTACGTATTATACTACCAGGGCGGTCCCGGGAAAATTCGAGGCCTTGTTTTTTTTTTTAGAACATGCGTTGCATGTATTTCATTAAGCAGAGGTGAACCGAAGTTCGAGTACAGAAGTAGTCGCAGGTAATCCTAGGATTACCAACGAAAACCACAACACAAACACAAAGCAAGAAACGTGAGAGGGGGAAACCCTCCACCTAACAACCCCAACAAGCTGCACCTAATACAAATAATCGACACCTAAGTAGCCAGTAGCGCACGGAGTCGCAAAGAAAGACACGGCGGCAAAGCATCCGCCCGAACTCCTGACGGCCAAGCATCCGTCCCCACCTCTCGCGACCTCAACGACCAAGACCGGCGGAGGCGCGTCCTCGGTGGCAAAGCAATCCGCTCCTCCCGAGTCACGGGGCCAAGGCCCCCGGACCACGGGCGAGGAGGACACATAGAGCACCACGACGGCAAAGCAACCGCCAGAAACACCTCGGTGGCAAAGCATCCACCGGAAAGACTAACCCAACTGCAGCTACAACACATGCTAACTGGACAAACTAGGTGAAGAGAGCATTAAGCCCAAAAAGATACAGCCCAACGACCGAAACGAGACGACGACGACGACCTGCACCACATCGAAGAGGAAGAAACCCCAGCACGCGCCATGGCTTGGAGCTTCAAGAGCAGCGCCTTCAAGAAGGAATGCGACGCACGGAGCGCCACCGCTGCATGCCCAAGCGGGACAGGTTTTCACCTAGAAGCTCCACACGCGGATGAGGAATGGTGGCGCAACGACAGATGCCTCCAAGGAGGAAAACGGCGCCAAGAAGGCGTCGCCATCGTCGGCCAACAGCAAGGCTTTCGCCTAGCACCACCCACCCAGACGCGAAAACGCCACCCATGTCAACGCCGACCGAAGAGCAATTGAGCATACACCATCCACACCACCACGGCGTCGACGGTGCTCCACCCGCACAGCTGGCCACATCACCATGATGCAGCGCAGCGCACGCTGCAGACCTCGAAAGCTCGAAGGAAGGAGGGACACAGCCCCCACAGCCACCAAAGCCGCGCGGAGCCCATGGCCGCCGCCGGCAGCCGGCCACCCAGGGGGTGGGGGGGCAGATCCGGGGGCCCAAGGGCCCGGATCCAGCGACCCGGGCCAACCGGGGAAAGCCGCCGGCCCGGTCCCCGTCGCCGGAGAAGGAGGAGGCCGGGGTGTACATCGGGGGACCGCGGCGCGCGCCGAGGACACCGGCGCGAGGGGGTGGAGTGGGGGCGCCCGATCCGGGCCCGCGCCCCGGATCCGGCCGTCCCCATCCCTGACCGCCGCCGACGAGGGAGGGCCCGGAGAAGGCCGCCCGTCACCCAAGGACGCCGGAGAGAGAAGGGGGAGGCGGGCGGCCAACCGGCGCCGATCCGGGGGCCGGAGGTTCGAATCCGTCCCCGGCCCCCCCACCAACTCGACAAGGAAGAAGGGCCGCCGCCGTTGCTAGTTCGCCGGAGGGGAGAGTGGAAGGGGGAAGAAGAAGGTGGGGGTTGGAGGGAGGCGGTGCCGCGCGCGGTGTCCGTTTTGGGGGACCGCCGCCGCTGGCCGCCGCCGCCGCTCACCGGAGCATGGCGACGGCGGCGGCCGGAGGGGGCTCGGGGCTGGGGGTGGTGGCGGCGCCGGCGAGGGGCCCCCCGAGTCGCCCGTTGGGGGGCGCTCGGGGAAAATCTTTGACCAGCCACAATGATCAATTCGAGGCCTTGTACGATACTAAAAAAATAAGGCATATTATAACTTAGCAAAAAAAAGACTAAAACATGATAAAAGCATGTATTATAAAAAAGCTTTGCTCTGCTGTTGTACTATCTATATTTAGTATATACACGTATATATTTGGAGGCCTGTGCAAATCGGAGGCCGTGTGCGGTCGCTCACTTTGCACATGCAAAGGACGGCCCTGATACTACTCTGTGCCGTACAAACCACTGTTTTTTTTTTTTGTGAAGAAACCACAAAACTGTCATTTGAAACATAAATACAAAGACTGACAAATACTATCAACTGCCTCTGCTCGTGAGTTGGAGGAGTTCTGTGATCCAGAGACGCACGATGCGATGCATCTGCGTACGGCAGTTGTGCGCCGATTGTGCGTGCGTGCCGTAACAGACAACATGATCGTCTGTCGTTGCACTTCCGCCCAAATCGATCGGGCACGTCTGGCGTGGAATAACAAATCATCTCTCGCCGTTCCAGTCAACGACTCATCAAACTGAGAAGATGAAATGAACGGCAGTTCATCACATTCTGTCGATAAGTCAATGGCTGTTCCCAATTGGACTGTCAAGCTCATTCATGTCCCCTTGTTAGCGGGCGAGGTCTAGAGGTGTCTGAACGTCTCACTTGCAACGTGCTCCTCTTTCCAGGTTCATTCACCACAGCTAGAGATAGCTCCGAACCTCTTGGGGTTGGGCATCACTGGATACATATGCACGCTGCATCATCCGATTGGCCCGGCTGATATATGTCAAACGCCTAGGATTGATTACTCTTTGGACCTCGCAGTGTTTGTCAACTTCTAGTCGATTGTTAATGGTGCGTGGACTCTTCAAGGTTTGTTTATCTAAAAAAAAAGAAAGTCAGCTTGTTTTATTGTATTACGATTAAACTATTTTCTTTCTTTTTCTTTTGTTTGACCATGGTACATAGATAGACATTGATAAATGTACACAGTCATCTCTATAAACTTCGTTGGATCTCAAAATTGACAAAGCCACCACAAGCTTTATTCGTTGTTATTCAGGTGATATGTGCCGTTGAAAGCGACTCAGCGAGAGCCTTATGCTGACTGGGGGTTGTTCGGTTGATGGATTTCTACGGTTCTTAAGCCGGCTGATGTGTTTTGCTTGGAGGGAAAAATATTGTATCATGGTTTATAAGTTCAAGTGAACAAGGCTTGTGAATTCTAAGAATTGTCGGCAATTTGAAAAAGAAAATCCATATACTAATTTTGTGAAGGTGAATTTCAGAAATTTGTATTTATGTTCCAAACTAACGGCACTTTACTCTCATCATATACGCTGTACGTATCCTTCAATTATATAATTTCTATCACAGAACATTACATATGACGCGCCAGTCAAGAGCAATAATTCATTTACGACATCCTTACACAATAATTCTTATCTGCGCTAAAAGTTGTACTCGTATATTGTAAGGCCACTTGCCGGCATGGACGTACAAATCACTGCTTTCGTCCATACTAGTAGTAAATTAGTTTTTGCTTCTAGTTCACGTCGACCTCCGATCGAGTCGCAACGTCCATGCATATCTATCCTCACAGCTGGAGGCAGCATGCGGGTGTCCACATCACGTCTGAATCGTGCATATCTCAGACAGAGATGGAGAAAACAAATGCGGCCGGAAGCCTGCAGGCTTGCCGGCAACGTAGCTAAGTGCACGACGGAATGGCCCGCTGATTCCATCGTCGAGCGCGTTCGACCAACCAGGTCAGCAGCTTACGTGATTCGTGATGGCAGGAGTATGGCACTAGTCACGCACGTATGCGGTTCCAGCTTTCATGCCGCCGTCAGGTTTTTGGTCCCTGCAGCCGGCCGGCGGGCCGCGGTTCCATGCAGTTCACAACCACCGCCGCGTCGCTTTGTTTCTCCATTTATATACAACGCGGATCAGCGGCCGAAAGTCCGGCGCCGCCACGGCCGGCCGCCCGCAGCATTTCCTGTCGCGATCACGGAGGCCGGCCGATCCACCGACTTGGATTGTAAAAGCCGAGCGCAGTAGTTGACCGTCTTCTCCGCCGTTCTACGCATGCGGCATGACGCACCCAGGCCCAGTGCACGGGCGGCCGGCCGGCAGAACGGCCGGCAGCATGCAGCTGAATACTCGCTCGTCGTTGCGGCTGCGCACGGGTCACTTGGTTCGGTGCATCGCGAGTTTTCAACTGGACAACACTTGAAGGAACGGCTACCTAGTGGAGTGATACGACCGCATGCACGAGCGTTCCTGACCAGTCAGGTCGATTCGCTTCCGGCGACCGAGACGTATCGGCTGACTACGACCGCACGCACGCACACACGCACGCACGCATGCGAGAGCTATGAGCTAGGCCGACGACTGGTCCGAGACAACTGGTGCCTAAAACACGAACTGCGATTAATTATCGTGGTCAATTCAAATCGGGGACGGCAATCCGCTGGCTGCGATCCATATCATCCATCGGCCCCCGCCGGCGAAGCACTCTACTCCTCGTAGCCCACGGTACGTTCCAGTTACGTGCCTACCTCCTTGTCGCGGGCGCCGCGGTCACGCGTCGGCTGGCTTCCCCGTTGAACAGGGCATGCAGAGACAGAGAGGGCAGAGGCGAAAGGGAAATCGCGCACGCCGCCAGCCTGCCCCTGCGTGACGGCGCTCGCCACGCCAGGGCGGGCGGGCGGGTTTCGCACCGCGACTGCCTGGAACACCGAACACCGAGGGCCTCGTGGATTTTTCCCCCGGTGCGGGGGCGGGCGGCTGATCGTGACCGGGGGAGCGTGTCTAGTGGCGGGGGAGCACGGGGCGAATCCGACCCCGTGTACGGGGGCGCGACCACGCGAGTGGTGGGGGTCGATCGGGGGCACGCGGTCCGGGTCCGGCAAAAGGCGGCCTGGCGTGGTGGTGTCCGCGTCACGTCTCGACACTGCCAGCGGAAGCGAAGTGGATGGCTCTGGGCCGGCCGCGCGCCGCGGTGTCGCGTCGTGTTGCACCGGTGCCGCCCCCACCAGGCGGAAGTCGTACGTCGTGACAGCAGGAAAGTTCGCACGCATCGGCCGTGGTTGGTACGTCCAGGCCAGCCGGGCCGTGGGTAGGCGCGCGGTCATTGATGAATCGGCCGCCGGCCGGGCCGCGGCCGCCACGCGCAACCGCGGCGGTCGTAGTTGGTGCGGCGAAGCTGGACCGGTGAATTGGTTCCTTCTGAAGAAACATTCAGCGCCCATCGGCGAGCATGCATTGATGCATGCACGCACGCACGCCCTTCGTTCTCCACTTGATTTCTCCGGTCGTCAGCGGCACAGCGCGCATGCTGCTTCTACGAAGCGCTAGCTAGCTTATCCGTCCGGAAAAGTAAAAAACGAAACCTAATCGTGTCGGCGAGCACCACATGCATATGATCCAATGATCCATCCCAAGTATGAGGACCAGTCTATGTATAGACACAAAACAATTATGGGAGACTCCCACGATATACGTGATCCTAATACTCCTAGCAATGCTATATGTTTGCCATCCGGTAGCGTGGGTGTAGGACCGTAGGCGTATAGAAGTATTTCTCCGTTTCTTGTCTCAGCTATTCTACGGTCGCACCAACGGCCCGATTGGTCACTCGGCATGTGGGGTCAATTGTCTACGCCTAGATTTCAGTACGTACGCCGACTTTGTACATCTCGAATGAATCTTATCCACCGTTTTTTCCAGACTTCAGCTGTCCTGCACTCGGGTGTGGTGTGGCACAGGAGAAGAGGCGGTGAGATAGCATTTTCTTTCTCCCGATTCCTCATCCATTTTGATTTCTTTTTTGACAAATCCCCTCATCCATTCCGGTTGATGGCGCACGTTGGCTGTTCGGCCGGCGAATACTGAATATCAGGCCCTAGTATATAGACCCCCAAAAAAGTACAACAAAGGGTAGACCTGTGCAGAGATAAGATTTTATATATGCATATGCGTATATTTAACAAAATAAGCATAGCCACGCTACTGTACGCAAGTTATTAGCCGCCTAAAATTCATAATGTATTGCCACCATGGATAAGCTTTTGTTTATCAAATTGTTGTTAGCCCGGTCGCCCGGATGACTTATTTTAACTTATTATAAGTACGGATAAGCTGATAAAACTACGTGATCGCTTGTATTAGGGCCTCATCCTAGGACTGATTTTGAGGCCTGCTGCATTTCATCAGGCATGCATGGAATGGAATCAGAGAATCTAAAAAGAAGAGGATAAAACGACGAGCTCATCGTAGCTGGTGCTGATGATTGGAGCAACCGGGGTTGACTATTCGATTCTTTTTTGAATTTCAGCAAGTCTAGCTAGCGGCGCAGCAGCTTCCGAATGATTGGCAACCGCACACCGCGCAAATGGCGATTCGGATTGGCAATCGATGGACAGTGTCAGTTCCTGTTGATGGTGGCGAGTGGCGACACTGTATCGATCGGCCAATTGAAAGCCTGATCCTTGTCAGTGAGTGGTATTGATAATGTGTGCGGTCTCTATGATTGTATACGACTTGGTACTTCCTACTGTCACCCGTCCAATAATCTGGTCGTAGGCAACGACCTCCGACCAGAGTGGACAAAGGCAAAACCGGGAACGTGGTGAGTGGTGTTCTGAACTTACGGCCAACAGTAGCATAGGCGTAGAGTTTGGTAAAGCAGGGCCTTTTCCCAGCCTTTGGGCTCGGACCAAACTAATCTAGTGCAGCAGTATCGTACTATTGGGCCTTGTTTAGATCCCGAATTTGGCATGCCAAATTCAGGCGTTCACACATCGTAGTGTCTTCAGAAGAATTTCGTTTGTATTTGTGAAATATTGTCCAAATATTAATTAATTAGACTCAAAAGATTCGTCTCACAAAGTACAACAAAACTGTGCAATTAGTTTTTGATTTCATTTATATTTAATACTCCATGCATGTACCACAAGTTTGATGTGACAGAGAATCTTCTTTTTGCATAGATCCAAAGTTGGGAGTTTAGGGTCAACTAAACGAGGCCTTGGTTTGTGCTTGCTGCAGCCGCACCAAATCCGGAGCACAGGAAAGGGCAGTCGGGGGCAATAGCTACAGCAGCAGCAGCCTACACCGAGCACATTCAGTAGTTCACAAAGAGCGCTTACTAGAAAAATCTCACGTCGTACTATAAGATGAGCATTCATTTTTTTTAGTTAGATGCCCTTTTTCAGATCTGTTTTTTTGTACTAAGGCGTTATGCAAGGTTTACTGTGTCAAGACACATCATGTTAAACTAACAAACTATAGAAGGATCAATATGGGTCCCAATTTATGTTTTATAGGTGGCTAAATGTTTTTTTTTCTAAATTTATTGTATGCATCTCCAACAGTTTGGCATTTGGGGTTTCCATTCTTGTAATTTGCAAAAAATCATGAAATGAGATATCCAACAGTTTTGCATTTTGGCAATTAACGGAGGAAATTTGGCATATTTGCAAAGCCGCGGACCGCTTGGCAAACACGATCGGAAGCTCCTCCCGTGCATGTAGCACACTCTTCGCGCCATATATAGCTGGTTGGGTCCATAATTTGGTAAATGCCAAGTCAATTTTGCAAAACTCTTGGAGATGGTTTATTTTTCTTCTCCCCATTTCGTTTTGGGAGTTGGCAAACTACAACAAATGGCAAAGAAAAAATGCCAAACTATTGGAGATGCTCACGTTCTCTCGAATGAAACCGTCTTTTTAAGTACGTCCCTTAAATGAAACCGTCACAACGCACGGGCACTATACTAGTTCAAAGTTAATTTTTGACTAAAGAGCGCTTACTAAAAAAATCTCACATCATCAAAGATGGTTTTATTTCTAGATTGGTTTGATTATAAATCTAGATATAATGTATGTCACAAGCATCTCAACGATGTTGAGACTGGAATATTTTTCATTTGCTTGATGGAATAAATTTCCCTTGATCTAAAATGTACATATAAAAAACTATGCATCTAGAAAAAAAAATCTAGAAAAAAAACATAAGTCTTGTAAATTGAAATGGAGAAAGTAGAAACCAAACTGGCCCCGGAGGACAAGCCAAGCCTCACAACTTACGAGTAGAGCCCGTACAAGTCTACATATATTGAATGTAAAAACTTACTATTGGTGTTTTTTTCTCATCAATGATGATTATGTGACATGGTAGCACATAAAACGTGATGTTTATGCAAGTTTAGGTAAAGGGTACTAGGTACCCGATGTCCAACGTATGTGGAGGAGTAGGGTTATAGATAAATTCTATACTGATTAGTTTACATATAGGTTTTTTTGGTTAATTACATAAATAAATGTTAATTCATCGAGTATAGTAAATAATTATGTTTTTGCTCTCTAAGTCGTCGAAGATAGTGTAGGACTTCGAGTAGTCAGCCTTGCTCACACTGTGTCCAAAGAGTTCGGATATGTCATGCATGCTAAACACGGCAAAGCTCTACTTAAAGAAAAATCATGCAGATACTCGCTACTACTGCAATTGGATATTTCTGTCAACTATATGTATGCATTTATTTTGTAATTAATTGCTGTATTTATACAATTCATCTCTTTTGTAGGAAAATTTGCTATAGTGGGGAGAACAAGGAAGTCAAGGATCTACTGAGAAGAATGTTCGGGTGAGTTGAAATGAATCCATTGTGGTTTTTCTAATTATGTTTATGGTATGAAATTTGTTGATTACTCTAACCACTCACTTTTCATTCTGTACTTTTCAATTCACGGATGAAGCAAACACACGTTTCGAGGACCTACCATAGCTTCAAATGAACTACAAGTGTGAAGCCTTCCCAAGGTCTGACTAGAACATCAAGCGCCCTTTGGACGCCTTATAATGACTAAATAACAAAAATTATTTTATATACGTTTCATAATTGGACATTGCATACAGAGTCTTTGCCATACAGTCGTATGTATCATCAGCATATAAAGGCAACACAATAACAATATTTATTGATACACAAGGTTGCCCTATTTGAAACTAATGAAAATCTTGTTACCAATAAAGAAAGACATAACTTGATGCTTGTATTTGAAGAGTTGCCCTCCCCTATATATAGAATACATGGAGACTCAAGACCAAACCTTAGACATAGGAGATCACAATAATACCCTTTGACTAATACTTTAGCACCCCATCTTAAATGCAACGTGAATGCAATGGCATTCCATTTGCAGAGTTGGCACTACACACTAGGCTTGAAAAATAAAATACACAATTTAGATACAACGTCCAAAATAGAAGATGTCATTGAAGCGTGCAACTTTGAACATTGTAGATGTAGAAAAAGGGTTTCCTCGACAAGAGGGTATTGCCTTCACAACATGTACTTCGAGAAATACCTCAAGTCCTCACAACACAGTACATCAACTCTTCAAATACGAACCTTGCTTTGAGACTTTGAAGACTTTGAACTCGATAAGAATAAGGATGTATCAAATCAGCCAAATGAAGAATAGAGATTACTGCTGCAAAATGGCAAATGATAGGATAGAATGTTGATGATGACAAATAAAAGGCCGATGCATACGTTTGGTCTTAGGTACATCGCGTTGGAGGTGAACAGCCTCTGCTAGGCCTATGTAGTGGCCCGACACAGCTGGTTGATTAGAAGATCTCTTAATCAAAGATTAGTAGAAGCTGCTTGATTGGACTTTATATTATGTTAGATAAAGATCAAAAGGAAGTTGCTTGTGATGAAAAGGTGAAGGCAAAGCTTAGAAACGAAAAGAAAAACAAAACTTGTAGATAATTCATAAAAAATGTTAGATCGAAATAGACATGCAAATAATAGGATAAAAAGATAATAGCAATCATACTAGGAAATAAAAATAAAAGACAATGCACGCACGTGCATGTTAACTAGTAATAATGGAATAAAAACGCAAGTAAATATACATTGTATAACTAGAAAAGTGCTACTCGCATGGACAACCAACTTGGCTATATAGCCTATATGGGCCAGACGTGGACTCTAGGAAAAGAAATAGGAAAAAATATACTTTTGCTCCATCAATTATCGTAAAAGTTCACTTTTGGTCCCTCAATTTCAAAATAGGAACGCATGCCTCAACCGGACAAAACCGGACTCTAGGAGGGCCAGACGTATACAACTAGGCCGACTTTTATGTATGGGCTAAAAGGAAAAACGGATTGAGGACATAGATGGCGCGGGCTCACTCCTCCTCCGTCTCGACTCGAACCGGATGATTTCCCCGACGGCCCGGTAGCATCATGCAGCGAAGGACAGGCTGGGTTCTGCGTGGGCCGGCCCTCCTGTCGTGTTATGGGCCGGGACGCAGCGGTGTACCGTCTGGCACACGTTAGACGTGACAGATGCAGACGACGACACCCCGGAAAATCGCTTCTCCGTCACGGCACCAGCCCGAACCCAGCCGCCGCGCAGGCGGTTCCACGCGCCGCCCGTCGCCCTCGCCTTGACTCGGAGCACTCCCCTCCGTCTCCGGCAGCTCACCAGTCACAGCAGCCGCCGCGCCCCTTCCAGCCTCCATCGGCTAGCGCTCGCTCGTCCGCTCCCTTCCCTTCCTCCGCGCCTCGCCGCCGCACCGGTCGCCCCTTCCTTCCTTCGCGGCCCCATCGCGTCGAACCCGGTTGGCCACCTCAACCGGCTAGCTCCGCGTCGTGCCCCACCAAATGGGCACCCCGGGCCGCGCCCTCACCGCGCTCCTGTCGATCCGCCGCAGCGGCAGCCGCCTGTTCAAGCGGTAGACCCACCTCTCGCCTCGCCGTGGCTGGTGGTAGGTGGTGTCGGTGGTGAGCACGGACACGGAGGCGGAGGGGGAGGTGTGGGCGGTGGGGGACAAACTCGGGGCGAAGCGCATCAGCGGGCGGCGGGCATGTTTGGGTCGGGGCTGAACCTAGTCAGCGCGGCGCTCGGCTTCGGGATGACCGCGGCCTTCGCGGCGTTCGTCTGCGCGAGGTTCATCTGCTGCCGCGAGCGCCGCGGCGACACCCGTGCGGCGCCAACGCCGGACCTCGCCGCGGAACTCGATGGACCGGTGCGTGTAATGCCTCGGCTCCCCCTTCCCTGTGTGACACTGTGCTGCTGCTGCTGTGACTCTAGTCCACGGCCCTTCCCACGAAGGGGAATTTTCTCGTGTCTCAGTAAATGGACACTGAAGTGTGTCCCCTGCTAGGTTATATGTCTGCTATAAAAATCGAAAACGGAAGGTTAGATTAGCATTTCCTGTACTGATGGGGGAAATTGCTATGTATAGTCTTAGTGCGCCCCGAATCAATTGGGGGAATTAAATAGGGACAAAAGTGGGCAACCTGCTTTTCCACTGGGTGTGATGCAGGCAAAGTGGCTTTAGATTCCTTGGTGTTGGAGTTTTTTTTAAGATTCTTTATTCTTTATATGAAATTTTGGTGCCCCTTAAAATAACATGCTACTAACTTTGCTCCCGTGTTACTATTATTCTATCACTATGTGATTATAGTGAAATTGAAGTCCTAATCTTGAAGGGCCTTGTTGACAATTGCTGAAATATCATATCTTCATTGCCCCCATGATTGTTTTTATCCCTGTTATGGTAATTACGAGTGCAAGTTTAATATGTCTGGATTCATTTGGTTTGTCTTCAGCCTTGACCGTTTAGGTAGCATATCTGATATATTTCGAGTTTCTCTATGCATCTATGAACAAACATTACAATCAACAAGTTGACAATGTCTGCACAGGACCATCTGAAAAAGAAGATCAGAGTTTTGGGCTATATTATGTTGCTATTATATACTTTTCGTGTTACCAACTAGCATCGACTCACTCATCACTCTTTTTCAATGATCCATTACAATTCATTGTCACTTATATTATGTCGATTACAAGTATGTGAATCACTCCCTTTGGAGCAAACATTGTTTTTGAGGGCCCATTGTGCATTCCTTTATTTTTCATACATGTACTAAATTTAAGAAAATGAATATGCCAATCAAGCATAAGTATAGTTCTCACAGAGTTAGTGTTCTGTCAATTTCACAAACCATCTCTCTTAAATAGTTTCTTTGTATCTGGAAAGTGGTTGGTTTTGTGTGTCTGTAAATGTTATTTGTATAAGTTACCAGAGACTGAGAGGACATTTGAGGGAGAATTAAGAAGAGAGAGGGAGAGGGAAGTGGTGGTCAAGAGGTTCTACAGGCAACTTCCTGCTTGTAAGTTTCGAAGGGTACAGGGGGGGCTATGTATAGAGGAGGCTCTACTTTACTGCTATGTAACCTATCCTGGCCTTCCCTATTTTGGAGGATCCTTTCCTATCACAGGAGATAAACTTCCTAACCAACTAGATTCATGATCCTTCCTCATTGTTATGGACTTGGAGACGATGCAGGGGTGGCACTACAGTACCTCAGCCCAGTCAGTCCTAGGCCATGACAGCAATAGTTAAACTAGCAGTTTTTCTTCATTAGTATTGTTACTGCAACAAGACAGTAATTTATGAATTACTGATCATGTTGTTATTCTTGTTGATGTTATCCTTTTTTTTTCGAAAAAACACATAGGAGAGCTGTGTTTCATTATATTAAGAGGCAAATAGGGGGATTGGAGCCCCCATACAGGTCGCGCGCACACAAACCCCTAGTAGAAAGTAAAACTCATGGGTCTGGTAAACAAAGAAGAACGACCTGACCAAATTTTATCTGAAGATTATTATTGTTTTGGTCTAAACAATGAATAGTGAAATGCTCTAAATTTTATTATAAAAGTTGAAATTTAATCATGTCCTTTTGTGTTGTTCAGATAGAGCACACTCATACTGGGTTGGAACCTTTGATTATTGCTGCAATTCCAACTATGAAGTATAATTGTGAGGCTTTCAGCTCTAAAGACGATGTTCAGTAAGTGTTAATTCCTTCATATGAACTAAATATTAGTTGTTATTATTGTGCTTCAATATAAATGTGCTCCCATTGTCAATGGAACATTTTCAAAATTATTGTCACTGATTTTTTTGATTCACTCGAAATGTGAAGACTGAGCTAAGTAGTCTGTCACTTGTGACTGATGCTCCTACCTTGAGTAGCCCTAGACCCATGATCCTTGAGCTGTCAATACCCAATTCTTATGTAGATATAAGACCTGTTCCTTATTGCTTATTTGTTTCTTTACTTAGATCCTAGCCCCGCTTTTAGATTTAACAGTTTGTTTCTATATCCCCTAATCATTTGAAGCTTTGTTGGAAATTCCATTTGACAAAACATAGAAACATAAGAAACCCACATGCGTGTGTTGTGGGCATGCATTTATTGGAGATAATATTAGCCATATTTTTGCTTTATCACATAATTTCGAGTTGAATGGCTTGATCACCTTGCTGCTTCATGTTTTGGTACAGCTTCTGCATTTCTTGAGCCATATGCTTTGTTTAGAAACACAACAACGTGCAGATTCAGAAGCTGATAAGGATTGCCAATTCATTTTGGATTGGTGCATACAAGCTGATTCAATTTAAAATCCACATAACTTTGGACCAAATGTGCAAACTTGTGTTTCTTATATTGGATTATTAATGGGTGTGATTTGATGTACGGTCTGTCAACTATCAAGTAGAGTAATAAGTAAAGCTTGGGCACTGCCGCACTGTTCAGCCTTAGGGCACCCCCAACCTAGAAACTAGAGTTGTTCTGCATTCATTAATTAGGTACCAAACTAAGCAGAATGATTATGTGGCATTGTAATTAAAGAAGAGGGAGGGAGGAGAGAATTCTTATATAAGAAACTATATCTATATGGGAACCAAGATATGAAGATATGTAGTTCACAAAAAAAATATGAAGATATGTGATAGGTAGAAAATGGAGACAGAAGACATGTAACTGGACAAAAAAAGTCTGAAGAAACTATTCATTAGAAGTATGATTTCTGTGTGTAATGTCTACATGATTTGATAGTCATAGAAACTACCTGTGTTTTATTGGGACTAACCTTAGTCGCGGTGATGCCTACAGTACCTACAATGCTGTATAAATTATTAGTTTATACACAACTTAATGTTTGTTTGTTTTAACAGGTGCTCAATATGTTTAGGCGAGTACAGGGAGAAAGAGATTCTACGAATCATACCAACATGCCGCCACAGCTTTCACCTTGCCTGCTTAGATTTATGGTTGCAAAAGCAGACGACCTGCCCAATCTGCCGAGTCTCACTGAAAGAACTGCAGGCTGCCATGCCATCGGCAGGTAGCATCCAGCAACCCCCGGCCGATCCAGTGAATTCTGATAACCCAGCACCTCAGTGTTTCGTACCTGCTCGTCAAGATCACAGAGGTGAAAATGATAGCCACGAGGCATGCGAATCAGTACAAGTGGTTATTGAAATTCGACGATGAATAGAACATTTGACATGAGTATAGAAATTAGAAAGCGAAGTGAGGCAAACGTGGAACGTTCATGTATCACATCAGCATTTTCACAGTATTATGATGTTTGATCTCCCAATTCCTTTGCAGACAAAAAAGTTTACGTACGTTTTAGGTAGTAATTATATTATTGATAATCTGTGACCTTTGAGTTCATTTTGATGTGATGATGAATGCTGTAAATACACATTATTGGCATCAATACTGATTTTTTTTATAACTTATAAAGGGTCAGAGCTGGAAAAAAAATGGTTCTTGTGTTTTCTAAAGCTGGTGATGCACAATCACCGCACCTCCCAAATAACTAGGTGGTTGTAAGTTTATTCCTTTCGTATATAGCAGCTCACGCTTGACAGCATTTGACCTGGTAATCTTCTTCCCGAAAAAACAATTAACTAGGAGGACGGCCAGAGACTTGAAATGAGAGTTGCCTATGTACGTATTTCCAATTTTTGTAGGACCACTTATCATATCAGATTATCAGTCAGAGGTCATCTGCTTGGCTGCTAGTAGAACTGGACGCACTGCACAGATTGGGTCATACCAACTGTCTTGACGTGCCATCCATGATCAGTAGCCCCCGTCATCCCTTTCCAGATTTTGCTCACTGTGCAATTACGCGCCATATCTTTCAGCAGCCTGCCTGTCACTAATCACTTGTTTAACTTGGTTAGCACTCGGGATAGTGTTGAACCTAAATTGTATTGCACTAAATGTCTATTCTCGTTTTGAACAGTGAGACTGCATTTCCTTTGGCCCATTTGGATCCTCGGAATTCCCGAAATTAAATTTATATTATAAATTATAGTCGTCGAAGGAGAATTCAAGATTCCATAACTTTTCAAAGTTCATGTATAAATCTATCTCTAATTCATAGGGTGAGAGATGGGAAACAAATTCTATGGATTTCTTCTCCTCAATTTAAGTAAAGTTGTAGACTTTATTTAACGGATTTTATGATTTTTTTTCTTCCACAACTATAGTTTATACTATAAATTCAATTTTGGGGATTCCGAGGATCAAAACGGGCCCTTAACTTGAATTATGACTATGTCATGCTTCTCCTAAAATGTAAATATCGCATACTGTCTCCG
This sequence comes from Themeda triandra, assembly GCA_018135685.1. NCBI lineage: Eukaryota > Viridiplantae > Streptophyta > Magnoliopsida > Poales > Poaceae > Themeda > Themeda triandra. The sequence goes on along the minus strand of JAENPR010000007.1, from coordinate 2,674,140 downwards.
TACCAAATTATAAGTCACTCTAAGAATTTCAGAGAATCAAAATTTTTCAAGATTGACTAAATTTATATATAATAAGATAATAACATTTATGTTACCAATCAAGTACCATTAGATTCTTTATCTTTATTAGTTAAATTTTTATAGTTACATCTATGATGTTAGAAATCTTGTGTCTCACTATAGTTTTGGTTAAGCTTGAGAAGTAAACTTGAAAAGTTTTGACTCTCTAAGATTCCTAAATGATTTATTATAATCGGAATGGAGGGTAATAGTAAAGTTGAACTGATGATCACACGAAATAAAAAGGTCAATGTCAATTCATGGTAATTTTCTGTATTTGCTATGCAGGCAATGCACAATTGTTGTCAACATAAATTGCCCAGTAGCTATTGTTTTTGCTAAAAAAAGGAGTAATACTAATTGGTAGATCTTTCCACAGGTACAGTACAACATGTCGCGTCTGGCCAACAGATCACTAAAGCCATAATGAACACGACACCTAGCAATGCTCCAAATACTAACATCTGCAGGGCTTGAGTCCATGTCATCTTTGTTGTGGCAAAGTTTAGTATGTAGCAAAACGAAGAAGAAACAACCACCACAATGAACAGAACCTGCAAATTAATAAATCAAATAAAACGAATTAGTATCTTCGATTGTATATATGCTTGGGAAAATCAGCCAGGGTTCACGCACCTTCATTATGGTTTTAGCACACCAAGTCAAGCAGTACGCAGAACGCGGGTGTTTCCGGTATGCTGGATGATTCATCTCCTCGACGACGACCGTGCATCCATCCGATTTGCGAATGGGTTCATTCACGACAGGGATGTACAGAGCCACGTGATTAGTTGCCGGCGGACCTCCGTCGCTCTGGTGCTGTGGTGGCAGTTGCGGCGGCGGCGGCGCGCCGACGCCCGGGGACCCGAGCATGGTCTAACGGACGTCTTCAACACCAATGGAGAAAACAGACTAGATTTGGGAAGAAATATTTAGGACTATACCTTTTTCTCCAGAGGCGGCTGCTTGACTCCGCTTCTCCTATGGGCAGGGAGCGAGGAAGGAGTTCTATGGGTCGCAAAAACGGACGTCCGTCCCCTGCAATATATACGGAGTATAAACCGCTTCTGACCGTACGCGATACGGGGGCAGACAGAGAGACCCACACACGGACTCGAGCAGAGCTCGGATTGGACCTTGCGGTTCTTGCAGTTCGCAACGTGCCCTGGCCTTGGCGAGCGCGAGCCGCGAGGGCGGCGTACGATGTGAAGCGGCATGCAGTGCCATGGCGGCTTTCTCTGTATTATGTCACGGCGCTCGGGACATGCAGTGGCATGCCTGCTCGCGCGCCCGCGTGCCCTCGACGTGACTTGCCCGCGTGCTTGTAGAGGCAACCCCTATTTGCACGCTCGCCCACACAACATCTGCTCTGCTGCAGCTCGCCCGCTGGCCACGACGGCTCGCTTGCACAGCCGGCGGCTTCAGCTCTTGCTCGCGTGCCCGCGCCGTGGCCCGCCCGAACTCGCCTGCTCACGCGCGTTCGCGGAGATGGCCGCCAGCAGCACGGAGACGGTAGCTGCGGGTCCTTGAGGTCCATGCGGTGCCGGTGAATCGCTGTCGGGGCTTCGGCAGCGGGCAGAGCGCGGTTTCCTGGGCGCGCACGTCTGTGGCGGTGGCGGGGCGACGGCGACTAGGCCGCTGCGGCCCCGACGAAGAGCGTGGCTGAGGATGGGTGCTCCTGGTGCGTCTCGTAACGCTGCTGGTGGTTGTGCTAACGATGAGGTTTGGGGTGGCTCGGCTACGGCGGAACGGCGGCGGCAGATCGCGAGCTCGCGCCCGACAACCATGGCGGATGTGCCCGTGTGACAAGGATGGAGATCAAGAGGGAGAAGAAGAGGGCTAGGCTAGAGTGGAGGCGAGCACGATCTTGGCCAAGCCTTAAGGCGCGCGGGGCGGTGGTGCTCCTGGCCGCGTGCGCCGGTGGCGAGCCCGAAAGAAAGTTTGCAGATATGCATGACAGGCCGCGTTTAGAAACATTTTGGAATAAAATCCTGGGTGATGTCTCGGTGGAACATGATTATCATGCATATCTGCAAACTTTCTTTTCTCAAAATTTCACGGCCTAGCATGGTAATTCTAATTCTAATTATAAATTTAATATCCGGCAGACAGCCGCTTTTACAAGCGGCCTACCAACTGTCGTGACGTGCCATCCATGATCAGTAACCCCGTCATCTTTCCAGATTTTGCTCACTGTGCAATTACGCGCCATATCTTTCAGCAGATTGCCTGTCACTAATCACTTATCAGTTATCACCCCCATCGCTTCGTCTTTGACAGCGGTTACAGTCGCAGTTCACTCGCGGCGAGGATTCAGATCCAGCCGTGTAACCGTGTGGTCGGACGCCTGACGGCCGGAGATGAGCAGCTGACAACCCCGCCGTCCGGCTGTCCGAGTCGCTCGCTAGTCTAAAGTCAGCCTGTGGGGAGACGGCGCTACCACACCACAGCCTTCACTTTCACCAGTCGCCTCACGGGGACGAGGAACGCAGCCGGCCGTCGCACTCGCCGCTTTCCATCGCCGTCGCGCCTGGGCTTCACATGGCTGATTCCGCAGGCCAGCGGTTGCACACGCGGGCGTCACGCTTGACGTGCCCAACGGATTTTGACGCGCGGCGCGCGCGCGCTCAAAGCATCAAAAGCAGAGGATCACTGGTGCCGCCAGGCGCAAGCCAAGTTGGCGTAGCCAGGTACTGGACTCATATCGCTCTCAAAAAAGATATTCTGATGCATATGCTTCACGAAAATGATTTGGGAATGCACCGTGTCCATCGTAGAAAAAGATTCTGCAACGCATACGGTGGCGAGAGCGAGACACATCAGTATGGTGGCACGTGTACAGCACACACCACGCCTATGGTAGCTCCATCATCAGATAGGGAGAAGCAAAAGATGCCCATCAGTTAACATAAGGACGTAACCAGATTTAGGACATGTTTGGTTCCAGCAGTTGTCATCTTGCCAGAAAAAAGAAACTTTTGCAAACAAAACAAAACAAGAACTTCTTGAAGGCATCGACACAAGTACACCTGTTTCCAGTCGCATCCGGCACGACCTTTGTATCTCTCTCGTTGCTGTCTCACCCTTTCTTGTTCCTGATCTACCTACCCCTTATCCCTTGGCTTCTGCACACATCGCTTGCTGCCAGGTGCTCGCCAACAATGCCTGGTCTGTTGTCCTCTAAATCACTGGAGTGCTTTGCCTCATTTTATGCTGGGTTGCGAGGACCTTGATCTCCTCTTTGGATCTCCTTGTTCTCCAACTGACGTTCCTCCCCTTTGAGGCTTCCTTCCCTCATTTGGCGTTGGTGGACGTAGGTTGGAGCCCAGATGTGCCTATTGGTGATACATTTCACGGCTGCCGTCTGTGGGCCTCGACTCAATGCCTTACGGCCTCCTGGCTGTCGTCTGTCGGATCTCACTCAGCCCTACAGCTGCATGTGGTTTGGAGTTCGTCGAAGTCTGTCATTGTTGGTAGCACTTGTTAGGAAGTAGTGTTTGCAGTCGCTTCAGGTTAGAAGGTTGAACTGGTTGCTATTTCATTTTCCTATTGTTTGGTGTTGTAATATCTCTCTCTCCCCTCTGTACTTCTACTGTTTGTATTTGGATTGGCGCCAAGCCCTTCCACCAACTAGGGTTCCCCCTAGGTATCTGTGGAATGAAATACAGGTGGGGATTATTTTAATCCCCCCGAAGTTGATCTCAAAAAAAAAAGAACACTACTAAAGATAGCCCATTTTTCAAGTAGAGGCAACTCAATCAATCCAAAATGAGTACGTATGTCTCTACTTTTAGGGAAGTTTGTTTTCGTTGTGCTCTGCAAAGTCAACCACAAGAACAGGACAAAGTTGGTGCGGTCTTCGGTCACGTACGGACGCACCTAAAAGAGGATGTATTTTTCTATCTGAGAGAAATAATATAAGTTCGAACGCTGTACGCCTTCCATGCATGTGTGTATGTTAGTAGTCCACAATTATCATGGTTCATGACACTTTTGTATTGGCTAGCTCCATCGTATATTCTACGTATATAGTACTGAGTATCACTTGCCTAGCAGCTACTATCTAACAAATCATCATCTCGGTTCATGAGCCATTGAGCCCAATTATTTGGCCATAGAAATCTCGAGGGAAACGTGCCTCAGCAGAGGATGCATCATACGGTACATGTTTAGAACAAGACCGGAACGCGACGCAGCGAGCAAAACAAAAGCAGAACAAAAGAAAGTGTGATGCCCGATGATGGCCTGGGCCTGGTGCCAGGTCAGTTAGCACCTGCGTTTTTTTTACCGGTCGGTAAACCGCGGTAAACCGCGGTTACCGACCTTCGGCGGTCGGTTCGGTTCGGACCGGCCCAAATTTCAAATTTGAAGTTTGAAAAAAAAATGCTGAAAAAATTCCTAAAAATAGCTCTTGAATTATGGAACCCAATGGTGTAAAAATTTTCCAAATTGGACGTCGTCTCATATGAAAAAATTCAAATTTGACTTGGTTGAAAAAAAAAACCCACCGGCCCATTTAAGGCCCATGAGGCCCAATCGGCCCCGAGAGGCCGCATAACACGGCTCGGCTCGCGGGGGGGGACCCCCCTGAGAATCCAATCCGCCCCCTCGCTACGTCGCGACAAGCCGCCGCCGTCCGCCGCCCGCCACCCGCCGAACCGCCGCCGGGGCGGTTTACGTCCGGAACCGCGGTTTACGCGCGCGCGGAGCTCGATAAAACCGCCCGAGGCGCGGTTTCCCGGCCCGGAGCGCGGTTTACCGACCCGCTCGGGCGGTTAGCCGCCGGGGTAGGTAAGTGCTTTTTTTTTGTTTTTTTTTTTGTTTAGAGTAGTTTTGGCTCTAGGATTTAGATAGGAAATGCTTCTAGTGTATGATTTTGGGCCCGATCTATGATTTAGGTAGGATTTAATAGTGTAGGGTATGATTTAGGTAGGATTTGGGGTAGGATGCATGTATTTTTTTGTTATATATTTGTCGAGATACATGGAATTTAGGTGTGACTTAGTGACTTAGGGACTTCATATATATTCTTGACATACATTTCGTGCACTTGGTGTATTTATATATTGGTATGTGTATGTTGTTGTTCGTTCATGCGGGTAGACAATGTCGGGCGAGACCCCACGATCGTGTATGGGAGCATGGTCAAAACCTTTCTCCCGGATGGTATTGCGATTCTATCGTAAACGACGAAACATAGCGGTGGTTGCACTAGATTCAAGCGGCATTTGGCGGGCGCGGGACGGATGTCGTGCATTGCAACGAGTGCCACCGGATGTGCGTGCCTACTTTCGGCGAGAGCTTGACGGTACTAAGGAAAGAAGCACCGGCCGGGCTCGAGTAAGGCGCTAGCACCGGGCGGGCCGCACAAGAGGGAAACCACCCCTTGGTGATGAGGAATATGAGGCTCGGATGCGGGCGGCAATGAACATGTCGAGAACACGGTATGAGTACGAACAAACGTTCGACGGAGAGGAGGTCATTACGGCGTGGAGGGGTAGTGGTAGTGGCGGCGGCGGTGGTGGTGGTGGTTCGCGTGGGGGAATCCTATTCGAGGGATGTTTAGTAGAAGAGCAGGATCACAGAGGGAGACTCCTGTGGTGGTGGAGGACTACAATGCGGCAATGGGTGGGAGTAGAGGAATGTACCAACCAAGGATTGATACTGGCAAGTGGACAACTAAGGGAAAAAATGCAAAGGAAGCAATTGGTAAAGCTTGGTCAAAGTGGTTCCATTACATAGGAGTCCCAGGAAGAAATGCAGACAATCCCTACTTTGTGGGTGCGGTCTGAGAGACACAGAAGCATGGTAAGTACCTATAGTTGTAGATTACGGCATTTTTTTATCTTTGCATGTTCTCATTATTTGCCTATGGTTTCGGTGAAGGCATCATGTCACCCACCGGAAGGGAGATTGATGGCAAGTACCTCGATCCGAATGAGAAAGACTTGCAGTTAAGTACGCAAAGTTTAAGACCGAGTGGCCCACCTTTGGCGTCACGTTGATGTGTGATTCTTGGACTGGCCCCACTAGAATGAGTGTCATAAACTTTCGATATATTGCAATGGGATCACATGGTTTCACAAATCTATTGATGCAACTGGATTAACTCAAGATGCGGAATATCGTACTCGGTACCTCCTAAACATTGTTGTGTTCTTATCCTTTTTTTTACGGATACGTACAAGATGCTAATATGTTGTGCTTCTTTTTCGGGGAGATTCGCAAGGTCGTGCTTGAGATTGGCGCCGAGCATATTGTCCATATGGTCACCGACAATGGTTCCAACTTCAAGAAAGCTTCCAACGCTACGAAAGATGAGTTTGCACACATTGTTTGGACACCTTGTCGGCACACACCATCAACTTGATGTTGAAGGATATTGGAAAGAGGTCCGATCATGCGGTATGATAAAATCATGCAAGCGAATTTCAACTTGGTTGCACAACCATAATAAGTTGAATGCAATGATGAGGAAAGCAATCGGGGTGAGTTGGTCAAGTGGTGTGACACTAGATTTGGGACCAACTACATGTTTCTAGAGAGCTTTCGTCGTAACGTTCGAGTTCTTGCGGTGGATGACATCTCCGAGTTTTTGTCAAGCAAATGGGCAAATACGGATGAAGGTCGGTATGCTCGGTCAAGGATGTCAAACGTGCGGTGGTGGGATGGATTGGCATACATCGTGAAACAGTTGCACCAATTTACAGTTCCTTCGCTTCGCCGATAAAGACAAGGAGGCCAACATGTGTCAAGTGGTTGCGAGTTCCGGAACCGCAAACTTGAGATGCGATCGTTTTTGGAAGAAATGAGCACACATGGAAAGAGTATGCGCTATAATGGACCGACGGATTTATGACGTGTACGTAGGGACGTATGTGGGTCCAGGTATGATATATACGACTTATATATATTCCTCCCGCTATATATGTTGAACATGTTGCTTATTTGACTCAATATGTTGCAAATTTGCTGTTCTAAATCCAAAGGTTGCATACACTATGGAACCAAGTTTGGCAATGTTTTCTGGACTCAAGGAGGCTTTTATGAGAATGACGGATGTGAACACCGCCATGCAGGCGTTGCAGGAGGCTGAGGTTTTCCGAAAAAAGGTTGGTGAGTTTGGCACAGAACTGGCACAGAAAATGGCACAGGATTACAGGACCTCCCCATGTAAGAATACCCTCGACACCATGTTGGTTTCCTATATTTGGATATATAGGTAACATGCTTTGTTGCACTTGCAGCCCAGTGGGTATATCAGTGTTGGGTATATATGACATCTTGTATTTTGACTCGCGTGACTGACTTCTTTGTGTTCGCAGTGACCAAATAGACCCACACGATCTACGTCGGGCTACAGGGCATGATAATGTCAGTGATTGGGCCCGACACAATGTGGGTTCCAGTCACCTCGGGAAGAGAAAGATGCACATGTCGCCTCCTAAGGGTCAAGAGAAAAGAAAAAAAGGAAAAGGAAAGCCAGTGACCAGCGACACAGAGACTAAGGATGAGAATCAGAGCCAGCCATACTATTCGAGGATAGCCGGGCTCGTGCTAGTGGTGACTCGACGTCGCGGCGACGATGACGGTGACGGTGGCGGTGACGGTGGCGGTGGTGGTGAGAGTGAAGGTGGCGGTGGTGGTGGTGGTGGGTATGCGGGTGGTGGTGGTGTCTATGAAGGTGGTGGTGGTGGTGGTGGTAGTGATGATGCTGCGATCCTCGTTACGCGAGTCTTCATTTCACGGTATCCATTGCACCTACATTCGCACGGTTTTTCGTCAATGCCTACTAATTATGGTTGATTGCGGGCGAGACCGACTTCACACATTGTACTCAAGACCGTGACCATGGGCAACCGTCATCGCGAGAGGAGATCACGAGGACCGACGGACTACGACACCCCACGATACTCTTCTTCCTCCTACGGTGATACCTCACGACCGCTTATAGCTATCCCATTCCCGACGTGAGCGTGCGGCTGCTACTAAATGGGTGTTTGAATGGGAAGACCCTCGGTTTTATAGAACATTAGTTCGGGATTGGGAGACAACGCGGCATGGACGGGCAAAACTTGGCAACAATACAAGGCTGAACTCCTCCAGGAGAGCGGGTATCTCTCTTATGTCCACCGCCGAATATGAAGCGTCGTGCCGATATGGGGTCTTCCCATACATCCTCCAGAGTGAATGAGACTACGTATCGGTTTGTAGTTGTAGCCGACTATGTATTTGTATTCGACTAAATATTGTTCTTTAGTGACTTATCTTTATTTAATCGCATTGTGTTGTATGTGAACACTAATAGGTGCCAAAAAACACCCAAAAAAGTGTTTATTCAAGCAAAAAAAAAAAAACGGTCTCCGGCGGTTACCGGAAAAACCGACGGTCGCCACAAACCGGCCGGTTTACCGGTACAAACCGGGACAACAGCGCCATTCAAATTCAAATTTGAATTCGGGCGGTTTTTGCCCGGTAACGGACAAACCGCCGGTTTACCGGTTCCGCGCTCGGCCGGTTCGGTCGTCCGGTTCGGTATAAAAAACACATGTTAGCACTCGCACACTACCACAGCCCGCAGCGCCACGGGCCACAGCGCACAGGACGCGCTCTCTGGCTCTGCCTTCACGACGACGGCGACACGGTAGATTCGCAGGTGGGGTGAGATCGACCCGAACTCTCGCTCTCGCGCGTCCGTCCAGTGCGGCCTAGCTGGTCCCAGACAGCTTTCCCAAATGCTGCGTATCCCGGCCCGTGAGATTAGGGTTTGGATAGGATCGGAGAAGGCTCAGGTCAAAAGGCTGTTGTGGGTCATCCGCTGCAGGCTCTACACTCTAGACAAGGAGACCGTACCCTACTGCGACGGGCCATTTGTCGTCCAATTCCTATGTTTGTCGTTGTGCCCATCGTTCCGATGAAGCTTAATTTCCACGGTTGCAACACGATGACAGATTGTTCTTAAATTTAAGTCAAGACAATATGCCTTTTTTTTGTGAGACCCAACATAGACGCTCGCATACACAAATTACACAAAGATGTTTATTATGTATATTGGTCTAGAATTATTCAATCGCAGAAACCAGAACTTGTAGGCCTCTCTTCCTATAGATTTCAAAATAACAGCGATGCAAAGTGACATGACATGTTATATGATAAATAAAAAGATATTCTAGTACCATCACTAAATTGTCCATGTTGAAGTGTACTCTGCCCTTCTTATACTCCAATAATGGTGCATGCTTTTTTGCAAAATTGCAGTGTGTTGTCTAGAATGGGGGGTTTAATTTGGATTTTAAGTACAGTTAGCATGATATGACACATTGGATCCCGCAGAAAATATCCATGACACATTAGGTCAAGCAGAGAAATCCATAAAGTTGGTTTGCAATATTAAGTGTGTGTGCAAGTGACAACAACAGCCATATCTACAACTTGCGCAATCGTAGGACACACTAAAGGTCAAAATAGTGAAGGACAAAGCATCTAGATTCTAGAGAGTTGTGACATCCACCTTTTAGACTTCACCGCGGGGTGGGAGGAGTCTATGTTGCTTGGATTACATCTATTATCTAGATCTATAGTGCCATATCTGCTTATTTGGTCCTCTAAATAAACCCATATGCACGCTAGCATTATATAATAAAAGTAGACCTAGACTACATCCCACGAAATGGTCGATTTCTCGTATCTATCTATGCACCCTCTACACATATGGCATAAAAAAACCACTTACGTAGACAACCAATCACAAACTCAACAATGCAAAGGATATGTAGGCCAATCACACACCAACTTGTTACCAATGCATAGGATGTAATATATGTAGGCGAACCGAGCATTAACTAATTGCGTATAGTTATCCAATTAAAGTATCTTAAGCTATTTATATGCATGTGCAGCTTCATGTATAGTTAACCAATCATACTTCAATTGAACTATAAATACATTCTCTTATTTATTAAGGTACTCAGTGTCCTCGTCCATTATTGTGAGAAGTACTTGATCCCTTCCACAAGAACCTCTTTAAACTTACTTTAGTCCCATTATATTGTGTCGTCTTCTCCAATGCATTATGTGAGAGACACGTCATAGTCAATACAATATGCTATCCCAACCTCACAGACTAGTTGAATAGTCTAACGAGACTTGTTGACTAGTCTGTAGCTTATTATTAAGGGTTATCGTGGTTTAACTTTAACATTTTGGATTGTATTTTTGATAGATAAGATCCATATGCGAGTCAAAATTTTAATTTGTTGATACTGTCTTCCCAGTTCCCACTTGAACATGTGCCGAAATTTGTTCGCCCATTTTATATTAGGACCATATTCTTCTCCTATCCATTTTCCTAGAAAAAAAACTGCGTGCTGTTGAGTTCTTGAAAAAAAAAAACCGAAGATGCAGTAAGCGATTCATAAAAATTGCGTGCTAATTTCTTTGCTCCATAGCTGTAGAATCTTTTAGCCACGGCCCGGGGGATCGGAGTTTGGAAAATGTTGGGAGCAAATCGCGGGATCCACATAAGAAAACAGAAGAGGAAAAAAGAGAGGGGACACGGATCCACTTCACACTAGCTTTTGGTAAATTGATCCAAGGAAAAATTTACTAAAAATGCACGAGAATGTATGAAAGCGTTGAGAGCGACGCGATTTTGCCCCGGCGCCCGAAAATAACGCGCCTGTGTGGGCTGTGGCTGCGCTGCGTTGCTGTTTTACCTGGACAGTGTTAATTGTTCGCTTCCGGGGCACCAGCTCATTGCAAGCGACGCGCCATGGCCTCCTCCTCCTCCTCCCTCTCGCTTCCGGCCCGCCTCGCCGCCTCCTTAAATAGCGGCGTTCCTCCTCGTGCGCTTCCTGGCAACCTGCATGCACGCCGCCGCCGCCGCCGCCACTGCAATCTATCTCCGCACACGTGCAGAGATATATAGCAGTAGAGTATAGGCTGCCACCACCTGCTGCTAGAATAATGTGCCTAGTGTGATTGGGTGTAGCCGATCGGAGCAGATAGAGCTGCAGCCCTAGCGAACGCTGGTGCTCATCAATGGCTGACCGCGGCGGGCCGGCGTCGCCGCGGTCGGGGAAGCACCCGTTCTACCGCGGCATCCGGAGCCGCAGCGGCAAGTGGGTGTCGGAGATCCGGGAGCCCAGGAAGACGCGCCGCATCTGGCTCGGCACGTTCCCGACGCCCGAGATGGCCGCCGTGGCGTACGACGTGGCCGCGCGCGCGCTGCGCGGGCCCGACGCGCCGCTCAACTTCCCGGGCCTGGCCGCGTCGCGCCCGGCCCCGGCGTCCACCTCCGCGGACGACATCCGCGCCGCGGCCGCCGAGGCCGCCGCGTCGCTGCAGCAGCCTGATCACCAGGCGCCGGCCCGTGCCGCCGCTCCTGGACGCGGCATTGCTCCCGCGGCGGCTGGGGCGGCAGCGCAGCAGACCGGGGGGAGCAGCGCCGCCGCGGCGCAGCAGGAAAGCGGCGGCGAGGGGAACCCCTACTTCCTGGACGAGGAGGCGCTGTTCGAGACGCCGCAGTACCTGCGCAACATGGCCGCGGGGATGATGATGAGCCCCCCGAGGTTCAGCCGCAACTCGTCGGACGACTCGCCGGACCACCCGTCGTCGTCAGACGCCGGGGACAGCCTCTGGAGCTACCGTGATCCATAGATCGATACCGGAATTGCATGCCGGTAATGGATCGGGGATGATAACAACAATAATGGATGTGGTGATGAAACTACTAAGCTCTCTACTACTACTATTACTGCGTGTTTGCAGCTACTGCTACTTCTACTGAACTTGGAACTGGAAGCTGGGAGTGATATGGTGAGATAAAAGGAGCTAGGTACTCAACAGGTGCCCGTCCATTAATTGGAGCGCCATTTTTTGCTGTCCAGTTCCAGTCCAGGTCCAGCCGCCATATGTGCAGTGGGGATAGCTTCGGCCCTCTGCCGCCAGAAGATGAAGTTTATCTTTCCCTTCTTTTTACCGCTGGATGTGTGTGTGTCTATGTTTCTGCTGTGAAGTCACAAGGTTAATTAGGCCTCCTTTTTACCTCACTGCAGTTCGGCCGTTGCAGTACATATGAATCTGCAAGGGCATACATACATATATGTACTTATATAATATGGTTATTGTGGAATTGGGAATGCCAAGTAGAAAGTAGGTACATACGTCTGAGGAGGCCTGCTGTGTGTTGTATAAGTGGATGTGGTTGTGTATAAGCTGGTATTGTGCTAATTAATCGGTATATTTTGGCGGTGGATCGATCAATGCGTGTATCAGCGCATCATTCCACATTTAGCCCTTCACTAAACACGTACTCTCTTCTACTAGTACAGTGAGCAGTTTAGAAGTGTGTCAGTGTGTGGCAGTGTAGGCCTTTCGCTTTCGAGTGACGATTGGTCGGTGAAATTTAAAAATATATATTGATCGAAAAGAGAAGTGGATGATGATAGTATGCATAATTAATTCAGCTGGTTGTCGTCATTCTACATACTACTGCTTCTGGAGATATCTTCATCCAATCAGATCACCTATATATACGCATAACCAGACAACTGTTTGCTTTTCGTACACCCATAGAAAGTGATAGATTTCATGTGCAATACAAAAAAAAAAAAAAAAGCAAACTAAAGTTTCAGTATGGATGAATTGTATTTGGGCTGCTTGTTAAAATCTGGTTTATGTCTTTACAGTTACAATTAGAATGTTTGATTCCACTATTCTAGTCAATGTAATCTATATTTCTATTATTTTTTACATGTTTACGGTTCAATTATTCGGTTGCATGTTACACAAAGATATACTATTCGATTTAGATTCAACAATTTTGGTAACATTTCACCTTCCCATCTTCCATCTCTTTTGCTCTCTTCTGTTTGTTGGCCGACATTCCCTTCAGTAACATTTCATTTGCCTCTCTTGCTCCTAATAACCTTCTTGCTGCACTATATATATATACACCTAGCTTTCTGCTTAAAATTGGTAGTTGATATAATAGTGGGCCAGTACATCTTCCTCTGCCTTTTCATGTCTACCACATACTCCCTCCGTCCTGATATAAAGAGCATTCTAGACATTGGGAGGTGTCCTCAAATATAGTGTATTTAGAGAACAAAAAGATAATATTTACTTAAATAAGAGTATGTGATTGTTTTTTACAAGGAAGGTAACTCATGCACTTGCCATATTTTGCATAAAAACTAATAGTTCACCCTTTAATCATGCAAAATAGAAATAGATTTCAATACATTACGAAGGTAAATGAGGGGTATATACATCTATTGCCTTCTCTCTTATTTTGTCTTAGAATGACTAAAATGCTCTTTAATACAGGACGGAGGGAGTATGGTGGATATTATGAATTCTAGCGCACCAAAATTACAAATAAAGAATTTCAAAAAAAAATGTGTGTGAAATTTATTCAAAATGTAGATTATTTTAGACAAATCATATAGGGTGCAGTAACTATGATATTACTAGACCACTTCAGTATAAGTTAGCATAAGTTATAGTCTCATGACCATTACACAAAAAGAAATTCTAGTTTCCCAAAAAAAATCAAGAGAAATCAATATCACTGCACTTTTAATGGAAGATTCAACTAAATGTCCGCAAGGAAAAAATACTCACTTTTATAAATGATAACTAATCTACTGAGTTTAATTAAAACCCAAGTACAATCAATGGATCACCGTACCCTACACTTCATTAACAGTATTGGCGGTTGTTTCAGTTGTGTTAGTTTTTTTCTATATATCTGCCTTTGTCCTTCCTTTCTATTTTTTTTTCTTGTATATAATCTTGGTACCTACTTATGGGGTTGGCTTGAGATGAATTCAAGCCAAAATGGTTGTTTCCACATTATATCACCGAGAAGGAGAACAGTAAAAAGCTTGCCACAACAGCTACTTTAGTACGTGTTCGCTCCTACTTTGTTACTCAAAATGAGTCTGGTGCGCTATTATGGTACTTCCGACTTAGAAATTAAGATATAGTTTTCATGCTTGTTACACGTAGAAATCATATTTTTAGTAAATGGTTTTTTTTTTTAAAAAAAATTGTCCAATCACCCATCTTCACTATTCTATCATCTAACTATCATTCTATCTTATTTCCTATGTAGACACGACTTGTTATATACTTCCTTATATTACTTCTAATATAATGCATGTACACATCATTATTAGTTAGTTGGCACCTTAATTAATGGCCTTAGAAATCATCAAAGTTGGTTCTCTTTTTTTTTTTTGAGAATCTGGAGGGGTTTGCACCCCTACAGGCTACAGCAAATCGATTAAAATAGTAAAAGGTTCACAAGTACAAGTAAGGTAAAACAAAAGGAAAAAAACAATATTACAGGGGGAGGGAGTGGAGCAGGGCAGATGTTTAGGAAACAAAAAAGGACACTAGTTCGTTCTCCTTTCGACTGCCTTTAGTAAAGAACTACATATGTATGTAAAACATCATAAAAAATAGCTCGTGGAACAAAAGAGTGTGCTGGATCTAACAATAGATGTAGAACTTGACTTTCTTCAACATTTCTTATAGTTTGAAATGCAGTAGATCCCATTTTTACATTGCAGAAACAAAACATATATGTCCTCCAAAACTCTTGGATCACCATGTCATGTTCCACTTTCTCTAAATATCACTATATTTTGTAGTTCTTCCTTTATTTTTGGTAAAAGTAATTCAATCAATTTTTTTGAGGCAATAATTCAATGAAATTTTATCAGACCTCAAACTTTATACTGCCCCACCAAACAAGGTCTGTTTGAGACACAACATGACTGACTGATTAATAATTGAATAATGATGGATAGTAATGGTTCACGCCTGAGGATCCGAGGAAGACTTTGGTAACATTTACCCTTATTGCCATTGGCGGCAAAAGTGGTACTCATCAGGGTCATCATCTGCTCAATTTCTCTTTTGGGATGGTACCACTAGAGTGTGATGCTATTTCATTGAATATTTGATTTATCCAAGGGGAAATCAAAATACTACTGTATGCCCCCATTGTCCCTATCCTTTTTGGTACAATTGTTAAGAGTTAAGTACTACTCCTTCCGTCCTGAATTAAAGAGCATTCTAGACTTTGGGAGGTGTCCTCAAATATAATGCATTTAGAGAAAAAAGATAATATTTACTTAAATAAGAGTACGTGATTGTTTTTTACAAGGAAGGCTCATGTGCTTGCCATATTTTGTATAAGAACCAATAGTTCACCCTTTAATCATGCAAAATAGAATTAGATTTCAATACATTAGGAAGGTAAATGAGGGGTACATGCATCTATTGTCTTCTCTCTTATTTTGTCCTAGAATGACTAGAATGCTCTTTAATTCAGAATGGAGGAAGTACCACGCTGTACTTTCGAAGTTAACCGCAGTTATGTTAATGGTACCGGTACACAACCAATGCAAACCAAAGTGGTAGAAGAGGTTAACCACGAAACAAAACAGGCAACAGCTACTCCTCGCCAGACCCCCTCCAGAAGCAACACGTGTGTATGTCTTCCAGCGCGCAGCGAATCGTCACGCACTACCGACGAGACGACAAAAGCCACTCGATCCCATCTTTCACGCTGCCCCGGGCACTCGCATGGCATGGGACTCCGCGCACTTCCCGCAGGCAGGCGCAGGCGCAGCAGCGGCTGAACCGTGGTCCGCAGCATCTGGCCTGGCCCGTACTAGCTACTCGGCGGCACTGCGCTGCGCCACTGACCGCGCACGCGCTCCGACCTGGTGCTTGCCCGACCCGACGAGACGAGCACGGCCAAAGCGCGGCATGGCCGTTGGCGAGGGGCCTACTACGCTTGGCGGATCAGGATCAGCAGGCCGCAGCAGTACGGGCGAGGGGCCCCTGCTGGCACGGCGGCGCGGGGGACGGGCCGGCCCGGGGCCGAGCAGGTCGAGAAACGAACGACCGAATCATGGCGTCACGGACGTAGGGTTGTCATCGTCCAGTTCGTGCCCCTCGCCTGTGCATTTGTCACTGAGCCACAGGGGAATCTGGACGTCTGCTGGGGTCGTCACTGGCCAACACCGTGCCGTGGCCATGAATGATGGTCGTCTAACCTGGCTTGGATTATTTTCGGCACTGTTCCGACAGCATCAACAAGGCCGGGCGCAAGTTCCCTTTCGGACGTGCATAATTGACTCGGCATACACGGATCAAATGGTGCGCTCTGGTTGTTGCTGTAGATCGCGCTCTGGTTGTTGCTGTAGATCGGCTGCCAAACTTTTGAAGATATCTGTTAGTTACTGTAGGTTTGGACGCCATCTCTGTCCAAAAGAAGATGGGCAGTCTTCAGTCACCCGGCAGCAGAATTTACAAGCTACTAGTAGTAAGGACGAATCTACGAGTAGCTAGCAAGGATAATCGTGCTTGCGTACGTAACACAGTGCCAGTGTGGTGGCGATAATTTCTCGCACTTTCCACAGGCCCCACCCAGTCCCGTCCCGTGGACGGCGGACCCATCCATCCGGATTCCCGAGCAGCTCACTGAGATTCAGATGCATCTAGCTTAGCTCGTGGACCTGTTCAAAACCGGCGCTGTCATCATCCATCATCAACTGAAAACCGCAAGGCCAAAGCCAAGCAGACCCACACGCCCAGAGCATCCACCCATACGGGGCGGCTCCGACACAGATCACGCGCTCTGCGCGTCCAACTCACTCGGGTCCACGTCAGTCCGTCCGCTTTAAATTAAAGCCCAGCTACTCAATGCTTCCTTCCTCCTGGGGCTTCTTTCAACGCCAGCCCGTCCTCATGAGAAACAAAGCCCAGCCCACCACCGTGGCTGCTGGGCGACTCAGTCCGCCTCCCGCCCGCCCCACCCCATGACTGCGCGTTGCGCGCGTCCCTTTCCGCGCCCGCGCGGCCTCCAGCCAGCTGGCCCGACAGCCAGCCAGCGCCCAACCCGCCACCATCCCATCCCGCGCGGACCCGGCCTCGCACTCGCACTCGCACATCGGACAGCCCTCTCGCCTGGCTGGCGCCCCTCGTGCCACACCGCGTTGCGGCAGTGCACGCGCCCCCGTCCGTACGGTCCCCGTCCCCGAGCTAAACCGAGCCGTATAAATAGAAACCGCCGCCCGCCGCTTCCCTCCCAAATTCGAACCAGGCCACACAATCCAAGACACTTCTCGACTGACCACACTGATCACTGAACACCAATGGACTGGGCGTACTACGGCAGCGGCTACGGCTACTCGACGACGCCGTCTCCTCCGGCGACCGGCGGCGTCGTCGGCGACACGGACGAGGACAACACCTCCTACATGACGGTGTCGTCGGCGCCGCCGAAGCGGCGCGCGGGGCGGACCAAGTTCAAGGAGACGCGGCACCCGGTGTACAAGGGCGTGCGCAGCCGGAACCCCGGGCGGTGGGTGTGCGAGGTGCGGGAGCCGCACGGCCGGAGCCGCATCTGGCTCGGCACCTTCGAGACCGCCGAGATGGCGGCGCGCGCGCACGACGTCGCCGCGCTGGCGCTGCGCGGACGCGGCGCGTGCCTCAACTTCGCGGACTCGCCGCGCAGGCTCCGCGTGCCCGCGCCGGGTGCAGGGCACGACGAGATACGGCGCGCCGCGGTCGAGGCCGCCGAGCTGTTCCGCCCGCAGCAGCACCCCGGGCACGGGCAGGAGCACCAGCAGCACAATGTGGGTGGCTCAGACGCGGCGGCGGCGGTCGCGGCGCCCGGGAGCGGCAGCGGTGGCGGCGGACTCGGTGGCGACTTCACTTACTACCCGATGGACGACGGGCTGCAGTACGAAATGCACGGGTATCATCTTGACATGGCGCAGGGGATGCTCATCGACCCGCCACAGCCAACCGCGTGGAACGAGGACGAGTACGAGTGCGAGGTCAGTCTTTGGAGCTACTGATCGAGCGCCATTTGGACCAACCGAGCCAGCCGGCTTTGGTACCAACGACTGATCCTATGTACTGTACAGCTTATGGTGTGGTGTGCTCATGTCTGTACTGTTTCCCTGCTCCTCTGACGAAACGCAATGCAGTCAGAAGGAGCAGAGGAGTGTGCTTAGGTTTTCAGCGGCTGTCTCTGCACGTTTGGCACTGGCGTCAACACGGCCAAGGTAGCCTTGGCGCCAGATATGGCACTTGGTGCGGACGCCCTCTTATAAGTAAGATGAAAATCACACATGGTGTAATAAGCAGCAGAGCTCTATGCGTGAATGTCTGCTCCAGGAGCAAAATGTAAGGACTGGAAAAGGGAAGGCAAAGACTCATCCCTGTAGCATGTATGTTCCAACATTTTGAAATTTCCGCAGTTCAGGGTATTACTGACAGCAGAGGATTTTGCTGCCACATCTGTAGCCCGGATAATGAACCCTCGAGTTTGAATTTGCTTGCAACGCATGGTTCTACGGTCGGATTTATGCAAGGTTGCTTCTTCAAGCGATCTTGTTTGCGGTGCTATTTTAGCATTCCAAGAGCCTTTCCTATTGGCCTATACTCCAGTTTCAGATTTCCTTCCCAATAGGTAGCCGATGTCGCGACGAGGTGATGCACTGCAGTCTCTTTCGCAGCATATTCCTCAGATAAGATGTTTGCAAGGTTGAATCGATCAGAGCTCGGGCCGTTGTTGAAGTTTCTCGCGAGTTCTCAGGTTGAATCCTCCAGATGCACTGCAGTATTGCACAGTACAGGTGCAGGCAGGTAGCTGAATAGGACTTGGCTGTCCCCTCTCCGTGTCACTTCTAACTTCAGAAGGACACTTTCCTGGGGCAGACTTCAGAACCCCGCTTGGATGCAGAGGATTGAAGACTTCAGAAAGAAGCACTTCGGTTTCTCAGTCTCAACGTGATGATCATCATATATTCAACAAGCATAACATGAGCTTATACAATGGCTATACTTTCATAAACATTTTTAGTTGGTCAAATTTTTACTTAATTAAACCTGAGTAACTATATTTTGTTTAAGCCATCCATAGCAACATCTTTTTTTCCCGGTCACGCCATGGGCATGGTTGATATATCAATTTTAACCACTCTGCAAAAGGTTGTCTTACCCCTATAACGGGAAAACTGATTTATTGCCTCCTCTGATTAGGAAACCGGACGTCTACGTGAAAGAACTCACTACTTTGGGCCCAACAC
Organism: Themeda triandra; assembly: GCA_018135685.1. Lineage (NCBI taxonomy): Eukaryota > Viridiplantae > Streptophyta > Magnoliopsida > Poales > Poaceae > Themeda > Themeda triandra. The sequence goes on along the minus strand of JAENPR010000007.1, from coordinate 2,654,959 downwards.
GATCTAGTAGTCAAATACTACCTGGTTACCGACGCCGCCCTATAAATACATCCATATATACGCAAGCAATACGGGAAGGGCCTCGAGCTCAAGAGGAGGAGGAATCGAATCGATCACGCGATGCCCTCGTCAACTCTTGTGGCCGCAGCGGAGGCGGCGCCTCCTCTTCGCCGGCGACAGCGCAGGCCGTTTGAGTCCGTGACTCTCCAACTCCCGGTGTTCCACTCCCTGGTGCTGCCCCCGAGGGACTGGGCGGCCGGGCTGCCGCCGGAACTGCTCTCCTGCATCCTCCACAGGCTGGACCACGTCCAGATCATGTTGGGGGCGGACAAGGTGTGCAGCTCCTGGCGCCGCGCGGCGCTGGACGAGCCCGAGCTCTGGCGCCACATCGACATGCGAGGGTACGAGGCGCTCTCTGACCGGCGGAACCTGGTCGACCTCAACCAGATGGCGGTGGAGGCCGTGCGGCGCAGCCAGGGGCAGTGCCAGGCGTTCTCGGTTGAGGGCTACGGACTCCACAACGACTTCATCCTCTTCCTCGGAAACCAGTGAGCCTTTTAATTGATATAATCTCATTCATTCTTGCTTACTACTCCATTGCTAAGAAGCTAATTTATTAATCTATATTTCAGCGCGCCATTGCTAAAGCGGTTGATCCTCGTCTCGAGTGGCGGACGCGGACTCTCCAGTCAAGGATTCATGCAGGCAATAAAGGGATTCCCCCAGCTCGAGGAGCTCCATCTTTCCGTTTGTTGGAGGTATGTGCAGCGCGCAGGAGTGTTCGAGGTTATTGCCAAGGAATGCCCACGGCTGAAGTACTTGAGAATTTGCGATGAACCCGATCGTTATTATGGCTACATACCAGGCGGAGTTGGCGTGGAAGCCATGGCGATCGCCAAAATGCAGGAGCTACGTTCCCTGCAGCTCATCAACAATAACAGTCTCAGAAACCAAGGGCTTGTGGCAATCCTCGACAACTGCATTCACCTCAAGTCGCTCGATATTCTCAACTGCTACCGTATCGACATGACTCCCGAGATGGAAGCTAGGATCAAGGCAAGGAAGCTACTCATGAATTACAGCAAGGATAGAAGATGGGGCGGCTTTGGTGAGCAGGGCAGCCCTCCTACGAGTGATTGTTCTACCTGTCTCAATTACTTTGGACCTAACAATGAAGAAAGTTGCCCGGAGCTCTATCCCCACAATTACTATGGACTTTGTTACAAGCGGATCTATCCCAGGGACGACTTGGCAGTGCGCGAACTGCGCTCCCTTGAGCTCTACCGCAATGATCTCACCAGAAAAAGACTCGCAGACGTCCTTGACAAATGCCCTCACCTTGAGCCCCTCGACGTGTGCAACTGCCTCAATATCGTCGTGAACAATAATAATGCCCTACTAGCTAAGTGGCACCGGACGAAGACCAAGAAAGTGACCACCCTACGAATGCGAGCTACTCCTATTTCACAATGGATTAAGACCAAGAAGCTGACCACCAAGCTGCTTATGGACCGCTCGAAAGATAACGTATTTAACCCAGAGGGCCTCGACATACGCAACTGCCGCAATATGGTCATGAACAGCAACCATGGACGTTGTATTATCATGGACAACAACCTGGGAGCGAAGTACAAGCGGTTACAACTCCGGAAATGGGCAAAAAAGTACCATAAAAGGACCAAGCAAATGAAGGCCAGGATTGAGCAATACTTGGCCAAAGCCAAACTACCGGGCAACGTTGATTATATGGAATTTGAAGGTGCTGAGTGTTATTATAATGAAATATTTGATCCTAAGCCCGGTTACCAGTGTTTTAATAATCATCATTATTCTTATTGGGAATTTGATGATGCGGAATTTGAGCCTGGCAGTGCTATGATTGAATGCTCTACTTGTCTTATGTTCGAATACTTGGCCGAACGATGGGGAGTCTTGGACCTTGCTGACGACTATGCCGATTACTATGATCCATCTTACGGCCTTGGTATATATGATGAGATCGAATTTCAAGTGCATGATAGGATGCTTGGAAAGAGGTTCCGCAGGTACCTGAAAATAATGGAATGAATGAGAATTATGCCCATCTGGATGTCATCCTCATTAAATTACTTGGCACCCTTCGCACCGGCCTGGCAAATGATTTTTTTTTTTCCTGCGGTGCAGCAAGTTTGCTCTAGCTTGCGGGCATCATCCTGCATGCTTGAAGCCACTTGTTCTCAAGTTTTCAGAACAGCTGCTATGCATTTTCCTGACATAGTTCCCCTGGAAGAAGTTACAGTAGTGTTAAGCAGTGTTAAGAAGATGCCCAGTATAGAAGCAAAGCGGTACTCGTGTTTGTCGTTGGCATGGCGCAGGGTTATTTGTAACGGCGAAGGAAGTTGCAAGGCTGAATTTGGGCGATGGTTATGTATTTGGAACATTTGGCACAACAAAAAGGTGCTGCATAGGCACCTTGGCTCACTAGCAGCAGGTCATCGATTGGTTCCTGGGTGTGAAGTGTGGAATATGCTTATATATGTATCAAATATGCTTGGTTATATGAATAAAACAATCTTTAAATTAATTTTCGGTTAATGGTTTGATATATTGACATGGACAGCTAAATGCATGTTAGTATAAATAAAAATAATCTTAAATGCATGTTAGCAGAGCCCGCTGAGTGTATGAACCTGCAGCGATGTTAATGAAGTTGCCATGTGGTTGACTAAAGATTATGAGATATTTTACCACGCTTGGGAATAACATGAGCCCTCCATTTCGTCTGATCCGATGGTCTAAAAATAGTAGGAACCAGATGGGAGGAACCGCGGAACCAAAAATCACATGGGCCCGGAACTGAATTCTAATTAATTTCCGAGGGTATAATGGTCTTCTGGTGTGTCTAAGGAGCTGCTTCTCCGAATTTAAAAAAAAAAAAGTTGCTTCTATAAAAGCATAAGATGAAGCTGCTTCTGTGAATCAAAGAAAATAAATAAAAAGTTGTGTATCCAAGATCAGCGTTCGTCATCATCAAGCTAACAGGAAGATGCACAGAGCACGCGGCGGCTGCGGCTCAGCCGTGCTTGGCCAGAGCTCGCGGGTGTTAGAGCGGCGTGTACATGGTGAGACGGGCTTGTGGCCGGCGGCGCGGGCCTTTGCCTTAGTCCTGGCGTCGCGCGCAGCACGCAGCAGCGGAGCTTTGTTGATGGAGCCTTCGATGCGGCCTGCAAGCGAAGGCGCTTCATGCCGATGCCGCCCATGGATGGCTCGGCCAGTGCGCCTCGCGTGCTCATTCGAGGAGCACCTCAGTGACGGATGCCGGCAAGTCACTGCGAATGACGCTGGAGAATCATGGCCTCGACTAGCCGATGTCGTAGAACCAGAGGATTTGCCACCACCATGCCGAATGCTACGATTTGTAATTGATGTGATCTGTAATAGAGGGGAATAACCGGTGCTGCTCCTATACTATAATTAGACAGATCAGAGAACGATACTAAAAAAGACTAAACTATCCTTAACTATAATTAAGGAGGAGGAACCGGCTGCAAAGAAGAATAACGGAGGAACCACCGGTTCCTTCCAAGCACCGTAAAAATTCTCAAAGATTTTTAGTGGAATTTACCTGAAAACATAACCTATGGATGAATGTATGCTCCAGGAGCAAAATGTAAGGCCTTGGAAAAGGGAAGGCTAAGACTCGTCCCTCATCCTTGTATGTTCCAACATTGAATTTGCGCAGTTCAGAGCAAAGGATTTTGCTGCCACATCTCCCGGATAGTAGATCTTGCTTCTTCAAATGATCTTGCTTGCGGTGCTATTTTAGCATTCAAGAGCCTTTCCTATTGACCTATTGGCCTACACTTTCAGTTTCTCGCGGGTTCTCAGGTCTCACTCCAGGTGTGAATAGGACTTGGCTGTCCCCTACTCCCCTCTCCATGTCATTTCTAACTTCAGAAAGATGCTTCATGGGGTAGCCTTTATGAAAGCAAAATACAGAGTATCGGCTTGTATTGCAAACTAACGTAGGAAGCCCTGTTCCATCGGCTTGTTTATGAAAATCCTCGAGATACCCGTTCGAATAATGCCGCCCAAATGCAGAGGATGAATGAAAGAAAGGATGCCCCGTAAACTAATGTGATAAACAAAATACAGAGTAGAAAGTACATTAGGTCAACACCGCCAGTCAACCAATGGAAGGTTCGCATAAATAAACAAGATTGGCAACAAGGCGTATATACTCACTGACAATCAGCATATGTCAAGCGATGTTCTGAATCTCTCCAATTCAACACCATGCTAACCTAAAGCAGACACATGTTTGTCAATCTTCACTACAAGAACATTATCTCTGTTCCTTTCATTCACTCAAACCATCAGCGCCCGGGCTAGGTGGTGCTGCCGGTTTCTTCACTGGCTCATCGTCATCAGATTCTGACCAAGCTCGCCTCTTCCGTTCTATTGCTGATTGAGGATGGCCCTGCAGCAGAATAGAGTGTTATTATAAGCATAAAAGGCAAGAGCTAAATCTGACAGTAAATTTGAGTTTGCAAATCAATGGAAGTTAAAATTCAATTTTCCAACGGTAAACAAATGAACATATATGGTAAAATGTACATAGGCAATAATTAATGAATATAATTGTTTACGAGAAACAATCCTAACCATGTCATCTTCAGCATCAGAATCATCAAGGCCAGCAGCCGCAAGAAGGTGATCTGGGGCCCCCTCTGAATTGTCTACACCATTATACTTCGCCAGGTCAGCATAGTCATCATCTGCTTCTGGTTCATCTTTGTATTCATCTTCTTCCTCTTCCCCATACGGCATCTTTGTCTTTTGATCCTTCCTCCTCCTAATTCCCTTCCTCCTCCTCTTTTCATTTGCCCCCTCTTCATCTTCAGTCTTAGATCTATCTTTTCTCTTGCCAGGGGTGTGGCTGGATGTTTTCCATTGTTCCTGACAAGACAATACAATGTCAGAACATACCTTGTGCTATATGCACATAGTCAACCTATTTGCAGCACTGCAAAAGAAAGGAAGGAATCCTGAGCACATGGCCTACATGAAAAAGGAATGATGCCAAATTGGCAAGGAACAGTTATTTTAGATATTTTAGTTGGTGGCTCATGTTATATTTTATACAAGTTTCCCCTTTTTGTTGGTGGCTCATTATCATACTAAAACAATTGCTCTTCAGTATGTGCGGTTAGAACTGCAGGTGGCAGATTTCTTTCACTAAAGCATAAACTCCAGAACAGCATCAACTTCACCAGCAAAAACTCAAAGTTTCAGATCCTCCGCTTCCATCATGAGTGGGAGGGAGGGGGCAACTGTATAAGGCCATGATAGTAGCATCTCCACTGATGGAGATCCTATCTTCGAAACATCCAAGGTTAGTAACAACGATAATGAGACCAAACAACAGTTTTCTACATCAGCATTTTTTAATTGTTTCCTCTGGTTTATACATAAGGACACGTATAAAATACCTTCACACGCTCGAAGTGTTCCTCCTGTTGTTTTATTTGCTTTAGCTCATCCTCTTCCCTCCTCCTTTCCAACTGTTACAAACACCGCATTAACAACAGACCTAAAATACTTTCACAAATAATATCATTGAAGTCCATGCAAGAATTTGAGAAAGTTATATAAACCTGAAATTTTCTCTGTTCCTCTGCCCTTCGGCGAGCTTCCTCTGCCAAAGCAATCTGACGAGCAACTTCCATTTTTTGCTTATTCTGCTGTTCAGCTTGCTCAGCTGCATCACGGTGAACCTTAGCAGCATCAAGTAAATGTTTACAGTACTCAACGTGAGTTTCTATTTTCCTCTCATCAAAACCATGGGAGTGATACGTTGATGCAACAGACAACAGACTGAAAACTCTAATAGCATTCTGAAGTTCAGTTACTGTGGCACGGACCTATAAAAATGGAAAAATAGAAAGAGAAATCATTGAATGCTTCTGATGAATAAACGAAATATATATAGTCAACATCAATTCTATGACAAGAGCGTCAGAAGAAATGACAAATTTGATGAAGGAACTAAAGTCTCTTTTTATTTCATATTTTCATTTATGTTGGACCATCTCCAAGAGGCTCGATGCATGGCTCTTTAATGAACATGTCAATGGAAACCCAATATAGGTCTGTAAATAAATTGCCTGAATCCGTGATTCAAACACTGAAAATATGCAGCAGCTTATGTACTTTGGTGTATTCCATGTCACGTTCAATATAATAGCATATAAAACTAATACATGGAGAAGCAGTTTTATCACAGTAATGTGCTGTTCAGATGCAAGTATTCCAGCTTTTTTGATAAAAATAATTATAGTATGGTTTTGTAAGATACATTCTTTTTGGAAAACTGAAGCAACAAAATCTGATACTTTTGGAAACTACAGTAGATAAACTGTAACCTGTTTAGAATTTTAGAAAATCCACTTTTTCTAAACCATGCTTTTACTCGCCTGGGCTTTCTAATACTACTACCTCCCCGTCCCAAAAAAAAAGTGCCATTTTTGCTATGAATCTGAACAATGAAGCAAAAATGACACCCTTTCTGGGACGGAGGGATTGTTTGTTAATACCTTGGTTCTAAAAAATATGAGATCCAAACAGGGCCTATCAAGTCATGTTGTAGGGTTATTATTGCAAGCATTTCATAATGAATATAAGAAGAAGCAAGGGAAACAGAGAAGCAATACTGACCTCATCAACTGTTTGTTTTGTCTTTTGCAGGGTTGAAGCCGAGAATTTCTGCATTGACACTCCTACATTAAACCGTAACAAGTAATTTGATGGAGCCAAATGTATAGCTCTCAGCAAAGTTTTCCTGCAGTCTTGCCATCGCTCAGCCTCATAGTGTGTTCGGGCAAGATATAATAGGATGGTTGCATCTGTATTGTGGAAGAACTTCCGCAAACAATTTTGATACTACAAGAAAGAACAGGCATTGTCACCTAGCATTGTTGTGTGTCTATGCATGAATTAGTAACTTCGCCACAGCTCATGTATGAGCCAGATTGATCCATACATCAGGCAGAGAGAGTGGGCAGGCAAGCAAGAGATTACCATTTTAACTGCTTGTTGAAAATGACCTTGAGCAAAATATGTATGAGCCAGATTGATCCATACATCAGGCATGTGTACAAATATACTTCCTGATGCAGCTTCATGCACCTAATTCATTTCAAATTTCTGATCAATCAAATTTCATGTACAGCAGCAAATTAGAACAATGAACTTTATTTCCCTCATCCTGACCTGTGTGAACAACTCCTTAGCGACATCCCATTTGGCCTTCTCAGCATATAAGATTCCAATACCATTTGCAGCAAACATATTACTACGGTGCTGCTTTAGTACTTGCTGGCAAATGTACAAGTGCAACTTTATTATAAAAAAGCCATTAAGGGAACATTGCACATAAAACCCCATTACAACGTATAAAATAAAATGTACAGTGCACTACAACTGTAACACCTAGAAGATAGATTTAGACCCCCCAGAGTGAGCAAAACTAGCATTTAAGTGGCCTCCGCTACTACAAAGAATTGTGTTGTAGCAAAACTATCATTGCTCAGTACAAGGACATCCAAATCGCATTATTCCATTTGATATAAAAGGCTCTTTTTATACCTCCGAAGAAGAAAATAAAAGTGTGGCAACATAATGTGATTTGGGCAACATAATGTGATTTGGTCATGACCAGTATCAGTCTAGCACCTAACTTCTATAACCATTAGACTTCCCTTCTTTCAACATAGAAAGGTCCAGCAGAAAATTAAACTATGATCTAAAGTGATATTTCAAATGCAGGTGTCTATGATCCAATAGTTTACTTCTCATAGCAAAATTACCAATAAATGGAGTATCGATTAAACTATAAATAAGGATAAAAAAAGAATACTAAAGGCTAGTATCTATAATCCAATAGCTCCCTGAAACCACTTTCAATTTAGTCATCAATTACAGATACAACCAGGATCTCGGATCTGAAGCTGTGCCAAACAGGCAACAGAATTAGGGATAAGCTTTATCGCAGTACAAGCTTTATTGGCAGCAAGCCCCAGAACATTCAATAATAAGATTAAATGGTTATATTGTTATAAAGGCAGATGGACTTGTGAGGGGGTATGTATGTTATTATATTCCTATACTAGCAATTCCAACAACATTGTTTGCAATCTTATTTTATTAGGGAAAACATATGCAAAAGAACAAAAAGGATATGCCAAGTGAATCAAGCATTCAAATGCAAGACGAATCTGAGGGGTATAACGTAAACTTCATAATAGGAAATGTGAAGCCAATTATTTTAATTGGTATGAGTAATCCATTTTAATTGGTATGAATAACACATTGCTAAGGAAAATGTAAAACAGCATACACTCTGATAGAGTTCCATGGCTTTCTCCCTATGAGTAGCCTCAATCTTCGGGGCTTTTTTCTCAGGACGATTGGCAGCAAAGTAATTCCAGTTACCCTTCAATAAAATTGAAAAAACATTCATCAAAAAAGAGAATAATAAAAGATAAAAATGATCATTTGTAAAAAAAAATACATGACAAAAAATGTAGATGTCAAACGTTGAAATTGTATGTTGTAAGTGCAGCATTTAATTCATCAGTCAACAAGTTTTCAGTTCCACCACGGCACCACCTCATTAGTATCTAGTGAGCAGAAGCACCATCACAATGAAAGATATGGTGGTGCCAGCTGATTAACTTCGTTGAAAATGGAAAAAAATAGGTATCTTAAGTATGTGCTGTACTGTAATCTTTGGTCCTAATTATAAGCAGGGGAGAAAAATGGATTTAGTTTGAGAAAGAGAAACACTGAAGAAAATGAACAATCTTCACAAGGTTCAAAACCCCTTGCTGGCCTCCCAGAAACAATATTTACTAAACTGGTATGGCAGTCAGCAAAGTGGAACCTCTTTCACAGTGTGAACAAAATAACTTGACTGAAATTAGCTTATGTACCAATTGAAGCAAAGAGTAGGTATCTCCCTTGGTGGCCTCTTTCGCATTACGGAAATGCTCCTTTGCAGTAAGCCAGGTTTCATCGCTCTGGAGTTCAAGACTCCCAAGCATAGACAGTGCATTTGGGTTCTTCTCATCTATCTTTAAAGCATCACCTATCTAAAACAAAAACAGTATTACTTTTCTACAACAACAGCAACATAGCAAAAACAGTATTACTTTTCTCATTTAATAAAATGGAACAAAAGTGTTGATCATACCAGTTCAATGCTCAGTTGAACATTGTTTCTTTGTTTTGCAATAGCCGCTAGCCTCAGATAGGCATCTATGTAGTCAGGGTACTGTTATTGAGAAAACCGAATTAGAGCACAATGGAAAAGTCACAAGAGCTACTTTTCATTGCTGCACAGGAAACCCAACAAGTAAAAACACAATGCTATAGGATATATTTTATTAGGTCAATAGGAAGCCAGTGCAAACCGCACTTTTTGGAAGAAAAAACTGATAAATTGATAATTTCATTCATGGAACTATTAACATATCTTTCATATAAAAAATAATCAGCAGGGCATGTATGATTAGCATAAGATGATGAATCAGTTAAAAGTTAAAACTGCATGATGGAGTTCTTACTAACTGATAATACTGTCCATCATGAGCTTTCAGTCAGTGTTCAATAAGGTTATGTTGCATAAACACAGGCAGTTCAGTATATAGAGGGTAGTGGGTTGGGGTAATGAGCTTTGGTAGGCATTAGTGTAGAAAAATAGAGAGGCTAGTGAGGACAAGAGCAGGAGTACCTTGAAAATTATGAAACGGTAAAAGAGGCTTGCTCTGACAGAATCATGGAGTTCTTCCAGTAATCTTGCATAATTAAACAGTGTGGTTACTTTATTTGAATGTAATTCAAGAGGTACACCTTCTTCTTCAAGTTGGTGAAAGAAGCTCTGATCCTTGTTCTGGACACTCCAGTTGACCATAGAGCTGCCTACTTTCCCGTCCATAATTGAAACCCAAAGACCATCACCTAGTGCTTCCTTAAAACTCTGTTCTGCCATCTGAAAGTGTAATTTAATAAGGGCAGTAACAGGTATAAATGATAGCTCATAATATTGTGCACTAACAGTAAGCAAACCTCAAACTCTCCCTTCTCAAAATGAAGAAGTCCAATTCCATTGAGCAACTCAACAGGGACAGCCTCCCCTGCCTTCTTGAGGAGATTTCGAGCCTGTGAACTACTAGTTAAGAACTTTATATTTTATTTTATAAGGATAAGAATGAATGAGAATAGGGTGTGCAGTGGACCTCAAAAAAAAAACAACCAGTGAGCACACTTTTCAGTCTTTGGTATTTACAAGATATGAAGCTAAGACAATAAGTATAATGCAACAAATAATTAACAATGACAAGAAGAAGAGCATAACCTGGTAGACTATCTTAGATAACACCAGCCCATGCAACTACTATGCACATGGTTCATCATGCTGACGCGAACAAAACTTCAAGTGCAACAATGTCAAGCAGATGATGCAGCACAATGAGAAAACTGAGCTAGGAGAGCAGAGTTGTTTTACCCCCGAGTTTGAGAGGGGAGAGCAGACAGAAAGAATACAGTAAAAACCCATACAGAAAGCACATAAATGAATTTGCAGCCCTAGTTAGGACTTCAGTCAAACAGTTTTGGAGGGCAAAACAATGCTCAAAGCAAACTTTTCAAGATTAGTTCTCCTGAATTATGTGCATCTTTTGATAGAACAAAGAGGGGCAATCATAGAAATTTATACAGAACCACTAGAAATGTGATATCAGACAACACAATAAAAATCGAACCCAAAACTATTATAGCTAACTGAAAATCTTACTGTCTTCAAGTATTCCATAGCAGCAGCCCAGTCAGATTCTACCAATAGTTCACCAAGTTCCACAAACGCCTGCAAAATAATCTCATTAACTTAGGTTATACGCAAACATGAAATAATGGATCACTAAAGCTAAAGCATGGCCTAAAAACAGAGAGTAAGTATGAAACTAGGAGTCTAGGACTGAACAAGAACAGGAAGTAATTTGAATAGACATCATACTCTCTATAATATGATATTGAAATAAAAATGATCACAGCCTCCACACATAGCTTTATTCATTTTTTTTGGTTAATCACTCTGACACTAGTAATGCTACATAATACATGTCACTATAGTTAGTCCCAAAAATGTAGTATTGTGACACATAAATTAGTCATAAGGAAAATCAGCTAAACAACAAATGCATATTTTTGCATTTGTGAATCCTGGTATGAGTGTCTTATTCTTTCTTTTCTCAAAACAAATATAGCACATTAGGTTAAAAAAACAAATATAGCACATTAGGTTAAAAAAACAAATATAGCACATTAATGGAGTAGACACAATGACATGTGCAAAATAAGATATGTCTCTCATTATATAGATTAACAATCAAAATTCAAAATTACACATTAGGGCAAATGTACTGTGCTTCTTTCATGGACCAAATACAGATCAAATCGACAACAAAATAACTAACTGTAAGACGCTAGCATTCCAAATTTTCAATCAACTTCATCCTAGATCAGCATCTTCATCATTCCAAATCATCAGTATTCCAACATCCAGAAATGGACCAAAATTCAGTGTTCAAAAGAAAATATATTTTGCCATGTTCATATGGAGTTTTTTATGTTCAGATTGAGCATTTGACAATTTCATCAGTACATTCATCCTGGAAAGCAGTTGTACTATTTATGTTTTTCCATGTTAGAAACAAATTAGTGGCAGAGTCATGTTCTGGGACTGTGTTACCACTTCTTTTGACGCACAAGAGTACATGAATGTAATGGTTGAGGGAAGGGAGGGGCAACAGTACCTGATGATCTTTTGGGTCAATACGGGTAACTTTCTTGAAGGTTTCTATAGCCTTTTCAGTTTCCCCAGATTTTGCATGTATGTGACCAATAGCCTAGAAGAAGAAACATAAACTCATTTCACAAATACAACACTGTGATGCAAATAGATGAACATAGAATAAGTGTTTGATTAGATGTATATGCCTTACCTTCAAACTTTCACAGTTTTCAGGGTGCACCTCCAAAACTTTCTCAAAGCTACTTAGTGAACTTTTTAAGTCTCCAAATTTTAATTGAATTTGACCAAGTCCTGGTTCAGATCATATTGAGTTATATAAAGATCAACTGAATATACAGTGGAGTGCTCCGAATGACCAACATGCTAATCTAGGATGCATGCATCATGTGTGAACCTAAGGAAGGAGATTGAAAAGAAAATTAGAACTTTTAAATGTTAATTTTGGATGTCATATAGGTAGTTTATGATCAAGCTGGTGTAAGAGCCATTCATTTTTTACTTGATGACGACATATGTAACGATCCTACCAATTATTAAGTATAAGTATATAAGTAATTATTAACATACTTTTGAATGAAAAACCTGAAAGAACTTCATCTTGTTTCCTTCTATACCCAGAAGAATTTATACAAAGAACAAATTATCTTTCATTGAGCTGTGGTTCAAATATAAAGCCATGGAAACTAGCTACTGAGAGCCTACTACTGAACAACATTCAGTAGTACAATGCATTATATTCTGTAGTTCGCAATCAGTAGGGATAATCTGTTGCTAAAAAGGATCCAATGCATGTAAATAAGAATATTACAAGCAGGAGGGATAAGTACAATCAGAGAAGCTTAGCTAACAAATTATATTGTGGTATCTGATTCTGATGAAAAAACATGGGCATGCATAATGCTGAGAAATTATTAAGTAAACCAATGTAACAAAATTGAAACGATAAAGCATGTGCACACGAAACTTTACCAATATATGGTAACACAAAGTCTTGTGGTTTATTGATTTCATTAACAGATGCCATGTAATATCGTCCAGCAGTATCAATGTCCCCCTGCATTTTATTAAAACACCAAATATATGCATAAATAAATGTGGTTGGCTATTTTTAACAAAGGAATCCAAAATGCCAACAAAGAAACAAGGAAAAGACCACTATTAGTTTTATATGTATGTGGAAAGAGTATATTACCTTACTGTGGTACGATCTGGCTAAGTTATAGTAAGCGTGTGATTTCAGAAGTCCATGATTGCTTGAAGAAAGAGCGGTCTCAGTCAATTGTTCGACCACAAAATGTTGGCCAGTAAAGAAATAATGATTTGCAAGGTGGTTGAGTGCCAATGTATAATAAGGATAGATTTCAAATGCTTTTTTCATTTTCTCCATTCCCCTCCGAATCCCGCCAGCTATAGGCAAGTTGAAACGCTCAAATTAGAAAGAGGGAGAACAGACAACTTTAAGATTTCAATCTTACACCTGTGCAGAGAATTTACCTTCATTTGTTTGCAAGTCCATGATTGCCAGTGCTACTAGAGCATCAACATTCTGAGGGTCCAACTGTAAAGTTTAAGTTGCATTGGTTAAGTATAAATGTATTTACCTTAGATACAAATTTTCTGCCCGGTGAAAGAAATAATGCTGACCTCTAAAACTCGCTGAAAAGCTTGACGAGCTTTTTCTACTTGTCCAAGCTTGTATCGGCAAAAGGCTATACCAAGCCTTACAGCAGCAGGACAATTGCAATAAACCCGAAGAGCTCTCTAAGAAGTGTACAGAGTCAACAGGGGAATTTGTCAGCATGTCACAAACAAGTATAATGTAAGTTCATCATTTTTTATTATTATTTATTGAACCTTGTAGAGATCTAGTGAGCTCCTATAATGCTCCAATGATTTTTTGTGCTGCTGCTCCGATTCGCCCATCAAAAAGTAAACCGAGGCCTGTGACAGCAAATTTGAAAATTTAAATTAGGATTTTACAAATAAATATAAAATATATCAATAAATAATGGTATATTTATTATGTTGCTCAGAATTTTTTTTTAAAAAAAAGAAGCCTGTCTATCTGAATCTATGTCGTGCCCAGAACACAAGTTGGTATGTCACTGAATCAGCAGCAAACATTAGTCTCTAGCAGCACACAACATACAGTCAAAATTAAGTGTAAGCTTTTTTATCACAACAGATATTTGGTTACTTAGAAACCCTGCTTAATTAAGAACCCATATGAATCTAATTTTCTGTTAATCGGTTCCAATAATGTAGATTATATTGTTTGGAGCTCCGAACAATTAAGGAGAAACGCAATTCCCTGGGATCAAACAAGAAATAAGAAAAAAAAAATCCCCTCTTTATTTTTCTTCTCCAGAACTGGCCAGAGCATTGCATCAATTAAATCCTGCCCTTGAACCCCCATCATCCAAGAAAGTCATGCCATCATGTTAAAGAGTCAATTAAAGATACAGAACAAGACACAACTAATTGTAGTGAAACAGCAAGAGTTTAACGAACAACGACAAGGCATGGAACTAAAATGTTCAACAGCTCTTAAATCTTAAGATATGATTAAACTATTGTAGAAACACAAACATGGTGACACTTCCACTGGCTTAAATCATAACCAAGCAAGCCAAAACTATAAGCATCAGCATTTATAATAGACTCCACATGAGAAACAATTTGAAAGTATCCATATTTCATTAATTATGGCCTTATGGGACCATCTAAACAACCTAAAAATCACCTGGCCAAGTAGAGCTGGAAAATTGTTCCCATCTTCATCCAACACAATCTTGAACGAGTCAGACGCCATTTGCAACTCACCCTTGGCAACACAGAGTTGACCTGCAGGAACATTGAGATATGAGCATACTGAAAGCTCCAATCGTGGTAAAGGACAATATGGAGTGTAGTGTATGTATATATATATGATAATAAAAGGCATTGAATTGGGCACTTCTTACCGATGCAGCAGGGCATACATGCTCAAAGGAAGATACTAGACAAAAATGAGTAACCTAGATAAACACACCCTCCAGTAAAAAGTACTCCCTCCATTCCAAATTGTAAATCATTTTAGCTTCGTCACAAATCAAAATTCTCTAGCCTTGACACAGTTTATATTTTTTTTGGGGGGAGGGGGGGAGTGCACCATGAAGTACATTTTGATACTGCATTTAATTCAGATTAATATATATTTCCTATACACTTAGTCAAACCTGGCAAGTTTGACTTAGTACAGAGCTAAAACAGCTTACAATTTGGAACCAAGGGAGTGTGTTATGCAGAAGGATTAAAAATGTGACTCAAATGACCTTGTTGGCCAGTGTGTGCCATTCATCTATTTGTGTCAGTGATAGAATTTACTGAGCAAGGGCAAAAAAGGAAGTCAAAGTGTCTTGAAATTCAAGGATGGCGTGTAATTTGAGAGAAGTTACGAAGGCTAAAATGACATCAATTCTGAAACAGAAAAGGTAACATTACTACATTAGTTTCTCTCAAAATCAATAATGATATCAGAAAACAACATCAGAACAATAATAGCTTCCCAATTACATTAAGAGTGCATTGTAGTGTGGCAACTACTTGTTGCAGCGAATTTGAACTACAAAAGGGCCCTTCCTATTTTCGCCTATGTGCATCCAATGTAATGGTCATTCATCCTACAACCACATGACGATGTGCAAAGCTACAATGCAACAATACATATGTAATAGATTTAAAATGTTAAAAGACAGTGGAACCTTTTCCAATCCATGTAGAAGGTTCAGTTTCATCTATCCTTGATGCTCTATTATAGTACTGAGTTGCATCTTTAAAATGTGCCTCCTTCTGTGGTGCTCTCTCAACCTTTCCCAAGAAAGTATGGAAAGCACCCAAAGCAGTAAGGATTGCTATCCGTTCATACTTGACATCAGCATAATACTCATCAATTTCTGCAGAGACAAGATTCAACAAGATTCAGATTCAAAGATTAGAGACTTTCAGGAATTGAACTAGAAAGGAAAATCAAATATGCTTTGGTTTAATAATAAAAACTACTTCCAGCGTCAAAGAAAAACTAACCAGGGCCAGATCCTTCCTCCAGAATCTGGCGAAACTGATCTATCTTTCCTTGCTTGAAGTATTCTCTCTGTGTGCAAGTAAGATTAACAAGAAATAAAAAATGCAACTGAGTAAGTATATAAATTTATTAAAAAATGATTTTTGAGAGAACAACCAAAACAGTTGAAAGAGGCACAAGATTCAGCTCATGACCAGCCATGCAATTATCAGAGACAGGATATATAAGAACAGACAACCATGAGAAACCACAAAAATGCTGCTACAGAGTCCATCATTACATGCAATTTCTTTGTCTTGTCATTTATGTAGTGGCTCTAGTTTCTTTTTGGGCCTTGTTTGGATGTAGTCGGATTCGCATCAATCCACATGTGTTGGGGTGGATTGGAGTGAAACTTGAACTAAATTCCACCCCAATCCGCTCCAACACATGTGGATTGAGGTGAACCCAACAACATCCAAACAAGGCCTTAATGTTTGTACTAGGCTAATGAAAAAAACTGGAGCACAATCTCCTCACTCAACAACCACAAGCCCACACACACCCCAAAAAAAAAATGCGTTTCTCCATGCTAATAAATTATTTGTCAAAACACGATCACTGGTGACATACATTAACAATTCACCATCAGTCATCAAGATGAATTGAATCCTTCCAAACCAATACTCAAATGAGACCGTTGCCCTAGAAGTTTCAGTTAAGTTCGTGGCGATAAAGGATAGACGATCACACAACGCCCATAGAAGCATCGGTGGTTGCAGTGTATAACCAGATAGATGAGGAAGGGAGACGTACGGCGATGATGAGCCAGAGATGGAGCGGGGCCTGCTCGGCCTTGAGGATGTCGAGGATATCGTTTGCGTCGTGGGGAAGATGGTCCAGCGCCACCCGCACCTCCTCCTCCGTCCCCTGCACCGGGATGTACACGCTCGTCATCTTCCCGGTGCTTCTCACTCCCCCTTCGCCGCTGAAGGGGGAGCAACAGAAGCCCTTGGCGATTGGGTGTTCGCCAATATGTTACAGGCGGCGGCTACCGGTCGACGGCGCCGGTGGAGTTGCAGTGTAGCACCGCGGCACGGGTAGACTAGACGAGCCTGTCGAAGCAGGGGAGAGACATCTGTGAGACGCCAGCAAGAGTCGCCGTAGCACAAGGAATTTTCCTAAAAATAAGCCCTACGAGATGACGAAGAAGACGATGACATTACCTGCCCGCGCCTCGAACGTGCTCGCCGCCGCCGTGTCCTGCGCCGCTGCGTGGCTCGCCTCGCGCAGAGCCGCTCCGTACAGGACAGCTCCTCGCCGCCGAAGACTCGCAAGTGATCGCCGCCGCTTGACTCACTGGCGGATCTAGAAACCGGACGAAGTGGGGGGCGACCTTGAAGGATGTTGCTGGATGTGCATCAGCCCTGGGCTGCTAGGGGCGCCGCCGCGCAAGCCGCAGGCTGCGGGAGCCTCCGTGGAGCAGTAGCCGTCGGGCGCAAAGATTGAAGAGAACCAGAGGGGTGTAGGGTGCCACCGGCGGCGGTGGCTGAAACACGAGTCCTGCCGGAGAGGAACGAGAAGGACGATACAGGGAGATGCGAATACGATGCTGATGGGCGGGTGGGCTAAGGCCTTTTTGGCTTCACAGATGGGCTGCTGATGGACTCACATTCCATAGATCTGAGCGTTTTTTGAGCCCGGCCAGGAAAAAAAAACTTGTCTGGGCTGGAACTTTTGGGCCTGCATTATTTTTTTTTTTTGAGAAAATGCTTGAGCTGAACAAAAAATGAAAATTGTAGATACCTGACCTCTTTGTAAAGGGGCATTCGATTTTTTGCCACTGCATGTGACCAGCACTTCATCCTCTCACATTTGATTGTGTCATATAATGGCAAAAATGTTGCCACTCACCCCCGGGAGTGGCAATGGATTAGATATTTCCTTTCTAAATACTCAAACAACACGGATGGATAGCTCTTCTATTAGAGTTGCTCTTAGATTTCACCCTAGTTATTGCCCTCCTAACCCGAGCGGTAGGACCGTTTGATTTGCAGCCACAAATTGCCACACCATATAACGGTGGTGAGACACAAGAATCTAGCGTATCTATTTGGATGGCCTCACCATGCCACACTTTAGGCGTGTCCAACGGTGGTCGGCATCATAACACTCCCTTAAATTCGCATCTAGCTTGAGCAACTGCTACGGTTACCTTGGGGGGAGGGGGGGATCGGATGCAGCCATCATAACCTCACTTGAAGGGTACGAGGCTAGATTGCGGAATAGCATCCTCTAACCATAGGGGTGACGAGAGGAGAAGATTTGGAGTTGTGAAGTGAGTGCAAGGGTCAGTCAAAGGAGTCTGACCATGATAGGATGATATATCGTCAAGACTTGGTGTCTGGTCAATTGGACCATGAACGGCTAACACAAACGTAAATGGGATTAGTTCACAACATTAGCGAGAATGTAACGTTTATTCACTTGATTTGCTTGGTTCAATCGCACATGCTCTCAAAAATAGGAGTCTCGTGCTAACGGGACCACATAACTCTAGGTGGAATCGTCTTTACATAGAACTAGAGGATTCCCCGCGCGTTGCCGCGGGTACGAAAGAGGGATATAAATGGGTCAGAATGCGGGAAGTTTATAGAGAGATCTATGGATAATTCTTTTTATATTCATGTAGAATTATAAGTAATTATAGTTTTACTAATTTCTAAGCCAACATATATATTTAGAAATGCTTATGTGTGGTACACTGGTATTGAGATAAATAGAAATCCATCCAAAAAGGGATAAGTAATATTCATGAACATGTCACTGGATCAACATATATTGGGGAGTACAAATTTCTTATTATATTAACAAACTATATGCCTAATTTTAGATAGTAAAGTGTTTTGGCTATTGAGAAGCAAGGTTGCACGCATTATTGACGATGTATCTGCATGTGCTGGGAAAGAGCATATAATTAGAAGAAAGCAAGAGAAAGCACTCAAAACAGAAGTAATGACACGATATAGTTACTGATGACCATACGACGGATACCTGCTGGCGAAGACGTGATGGCAGGAGGAGCACTAAAACTGTCCACCTTTGCTGCTGCACTGGTGGGAAATCTCCATGGTAGCAATCCTGGCCGTAGCAGCTCCGCCGGCGGCCGCACTCTTTTTTTTTTTTTAAAACGTGCGCTGCACGTACTTCATTAAGAAGAAGGGAGTTTTAGGTTACATTCCAGTGTCCCAGACGGCGAGCTGCCACCGAGGCACTGGACCAAACACATTACAAAAGGCGCCGGCTCTAACGGCGGTGCTTCGAGTGGTGTAGTACCCTAAGTAAACAAATTTGCTCCTAAGAAAGCTCGCCCGCACGCTCACGTAGCAAGGAAGACCGTGAGCGCTCGGTGGCCCGCAGAAACCCAGTCATCTGCCTCGGCTTTGATCAAGCCTAGCTGGGTGGCGGCTGAGGCCACGGCTCCGTCGAAGGTTCGTCTATTCCCGGCGGCCGCACTCATCACATCACCACCAGGACTCAACGACATTGAAATAGCGGCTATCATTAATCAACGACAACACCTACTGGCTGCTTTCATAGAGGCGAACACAAAAGGTCTGGAGATCTAGCTCCTGCAGTCCAAGAAGATAGCACCTCGAGAAGAATGAGGATGCTTGAGGCATTTATATAGTACTGTATCGGAAGCCATAGGGGTGGAATTGATCGTTCAACTTACCGGCACTGAAACATTGTATTTCGAGTTGCTCATCCACTTTATCAGCAATAATGACCGTCATGCATGCGTCCTCCACTGATCGGAGGCCTCTTCGCATGCCCCAAATAATGGCGAGGCTGGAAATCGATCAGCACTCAGGGCTCAAGAGGTACGTTTTGGTTAGACATGCGTAGGGGCTTGTGGACGTGAGATTAGTTGGTAACTGAAAATCGCTGATGTGGCGCAAGGAGAGGGCAGATAAATAGCTTAGTGGGGTTTGTTTATATAAGAGGTATAGATTTGTATAATCATGGTGTGATTCGATTACGACCTACAATCAAATGTGATTTACTAGAATTAGATGGTGATGTGAACCATTTAGACATAACCAAACAATACCTTTTTTTTTAAGTTCCCCTTGGTATCTGACAGGTGGTCAACTCCACTCGGCCCTGTCATGTCCGAAGTTGGGGTGTGGGGTTTGTTCAATTTAATACAAGTACATGGTCGAGTCATTTTGAACAGTGAGTTGAGATCAAAGTTTAGTGGATTCATACTCTCAGGTTATATAGACAATTCTATAAGCTGACTCTTCTCCGGTTGAAAATGGCATTATACCGTAGAGTTGGAGCAATAATAAACTTGAAATGATTCTTGTCAAACTGAAGTAAAAAATGTGAAAGTAGCTATTAGTGCTCACTACTAATTTATATGGAACTGTTCTATCTCACCAAAATTCATTATGCTCCACTAGCTCTACTATGGAGTAGCTAAAAGAAATAAAATTTTCAGAGTATGCTCCACGATTTTTTTTTTTTGACAAGATGCACCACAAAATAGTTAGAGTTGTAGTATAGTATAGCTATAGCTACATTTTATCTCTCGAGTACTCACCGTTTAGCTACCGAAGTACGTAGCTAAAAGGATAGAGCAGAGGAGTTTAAAAGGCTCTAAACAATCGCACCATCCATGACTCTCTCGACCGACAGTCAGAGAAATGGATGCTGGATCAGGCCGTCATTCTGATTTTATTGCGTTTGCATACACGAGCTCTTGAATGAACCTAGTCAAACATGATAAATTATCAAATTCAGCCTGAAAACGATACGAGCATCCGATGCAACCCTCTTTATCTGCAACGACCCCCTCCGAATTAAGGCGCATTCGGCTCTTTTAACAGTGGAGAGGAAGAGGACTGCAAAGCACAAAACGCAGACATCCTCTGCTCCTGACGCTGCTCGTTCCTGATTCCACCTCAGAATTCACTATCCTCTGCTCCTCCTGACGCTGCTCGTTCCTGCTTCCACCTCAGAATTCACTCTGTTGTCAGCACAGTCCAGTTCGGTGACCTCGTGTCAACCCCACCCGGATCCGGCCATACATTAGCAGGCAGAGGCAGTAGTAGCCCGTGGCTGATCGAGCACTAGCGCTTCCGTCTTCGTCTCCGCTCTTCCAACCTCGCAAGGACACAGGTCCCTCCTTTGTCTTTCCGGCGCGCAAGCAAATTATTCCTAGTGCAGTTCGTTTGTGCGGCCGTGCAAGAAACAGAAACCCATGGACAACATGGAGCCGGAGGGGAGGACGAGGCATCCCCTGATGCTAAAGGAGTGGCTGGAGCTGGAGTACAGCGCGGAGCTCTCCCGCGACGGCTTTGTCGGCTGCTACCCGCGGCACCTCGCCACCGAGGCCCGGACCCGGAACGCTGCCGGCTGCAGGCGGAGGAGGAACGGCGACGTCATCGCCAGGGTCTCGGCTGCGGTGCGGGCCGCGCTGTCCCGCCCGCCGTCGGCGTCGGCACGCGCACGACAGGGGGAGGCGGCCGCGGCCGCGCTCCCCAGGAGCCTCTCGACGAGGCTGCGCGTGGTGGGGTTCTGGAAGAAGCGGATGGGGGAGATGGATAGGCCGATGGCCAGCTGCTCTGCGACTGCCGCGAGCTCTGGAAGGAGGGATGGAGCGTCGTCGCCGGCGGCAACGTCTCCGCGGCGCATGGGTCGGGACAGTCGTCAGTCCGGTGGCGATCGCGCAGGTCTCGGCAGCGGCCGCCGGCGGAGCCATGAAACAGTGGTAGGAATTCACCATTCTACTACTAGTGTTTTTTTGTTCTTTTTCTTCCCTGAAAGAAACAGTTCTGAACTTTTGATCAATTCATTCACCTTTCTCACAAGTATTTCTGCTCTTGATCTTAGCTAGCGATTTTCATGTCTGACTGATCGCAATTCACAACTGCTATTCTTTTTGTGTGACTGACAAAATGAAGGTTGAGGGATGCGAGTGCGAGGAACAGGAGCAGAGGCTGAGCCCAGTTTCAGTGATGGATTTCCTAAGCCAGGACGAGGACGACGACTGCAACGACGGCGGCAGCTGCGACGATGGCCACAGCGACGACGAGGGCACGTCCCCGGCGTTTGAGCGAGCCCTGGCCAACATCCGAAGTAAGTTCCTGCTTTCCGTTCGTTTGGCTCCATTGTGAAGCGAACTCCGTCGTTGACTCGGTTAACTTACTCCGTCGTTAGCGCCATGAAAATTGAGCTCATCTGTTTCGTGTGCATCCGTTTTTTTTTTACTAAAATGGTATGAATCTGTCACGCATAACCTAGTTGGCACACGCAAGCTGTTGGTACTGTGTTAGCTGTATCTGACGAGCCAGGGCGGCACAAAAAGGCACACCTTCGCTTATATTTTTTTTTTGGTACATCACACCTTCGCTTATGTTGGTTACACGACCTTTTCTCTGCTATGCTATAGGAGTCCGTAAACTCGTACTTCGAACTTGCAAATTGCACACAAAAAAAATGGTACTTCGAACTTAAGGTGTCTCGTGTCAAGCAATCAAGCTGAACCACTTTTTCCCTCCAGACAAATCGATCAATCTGGCCCCGGAACTGCGAGCACGCACGCGTGCGTTTGGACGCGCACGACCCGTTGGCGTGTTAGAACTTTAGATCGATCATGTCGGTAGCCCGTCGCTGTCGACCCTGGCTTCTTTATCTGCCCAAGGAGGATCACGCATGGGCGAACCGTTGGAAAACACTGCCGCGAGCAGAGGTCTCCGTGCATGGGGGAAAAAGAATGGCGCGTGCAGGTAGTGTACAAACGGAACAAAGAAGACGCGACATTGATAGCCAAGCGGAACGTATAATTGGAGCTCGAAGAATAATGGTTGCGTCTTGCGTGGGAGTTTGTACATGTACTCCGTATGTACTAGCACTGTCAGGCTAAACAAACAAACAAATCTGATTCTCATCATAGGCAATGCGGCCAGTCGGCCAGAAGTACTATAGTATAATGTATGAATCATGATATTCCAGTCCAATTGTAAAGTGCTGAAGGGAAAGGGATACGGCAGAATAATCGCTTTGGCAATTAAATACATCATCAGCTTAGGCCCTTTAGGGGCAGTGGTTGCAAGGTATACCGTCCACCTGACCTGAGGATCGGATGCACTCATACATACAGTATATAGCCTTTGACTCGGAAGAAAAAAAAGACGATATACTATATTTGGGTCATTCTCCTATATATGATTGGTTACGTTGGATAAGTAGTTGAGTAATACATTAGCTCCTTGCCTCCTTGTGTATCGTAGACCGAAATGTGCATGGATTTAGCCTGTGTTTTTAGTTGAGTATATTTGTTTTCGGCTGCCGAGCTAATATTCTTTGGGCAACCCAAGAAGCCACCAATTAAGCCGACAGGGCCCAAAAAGCCATGGTCCACAAGCCAACATGATCGTGTGAATTTGTTGCGACTCATGATGCCACCTGATGCTCTTTTATCTTTCCTCAAAAAAAAAAAAAAAAAAAACACTGATGCTCTTTTATCCCTTTCAGCTGTCACTAATAACTATTTTATCTCATGATGACTAATCACTTTTAGTTTCATGATGATGATGAGAGCATTATTGTACTCCTTAAACTCAATTCAGCACATATGATTGATTCGCCGTTTCACCCACTGACGTCTAATTTTGCTCCATAGGAGCAAGCCAGCACCTGATGAACAGAATCCGGCGATTCGAGCAGCTGGCGGAGCTGGACACATCCGACGTGGACGACGCCACCATGATCGATGATGACACGAGCTGCCACGTTGGGGAACTGGACTCAGTCAAAGACGATGAAGACGCTGAGTGTGGGTCCGTAGAACGGCACCTGCCAGGACTCCCGGAAGCGAGCTCTACCTGTCCCACCCACTGCTTCAAGGAACTTCTAGAAGATTTCTTTCGTGAAGGTCTGTCCTCGCGCCACGCTGGAGGAGGAACGGACAGTTTGGACCTCGAGATGTCGTTGCTGGAGACTGCCAAGGCGTGGCTTGATGGGCGGCCACATTGTTGCGACGCGCTGAGTTCGGATCAGAAGGCGGTCGTGGCGGAGATCGAGCGGCTTGGACGGTGGAGATGTTTCAGAGAAGATGAACGTGAGCTGTTGAGCGATGACGTGGAGGGTGGTATATTCTGCTACTTGATGGAAGAATTAGTTGAGGATTTGTGCTGATTGTTGAGGGTTTTGTGGTACTGTACATAAAAATGTTTACTAGAAACTTTTACATATTCAGGTTCCAGATCTTGAGACATCTGGTAAGAGATAATTAGCTAGCATTTAGTACTTCAGTCTTCAGTGAATACCAGACATGAGCACATTTGCTTACCCGATCTGTGATAACGATCTGCTTTATGAGCACAAATGTAATTAGAAGGTTACATCACAGTTCAATGTTGTTGTGTAGGTTTGACACCTTCCCAAACACCTTACCTGTCCTGCATCGGGAGAGAGAGGTCCCTTTTCAAAGAAAAAAAGGAGCAAAAACACGTCCTGATCAAACAATTTCAAAAATAGCTTTCAGAAATTTCTCCATTCGGACCCAATCCGAGATTACAAGTTGCCGGTTTGCCACACGTTCGGTTTGCCTTTTGCGGCTTTTGTTTAGCTGACTGACGCGTGGGGGCCGCACAACCAGCACGCGACTCGCTCTGTTCGTTGCGCTTGCGCCGCCACTCAGCCAGCAGCCACCCTCCGCCTCTCACCGCCGCCGTCTCCTTCCCAAACCCACTGAGGCCTGGCAAGCAGGACGCAGCAGCAGCACTCCTAGTCTCCTACGGTCCTCCCCTTCTCCGCTTCTGCGCAGTCCCACCCGCCTACTACTCCCACTACTAGCCGCCCGCTTTCCTCCGCAACAATCTACAGTTTTGCTTCCCCCGGCTCGAGCGGCGGCTAGGGTTTGGGGGAGCGCGAGGTGAGGCGGCATGACGACGCGGGGGGCCAAGCGCGCCGCGACCTCCGACCCCGCGGCACCCGATGTACGCTCTCTTTCTCCACGGCGACGTGTACGGTTTGTTTGGGGGAACAACCTAGTGTAGTGAGATGATGTGGATCTTGCATTCTTGCGGGTGTGGAAAAGCCTATTCTATTTATTAGCTTTCTGCTCCGGATGCTGATTCATTCTGGTTGATTGGTGAAAACTGAAAAGTAACATGTACAGTAGTAGCTGGAAAGGCTGGCTAGTGTAGTGTCTTCGAGTTCGATTTGGGGGAACATCGAGGTCATCGCCGTGGAGCTGGTAAAAAATCCTGTTCAAATTTGTGGTGTACTGTGCACCTAGAAGCTTTAGGGCGTTTTAATTCTCTTCGTTTGGATTTTTCCTGTGGTATGTATGGTACGGAATTTAGAACTAGAGCCAACAATTACTTCCAGATGGAAAGAAAGTAGCAGCATAGTATGTCACAGGATTGTCC
Source organism: Themeda triandra (assembly GCA_018135685.1). Classification (NCBI taxonomy): domain Eukaryota; kingdom Viridiplantae; phylum Streptophyta; class Magnoliopsida; order Poales; family Poaceae; genus Themeda; species Themeda triandra. The sequence continues at coordinate 2,629,620 of JAENPR010000007.1, read as the reverse complement.
CTTACTCCCTTACTCACTCTAAACTACTCTCTCGGTTCCAAATTATAAGTCTTTCAGGCTTTTCTATATACACTTGTATATCTAGAAAAACGACTTATAATTTGGAATGGAGGGAGTAGTTCTCAATTGTGAGTATCCTTGAATGTTTCATGACTCAACCCTATTGATTAATGTGACAAATAGGATGACCACAACCCTAAAACTTTTAATTGAAGCGTTCTGGCACATTATCTATATGGTTGTTGTGATCTAGTCACTGGAAGCTTGCCTGCTAGCATACATTCAAAATATACATTTTGTATTCCCTGTGATTCTCAAACATGTATAAAGCTTCTTTTTTTCTGTCTCTTTATCTTCGTGTAGAATCTGCTCATCCATTATTCATTTTTGTTATTACAATGTTGCAGTTACCAAGTAAGAGAGTAATGGACGGACCCTCTTTTGATGTTCACAGGGCGGAGTCTTCCCATCAGCATGTGATGGCAGGACCCGCTACCTTAGATCCTCGACGGGCTGAGGCTGCCAGTAAACATGTGAGGGCACTCAATACCCAGTTTGCGAGGTATGTTTCTTGACCTGCTGGCTTCTACTCCTGTGTGTGTGTTGAAACATATACTCTGTTGGAGGCACAACTTACTAGCTCACTTGTTATGCTCACAATTTTCTCATGTCATTTTTTTGGAATGGTTTTAGCTTGTTGACCTAAATGCCATTTTGTGTTTCATTTCCCTAGAATCACTTATATTTCTTATCAAATGTATATTGTATACTAATAAGTCATTTTATTTTGAGCAGCTGGGTTCAATTGCAGCTGCAAAATCATCCAGCTGAACTCTGGGAGGATGGCCTTAAGGATTACATATCACATGCATCTGAAATCATGGTAAAGTTTCGCTGGCTGTGAATAGACTTAATTTTTTTAAATATATATTGCATTTAATAAAGGTGGATCTAGGAAATTAAATAATTGGCGTCGCCAATCAAATTTTTTGCTAAAGACTGTTACAAAGGTAATTGCATCAGACCATTGCTTTCGCAGGAAACCACTAATTCATTTTTATGGATCTGTCCATGGCATTCATATAATTCTGCAATTAATATCTTCTTGGAATCTTTACAATTGTGTATTATTGTTGCTGCTGATTTCTTATGAGGTTTATCACATCAACTTTATCCTAGTTCTAATTACGCTAGAACACTATCTTTTTAAGATGTGTTTATGTTGAGGATTTAAGGTGTGGATTTTGATTAGTGCATGCATTCATCTTGTATTTTTCTTACTTTATTTTGTGTTTGATCATTTCTTAGGTGGTTTGCTAGTTAGATTTCTTATTGTATGTATATCGTTGTTGCTCACTAGGAAAAATTCAAGGATGTTGTCAACTGGCTTAGGCAAAATCAAGCAGGTTTAACAATTGCTTCATCCCCAAACTCACGCAAGGATGAGAAGTCTAATCTGCCAGCAGCAGACGATACCAAGCTCTTGTTACAACCAAGTTCAGATAACAAGCAGAAGGCTCCAATTGTAGCTTCTAGTTCTCCATCTTTTCAGAACTCAAGCTTACCAAACCTTTTTTCATCGCCTTCTCAGCAAAAAACACCGGATTTCAGTGGTACGAATATTCAATGGTTATCATACTTTGTTTACATTTATTGAAGAGTTTTCTTGCATATCTATTATATATTCATGTCAAGGGCATTCAGGTATGTTTGGTGACAAGAAGAACACATCTGGTGATAGCAGCAAACCAGCTTTCCAATTTGGTGGAAATAATGTCATATTCGGTGATAAGAAGGATACACCTGTTGACAACAGTAAACCTTTCCAGTTTGGTGCAAACAATGGCATATTTGGTGACAAGAAGGATACGCCTAGTGACAGCAAGCCCTTCCAGTTTGGTGCAAACAATGGCATATTTGGTGACAAGAAGACTACAACCGGTGACAAGAAGGATACACCTAGTGATAGCAAACCCTTCCAGTTTGGTGCAAACAGTAGCCCTTTCCAGTTTGGTGCAAATAATGGTTTTCCAACATCGAGTGCACCATCTATTTTTTCTTCGGTTGCCCAAAGTTTTAGCCCACAGAGTCCACCACTGTTTTCAATGAATCAACAATCAGTCCTCTCAGGTATCTTTTCTGATATTTTTCATGTGTTGTTTACTTCACACCTATAAGGCCTTAGATTTATTGATATTGGCTTGAGTATTTGTCCGAATGATCTAAGGCACATTCATTTATGTCAGGAAACCAAAATAATGCTGAAGCTTCAGCTGACGCAGATGAAGGTATCTAATATTGTACATCTCACTCTCCATCTTCCATGTCGCTGTCCTCTGTTTAAGTAATGTAACTTCCATACCATTTAATTCCCAATATTATGTCCTGTTAATTTGTTGTTCTTCTTGATCATGATCAGATGCTGAACCTGAGAAGCCAAGCAGCCCTTCTGTAAAGAAGGCAGAAGAGAAAGGGGTAGTTGTTGTTCATGAAACCAAATGCAAGGTGTATGTGAAGGTATCCATTTGATTTGTTTTAACATATTGTTTTTCCTCATAGAACTGTAATATTGTGTTTTTGACTCTGATACTCTAATACTTTGCAACTTTTGCTCAGTATGTCATTTCTGATTTTACTTGACTACAAATGTGTTTCCCATAATGCAGCATGATGATGCCACTAAGGGTTGGAAAGACATTGGTGTTGGTCAGCTCTCTATCAGAAGTAAAGAAGGCGCAGAGAAAGCTTCTAAAGAATCTAGTCCGACCATTGTTATAAGAAACGATGTATGTGTTCTCTCCTGTTTGTTTATAGTTATTAAATTAAAGTTTATTTATCTGCAGTCCTGGTACTAGTGTTAATATTTATCCTTCTACTGCATGCCAAACTTGAAATTACAAACTATATTCTTTTTTTCATTTGACGCTTTAGAAATTGACACGGTCTTCAAAACATATCTTTAATTTATACCTTCTCTAAGCATTTGCTGCTAAAACGTGATGAGAATATAGTCATTTGAAAGTGTTTGTCATTAAAAATCTACTAATGTTATTTCCATGTATTTTATTTTGATTTTGTCTGTATTAGTTTAGTGTCTAAATGCATCCCTAAATGTCTCTTATCTGGTCAAATATTACCAATATTCGAAATCCACAAATGGTTGAACTTTACTGTTCCTACAAAACAAACCAAGTTGAACTGTCTTGGCGCTCACAGAGTTCAGCTTATGTTTTTCATTTATTTGGAATTTGAGAGGGGTAGATGGTAAATTTTGTGTCAAATATTCAATTATTAGGTATATGTATTTAAACATTGTTTCGCAAGGGTTACACAGCTATAATATATTGTGTCTGATTCGGACAAAATACTAATGTTTTTAAACTGGTAGCAGGTTGGCAAAATCCTACTGAATGCTCTGATCTACAAGGGGATAAAAATGAATGTTACGAAGAATACAGTTGCTTCGATATTTCATACTTCGGTAAGTAACTGTAGTCAATTGGAGCACCTAGCACTGCACCCAATGAACGAACGCACGCACGCACGCATAAAAGATCATAAATCCTGCATTTCACTTTCAGGATTCGCAGTCAAGTGAATCATCTAGTGGCACAGTTGTAGCCCGAACATACCTATTCCGGTTGAAAAATGAGGAGGAAGCTACAAAATTATCGACAACAATCAAGGAGAATGCGCCCACAGACTGATTTTTAGGGCATGGGTTATCATCTCGAATCTCTGCTTTTGGCACGAGCTGTAAAATTCGAAGGGAAACACCTCTGATGGCCAAAAGATGCCTTGCAGAGTTTCTTTTTGTTCTCCTAGCCGCACCAAAATATCTTGCTTGTAACTTGTAAAGCTGACTGGATGTACTTTCCTCTCATGTATCATCTTTTGCATTGATAAGGTTGTTGAGCATGCTTACAGCTAAATCATCCTGTCACCAGAGGCAGCAAGTGGCAATGTTTCACGTCTGGGATGAAATTTTTTGTTCCTTGCAGAGTTTTTTTTGTTCTCCCAGCCACACCAAAATATCTTGCTTGTAACTTGTAAAGCTGACTGGATTTACTTTCCTCTCATCTATCATATTTTGCATTGATAAGGTTGTTGAGCGTGCTTACAGTTAAAACATCCTGTCACCAGAGGCAGCAAGTGGCAATAGTTCAACGCTGGGATGAAAATGTTTGTTCCTCTTCAGATAATCCCTTGAGCTTTCACCACTCTAGAATCTTGTCTACTGAACGTCCGCATACACAGCTGCGAATGCTGCCTTGCCGCTTCCAGTACTAATGAAATGGTCCTGGAAGGCGGAGATTGAAGAGGAAGCTCTGCCGCGGCCTCGCGGGCGTCGCAACTCACAAGAGCAGCTGCTGCTCAATGCTGACCACACCAGGTTACCGCCGGATCGTACGGCTCTACTCCCTCCCAGTTCCAAACACGCAAGTACAGTACACTCAGCATGGGCGACTGCCGGCCAGCAGCAGTGCAGCGGTCGAGTCGAATGTGTCGGAGTCGGCCCTACAATCACGGGTGATTCTTCATCCTCTTGTTTTCACCTGGTGCAGGTGCAGGGGAGCAGGAGCAGGTGGGTGGGGGTGGCCACCGGGCGTATATTCCGTCATTTCCGTGCCGTTCCATGAGCGCCTCTCTTTTCTGTTGCGCCGCGGCGGGTGGTGATTGAAGGATGGAACGGAAGTGGGCTGTGGCTCCAACTTCTAGGACCTGGAGTGAAGCGTCCTTGTGGTTGTCTTCGCCCCAAGATTCCAAGAAGCAGTAGCTGGGGGCATCAGGGCAGGCAATTGTCCTTTGCTGTTGTGTTTCTATTGTCCTTTGCTGTGTGTGTTTCTTTGCTGCGCTTGCTGAGGAATGAGGACCGCGCTTTGGAGAATTCTCCGTATTTTTTTCCCTAACTACTCGTACTATTACTTTGAAGTATCACCGCCACTTCTACAACCTTCCGTCATTTTGCCACCAAATATATTCAGACCATTCTAAGCAGAGTCTAATAGTGTTGTTTCTAATAGTAACGTACTATACTATAATTATATAATGAAATATGAATAAAATCACCACTCTTGATGTATAGATTTATTCTTTTTATTCAAAGATTTTTTAATTTTGTGGCTCATCCTGAGTTGGTAACCAAGCTAATTCTTTTGATTCAAAAAAAAAAATCTAATTGTATGGCTCATCCTGAGTTGGTACAAGCTAATTCTTTTGATTCAAAGATATTTAATTCTGTGACTCATCTTGTATTGGTAACCAAGCTAAGAAAGTCCATCTCTATAAGCCTCACTTCTCTAGTTTTCTAAAAATATTGCCACACCATTGAAAATGCTTTTGTAATAGCCTATTAAATCTAAATGAAATTTCCACTAAGACTAGCCAACAAGGCTAATAATACAACATGTTATTGGTTGTATATAAACTTACAAGCTACAAGTAATTTGTCGGTCTACTTATATGGTGGTTAGCTCACCTGTTACCCACGTGTTTCTCTCATAATTTTATATGTTCATATACATAGGTGAGCTAACAATTATATACGTGAGTGGGCTGATAGATTGCCAATAAGTTTACATACAGCTACCAGCGGGCTGTATTATTAGTCTTGCTCTAGCCTAGCTCACTGGCTTTAAACTTATAGCCATCTTTTATTATCTCTCCCCCACCTCACCATATATAGCACACCTACTTTTCTTTTCCTATACTTGCTCTTATAATCTCCAAGAAATGTTTTCTATCTTGACAGATCTAAGTATGTGTGTGCGGTTCATGGATCCAGAATTCTAGATAAAATTTATAAAGACCTTATCAAGATGTTATTAGAAATTGAAAAAAAAATACATCATCTAACCTCAGTAACTCAAGTGATACTATCGATTAGATTGATCCTATTTCCAACCCCTAAATCAGCCATACGTCTATGTTCCAAGTTTCCAACTCTGATCTGCTAGTAGATGGCCATTTACTGCAGTGGAGTGATGATCGGTCAGTGAGCATCGGGGCGAGAGAAAGACGCTAGTGTATAGCATACTGTATAGTACAGTACAGTACTAAATCTTCGGTCTTCTCTAAATTAGGCTTTTGGTCATTGTCCACGGAGGTTTCAAACAAGTTTCAATCTCATTTTAATATCACACATCAACAAATTTAATACAGTGATCTCATACCAGTAAATTCTAAATAAGGCGAATGGTCAAACAAAATATCTAAAAGTCAAAAACATCATCAACAAATTTAATATAGTGATCTCATGCCAAAGAGATTCTAAATAAGACGAATAGTCAAACAAAATATCTAAAAGTCAAAAAAACATCATTTAATTTAGAACAGACGGAGCATAAGTCAACAAATTTAATACAATGATCTCATGCCAGCAAATTCTAAATAAGACGAATGGTCAAACAAAATATCTAAAAGTCAAAAACATCATTTATTTTGAAATAGAGCAAATTTAATACAGTGATATCATGTCAGCAAATCCTAAATAAGATGAATGTCAAACAAAATATCTGAAAGTCAGAAACATCATTTATTTTAGAACAGGAGTAGTAAATGTGTTAGAGTTGTCCGCAATGTTTTGTTGTAGGTGCCCTTCCGGGCAGTGCAGCAACGTGCCACGAGAAATACCGCTAGTATCTGAGGTCTCCTTTGGACTGTAGGAAGTTAGTAGGAAAAATACTGATTTTGATCCTATAAGAACGAGCAGTGTAATGCCCTTGGTTCAGGATTGAGGTGTAGGAAAATTGAAGGAAAAATTCCTTTCCGAAGCCATTTCATGAGAGAAACGTTTCGCCAAAAAAAAAAAAAAAAACATGAGAGAAACATCGGAAAGAAACACATCCACTCCGATGTCTCCTTTTTTTCCAACACGTGCGCGTAGGACCAAAGTGAAAGGCAAGCCAAAACAACACAGAGGGAAGGCTTGACTGAATGAGCAACAAAATGATGGAGATTCGATACGAAGCTAGTACCTCCAATGTGGATTAACACAGATTTTGTTTCCTACACACTCATCCAAACACTCGTTTCAACAAAAATTCTATACTTTATTCCTTTGCTTTACATATACCACTGTACATTCCTATCTCATTTTTATGTTTGAGTTTTTTCCAACAATTTTAATCCTGCATTTCAAGGAGGCCTGGTTATTGGTACACACGCCTGCCCCTGGCATCACGCAGCACGTGGTCTTCGCAGTTCCAGACGGTAGCTCTCCATTGGACGCTGGACGGTGAGCCACAGCGTGCTGCCGCTGACGGCTGGTGCGCGCAGAGCGTTTTCCGTTGGATTTCGTGCACTGCACTGTACAGATACGCCGGTACAGCAGCACGCAGTAGGTTGTACGGAGTACGCATTGAATCCTGCACGTGGGGGGAGTGGGAGCCAGGCACACCGGGGCCGGCGCCCGGCGGCTAGGCTGCGGGCTGCGGCGCCCCCAGCCCGGCGTTTCTGCCACGAGCGCATGCGTACCAGCACCAGCACGGGGGATGGCCAGCAGGCCAGGCAAAAGCCACCCATCGTCCCACCCCAACAGAGATTTGAGAGCACCTTCGTGCCTGACAGTTCTAACGCCCATCCATCGCCGATACGCGGAGTGGCCGCGGCCCGTGGATAGCCCTGCTGGCCCCTTTTTCTCGCAGCCGCAGCGAGTTGCCGATTTCACGTCATTTTCGCTTAAAAGTAGGGCGTGATTCAGTTCTAGCGGACCACCGGCACGTCACACTTTTTTCAGCTGGGTGGTAGGAGTACTGTCTTTCGTCAGCTACGGTCCGTTAAGCTACTTCCGCGTCACCATGGAAGTTTCTAACTCGGTCCGTTCATGTCGTAGGTTTGCAGAAAATATTAAGAACATTTATATCTTTAAATAAACTTATTATTTTAAAAATAGAATCTATGATCTATATAATGATACTAATTATGAGTTAAAAGTATTAATATTTCTACATAATGGTTAAAGTTAAAAACATTTTCCTACGCTAACATTTTCCGCAATATAGATTATTTTTGCGTGCCTACGCTAGCATTACCATTTTCCTCATATATTTGTTCAATTCAAACCACATTATAGACCTTTGTCGCTATATATAATTCTATTATATTATATACCATATTTAATGTACATACAAACCACATAGTATTTATAAGGTCTCATATTAGTAGGTGTTAGCTGTTTTTGTTTATTGTAACATACCATATTTAATGTACATATAGACCTATATGAGTTAGTTGTTTTTATTTATTATGCCACAATGTTAAGCCAGGCTAGATTTAACTGGCAAGCATAAAAAAAAAAAAACAGCTCACCCAACATAACACCCCGTCCCTCCCGTTCATCTCTCCTCGTGTTTGTACACTGCCTCCTCCCTCTAGTTTTGCACTTCAAATTGAACCTCATCTACCTAGATTAACTTCACCCAAACCGACCTTGTAGTCTGCCTCGCCCAGTAGTAGCGACCGCGACTATCATGCCCTTCCTCGCCTGGAACCGATGCCCATGCTCCTCCCATCTCCGCGCAACGATAATAGGGTTGTTTCTTCATGTGCACGTTGTCCACGTTGATTAGAGCTGGACCCATCTCGCTTCAAATTTGTGATACCTCTCTCGCCAAGCGTAGTAGTATAGCTTTTCTCCCTCCATCTCTCTCTCTCTCTCTCGCATGCTATAGAGGGCTTTAATGAGATGTTGTGGGGGTGCCTTAAGGTCGAATACGCTATATAAGCTGCTATAAAGTTGCTCTTACGATATACTATCTTTGATGACACAAGGACTAATTTGAAGAATTTTATAATTGCCTTAGTAATATTAAATTAACTTCGATTTTCTAAAGTTCGTTCCTTTGTATTACCCTTTTTACTTCCCACACGACCCTTGGGGCGGTTGCTTCAGTCCGCGTTCACACACCTTCTCATTTCCCCATATGCATTCCCTTCTTCCTCATGCGACGTGCACCCCGCGCCCCCGCCACGCGACCACCCTATCGTGGCGCGTTAGGGTCTCGCCAGACCCTTTTTTTTTTATTTGGGTGTTGCTCAGCCCGCATGCGCGCAATCGAGCCTATTCACACCCCCTTCTCATTTTCCCCATGCACCCTTTCTTCCTCTTGCGACGCAGGACTCGCTCCCCGCCGCCGCGACCAACCCGTCGTAGCGCATTAGGTTCTCGCTGCCTCTTTTTATTTGGGTGTTGCTTCAATCTGCGTGCGCACAATCGAGCTCGCTCACACACCTCCTCCCCCCCCCCCACACATCCCCTTTTCCCTCCTGCGAAGCCCCCCCCTTCGCCGCCGCCGCCACCAACCTGGCGCGACGCGTTAGGGTCTCGTCGGATCCGGCGAGACCCTACCGCGCCCGCGGTGGCCTCCTCCTCCCTCTCCCCTGCCCACCCACCACTGCCACGGCCATGGGCGCCCTCGCCCCGACCTGCCCCACCTGCCTCCTTCGACGCTAGAACCCTAGCCTCTCTCCCAGTCTCTACCGCTTGTTCGTCTTGTCTCCCATGCCCCTTCTAAGCCCTCCCAAATTGTGTGTGTGTGTGTGTGTGTGTGTGTGTGAGAGAGAGAGAGAGAGAGAGAGAGGAAAATACGACTGGTCGGAGGTAGGGAAGAAGAGGGTTGGGAGTGGCGGCGTGGTCGGGCGCGGGCGTCGCACATCTGATAGCTATGTCACATGTGACGCAACAGCGGACGATGGAGACGGTATGCGCCCTGAATGACCAGATCCTGCGCATGCAGAAGTAAGCATCCACTTCTTATTTTTGTGCTCAAAGATATATTTTTTCCATTAACCTGTTTTCTTTTCGTGATGTGTCTTTCTTATCTCATTTCTTTTTTTTTTATTTTCTACCCGTCAGCTCCGTTTCAAAAATCGTTTTCTTTCACGAGTTTTCCTTTTATCACCTACATTCCAAAATCGTTTTGCCCGTCAAACCGTCACATGCTTTTAGATTTTTTTTTGACTTTTTGCTTGTTGAAATGGATGGAATAAAAAACTTTTCAATGTATCAAGAGAGATAAAGATATGAGGTATATTTTATATTTATTTCTAGAGCTTACTACTCATAAACTTTTTCACATCTCACAACCCACAACAGCTCAACCAACTCATAAGTTGTCTCTCAAAAACTTAGATTTGTTTTTATTTATAATAGAGGGAATATGCCACATGTAAGATACTTCCTCCGTCCCCAATTATTTATCGTTCTAGCTACAGGGTCATGTCCCCTTTTAATTGTCGTCCGCTAAGCCTAGGCATCCAACTATTTTCATCCACATAGGGTATGATGCTCTTTCCTTGGTCTTTATGCATGTTCTACGACGACAAATAAAACGGGACAGAGGGAGTACACGAGTAAATTGTGAAGATGTTAAGATGACAATAATGTTGATGGGCTTAACATATAGAGAGATTTTTTCTAGAATAGAAACATTTTTAGGAAGTCATAAACCAGTACAACTACGAGGCACTTGACATATATAGAGAGATTTTTTCTAAAATAGAAATATTTTTGGGAAGTCATGAACCGGTACAGCTATGAGCCTTCGGTGAAATCCAATCAATTTAATTCAATTCAATAACAGGGTAGGCCAGCCCAACGCTTCTCTCTCCTGTGGACTGTGGTCCTGCCAGACTGTGGCTCCTCAGTCCCCACCCGCCGCCTGGGTGCCTGACCCGCGCAATCCAGCGGCGTGCCGCACTGGCTGGCGGCGTGCGGCGAGCCGGCCGGCGATACAGGGGAAACCGAGCGGCTGCGGCCGAGCGGGGAGTCGTCGAGTCGGGGTAGGTCGACTCGGGTACTCGGGTCAGACGCGACAGAGCAGGGAGAAATTCCAGGGTGCGCGCAGTAGTGCGCACGCCCTGCGAATACACGGAACCCGAGCCGCGGGGGGCGAGAAAACCCCAAAAGCCCAAAGCAGATTCTCCTCGCCCCTTCCACTCTAGAGCAGCCGACGGCCCGAGGCGGCGAGCTCGTCGGCGACTGACCACCGCCGGGGCAGCCGCCGCCTCCCGCTCGTCCTGCACCGAAGCCTCGCACGAACGGCTCCAGCGGCTGCCTGCGTGGCCGCCACTCTGCTGACTGCTGTCGGAATCGGAAGGCGCCTCCGCCCCCTCGGCTTCTGCTCCGTGCCCGCCGCCCCTCCGCCGACCGACCGCCGGCGCGATCGAGGTGAGCAGTTCCTCGCATTCACACGGTTCCTGATCCCCGCGCGCTGCAATGCTTGTGCGCATCATCGCTTATTCGCTTGATTCCTGTTGTTTTTTTTCCTCTGGCCGCGGGGTTTTTTTCGCTTGATTCCTGTGGTTTTTTTCCTTTTGCTCCGTCTCGCCGTGCCGATTGCCCTGTTTTGCCGGGGCCGGCGTTTGCGGCCGTGCGAGGTTGGGGTTGGTGAACTGAAGTCCCCCCAAAGCAGGGTTTTAGCACGTGCTCTCTACGAGGCTGCAGGTTTAGCGTACGTGATGAAATTGTTGTTTTATGGCGCACGTGATCGGGGACCGAGTAATGACTTGCGAGAGTTCGCGATTGGGGTCGGCTGGTGCCTTTGGATCCCGAGGGTACGATTTTTGGTGCTGTTAATCACCAAGCCCATGTCCGTTGCAGAGGATGATCGAGGCTTCCCTGTTTCAACAGTCGAGCATATGTATATTTTGATTTTTGATTGAAGGGGCTTCCTCGAATCCCCAGGCATCACCGATTACCGTGATGCAGTAGTCCTAGTCATTTCCGCGAACACACCCGGACTCCTAATCTCCCATTACATGGTCTGGGCTTATTTATGTGGATGTGTGACAGGGATGGACCCTGAAGTTTACGACATTAGCAGTGTTTTAGTACCTCACAAAGTGTGGCTTGTCGGAGCCAAACGTTTTGGCCGGGTCCGAGCCAATTTCGTGCCGAAGATTTGGCTGGTTTCGAGCCAATCTCGTTCCCTCGATTTGGCTAGGATCGAGCCAATGGCACTTGAAAAGGCCTGTGGCCTGCTGCGAGGGCATGCACTGTCTCTCAGGCCTGAGCTGGTGGCCTGACAGACTCTTTGCCGCGGCAGAGTCAGCGATTCTCTAATCTGGTGATCCGTCTCTTAAAACTGATTTCTGGTCGTTACTTGAAATTGAAATGCTCATTCGAAGTTAGTACATTCGTGGAGAAGTGCTTAATTTTCATGATCAATGTCAACGGCTCCTGAAGGAATCTGGCTCTAAACGTTCATGTCTTCAGAGTTCAGAGGCTTTGTTTGAGGTTATGGGAAATGAATAACACCTTCTATCGTTTTAAGAAAGTGAGCATACCATAGGTGATAGGAGCAGTACTGTCAGAACTTGTCACATGTAGCAGCCTCCCAGGGCAAGTGATTTGACATTCTTGCTACTGTATTTTTCTCTGTCAATTTGTTAACTTTGGTATTCAGTCGGAGGTTTTCATGTGTGGATTGATTGATGGAGCAGTTTGTAGAATGGCGAACCCAAGAATTTTTAGAAGCTTGGACGATCTATTGGGCTAATCAACTAGTTAGACTTTGTCTCCTTTATATTTAGGCTACTTAATCATTAGGTCTTTGATCTAAGAAGGGCATTTAACATGTATTACGTTAGTTTTAGGTCCTGTGATCTAAGAAGAGCATTTAGTGTTGTTTCATCAAGAGAAGAGGAAGTGACCCGAAAAGAATACAGTACATTACAGTTAAGAAGATGCACTCCAGTGCGTAAAGCACTCCGATAAGAAGAAAAAACAGGGGCGGGTGTCAGTTACAAGACATAAGCTGACCCAACTAAAACAGACCACGAAGACATGAAACTGCCAAACCAAAGGGCATTTGATGTTATCAAATTTCCATTTTAAAGTGGTGCTCTTCAGTAATTTCCCTCAAAATTATTTCATGGTGATGCTTTAAATATTTGAAATGCTTCAGTTCACGATGAAACAAAGTTTAGCACCCACTAGACACCATGTTGATTGAACGGATACTTGGTGTTGCCTAATTGCTTGGCTCCTTGGTCGCTCATGTCTTGTTTGTGAGTTTGTATGTGTGGATTTGTTGTATCTGTGAGTTTATGAGTGTTTGCTTGTAAGTCTGCGTGGCTTGTTGTGGCCCTTTGTGTCGGGGTGTGTTGAGGTGTTATCTTTGTTGTTTTGCGGTTTCTTGTACCCCCTTTTTCCTTCTTAATATAAAATATATGGAGCTCTCTTGTGTTCAAGAAAAAGAAGTATTTGAAATGCTGTGTAGTTAGCCAGCAAACAGTAAAACAAACTAGGATACTCTACATGCTTGCATTGTTATAGTGAGATTTCTCATTTAAGGTCCTGTCCTATCATCATTATGGAGTTTTCTTTTGCATTTAATTTTTCATTAAGACTAATTACTATGGATTATAATAACTGTATTTCAATGTCATATTCAGAGTTATGTTGTACTTCTTGCTCTTTACTGTTTGGTTTCTACTGTGCAGCATGGAGCTACATCATGAAGTTCCTGAAGCTATTCTGAATGCCATAAAATTTGATCTCATGACGAGTACAGATATGGTATGTTTTGTTATTTTGAATAACTTTTACTTTTTCTCCCTAAATTAAAGTGTTGGGCATCATTACACTTTTGTACTTTACTTTCTCTTTTTTGGAAAAGCAAGTTTCTACAACTTATACTCTATATGCTTCTGGTCATCAAATCAGCACATAAAGTAATTTGATTATTCTATTCATTGCATTGTGTTGTCAGAGATTATTTTATGCAATTATTTTACCATTTCAGGAAAAATTGAGCTGCATGAGTGTAATTGAAGTGAGTGATGTCACAAGTCCCAAGTTAGGACTGCCAAATAGTTCGCCACAGTGTGAGACCTGTGGATCGAAAAGTGGACGCGACTGTGATGGTGAGTACTATTAAGCACACTTGCCTAAAAAGCGTTATTAAGCATGCCACTTTGAAGCATGTGATTTGTGTGAATTTTGTGCGAAGAGAATCAATTTCTCCAAATTTTTAGGGCATTTTGGTGTGACTAAACTGGCGGCAACAGTGCACAACCCATATTTTATCGATGACGTTGTTCACTTTCTAAACCAAATATGTCCTGGCTGTCTCAGTCCAAGGGAAGGCATAAATATGAAGGTTTGTACCTTCCTTACTGACCTATTTTTATCCTCATTAAGCACTACATTTTTTCTCTTTGCCAAAGTTCATTGATTCCATAATTTAGTGATAGAACCACTTTCAGATTGTGTGGCCATTTTGTGAAGAGCTCTCCTTGTTCATCTGATGTAGTAGGGCTAGAGAGTCCTAGACACAGAATAAAAGACTGTAAAACAAATATCAGTATTACTACATGCAATTATGCTATTCATTGATGAGTTTGTTTTCTGCATGTTACCTCTCATGTAATCCTTTGCCTGTATTTATTTCAGTAGGTATTGATACACACGAAAACAGTATACTGCTTTTCAAAAAAAAAATTCTGTATATCAGTTTGATGCTTACTGAAAAGTTATTATTCTCTGTATTCTTTCTTATGTTAGTCACCTGTTCCTGAAAGTAAGTATAATATAATAATTTATTGTTTGCATCAAAGTTTAATTCACAATACATTTGATTACTTTGTGATTTTTTTCTCGAACACGCAGGACATCTGCATATCAGTATATTAAGGATTACTTTGTGAACTGTACTAATAGTTAAACATACAGTCAAATTAACTCTAGCTAAATTTTTTTAAAATAGAACTCTCAGGCATGATAAATTTATATTTGTATAATTGCCTAGTTCCACTTATGGACTAATTGATGTTGTTCAACTGCTTATAAGTGATTTTACCCAAGATGTTCTATTTTGTTTTTAACATATGGAAGCACATGGCTAACAGCAATGTCCTGGCTCAGTTTACTTATGTTTTGGGAGGTAATGGTATGTTTAGTTCCATAGGTTGCTCTTCATGTTTGGGCAGGATATGTTTGTGTTAAATGAGCATCAGAAATAGGCCATCTTTGTATGTGGCATAGTAGGGTATCTATGTTTCTTCATTGTTTATGTTTGCTCTTGTGTAACCCTGCTTCTAGTATTCCAAGGGCTGCTCCTAAGTAGGGACAAACTACTGTTTATATATGATATTATGCCTATTGCATTTTCTTATCATGGTTCTATCAATTCCTAAAACTAGTAGAGGTGCTCTTGTTGTGGCACTAATGTTTACACACACATTCATATTGACCCAACGAGGCAATGACCTACTGTTAAGAAAAACTATGCCTTTCTCTTATAAATCACTATTTGCTTTATTGAAGAGATTTTGGAGAGAAACAGTTCGAGCGACATCAACGTGCAAGTATTGCTCGGTAAGTGCATCTTTAGTTATATCGGTGCATATTTCTTCCACCTTGTATTAAATCTTGTGTTTTTGCTTGACAGAAGGATGGCTCTAAACTTTACCCTAGCATAATCTTTAAGACGCTGTCAAGTCCAAGAGTATTATTATCCAAGAGTAAACTGCACAGAAGCCCTAGCGTGATGGAAAGAGTTTCGATTGTTGCAGAAGTTGCTGAAAGAGTGTCTAATAGATCAAGGGGTAAAGGTTTGCTTGAAGGCCTGCCCCAGGATTATTGGGATTTTGTACCTTCTGAGAATAAGCTAGTCCAGTCAAATATGACCAAGATAATATTGTCTCCCTACCAAGTAATTCGCCACCCCCCCTCTCAGGAAAGACTGTTTTTTTCTATTATTTTTAATTGGGTTGCTAGTTTGGCTCGAGGTAATAGTAGCAGAAACTAGTGATTTAAAATGTATAATGGTAGGATACAAAAAGGGGATTTGGGGTTTACTCATACTGTTTGGAGTATTTGTTATTGAGTTTTTTATTTTTGATTATTCAAAACATACAAAAAATATAATTGTGATTACCAAACAAGGGCAATCTGCTCCTTATCATTTTTCAAACAGTAAGACCTGTCCTTGTTTCATTTGCCATATTTGCAGGTCTTCCACATGTTAAAGAAAAGTGACCCTGAACTTATCAAACAATTTGTTTCAAGGCGGGAGCTATTATTTCTATCATGTTTACCAGTAACTCCTAATTGCCATCGTGTTGTAGAAATCGGATATGGCCTTTCAGATGGACGTCTAACATTTGTAAGTACTTTTTTTGTTAAATCTTTTACCCATTTGTTGTCTTTTTCTTGCTATTCATGATTAATAACCTTCTTTTTGTTTAGTTAACCCTATTGAATGCTAGTCTTATGTATAGATTAGAGTAAGTTTTTTTTAAAATCTTTCACTATTTTTTTGGAAAGTCATTTAACTAATAGAAAATCCATCGTATATCTTTGGAGAACTTTCTTACCTGATTTGCCATCGATTAAGTCCGCTTCACTCCATGATATCAAGATTTCAATTTTCTTCATTCCATGCCATTGCCAGATTGCATGGACCATGAAGTGCATTTTTTTGTACACGTTAATCTGTGGAGCACGTGCTTGAGCCAGGGTTAGCACAACATTGCCCCCCAACCTAGCCTGCATTATGACCTTTGTTGCATGGCGTGTTTGATTTTCTTTCTCTCCTCATCTCTTCCGTTTTTTGTTTCCAAGGAGGAGGATCCACCCTTCTAACCCTATTTCCCCTCCTATACTGAAATAGCATGCAGTTCTTGCGCATGTTTGACAAAAAAAGTGATTAGCAAACTTAGGGGTTACTTATGCGATATGGTGTGAAATGATTTCTTCATCGCACTGCCTTATGCACAATCTTTTTCTTGTCATTTCGGTTTTCAAATGGAGCCAGTGCCGGTTTGTTTTCTTTATACTTTTGTTCATCAAAACGACATGTTGTGGCGGTCTCATCCGCACACTCATGTACATGCTACAGTACATATTTGAACCATGTTGGTGTCTCATATGTAAACACATGATTTTGTTCATTGCAGGATGACAGAACAAAGGCTTACAAGAGGATGGTTGATGTCAGTAGGAGAATTGATGACTACCGCCAACATCCACAGTTCAGTGTTCTTGCAAGTTCACTTGTGTCGAGCAGAGTTTCAGAATGTCTGAAGTCATCCAAGGCAAGAAAGCTATTATCTTTTCTTTATTGCAATATCTATATTGGATGATATAAGTCATTCTAATCTGTTGGATCTGGGTTCTTAGATAAAATCAAGTGTTTGAATGGAAATGATTCAGTCAAAGTTTCTAGTTTGTCCATACCCAGTTCAATCACTCTAACCTAGTTGGGTTATCACTCATTAGACAAAACTATGTTGCTCTTATTTGAGAATATCTGCTTTATTGTGTTCTACACTCTAATATGACCTATGCAGCTAAGCCTTTTCCCTAGAACTTAACCTGACTGCAAAAGAGAATGGCAGCCTTCTTGAAAGTGATCAAATGCATGTTTCGGATTGTTAAAATGAAATCATGAGAGCATTCTACCATGAAAACTTTCGATACTTGTACGACGAGTATACAAGGAGTATTTGTGTCAATAAGTATCAAAAGAACATCTGTATCTGATATGTGAGTGTTCATAAGTTTCCACTCAAATCCAATTCAATTGTAGTAAAGGAACTTAAACCTTGTCCACCCCCCCCCCCCCCCCCCGACAAAAAAAAAAAACCCTTAAACCTTCAATTTACTGAAAGTATTAGTTATCTTCAGAGCTTTAGCTACCTTCTCCCTCTGTTTCACAATACCTGTTAGTTTTATTTTAGCCTGGGCAGAAGAATTGAGGTAGATAAAATGACTATCCAACCTGTATTTAATCCTCCATAAAGTGTGCATTACTGCATTTATGATGTCAAAAGCACGCACTTACTCTCTTCCATATACTAGTTAATGAAGGAATTGAGGGGTAGGATTGGGAATGTAGGCCAAGTTACCTCAGTATTGTAGAACAAGTACTTGGACTGTAGTAGAAGATGCTAAAACAAGCATTGTTTGGAACGGATGGAGTAATGATCTATGGAAGTTACTTTGGAATAAGTGAGAAAAAAACTTTGTTAAGCACTAGTAACAATAAGTTAAGATTCTAATATAACAATTTTGGTGTTAATAATTATTTAACATTATTCATTGACATTTTTATCTCTTTCAGTTGTACTCTAAAAAGACAGATGGGGAGACATCCACAGATACGTCTGGAATGAAATGGCTAAAGGATGCTGTTCTCAGCAAAAGATCAGATAATGCTTTTAGGAGTATTATGGTCGGGGACCCAAAAATTAAGTTATGGGAAGTTGGAATTCCTGAAGATTTAGCCTCAAGCTTGGTTGTTTCTGAGTACGTTAGTTCATATAATTTTGAAAATATAAATTTGAAGTGCAATCTGCACCTTCTAGTGAAGGATGAACTATTTGTTCGGCGAAATGGAAAGTTAATGTTTGTTCGGAAGGCAGATCAGCTAGAAATTGGTGACATTGCCTATAGACCATTGCAGGATGGTGATCTTATTCTCATCAACAGGCCTCCTTCAGTCCATCAACATTCACTGATTGCATTCTCTGCAAAACTTCTACCAATTCATGCTGTTGTATCAATCAATCCACTATGTTGTACACCTTTTCAGGGAGATTTTGATGGTGATTGTTTGCATGGATATATCCCGCAATCTGTACGATCAAGAATTGAGCTTGGAGAGCTTGTGAGCTTACACCACCAGCTGTTGAATATGCAAGATGGTCGAAGTCTGGTGTCTCTAACACATGACTCTCTAGCTGCTGCACATTTGTTAACAAGTACAGATGTTTTTCTGAAGAAATCTGAATTTCAGCAGCTTCAAATGCTATGCCTTTCAGTATCAACACCAGTACCAGCACTTATTAAATCTATGAATTTTCAAGGTTCTCGGTGGACTGGTAAACAACTTTTCAGCATGCTTCTTCCTTCAGACATGAAGTTCAGTTGTGATAGGAAGTTACACATTTTAAACGGTGAAGTGCTTACCTGCTCACTGGGGTCTTCTTGGCTGCAAAATAACACATCTGGTCTTTTCTCTGTCATGTTCAAACAGTATGGTTGCGAGGCACTTGAGTTTCTGTCTTCTGCACAAGAAGTATTATGTGAGTTCTTAACCATGAGGGGCTTAAGTGTCTCTCTTTCAGATCTCTACATGTTCTCAGACCATTACTCAAGGAGAAAACTAATTGAGGGAGTTAAGCTAGCATTGGATGAAGCTGAAGAAGCTTTCCGAATCAAGCAAATATTGCTAGATCCAACTAACATACCAGTTCTAAAGTGTCACGATGAAGCTGAAGATGTAATTTACAAACAATCTGATTGTATCCAGAGCAATCCATCAGTAATCAGATCTTCAATCATGGCATTTAAAGATGTCTTCAGTGATCTATTAAAAATGGTGCAACAACATTTTAGTAATGATAATTCAATGATGGTGATGATTAATGCAGGAAGTAAGGGTAGCATGTTGAAATATGCTCAACAAACTGCATGTGTTGGTCTTCAACTACCAGCAAGCAAATTTCCCTTTAGAATTCCTTCCCAACTCTCATGTATTAGCTGGAATAGACAGAAATCATTGAACTATGAAGCTGATGGTACTAATGAACATGTGGGAGGTCAAAACCTTTATGCTGTGATAAGGAATTCCTTCCTTGAGGGTTTAAATCCATTGGAATGTCTTCTGCACGCTATATCTGGCAGGGCAAACTTCTTTAGCGAAAATGCTGATGTGCCAGGGACATTGACAAGAAAATTAATGTATCATTTGAGAGATATATACGTGGCTTATGATGGAACTGTTAGAAGTTCTTATGGGCAGCAAATAGTGCAGTTCTCTTGTGATAGTGCTGATGATCTGGTAGATAAACTTGGTGCCCCGGTTGGTTGCTGGGCAGGTTGTTCCATTTCAGAAGCTGCATATGGAGCTTTGGAACACCCAGTTAATGGTTTAGAGGACTCTCCTCTCATGAATCTACAAGTAATATTCTATTTCTACTTCTATTAATGTCTATACTTATTATGTGGACACCACTCTCTATTTTTTCCCATGTTATGATATGTTTAAATTTGCTGTGCAGGAAGTATTTAAGTGTCACAAAGTTACAAATTCAGGGGGCCATATTGGTTTGCTTTTCCTATCAAGGCATTTGAAGAAGTATAGATATGGTCTGGAATATGCATCCCTAGAAGTTAGAAACCATCTTGAGAGAGTGAACTTCTCTGATTTGGTTGAAACAATCATGATTATGTTAGTTCACTTAAACATTGTTTTTACTGTCATTTAATCTTTTAATACTTTGCATTTTATTATTTAATGTTGCATTTTGTTATTAGATACGATGGGCACAACAAAATAAGAAAAGAAGGAACTTGGACTACCCATTTTCATATAAGCAAGGTATTATTCTTTTTTATTTCTTCTTATATGTAAATGAACAATTATTTCTTTCTTTCATTTGGGTTTTGAAATTAGTATATAACTATCTGTCCACAGGAAATGATGAAGAAAAAAAGATTGGGATTGAGATTTGTTATAGAAGAACTTACAAAGGAGTATAATGCCACCAGAGATCAGCTAAACAATGTAATCCCATCAATTCGTATCTCAAGGAGGTAAGCACCAAACCTATTTGTTTTGTTAAAAAAAGCATCAAACCTATTTGTGTTTCAATGAGTGCCTATATCTATCATTTGCGTCACTTTTAGCGATGTCCTTTGCTTTTCACTGCATGTTGATTGACATGTACCTTATTTCACATCCACTTTTTTTTAACAAACTGGGAGAGGCTTGCCCCTACGTGTATATTAAACAAGTACCAACAAAATAGCCTGTCTCATTTAGAGAGAAAGAGACTGATGCTAGGAAAGTAACTTTTCTTCGCACGTTGCAAATTCATGTTTAAACTTAGCTGTACAAGTTTCTACACAGGGTTAGACTTGCTTGAATATCCAATCTTTTGTCGCCATCCAGATGCTCCAGGCTAGGAGGATAATTAAAATTCCATAAAGTAAGGGACTTCAAAGCCATCTTTGAAAGCTAATCCTTTCCTTCCAAATTATATGATGTTCTGTTTTTTTCTAGATGCATAGTTTTTGCAAAGCACTTAGATATACAGTATGTCTAAATGCATAGTAAAAGCAATGTATCTAGAAAAATTAAAATGTCTTATAATTTGGAATAGAGGGAGTAGCAGTCAGTGGCAAAAGAGCAAATGTTCCACTGCCTGTGTTCTGTCCAGTACACAATGAGCAATGATATATGGGTCTTGCCATTTTTTATGGGATATATGTTATAGTTATTGATGTGTAACAAAAAGACAGGAAGTGTTTGGCATTTGCTAACTGCAGATTACAAAATGATTATATTTAAGCAACATTATTAGTTTATAATAGTAATCATTTCATTTCTTCAATGTACATGTCCCAAAAGATTGAAAAAAAGCTGGTGGTCATATTTTATACAATAACATTTGAACCGCTTGTTGAATTATTAGAATTCAATATGGTTCTCATGAAACATAAATAGTACTTTATAGTTTTATGTTGAGAATTTGTTCTGGAAAATGTCTTATATTAACATGGTTAGCCTCACAGAACTATTGTATGAAATGATTAAATTTTGGTTTGGTGGCATATGTATATGGGGCCACATCTCACTTACTATAAATTTACTTTTTTTTCGCATCTCCTACACTATCTTTTCATGTAAAACTTCTACAATGCAGAAAATGTGTAGTAGGTGATGACGGTGTTAAAACTTCAGCATGCTGCATCACTGTCGTAGCACTAGCTGAACCTAACTCCATGTCTCAGTTGGACACTATCAAGAAAAGAGTGATTCCAATCATACTGGATACACTGCTGAAAGGTTGTTACAGTTTACATAATATACCCCATATATTTACTCATATATTTACTATGAATTTCCTGTTGGAACTTGAGTCGCCTAGAAATTATGATCTGAGCAGCATGTAGGATTCTGTCACACGTCCAATCTGGGGTCCCCCGATATAGGGATGACTACCTGTAATTAGAGGGTAAAATTTGGGGAATTAGAGGGGAGGAATGGCAGCCCTAGGGCTGGCCGTGCCTTAGAGAGAGGGAGAGGGCGTTGGCAGTAGGGTGTGTTGCAGCCGGCCTGGCGCACGTGGGTGGCATGGCAGCGGCGGCTGGGACAGGTGGCGGTGGATGGCCGCTGGAGAGAGAGGACGAGATAGGTTTTTTTTATTGCTTAATCTCAAAAGGATATATCTTCTCTTATATTTGTAGGGAGGACTTGACTTGACTCACAAGTAATCCTAGCTTCTGGAGTCTTCCTAGTCCTAGACCTAGATTGGTTTTGCAACGTGCTGCAGTGCCCGCAGATACTGTCCATGCTGGGCCTGATTATCCTTAGAGCTGTATTCCACCCTATTTTATATATTTAGGCTTACTTTCGGCTTGAGAAAATAAGGCAGGATTTTGTTTTAGTAGAAAGACAAAGCAAGTGTTGTGGACTCCTTCGTTGGGCGGCTTACACTAGGAAGAAGGGTGCCACTGCCTCAAGTGGCTAGAGCTGGCTCAATTGGTTGGATTAGGCTCAGTTATTTGGATTAGCTGGCTAAAGACTAGGATCTGGAGAAATAACAGGAAGCGGTTAGTGCCTCAGCAGCCCAGGTGGGAGATATAACTAGTAGTGCGGTTGGGCATTAGGGGGTTAAGCAGAAGCAGAGTTAGTCGATTGGAGCCTCCTAGGGAGGGTGGCCACTGTAATTTCCCTTCCAGTCCATCAATAGAGTGCCCACATCCTAGCCTTATCAGCAATATTACTTCAACGGTTAACTTCCATTTTTTTATCCAGCTGAGTCCATGATGGAAATATCTGTTGGTGGTTGATGATCTATATCTTTTAGGAACTTCTCATGTTGATTGATGTCCAAATGAATAAAACTGGTAGGTTATAGAACTTAATATGTTGTTTGCACCAGATAATGGGTATTCCCTCTGTCCCTCTTTAATTGTTGTTCTCACTTCGATAAGTCAAACGCACTCAATTTTTACCAAATATATACAAGAGAATATTAATATTTATGGTGCATAATTAGCATATAGATCGCTGAATCTATTTTCATAATTAACTTATTTGGAGGTACAAGTGTTGCTAAAATTTTCTACAAACCTAGTCAAACTTAAAAAAGTTCGACCATCACAAATACCATAGCGACACTTAAAAAGGGACAGAGGAAGTATGTTCTTAAGTTCTTTATGAGAGTGTTATATATGAAGTTACAAATAATGCCCATGTCAAAGGTTCAAAGGTTCTGTTATCACCCATTACAGACTTAAATAAGTCAGTCACCAATATACTAACTGACTTGCCAAGGAATCAAATGTGTTAAGCACCTGACATACAGTAAACTACAGTAAACTGATGCTGTCACCAGCCAAATCATGCTATTGTATTAAAGTTTTTCCCTAGAAAGCATCACTTTTAAAAATTTGCACTTGTTCCTATATGTATTAATCTGTCCTGGTTTCCCCTTAAAAACTGGGCCAATCTCTTCTAATAAAACAGCGCCAAAACCTTGCTGTCCTTTTTGGGAAAAAAATCTGATAGCATTTGATGGTTGGCTGCTTATCCTCTCTTTCTATGCAGGTTTTTTGGAATTTAAGGATGTTGAGATTCAGTGTCAACATGATGGTGAACTTCTTGTGAAAGTTCGTATGTCTGACCATTGCAAAGGTGGGAGGTTCTGGGCTACTCTACAAAATGCTTGCATTCCAGTAATGGAGTTGATTGACTGGGAGCTGAGTCGACCAAGCAACGTAGCTGATATTTTCTGTTCATATGGCATAGACTCAGCATGGAAATACTTTGTTGAAGTATGTGCCCCCGTATTGGTTGCCATTTGTTTTTGTTTTCACTTGATGAAGATTTACAAGCCTGATTGTCTGTTATTGTTTCTTCTTTAGAATTGATTTTACTTATTATATATGCAGTCTTTGAAATCAGCAACTACTGATATTGGGAGGAATATTCGTCGGGAGCACTTACTGGTTATTGCAGATAGCATGTCTGTAACTGGGCAGTTCCATGCAATAAGCAGTCAAGGTTTAAAGCAGCAGCGCACTCAGCTGTCAATCTCATCTCCATTTTCTGAAGCATGTTTTTCTGTAAGTACCATGTGATCTTTGTACTGATATGTTTAAATGAATTGCCTGTTTAAGGCCTCCAGGCCCATTGTGATTTTACCGTCCTTTTTTCAGAGGCCTGCACAAAGTTTTATAAATGCTGCAAAGCAATGTTCAGTGGACAATCTGTGTGGAAGTCTAGATGCAATTGCTTGGGGCAAAGAGCCTTTCAATGGGACATCAGGGCCTTTTGAAATTATGCATTCGGGAAAGGTGTGTATGTATTCAAAACATGATGCCATAGTGACAAATGCACAATATTTTCCAAGATACACTTCAATGCACTCCCAGAAACTGATAATGACAATTTTGAGGGGCTTGATGCACATCCATCCATACCAGTATTTACCATACTGCTTTATAATGTGTGGAATTTAGTTTTTGCAGAAAGATGGATGCACTATATTTAATAAATTTTCTTCTCAATTTCGTGCCCATGCTTGATTGTCAGATTGTGTTTGGATAAAATTCAACAATGAGTGTTTGATTTCTATTTTTTAGAGTATCAGTGGTAGCTCTGCTTGATGTTTCGATCAATTAAGCTGATTTCTTAACTGGCTTAGTTTTCTATTTGACCATTAATTAGACTGCTGTGTTTTGTTATGTAGTCGATGAAGAAAATAAACCACCACCTTAAACATACCTGCAGGATATATATTCAGTTATTCAATTTGATGCTAACAGTTACCGTATTTTGCAGCCACATGAACCAGAACAAAACGAGAGCATCTATGATTTCCTACGCAGCGCTAATGTTCAGAATGTCGAAAAGGATCATTTGGATATCTGTAGACAAAATACTGAAAATGCTTCCATATGTAGGTTAGCATGCAAGTCTAAAGGCAGTGCGACTGTCAATGGTGTTGCCATAACTACCGATCAGGACTTTCTTCGTGCTAAAGTCAGTAAATGGGATAACATTATTGATATGCGCACTTCCTTACAGAATATGCTAAGAGAGTAAGAAGACAATATCACCCTATCTATTTTACTAGTTTATTTTTGCACGACTATGCATAACGCTTTGCTTTTTTAGTTATATATGTTGATTATCATTATGGAATTTTCTTTTACTTCATGAAGGTACCCGTTAAATGGTTATGTGATGGAGCCAGATAAATTACAGTTAATTGAGGCCCTAAAATTTCATCCCAGAGGGGCTGAAAAGATCGGTGTCGGTGTAAGAGAAATTAAGGTGATTATCAATCGTACCTGTTCTTTTGAAATAACTTTTTTTCCTAACACGCACACTTAGCATTATATTAAGAAGAAGAAGAAGAAAAGGGTTTAGAAACCCGTACAGCACCAAACCCACTCACACCAAAGACAATAAGTGTATATGTTAACTTTACTAATTGTGAAATCATGAGCTGCATTAGAAGACATCCTATTTAGATTACATTTTTGTGTATATGTGTTGTGAAGCTTATCTCCAATATCGTTAGTGTTAAAAAATTCCACTGACAAGCTGTCCAATTAACTGGAAAAACATCATGTGCATTAAAATTGATCTTTATACAATATCATCGCCAGCCTTCTAAGCACTGCAAGCTTCCCAAGGTTAAGCAAATGTGTATCCTTCGGCACACACCAGAACCAGATGCCACATGGTAGAATCTGCATGTATGCACTAAAAGGTGGATTGCAACCAGGGGCGAAGCTAACCCCCCCCCACCCACCCACCCACCCCAACACCAAACATCACTACAATATTTTTTAGTTAGTATATAGTTTAATGGTCTATACTAATAATATAAAAAGGTGCGATAAATATTTTTGGCACATGTGGTTACTGATGTCTTCTAGATCCAGAAAATCATGCAAAACACAATTAGAATAAAATATTTTGATTTATCTAGATTTGTTTGCCCACCAATTAGGATACATTTAGTGAACTTATACATTTTACTAAATGTGTAATTGCATTTCATTATATTTTATATTTTGTTGAATTCATACTTAACTAGTGATAACAGACGCTCATATACATGCTCCCCCATAAACAAACACATGTCCTACCCAAGCACCTTTGAAAATTTTGTGATTCGGAATCAATGGAACCACATGTGCCTCACTATTGATGCACAGTTGCTTGTCACGTGAAGAATAGCATTGTTAAATCGTCAAATACTTATTACAGATCATAGTTTTTAGTTTTTTTATATAATTTGGTCTAAGTTGAGATGGATTGACTCCTTATAAGGAGAAAACAACGTCATTTTTAGAATGGAGGGAGTATATTATTACAGTATATGTATCTCATCATGCATGACTGTTGTCAGTTTGAACGGGCCTGTATATGTGTAAATCCTGGCTCCACCCCTGGTTACATCCTGGCATATACCTACTTATTGCAAAATTGCATGCCATAAACTTGATGTGAAAATTATTAGGTAGCGCACTGAGGCTGGTATTTGCTGTCATTTTCTGATGGTGTGATCATTTGTCTTGCATGCAGATTGGGACGAATCCTAGTCACCCAGGGACAAGGTGCTTCATTTTGCTGAGAAACGATGATACCACCGAAGACTTTTCTTACAACAAGTGTGTTCAGGGTGCTGCAAATTCTGTCTCACCTCAACTCGGAAGTTATTTGCAGAAACTGTATCATAGAGCATAAGATACAATGCTAGTTGCACTTCGCAGTGCTCCTGGCAATGTCTTGTCCTGATCAGACTGTTTACCAACTTTTGGGAAGGAACTAGCTTCCACATTTTAAGGATGCTCTCAAATTGCTCAGAGAATGGATCAGCCTAAGATTCTCTCTCCCAGCATGTATTGAAACTGAAAGGATCCGATGCTCAAAAGGTCTTTGGGATCAGGGTGTATGTCAACTCAACTCAACTCAATGGGACTATGGAAGGCGGGCCTGAAAGAGTCTTGACTCTGGTTTCATGCCTCCATCTCTGTAGTCTGTAGTGTAGTATTACTAGGCTGCGTGTTTACCTTTTCTGCATGTTTTCTATTGTGAGGATATTCTGACACCAGAATATGATGGTGGGAAATAATCATTCATTTGTTCCAACTGTTGGTGGCACAAAATGCAATAGGTGCTACCATCATCGTTGTATAACTCGGGCATGCTACAATGGTCATTGAATACTTTATGTTGATGCAATTTGGTCTATGACTAGGTAAAAAGCGTAACCTGGAATGGTAAATCCAGAGACGTGCAGTCAGGCTCAGGCGCAGTCTCCAACTCTATCCATCTCTATTATTTAACTATCGCGAAACTTTGCTGATGTCTGGTGTCAGATGCATTAGGCCTTGTTTAGATTGTCTCTAAATTCTAAGTTTTTTCACTCTCTCTCTATCACATCAATTTTTAGCCCCTTGCATGAAGCATTAAATATAGGTAAAAAAATTACTAATTACACAGTTTAGTTGGAAATTACGAGATGAATCTTTTGAGCCTAGTTGGACTATAATTGGACAAAATTTGTCAAATAAGACAAAAGTGATACTATTCATCGGGTTCAAATTTTTTGCAATCTAAACAAGGCCTAGATCAGCTCGCTGAACTAGATGGTGTTATTTGGATGCAAATGGTTCCTATACTTTCCGACCGATCTAAGGCTAAAGGATGAGGTCAGAGGGTTGCTATTCCTAAGAATGGTAGGAAGTTAAAATATCCCGTTGTTTGGCTGTGTTCTGTACTGCTCTTTCATGTGTTCGTGCCAGGCAGGCCCTTTCGAGATCCTTTCAAGTTCAGAAATTAGCTTGATGGGCCTTTCTTCACGGAAATTTTGGTGCTCATGTGCTGGTCATCTTGTACGTAACGACTCTAGCTTTAGAGGGCTCCAGCGTCACAAGAGTTTTTCAAGAATTTTGTTCTATTCTAGTTGTTCTTCGAGCAAAGACATTATCAGTAGCCAGCTTTTCTGTGATCTTTTTTTTTTTTTTTTTTTTTTTTTTTTTTTTTTTTTTTTTGTAAAACTGTGTTTTTATGTTTTAGTGCATAGCAACTAGGGGGCCAATCCCTTCCATTCACGTCAAAAAAAATGGAGACGGGAGTGCCGCGTCGTAGCGCAACGTCTCACAATGTAATGTTATCTCTCGAGGAGAACTGAAAAGGAGGAATTAGATAGGCTTTGAGAACTTGAGCGCGCAGATTCACAAGTAGAGCAGCAGCAGCGAGAAAGCAGAACTTGGACTGCCTTTCACTCTTTCAGAACTTCTTGGACCCATTTCAGCTACGCAGTTTCAGTTCGGTGACTGTAATTTACTATTTGTAACAAAACAGTTTATGAGCTGCGACAATGACGTTCACCTTGTCAGCCTGAACCAGAGAACATTTCTGCCGGCGCCTAGATTTCGCCGCAAATCTTGTGCTAATCGCTGGTCCAAGCAAGCTGAAATAAAATCACGGTCGTTTTCCCTAGAGCTCGGTTAAGTTGGTGGCCCGTCGTTGTCTCGCGAACCGGACCCGTCGTTGTCTCGCGAACCGGACATTCTCAGTTCAGTCGAGTTGAAGGCGTGCCGTAGCTCATCTTCAAGCGAGAAATGAGCCCAGTTTCTGGAGGAAGAGAAAAAAAGGCGCGGTCATCAGTAAGTCGTGACACGTGACCTTGCGGCCAAATTCAGAGTCTCTGTTGTAGCTGACCATCTTCTTTATTGTGGGACTCCTTACGGTCGTCGGCCCATGTTATGGGCACTGCAACTACTGAACTATCTAAATCCACCTATTTCTTGTTGAGAGTTAGGTCAGATAGAGGCAGCCCGCATACAGCCATACAGGTTACCGGCATCTGAAATTCTGAATCCCTGATGAGAAGAGAAGGTCGCATTTTGGTCAGGTTTAGGTTCAGAGCGAGCCACATAGATGAAACTACACTAAGGCCTTGTTTAGATCCCCAAATTTGCCACCAAATTCACTATGCAGAATTCATATTCCCCGTCACATTAAAATATCGGCCTACGACATTTGTAAGATTAAATGTAAATGAAATCAAAAACTTTGCGGTTTGATTGTACTTTGCGAGGCACGAACATTTTGGCCTAATTAGTCAAAGTTTGACAATTTTTACTAAATACAAACGAAAATCTTCTGATCTTGAGATTTGGCGGCGACTATCGCAAACTCTCAACTTGGGCCGGAACTAAACAAGGCCTAAACCTGGCCGGATGTCCTCCCCTTAGACCATTAATTGACGTGCATCTCTGCCCGTGACGTATACGCTGTCCGGTGAGGCGCGTCACTTGACCTCACACGTTCCTGTCAACGAAGCCTCGGCATCAGTACTCCCGACGTCGACGCTGACCGGAGCGCAGACCTCACCGGGCGAAAACGGACGCCGAGAGCGCGGTCGGCGGACACGCCCGTTTCCACCTCCGATCCCTGTCGTCCAGTGTCTCTCTGGCTCTCCAGTCCCCACCGCTGAATCGACGCTTGGACACACGCGACACGACCGTGGCCACGCGCCCACGCCACGCCAAGGGACGAAAACAACTGAAAGCTGACGCGGGGAAACGCTGGAAGATTTATTAGGTGAACTGTTGCCGTGCGCGCGAGGCGCATCAGAAAGAAACGTGCTTGGCCATACGCCCACACGACACGAGTTGGCTCGATGCCCGGCTCGCCCCCATCACCCGAACCCGACGGCTGCCCGGGATGTCTTGCCGATTCAGGCCGTGATTTGGGTCGATTCTTGCTCGGCACTCGGCACTCGGCACGGCAGGGGGAGGAGGAGGACGGCCGGCTCGCGTGTAAAGACGGCCACGCAGTGTTTGCAACTGCCACACGTGAGGGAGAATACGTACAGAACCTACCGAATGCTACGGTGAGTGTTCTGCTTGGGTCCCCAACTCTACTCAAATCTATTCACTCCCACGTTGCACGGCCAGCGGACACCGCGGCGTCCACTTAATACTGTTGAACTATATACTTCCTTTGGCATCAAGCAAAGGAAAATCCAGCTCTAATCATGCATGGACTTTCATGATGTTGCCTATCATTTCAGTGGCGAATGTCTGGAGCCTGAATCAAATGCTCTTGCAACCAATCAACTGTTGCTGAGTTTTACAACTATTTTGTCTGCCATACCATCGCATAGGCAATTAGGCATGGAAATTGAGTCTTGTACTTGGAATGGACATGACCATTCTGTCTCTGCCACCGCCGATTGCAATTAGCACACCGTACTCAGGACCTAACCGTCCTTACATTCTACGCTCATTAGGCTCGTGTGGGCTCTCCCACGTTCAACAAACCGTCACCAAAAGTCCGCCAATCCAAACCGCCACGTCCGTGCCCAAAACCAAACCAAAAGCCACACGCACCGTCGCGTTCTGTCTGTTGTGCTCCATAAATCCCTCGCCTCCAAAGCCAAGCAACTTCCACTCCAGTCCAGAGTCCAAACCGCAGACAGGCGTTCTTGCGTTGCGTTGCGCTATGGCCGCCGCCGAGGCAGAGGCGAGCAGCCGGCGGCAGAGGCGCCGCACGGAGCTGTGCGCGGCGGCCGTGTCGGTGGCGGACGCGGCGTCGTGGTGGTGCGCGGTGGCTCTGGTGGCGCTCGTGCTGCTGGGCGCGCTCCGCGCTGAGGAGACGACCACGGGCGACGTCGACGGCGGCGACTTCGCGCACCGTCGTGAGTTCCGGGGCCCGCGGCTGGGCGGACCCGCGGCGCGGCCGTGCGAGGAGGTGTACGTGGTCGGGGAAGGCGAGACGCTGCACAGCATCAGCGACAAGTGCGGGGACCCCTTCATCGTGGAGCGGAACCCGCACATCCACGACCCCGACGACGTCTTCCCGGGCCTCGTCATCGCGCTCTGCCCCACCAAGAACACCTAGCTCTGCTCTTTCTTTGCCGACGAACGTTCGTGGCGCCGCGCCGCCGCGTTCTGCTGCACGGTTTGCGTGCGCACATCAGAGACGAACAGGAACTCAAAAGGGTTCTGCGTTCTTTGGTGCCTTCTTAATGGTCCTTTCGATTAGTTTGCTCTGAACTGATCCTTGTGACCTTGACAACCTTCTTGGAGAGGAAAAGATAAGCTGTGTATAGAATAGCTTAAGAAAGTATACTTTTTGTGTTCTTCCTCTTCCTTGCTGTGCAGCTGCGGTTTACGCATTCTCTTTATGTACGACGTTAATGAGATACTACTGCTTAGCTAGTTTCAAACTTGGGAATTTTTTTTAAGCGCAATGGCAGGAACTCTGCCTTTGAATTAAGAAGAATATAATTGGCTTCATTTATAAGAAAAAACGAGGCCATGCCTGAAAAAACTTACAGATTAAAATACGCACGGTACCAGAACTTGGGAAAAATTGTATTTACACCTTTATCGTCAAGTTGACAAAAAGGGGATAGATGGAGACAGAGTATATACCTTTTAATTCTGGCTGGAGTACAAATGCTTTTCGCGTGACCTCATACTAACTCACAACAAGAGAACCTAAACCCAAAGCAAGTGGCACTTGGAGTGCACGTTGCATATGTGGGTACTTCCCTCTAATCAGTTGTAGTTGACGTTTCAGACAAGCAAGTAATAAAACTATATATGTATGCAAGCCAAAAACATGTGTATATACCAAGTAATGGCGATTATATATGCTTATTATTCCAGGTGACTGATAGCCGTCGAACTTCTTTTTTTTTTGTTAACATATAAAGAAAAGGAGCATTTGTTTTTCACATTTGCTAGTGTTCAGTCGCCTGAAATCTTAGACAATTACTTCAGACACTACCAGCTGCTTTCTTCTTCTTAGCTGACGAAAGCAACCAGATGAGCAACGCATGGCAAGCAATATCGCCTGAAAAAAGCTTAAAACCCAGGCGAACTTTAGCGTTTCCCCCTTGAGAGGTTGCCGTGCGGAAGAAAATTCCATACGGACCATCCCTTCGGGAGCAGGATACGGATGTGTGAATGATACATGGGCCCATGAAGATGTTTGATTCCCGTAATCAAGCTTAAACAGTTATTGTGACCCACACACCAGGGAAACAATCCGTACCATGGCCACGTACCGATGGTCCGTATTTAATTTTTTTCCTGCCGTGCAGCCATGAGTTGGCCGGCCGTTTACGAGCACGGCGCGGGCCACGGGCACCACCGGTTTCGTGCTCCAGGTCCAGGGCCCAAGGTCCGATGTCCGATCCATTGATTGATGGCCTGTTGCATGTGTAGGAAAGAGAGAACCGTAGCGGATGGCTCCTGCAGTCCCGCTGCTGCATGCGTCGGTTCCAGCGGATGCGATGGTTAAACCGAAGAATTCAGGGAAGTGCGCGGTACTCACCGTCTCACGAGCTGTGTTTTTTTTACCGGTGGCGTTGAACCGACCGGAGGCGGCCGGAATCGGTAAACCGGCGGTTAGTCCGGTTTACGGAAAAAACCGCCGAATTCAAATTCGAATTTGAAAGGCCCAGCTGTGGCGGTTTGTACCGGTAAACCGGCGGTTTTCCGGTTTACCGGCGGTTTGTCGGTTTACCGCCCGGTTTGAGCGGTTTGGCGGTTTTTTAAAATTCAAATTTATTTTTTTTAAAAAAATGCTAAAAAAATTCCTAAAAATACTTCATGATTTGTAGAATCCAATGATGTCAAAATTACTCAAATTTGAGTGTGTTTAGTATGTTTTTCGACCTTCATGATTTAATGGGCCTTCACGGGCCGTGGTATTTTTTTTTTTCTTTTTTTTCAAACTTCTAAACGCGTCTAAATAAATATTAAACGAAATCAAATTTGAAAAAAATTTTACACCATTGGGTTCCATAATTCAAGAGCTATTTTTAGGAATTTTTTCAGCATTTTTTTTCAAACTTCAAATTTGAAATTTGGGCGTCCGAACCGACCGGCAACCGAACGGACCGGCCCGGTAAGGTCGGTAACCGCGGTTTACCGCGGTTTACCGACCGGTAAGAAAAACGCTGCTCACGAGTCATTCTACGGCGAGTAGTGACCGGTTTACCGATCGCATCCGCTGGCGAGGCCGGTCGCTCTCCAAACTTAAAAGTACGACGAACCCAACTTTAAGCCTCAGGCGAACGGAGCTGTTGTCAGTATATGCGCACCAATCAACAGAGCTGGCGAGGGTGAGATGTGGTAGTTCAGCACACAAGGACCGTGCTTCGTCGAGCAAGGGTTTATACTAACAAACTTATATTAAAAAAAACCATTATTGGCGAACTTGTCGAACTGTGGGAAAGCGTCTGCATGCATGATTAGAAAAAAAAAAAAAACATAAATTTATATAAAGATAAATTAGTATATAAAGAAAGATTTATTAATCTTTAAATTGACAATACTTGCTACGGCGACATTCAAACCATCCCTTATAGTGCTTTAATTAAATGACAAATGAATATACGATCCGATCATATATTTGTTCTCACACAATAACTATTCTAACACGCTTTATTTGCTACCACCACATGCCTTTTCTAATGCACTCTGCCGCCAAGCCATCATTTCAACCAAGAACTCGTCGGTAACATTAACGGCTTCAAAGATCGTCATCACCTGCAAAATCAAATACATTGAGCGGACATCAGCAAAGTAAAGAAAGGCATACATCAGTTATCCATTATGCACATATGTTGGAGTTGTACATGTATATATGCATATATCCACGCACGCACCTCGAATGAGTTACTAGTTTTAGGGTTCAAAATAGCATATTTCCGGCCATCCATCTCGCATTTAAAGTCACAGTGAATTTCCTTCGCATCACTGCTCTCTAATAAGCTCTCTCTTGGATCAGTATGGCTGAGAGCTTCGAGTGCGTCTTCAAGCAAGATGTGGCTTATAGAAGCCAACCCAATGAGGGCATCAAGAAACTTAATCACAGTGTCCTTGTCAAACGTTCTATTGTAACAGTCCTCTGAGATGTCGAGGAAGACGTTCACGAACGCTCCAAGGGTCCTCTCTACTGTGTCTGCGCAAATCTTACAAGACAGACCAGTGGTAGTGAGGTTACCACTATCCTGCAAATTCATCATTATTAGAAAAACACAAGAAAAAGAAGTGTTTGAGATTGATGCGACTTTGTGACCAGTTCAAAAACTTACCGCGAGTTCAGATGCCATAATGACAGCTTGTGCTGCAAAAGCTGCGACAGAGCCCATCTTTTTCTTGGCTTCATCATTAGTCTGCCAACCGCCATTTAAGAACATAAAAGACTGGTTGCTTTCAAAAAACCATAATATCACAAAAAAGGACGTATTTGTAGCAACATATTTCAAAACAAGATTTTATACACCCAACCATATAATAGCTAGATTTATATACCAATTTTTGCTATTTATGATAGTTTTCTTGCAAAGAAATCTTTCAAATTTTGAGCTATCAGAGCTATTTGATGTGTGTTTTTGTTATGTGATATTTTTTGTTTTTCTAACTTTGTTAAAATTACTTTACCTTTAGCTCTTTATTAGTATTGTAGGTTGTATTGTGTTGTAGTTAATTATATCCACCATTGTGTTGTAGTTAATTATATCCACCATTTAGCATCTTATATATATTATCATTTTTAACAGCATTACGGTTCTCCTATACCATACATCTATGTCAAATTTTAAGTAAATATGGGTCATCAATCCTATATTAATTATATTGGATAGAATAAAATTTGACAGATTTATTCATATCAAGAAACCTGTAAATAGATATCGAGTGAACTATTTATGTAACCATAAAATTTTATTGTGCTCCCATTTTTCTTTTTTTTTCCATGTATTATTCGAACATGGCCGAGAGCTGTAGTTCGAAATAGCATTAAGGATAATACAAAATTGATTGGCTGTAAAACTATTAAGTACTCTTCATGTCAGAATAGTGTTATTCTGGTTTTGTACTAAGTCAATATTTTTAACTTTGACCCAGTTTATATAGAAAAGTATCCAATTTTTGGGACCAAATATAGTTAATGATAAATCTATTGAGACAGTGTCTATACATAACATCTAAGTGTTTTATAAAGGCTTCCACGCTTGATTTTTTAGCCATCCAGTATTGAGATATATGCTCAGATTAGAACTAAATTTGTCTATCTAAGTGTTTATAAAGGCTTCCACGCTTGAAAAGATATATCAAGAAGCTATAAAATGCTTGAATTTTCTTCTCTTACGCTCCTCATGCAAAACACCAAATTTTATATCACACATTTTAACATATAAGAAAAATCAAGTGTTGGTGCTCTCTGAAACACTAAAGTGTAGTTTAGCTTTTCCCATTTAATATAATAAGTATTAGTTTTTATATAAATTTGATCAAATTAGATAAAGTGACTAAGAAAAAAACTATAATATAATTATATTTTTTGGAACAAAGGGAAACCCTCTATTAGTACCCGAAGATCTATCATAAATAAATAAATGAGCACGTACCGGGAACACGTCCTCGTCAGTGTCGTAGGAGAGCTTTGAGGAGCGCCGCGTGATGGTTTGGATCTCCTTAACGAAGTGATTAGGTTTGGACGGCAATTTGGCCTCGCGGCCGTGGTTCATCTTCGCCCCGACAACCAGGCACCGCGGGCCAAGGGCCACCGTCTCGCCCGGTCGATGTCGCAGCTTCAGCCGCACGAAGCTTGGCGCAGGCCGACTCGCCCGCCAGATGGCGGTGGGCAGCTTGCTTGGCGGCCTCACTGTTGTGGACGCCCAAGAGAGCGCCGGCGATGGCGAGATGAGGCAATGCATCTCTGACGCCGGAAGATGTTCACCTCTGGTTTTGTTGAACACGTACACCGTCGATATTTATATATAAAGTACTAGCTATGTGTCCAAGGAAAGGATGTGCATTTACTAAAAAAAAAGAGGAAAAGGATGTGCATCTCGTGGAGCTATGGCTCCGGATCAATCACAGATCGTGCTATGACAGAATCAGATCGAGATATGACCAATCAAAACTAGTATTCTCAACCAAAAGTAGTACAGTATTTCCTTCAAAAAAAAAGTAGAACGGTATTTTTTCCGTAATAAACTACTCCGTACGTGGTGAGGACTCCGTACGTGCTAGCTAGTCACACGAAAAAAAAAATAAGGAACTGAGATGCTCTAAATCCTAATTCTAAATAGAAAATGAGAATAAGAGTAAAAATAAAGAAAATATACTGAATAGGAAAGGAAAGTAGGAGTAAAACTAGAAAAATATACTAAATAGAAGAAGAAAAATATATAAAGTAAAAATTTTGAACCTCAAGAGCTAGGATTCGGATTCTAAGTTGTTTTACTATATATCGTGAAATTCATGAGTAACTTTTAATATATACCTCCTCGTTCTTCTCGAAAACAATGAGCTTTCTAAAAAGCAAGAAAAATTGAACAACATTAATAGTAGTTGTATAGCGCCAAGTCACCAACCGATGCTCATGTACTCACCAAGTCACCAAATTATCTCAAATTATAAAGATGTTTGCCCTTTCTGACATAAAGTTTAACCATTCGTCTTATTTAACAATTTGTTTAAAATATCACTTATTCTGCGTGGCTTCCTTTATTGTTAAGAGTTTTTTTTAAAGAATGACTTGAATTTAATTATTTTTATATAATTTTTTTTAAAATAAGATGAGTGACCAATCTTATTAGAAAAGTCAAAAGTCTTATAATTTAGGACGGAGTAGAATGTAACCTACGATGTCAGCATGAACTATGCGAGTCAGAGATATACTGTAGGTTCGTTTGAGTACATGTGTATATACCAAGTAGCGGAAGAAGCGGAAGAACAATCGAAGCATAAGCGATCGCAAAGTGGAGAAACTGCTCTGTCAGCTCAACGGCGGACTGTCCGAGTTCTTTGTCCGGACTGTCCGGGCCGGACTGTCCGCGAGTATGGGTCGGACTGTCCGCGGTTGATTTTCCAGAAACCTCACTTCTCGGAACAGCTGCTGGACAGTGACCAAGGAACCACGTCGGACTGTCCGCTCGCGGTGGTCGGACTGTCCGGCTATAAGTCCGTACAGAAGTCGAACGAGGACAGAAAATCTTGGCAAGAACCCGGACTATCCGCGGTTTGGGACTTGGACTGTCCGCGGTTCAAAAACAGAAATACAAACTTCCTGGACAGATTCTGTACTGCTGCTGCAGAATACCGTCGGGCTGTCCGCGCTGTAGAGTCGGACTGTCCGCGGGTCAAAATCCAAGAAGGGAACAGAAAGCTGAGAGCTCGGTGCCCTTCTGGAGTATAACGCCGGACTGTCCGCCTGGTATGGCCGGACTGTCCGCGCTACACTTCAACAGAAGAGCTTCACGAAGGCCACTGGCTCAGACTTTCGGCCGTCGGACTGTCCGCGCTAAGAGGCCGGACTGTCCGCGGTTGCAAATACGGCCACGTCAGCCAAGAAGACGAATCGACACCTCAGGAACACAAGGGCCGGACAGTCCGCGAGTCTGGGCCGGACTGTCCGCGACCCCAGAAACTGAATCGCCCGAAAACCGCCTCCTCCAAGATTCGTCCCAAACTTTCTCAAATCGAAACCTCTTGCAACCAAATTTAGAAATGTTGTTGCTTATGCAGAGGAGAGCCTATCTTCAAAAGATCATCGGCCAATTCGAAGTGAGGAGGGAGAAATCAAGAAAGGGGTGAGAAAAAAACGTTCTTGGGCAACCGAAAACTAAATCGCGTGGATCTTTGATCTCAAGAGGAACTAGCACGATTTCTTCGGTGGAAACATCACTCTTGTGTCATAGATCGATCCAACGCAAGAAGAATGGCTCAAATCGATCTAGAAACGGAGAAATCACGCGAAGAACAAAGTGGCCCAAAAGTCAACTCGGGAAGAACACAAAATCCATCTCGGAGACACGGACACGAGATGATTTACTCGCGGAGGAAGCAGTGAGACTCGGCGCTCATCTTGCCATACACGCTGGTTGAGTACAAATCAAGGATTTGCGAGACCTCTCTCTCACGGATCTAGAGGAAGGGAAAAACCTAAGGGAAAAATGGAAATAGCGAGAGGTGAGGGGAAGGAGAGCCCTCATCCCTTATTTATGGAGAGGCGAGTCTTTTTACATTCCTTCTTTGCCTTGGATACATGAAGAGCCACACCACTTACCCGGGGGCATAAGGGTCCAACTCGAGCTTCACTTGATCCGACGGCCACCGCGCCTTCTCACCGGTAGCCTTGCTTCCAAACAATCTCTCCCGATGCCGCCACGTGTCGTCCGTCCGCACCGGGACCTCCGCCCACGGTTTTGAGGCGCAAACCGGGAAACCCGCCACGATGGTTTTGAGGCGAAACCACCAAACCCTCCGCGAGTAGCGTAGCCCGTCGCGTCCCCCGCGTGTACACTTGCGCTCGTCGATGTCCCAGTCGGCCACCACGGTGGCCACCCGGTCCTCGGGTCCCTCGATCCAAGCCTCACGTCCGCCCTTCACCGCACCCGGTCCGTTAGCACGGCACGCCCTACTTGATCTTCACCGACCGTCGACCACCGTCTCCGAGCTCGACACCTGCAGACAACATGAGCCAAGAGACACCATTGTTTGACACGTATCCGCGTGCCATCGGTTAGTAAGAATACACACACGCCTTGTGTTGGCATATTGACAATCACTCATCACACAAAAGTTCACACAATGGTTATGGTAAAAACCATGTGTCCTCAGTTTGCAGCATATAAGTGACCTGCCATATATTAATCATTTGGGGGCATGAAGTATTAGTTATGTGCTACTCTGAATACTCTAGTTATGTATATATTTGCACTAGCTGAACTGACTGTCGTATAGCCACATATAAGTGACATGGCATATATGTTTAGCTTTCTGTTGCCATTCTGCAAACATCATTGAAGCAAGAAAAACTCTAGTTATGTATGTTTGTACACTAGCTGAAATGACAGTGGGCACAAAATCTGAAACTCTTTTGCATTCACCAGCACTGAAGTTTCAAAATGACAAGGTTCATGCAATCGAATTGACAAACATTCCATCATCACAACAAAGAGCTATAATCTCAATTTAAGTCATTTTACATGTTCACTTCACTCAACTCTCAGTCTACTGCTGCTCTGAACCTTGTCTTCTAACCTGCCGCTGTTGCCTCCTCCAAAGCACAGTGTGGTGCCCCTTCGTTCCATGGCGCCGTAGGATTGGCAGTAGCGGCCACTCTTTCTCTGTTGGCCCTTAGCTTTCTCAGGGGGCTGCTCACCTGTGCCAGCACAGTTACGCCGAGGGAGACGGCAACCGGCAGCGACCGGCCGGCGGCCATCTTGAATCACGTATCCTGCACGGGGCCGAGAAATAGGATAGGAATGAGGAGCCAGCGACGTCACTAGAGGGCGCTGTTTCAGGACCCGCTCACCTCGGCGAAGGAGGTCGGCTGACGGCCATCGCGTGGGCGGCGATGCCGGCGAGCCAGCGAGATGTGGAGCGCCTCTGTTTCTTTCTTTTCTCAAGTAGCTTCTCTGCTTCTGTATGCTACTTGGGCCACATCGTTTACTTTCACTTGCTGCTGCTCACCACGGCACCACCAGAGTAGTGTGTGGTGCTGCATCCGTTAACGCGCTGCCGCCCACCTGCCGGTAGGTCAGCGCGCGCGGCGCCGGCAGCCTCCAGGTGCGAGGCCAGCGCGGCGTCCAGGAGGTCCTCGAGTGCATCTTGCAGCAGCACGGCGCCGGCAGCCTCCAGGTGCGAGGTCAACGCGGCGTCCAGGAGGTCCTCGAGTGCTTCGTGCAGCAACACGGTGCCGGCGCCCTCCAGGTGCGAGGTCAGCGTGGCGTTCATGAGGTCCTCGAGTGCATCGTGCAGCAGCACGGCGACCGCGGCACGGCGGCGAGCCGGCGAGAGCTTGGTCGGCAGGTTCGCATCGCAGCGACTCAGCGAATTAATCTGGAACCTGCTGAAGTGGGCCACTACATGCGCCGAGGCGTTTGCGGCTTCTGCTTGTTTTGTTGCACTGGATCAGCAACGCATTACTGCCGCTGGATCACCAATGGAGGGCATCGGGCGTTCTATGTCCCGGGACGTAGTAGTCAACTATGTTAGAGGAGCCGGTTCCGGTCCCTCAGCGCTTCCCTTCCATGTGGCGGATGGCGCAGTGCCAGAGATTAGAGATGCACGAGCACGGCGCGGGCCGCGGACGCCGGAGGTCCCACGGCACCACCGATTATGGTGCTAGTAGCTCGGATCCATTGATCGATGGCCTGTTGCCTGTGCACAAGCTGTAGGAAAGAGACAGAACGAACCCTAGCGGAATCGGATGGCTCCTGCAGTCCAGCTCTAAGTGGATCGGATGGAACCGATCGAAGAAAGGGAAGTGCGCGGTACGCGCCGTCTCACGAGTCATTCTACGCCGACGGCGAGGAGCGACCGGTTCACCGATCGCATGATCGCCTCCAATGGCGAGGCCGATCGCTCTCTCCACGTCCAATTCGCCATGTCAACCGCGTGTTCGGGGATGGGCAGGACGGCGTTGGTGGTGGTGGTGGTGGCTCAGCTCAGAGCTCAGGGCATGGTTGGAGCCTGTATAGTGTATACGCCTGTACACACATCACCAATAATTCCTGTCTCGTCGTACATCGGGTTTCAATGCACTATGCAGCACTGTTGCTGACGCCTGGCAGTTCGTTGTTGGGGCGGCACGTGAACGTGTGTGTAACATGCGGTTCCCGGTCCCGGGACGACCTTGATCTGTACGTAGCCGCAGCCGCAGTTTTCTTCTCGGCTTTAGATTCCGGCCACGATGATACGTACTGTGCGTAAAAGTGCGTTGGGTTGAAATCTCCATCGAAAATTCGAAATGGTAGCGACACTTTGTCCCCGGCACCCTATCAATGCTGACTAGGTTTGGTGGCTCGTCTCTTCTCTTCGTTCGTAAAGGCCGATCGAACATGTGGACCTGTGAAAGAAGAAACATCTGTTTCCGTTGTTTATCTCAACGAAAATTAATTTCACGTCCTTTTCCATTTCAGTGATGTGCCAGTGCCATGGATGCTTACACATAGGTTAAAAAAACACGATTGGAGGAGACGCCCCAACCGTTTTTCATCATTAAGAATATGATTCTCCCCGATTGCGGAAAAATCCTTAAACCCTGGCTACGCTAGCGAGAGGATTTTTATTACCCGAACCTGAAATACGCTGCCACAGGATTCAAACTCAGAATTTAAGACTGTCGTCTAAAAGCTCTAACCATTTGAGTTAGAGTCCTTTGGCGCTTATATATACGGAGTACTCTTCTACGTTCCAAAAATAAGTCTTAGTTCGTTTCCCCGAAATCATTTTGATTATATATTAAAATATATTAATATTTATCTTTAAGTGATTAGTATCATCGGAAAGATCTTTAAATCTTGTTAAATTATTTAGAGATATAAATGTTGCACATATTTTCTATAAATTGAGTCAAACTTATGGCACGAAAACCCAAAACGACACTTATTTTGAATGGAGGGAGTAGGTTGCAAACTGATAATAGTGTTTCTGCAATGGGAAAACTGCAGCTAACTGAGAGACAGACAACAAATTGTACTGCACTGCATCAACATGTAAAACATTTGAAAGTGAATGCTCATGAGAAATAGCAACTTTACCAAGACCAACTACTCCCCCTGTAGAGTTGTCACCAAAGATAATATTGTCAGATTGATCTGTAGTTGGGGAGTAGCTCATGAACATACTCTTGGCTCCGGTCATATGATTTGTACAGCCACTGTCAAGCACCCAACTTGACCCACCGGAGGAGTATGTCTGCAAAACAGAATTAGTTTCCAGATTTAGGCCCCCCTAAGTTCTTGGGGCCTTGCAAAGAAGCAACAAGAACTTTGGGAACCCAAATAACATTATTTCTAAAAACATTTCTGCCCTTTCCTATAAATTTGGCAACCACATCACCCTTGCTGTCTTTCTGCAAAACAAAGTTAGAATTCACAACATAATCATATGACTTTGCACTTGGGTGGTTGGTCTTTTGTTTTTGATTCACATTCACTGTTTTCTTCTTCTTCTGGATGTTCTGCTGCACCTGGTAAACCTTCTTCATGGGCTGGTTCTGAGCAGGGAAACAGGAGGTGGTCTTCCCTTTTCTGGGAAGGTGATCGAGGCTGTAGCAGCGAGGGACGTGTCCTGTTTCTGTCCGTTACTCCTACTACTAGTATGTTTGTCAAATCATGATTGCTTAACTGGCCAAAAAAGAAACGCGCAGATTTGAAGAAGTTTTGGCTCTTGCCGCTAGCCAGGGCCCGGCCAGTGGAGCCCCATTTCCGATCACAGATCGGGATGTGTGACTGCCGGTGGCCAGGGAGGCCGGCCGGGACAACAGTAGCTGGGGATTCATGCGTGTCAATAAATATCTTGTGGGCCCAGGGCTCATGTTGTTTTTGTCCTAGGATGTAAGTATATAGGAATTTATCTTTCTTAGATTTAATTGAGTTTGATTCACAAAAAAAGATTTAATTGAGTTTGACTCATAACAAATGTTAGGTGCAATAAAGGATTTGAAACTGTTTGGAGGTTTTGACTCAATTTAAATGAGTAACTACTATGTACACATTTAGTTATTATTAGGTTAAAAGGGGTGCAAGAAGAGCCACAATCTACAGGCCGGACATGATTGATGTGGTGCTAGCAAAGGTTTTGCAGCACCAAATTATACTAGGTCGTGTTGGAGAACAATAATGTAGCTTAACTTAACCTCGTTGGGTTTTGAACTCCTGTCGTGGGTAAGATAGATCAATATATGCTTTCCATGATTTTGCCATAAAATCTTGGACATCAGAACTAGTCTCTCCCCTAAGTCAATAC
Source organism: Themeda triandra (assembly GCA_018135685.1). Taxonomy (NCBI): domain Eukaryota; kingdom Viridiplantae; phylum Streptophyta; class Magnoliopsida; order Poales; family Poaceae; genus Themeda; species Themeda triandra. The sequence continues at coordinate 2,586,839 of JAENPR010000007.1, read as the reverse complement.
CATGAAAGCTGTCATATTTGAACCGCCCTCATTGGAGCTGTGCATGTTTATTTAGTTGTTTATGTTGATAATCAATTTTTTTAGCTATGTAAGAACTTAGTAAAGAGTGACCCAGTGCATAGGACTACTACGAGAACACAAATTCATAACCGCTTTACTTCCGAACGGCGGGGTGCAACACATGGAATGGAACATATTGGGGTCCAGCGACAAGGACCGACGGCGGGCCGGCCGTACGTGTTTCACGACCGCCGCTGCATCTGTATCCTGCGTGCTAACTCGTGGTTATGGCGATCCGAGAACCGATGATGCGTGGCACTTGGCTGGTTGGTACGGCTAGGCCGGGACCAGTAGGTGACCTGGCTCCGGACACCATCGATCGATCTGTGCACGTGCAAGTTCTCTCTTTTTACAACAACAACAACAATCCCCGGGCCGGGATGATAGAGCAGACTCCTGACGCGAAAAAACAATAGAAATTCGAGGGAGGAGGCGTGCGCGAAGGCAGACCGGTAAAACCCTGACCAGGCATTAGGCAATCATCGAGGCCGAATCTTCCACGCCCGCCACGCGAGCACATCGCCTCCGCAGGCCGCAGCCGCGACCGCGAGTGCCGTCTCCGCCACTGCTAGCTGTAGCTCAGAGCAACTGAATGCTCCAGCCATCTGTACGTCTCTTCTTCCTCCCTGCGACCCTCTGACCCAGCGGCCTGCGTGCTATAAATACCCACCGCTCTCCCGGCCGACCGGCGGGCCTCCTGTCTTGGCCAGCAGCACGGCAGTAGCTGCGCCATTGCACTGCACGCCTCTCCGGCCGGCCGGCGGCTGCTGTGCTGCCGCACACCGCACATCCGTGATCCGTCGTCCTCGTCCTCGTCCCCGCACTCTGCCTGTCGCTCGTCCTCGCTCCACTTGTGAGTAGCCTCTGCTCTCTGCTGGCCCTCCGCACGTGCCACCTAACCACACACGCACAAGGCATGGTTGTGCACATGGTGACATACTGACATGAGCCATGTATCATGGATGCGTTTTTCTTTCCCAGTTTCTTGCTGGATTTGATGGTGTCCCAGCGTCCTAAATTGTTAATCTCGATCTATATGGTGCAGTGCAGAAGGTGCTTCGTTGCAGGTTTGGCGCCACACGTGTGCTCGCTCGCGTTTGCTGATGTTCATCTAACTATAACATCTATCCCCGGCCGAAAGATCAATTGTCCGCGGAGGGAGCCAAAAGGGAGAGATTATACTACTCATTATTACTCAAGGTGAGTTGCTGGAGCCAATTCCTTGTCTGTTGGCTGTTCATGGATCATGGATGGCGCTCTCTGTTTCTGCCTGCCTGCCTGCGTGCTCTTCTTCTCTTTGCCGTCTCATCCGATCCAACATGAGACGGCGACGAGATTCACAGAGAAACGCTGGACGAGAGCCATGTCCTGGCTGGTCTCTGTCTGAAGTCTGAACCAGCGCCCGTTTAGAGGGTAGCCTCAGGTTGTTTGTTGATCTAGTTATAGATGCTTCAGCTTCGCGCAATGCCTGTCATTTGGCTGTTGATTCTGAAAACTAAGAAGAAGAAAAGCAACATAGTCCAAACTCCAAGATTCAATTTGAAGGAGCACAATGCTCGTGTGCTGCTTGCTAGCTACCTGCTATGCATGCCTTCACTTCATTTTTTTTTTGGTTTGGAGCGCTTAATCCTAGGATAACAGGCATGTAAAGGTCCTAACTCCTAATTAAGGTAACATATATTCCTTTTGGTCAACTCAAAAAGATCGCTCAAGACAAATGAGAGCTTGAGAGCGAGATAACACCGTTACGGAAAAAAAAGACAATTTGTTCAAGTTCTCTACTAGCATCCAAGCGCTTCCGTGCTCTAGATGAGCTTCTCTAGCAAAAGACCATAGTTTCGTTGCCACGTCAGATGCTGCTCCGTCTTATTTGCTGCTAGCTGGCTTATCAACTTGTTGGAGCTTATTGCTCACACCACACCTGGACGGCTGGACCCGGTGTCCAGTCATTTATTGCTGATGTTGATCCATCTTCATAAAATATCTTTCCAAGAACTGTTAGTGTTACTTACTAGGTACTCCGTATCTCCGATTGATTCGCCACCACTCTAATCTTATATCTAGTAGATAGAGTTTATTACTACATACAGACTCCAAATTTTTTTGTTCATGATGACTAATTAGCCGTACGTTTTGACTACGTACAGTTGGATAGCCATCCTACTGTAAACAAACATCGTGAAAGTTTTGCAAAGGAGAAGAGCAAACAGCAAAGTCACTGTATTACGACTAGTTATTCCCTTTGCCCTCTGTCTCATTTTAAGGACACGCAGAAGATCGATATATATAACACCATGTCGTTTTCTCCCCAACCAACTGTTGTCCTAATGTCCTGTTGATACATATATGGGTCGCTTTTAGAACCATTTGGATATTCAAAACTGACGTTCATTCCTAGAACACGTTCAGAAATCCGTTCTTCCTTCCAGCCTTCCAGGTCTGTTTTATACCTTTTCTGTCTCCCTCTTCTGCGTGCTCCTACGTACGAACCATCGACTTGGAGCTCTCGATGTGCAAAATTCGCCTTCGGTCATTATCAACACCAAACCTCGAGTGATGCTGCGCGCTAATAACGCTAACCATGAAAATGTAAGGGGCTTTGCTATGGTACCTACAAATAATTGTGAGCCATTCATTTGTTTTGATCGGATGGCTACGATAAACTATTACCTCATAGGAGGTAATAGATGAAATATATATTTATTTAATTTCTTATTTGGTAAAATATGATACATAAGGAAAGTTTAGATATGAAAAATCCTTTTTCTAGATTTGGTTCATACATGCGTGATCCGCTACTATAGTAAATACATTTGACTTTGTAACTTTGGGCCTGATATGTTTTGACCATCATGTAATTTACATGTGTATATGATTAGTGTGTACGTTATTAGCATGCGCGTACGTAGTTAGCGTGTCAGGTGAGCGGGTAATTAATGTGAGTGCATAATTTATGCATGTAACATATTATTGTTTATATATAGGCATATAATGTATTAGTGTTTTATAAATTTTGGCGGCTTGTTAACGTGTGATTTTTGGTGGCTTGTTAACGTGGTATACATTGTATTATAAGGCCAATCAATTTATTTCTAATTCTAACGTGTCAACCACAAATACATTGTCAGACTATAATGCATACCAGTAGCGATTATAGAATATCTTTTTTATGGAAATCTCCACGGAAAAGGAAGGAAGGCCAGGAGACTTCTGTCTCCGTAACGAGAGATCACCGTGATTACGGGAAGCGGCAAGATTTTTTTGTTTTTCCATATTAATTAAGTAAATAATTAATTTATAGAAATCTAAAATTTCAAGGGCTCAGATTTATCTAAAGTGTTACCTCTTAGGAGGTAAAAGATGTACCGTAGCATTGCCCAAATGTAAGAAGAATGCATCCGTCAGCTGTTGTTGGCTTGTTGCACATTCTTATTTCTCGTTTTTAACATTTGTTGCAAGCATCAGCACAGAACAGCACGTATAAACTTCTGCAGCTTTGTCAAAAAAAAAAAAAAAACTTCTGCAGCTTTAGATAGTGACTTTTCCACGAAACCTTAATAATAGATTTTGGAGGATTGATTTATACAACACTCGCGCCGTCGCGCACCTCCAAGCTGAGGTGTTCCGTGTTCCATTTTCCCATCCATCCGCCGTTGCTTGATTCTTCCCGCGCCTGTGGGGCCCAACCGTCCGATCCGGACAAGGACAACCGACCAGTGGTTCCCGTTCCACCGTGACCGTACATCGTGGTTCCAGTCCCAACTCCGAAGTCCCCAGGTCCGAGCCGGACTGCCGGACCCTTGATCGCCGCCGTGCCTCGGCGCGAGGAATGGGCGCCTTCGGTCCTACCTTCGCTGCCTCGCACGCGCTTCCGTCCCCTTGCACCGCCGGCATCACGCAGCGTGCCTGGCCGACGCCGCATCAGCGTGCTCCAGAGATGTCCCCGACGCCGCCCCCACTTGTGGGGAATGGGAAGGGCCGCTGACCCCGCGCACCTGCCCACTCCACTGGCCAGTGTTGAAAGGTAGAACCCCAGGTGGAAGGTTTGGGAACTGAGATGTTGATTTTTAAGTTTAATTAATCTTAACCAAAGGTTTGAAATTCCGTGTTTAGAGTTGAATTTCTCGACTCAATACTTTAGATTTCTCTAATTTTAGCTAACGTGAGAAGAGAGTTGGTTGGCCCTTGGCCGCACGCAGCTGGGAAGTAGATCCCAAAACACTTGGTTGACTGACTTTAACATTTGTCCGTATCTATTATTTTAATTCCTTTGTATAATCTACCGTCACAAGATACGCCTGTGTTGTTTAGTCAATAGAAAACACTACTACTGTATAAGGATTGTGTGTCATCAGCGATCATTATTTGTGTTTTGATTGTGCAAGGGTATACTGCATGATTGGCTAAACCTTAGTCTTACATCGCTGTCTTTCCTTGCGCTGTACGGCAAGACAACCACCAATTTGGTCAAATCATATAAGCAGGCTTACCGATCAATGAATACATAAAGGTAGCTGTCAAGAAGTCTGTTTATGGAATAGCATTATAGATTTTTTTTTTCATGGAGTGATAATTGCCAAAATAGCATTACACTGTCATCATACAGCTGTACTATCTTTTTCTTTCCTGTAACAAGCCATCTAATTCTTTATGTTCAGTTTCAGACTCTGTTGTTTGAAACGTCAAGATGGTTAATTTTGGAAAGAAATTGGTGGCTGATCAAGTGGAAGAATGGAAAGGGTATGACTTTCCTTTTGGTACTTATGAAATGATCAGTTCCTTTATCTTTTCAGGGCAAAGGTTCTCTAATTTCATGTATGTCCACTCCACTAGGACACATTAATTAATACACCATACTGTCGGTATCACCATATCACAGTCCTTAGTATCGTCATCTGGTTAATTTTATAATTAAATTAAATAAAATCTAGCAGTTATCAAATCAATGGTTTGCGCTACAATGATGAAGTCAATTCCCACTAATGCAAGCTAGTGTTACTTTATTTAACAGTCTATCAAAAACCTTACCAGCCTTTTGGTCTTTCCATTCCCAGATACTACATCAACTACAAGCTGATGAAGAAAATGTTAAAGCAATATGTCCAACAGACCCAGCATGGCGGGAAAGATCGTCAACAAGTTCTTAAAGAGTTTTCAAGGATTCTTGATGACCAGGTATACAAAGAAAGCTTTCCCTTGAAATGATCATAATAAAAAGATTTTGAGGGTCATGTCTATTCTGTCAGTAGGACTGGAACAGTGCCATACAAGAAACTTAGTCGTAGTGAATTGGGATCATTTTTCATAGTTGTGAGCTAAAACACACATGTATTTCTTTGTTCTAGATTGAAAAGATCGTGCTTTTTCTGCTACAACAACAAGGCCATCTTGCCAGTAGGATTGAGGAATTGGGAGAAAAACGTATTGTTCTTCTAGAAGAGTATGACATATCGCAAGTTTATCAGCTACATGACGCATACAGAGAAGTCGGGCTTGATCTCATAAAGCTTCTCCGCTTTGTTGATGTGAATGCTACTGGTATACGCAAGATACTAAAGAAATTTGATAAACGCTTTGGCTACAAGTTCACTGATTATTATGTCACCACTCGTTCAAATCATCCTTATTCTCAGCTTCAGCAAGTCTTTAAGCAAGTGGTAATTTTCAAGCATATTGCATTTTTAGGGACCTTTGCCTTTTTATTTCTTGATGTATATAGTATTCACCAATACCATGCACTCATACGGATGCAGGGAATTGTAGCTGTTGTAGGTGCATTATCACGCAACCTTGAATATCTGCAACATCATGAAGGAAGCTTTGTATCCATCTATGATCGTCCAGCAGTTACCTTGAAGGTAATATATTTTTCCAGTAATTCTCAGTTCAAAACTTTTGCTGACGAATTTATAAATTAAAACATTGAAAGTTGCTCTTTATGACCTCAGAACTGCATCAATTATATTTCCGCATGAACTAGGGTGTGATGTGAGACTTTTTTTGGTTATATATTCAGGACCCTATTATAGACCAAGTAAACCATGCAGTACAGAAGCTCACCCATGCCACGAATTTTATGCAATTCTTGGGACAACACTCGCTTATTGTCCAAGAAGATGCACAAAGCGGGTCGGAGGATCTTGTTGATGATCAGAGCTACCATTTTATGTCCCTGATGCTTAATCTAGTGAACACATTCCTTTACATGGTGAATACATATATCATTGTGCCGACTGCAGATGACTATGCTGTAAGCCTTGGGGCTGCTGCAACTGTCTGTGGTGTAATTATTGGATCGATGGCAGTTGCTCAAGTGTTCTCCTCGGTCTACTTCAGTGCCTGGTCAAATAAGTCCTACTTCAAACCTCTTGTATTCAGTAGCATTATGCTGTTTCTTGGAAACCTGTTGTATGCATTGGCATATGATCTGAATTCACTGATAGTTCTCCTGATTGGACGACTGCTATGTGGGTATGCAATTTTCTCAATTCACTCTATGTCACTTCATTTATGTTTCACTTTTGTAAGCTAGAATTGATCTGGGTGAAAAATTATTAGGATGGCAAATGCAGGTTGAGGATTTTAAGCTGAGGGCATATTCTAGAATATTTATATTGCTGAATACAAAACAAAATAGAAACTGTGTATCCACTGGCAGATATATGTTTTTCCATTTTCTTATAGAATTTAACTTCTTATTCCTACCTCTCTTTGGGCTAGCAATTTGTTTATATTGTTTAAGGTTCTTGATTTTCTGAAGGTGCATCTCTGATCGAGTTGCCAACATGTAATGTGCAGGTTAGGTTCTGCAAGAGCAGTGAACCGCCGCTATATCAGTGACTGTGTGCCTCTCAAGATGAGGCTACAAGCCTCTGCCGGGTTCGTTAGTGCTAGCGCTCTTGGCATGGCATGTGGCCCTGCTCTTGCTGGTTTTCTCCAGATTAAATTCAAGATATACACGCTCACTTTTAATCAGAGCACATTGCCTGGATGGGTCATGTGCATTGCTTGGCTTATTTACTTGTTGTGGCTGTGGTTTACATTCAAAGAGCCGGAGCACTTCACTAAAACCCTGGTCAACGAACAACCATCAGAATCTGGTAAGCTAACAATATACTGAAATGGCAACATGTTTTGTTTGAATTCTTGAATATACTCGAATCAAACCTTATTCTACAATAAGGATATGTATATTTATCATTGTCAGGAACTTTTCTAAGATGTTTATTTCCTTATGAAAACAGGCCGCCAAGGAAATTCTAACTTGGAGGAAGGTCTAGCTCAACCACTGCTTCTAGGTATAGAACAAAGGCAGGAGGAGAACTCAGAAGATAATGATGATACTGAAGTAACCTCAGAAAGCTCTCATGAACCAGCAACATCAATTGGTTCAGCATACAGATTGCTAACTCCATCTGTGAAGGTTTCCTTCTCCCTCCCTTCCCAATTGTCGACTTTTCTATCTTGTTCTTGGTTCAAACATTTGAAAGGAAGACACTCACAGTCTATAAAGGATTCTTTTATAAATAAAGTTAGATAAAGGTTATATAGAATATAATAAAATTGTATCTTTAAATAGTAATGGATAAATACATTCTTGTTACTAGTAGGTATGTCTGCATGTCATACAAGGAAACCACACCAACCTAGGAGGAACTAGGGCTCGTTTTATTTAAAAGAAAATAGGCACCCAAATTCGCCTTGACAGCTTGAACCTAGGTGGTCTGGGTTTATATCCACACCCTTGACCAAGTGAGCCAGCTGAGATTCCTTAAACCATGTCAAATAAACTGAGCGAGATGAAAAGTTGCATGCACATCTACCCTTTTCTTTGGACCAGTCCATGTCATCTTTCAATCTTTGCTGTTGGAGCTACCTTATGTATTCATATGTTTATAAACTGGTTGTTTGCCAGGCCCAGCTATTGATATACTTCATGCTCAAGTATGCAATGGAAATACTACTCTCGGAATCAAGCGTTGTCACCACATACTATTTTAGTTGGTCTACTAGTGTTGTGGCTATCTTCCTAGCGATTCTTGGATTAACGGTTCTTCCAATAAATGCCATTGTTGGAAGCTACATTACAAATTTGTTTGAGGATAGGTAAGCTTTGTACTCTTACAAAACATAGGAAACTTTTATCTTCCCAAGATACTGTTTCTCTCTTAAACCGAGAAATTCTCTGCAGATATATTGCTAATTGATTTAGAAATTAAAACATACTCTAAAGCATAATGAACAACTGCTAATGTGCGCCCTTCTCATTTGCAGGCAAATTTTGTTGGCATCTGAAGTCATGGTTCTCATCGGTATCATCATGAGCTTTCGTTTCACACCTCACTACTCCATTCCACAATATGTCATTTCAGCTCTCATCACATTTGTATTTGCTGAGGTGCTTGAAGGTATGTATGTTTATATACATTAGGGCCGCAAAACCTAAATCAATCATATGCTGCTGATTTATCAGTCACGCAACTTCTAATGTCGAGCCATGCAGGAGTGAATCTGTCCTTGCTCTCACGAGTAATGTCATCGAGGCTTTCCCGAGGTACCTACAATGGTGGACTCCTTTCGACAGAGGCTGGGACATTGGCCCGTGTAATTGCAGATGCCACGATTACTGCAGCTGGTTATCTTGGCACGGACCTCCTTCTCAATGTCACTCTTCTCCCATCTCTTGTGATCTGCATAGTCTCCATCGCAGCAACACTCTACACTTACAACAATCTCTATTGAAGAAGCATGTCTCTCTTGAAGGTGTACAGGTGTACAGCAATGTTCCTAAGCCAAAAAGATTCCTGCCCAAAATGGGTTTGTATATCTGTTTATGTAAGCATGGTTTGTAAACATTTTGATGCAAAATTTCTTGTATTTAGTGCATTCGTGTAAAGATTCATCATGTAAATAATTATGAACATGAGCCGCTATTGCTGGAATGCATTAGTGCATTTGTGGTCATTTATGTTTGTCTTCTAGCCTTATGTTCTTTTTGAATTTGTTTAATCAAGGCCATCTTCTAATGCAAGCACATGAGTAACTGAAATTTTATAACACACTATATGATCGAGTGAGGCAGGGTTTAAATGTCCACATGCTGAGCTGATTTTCTGAAATTCTGTCCTTGTGCAGACTCTTTTCTTTCGAAAGATCCGTTACCGGCTTTCATTGATAAGAGGGATAGAGTTTACATATTTACAAGCTTTCGCCAGGCTTCACTAGAACTGCGAAAGCCCAGCCACCCCTACCATACTAGCACTCTAATTTACATCAATTGCCGGGACATCCAAATCAGGCAGCTGCTGTGTTCCCGGAACCACAGCCTGAAGGTCTTTGTTTCCAGCTCTAATCCACAATCTTGCTTCTTCCCTAACTGAGTTAAAAACCTGCTGGACCGTCCTCTTTTCCTTGTTGAAAACGCGGCGATTCCGTTCCTTCCAAAGCTCCCATAGGGTCAACATGACGATGGACCTCACTCCTTTCTTCTTGCTTTGCTGTCCACCATTTGCCAGTCCAATGAACCATTGACTCAGACTGTGTGATGGAATCCAGTTTGCAGGGTTGAGTGCCGCTGTGTGAACCCAACTACCAACCTTCCCCCAGATCGCTTGTGAGAAACTGCACTCCTGGAACATATGTTGTGTTGTCTCAAGGTTTCGCATGCAAAGTTGACAGAAGTAATCATTTGGCCATTGTCTGAGCATAAGCCTGGCGGCAGTCCAGATCCTGTTCTGTAGCAAAAGCCAAGTGAAGAATCTGCATTTCGGTGGCGCCTTCGTTTTCCATACAATGATGGCAGTCGGTGAGATAGAAGAACCACTGAATTGCAAGGTGTAGGCCGACTTGGCAGAGTACTGCCCAGAAGTGGTGTGCAGCCAAGTGATTTGGTCTTGCTGGTGTGGCACTAGCTGAATGATCTGCAAGCGTCCCCACAAGCCTAGGAAATCTGAAATTAGCTGTGCACTCATATTGTAATCAACATCTTGTATCCATTTGTCCCCCTCCAAAGCGTCGCAAACCATTCTGTTCTTCCTTTTACTGTGAGCATATAGCGCTGGAAACAGGTTGGCCGGGGAGTTACCTTGCAGCCAGCGAGAGGTGCCATTTCCAACTTGCACGGAGGTTGCTTCATCAAAGAGTAACCTGTCCTTTGCATCCACCGGGAGCTCCATCCCTTTCCATGGACAATCACGGTCATCCCAGGAGTACCACAGCCACCGCAACCGAAGTGCCCTGCTGAATTTTTCTAGCTCTATGATTCCCAAACCTCCAAATACAGTCAGCGCGCAGCACTTGACCCATGCCACTTTACATTTCCCACCAGTAAGTTCGCTGTCCCCCGCCCAAAGGAATTTGCGCCGTATCTTGTCCAGCTCCTTAATAAATTTTTTGGGGGCCTTCAACACTATCAACAAGTAAACCGGTAATGAACTGATGACAGAGCGGGTTAAGTCCTTGTGCAGACTCATTAACACCCGAGAGCCGGATGCAGGGGCACAGGGCGCGTTAACTGAATTCCACTGAATGGTTCAGGGGCACAGGGCGCGTTAACTGAATTCCACTGAATTGAACCATTCAGAGCAACCTACGCCTGTTGCCTGCTGGCCCTGGCCCGCCGAGGCCTCGGTGGTAGTAGGTGGCCACAGAACAAGAAATAAAACGGCGGTGAATTTTATCTGAAGCAAAGCCTCCGCTCCGGCACAGTAACAGCACGATCGGGCGCAACAGTGTCCGTACGTGCGATCCGAGGTGAAGTCACCAGCTGTTTCGGCGGTTCGGTCCTTGGACCTACTACCTTTTTCTTTCCTCACGCTCATGGCGTGTATGCATGGCCGCCGTGGCCATCTTGGGCGTGGTCAAACGTGGAAGAAAGGCGATGGATCGGAGGCCTGCTGCAGAAAGAAAATGATGGCGCTGTAACGTGCGGTACGACGACCACGCACCGGTGGACGTTTGACCTCGTCTCTTGCTGCACTAGTGGCCACTGGCCACCGCCCGGCGATCTTTTAACCTTTGTTTGAAACTTTGAATACGAAGAGGAGCGTACGTACAGTGTATTTGCTCCCTTGTTAAACAAATGCGAAAAGATCTCAGGGACAACCTTGGCGTGTGCAGGCAATATGTTAGGTTAGTTACAAGATTAAGTTGTTGACGGAAGAGATCAATCGTCCAATGTCTGCAGAAACTTTAGCTTGGCTTAGAGATAAGCTACAAGGAGAAATTCCATTTCTAAACACCATCTACTCGTGAATTTAACATTTTAACTTGCATTACTGCATATCTGCAACGCTGGCCAGTGTGCAGCGGATCAGCAGAGGCACAACCAAACAACCTTGTAACTCATTAACTCAGAACTCAGAGCCTGTCAGCCATCTAGTACTCTCTGCTCTCCTGGTCCTCGATATATAAAGGCACGCGACATCTCACAATCGTTGTCCACTCAAAGTTGCCTGATCAAAGCTTGCGCGCCCACAATGGCTGCCGATCTGCGTTTCACACGTACACTGCCCACCGTTCTCGCTACGAGCTTGTTTGTACTCCTATGCAGCTCGCTACAAGGTACAGTGATAGTTTCTTCTCGCTAGCTCCTTCCCCTGTTTCATATCTTCCCCTGTTTCATATATACTACTCGTAGCTTTGAGCTTTGATCGTTCACCGTATATGATCCATGGATTGCATTGCATGCCTGAACGAACAAATCAAATGTAGTACGTGGCGTGAACTACACGTTCGTGAAGGACGCTGCGCTGGCGCCCAGCGTGTCGTACTACGACTACATCATCGTGGGCGGCGGCACGGCGGGGTGCCCGCTGGCGGCCACGCTATCGGAGCGCTTCCGCGTGCTCCTGCTGGAGCGCGGGGGCTCGCCCTACGACGACGAGCGCATCGGGGACATGACCCGCTTCTCGGACACGCTGGCCGACACCTCCCCGGGCTCGCCCGCGCAGCGGTTCGTGTCGGAGGACGGCGTCATCAACTCGCGCCCGCGGGTGCTGGGCGGCGGCAGCTGCATCAACGCGGGGTTCTACACGCGGGCCAGCGACGACTACGTGCGGGACGTCGGCTGGGACCTCGGCGCCACCGGGGCGGCGTACCGCTGGGTGGAGGACGTCGTGGCGTTTCAGCCGGAGCTGGGACCCTGGCAGGCCGCGCTGCAGAGCGGGCTGATCGAGGCTGGGGTCGCGCCGGACAACGGCTTCACGTTCGACCACCTCGACGGGACCAAGGTCGGCGGGTCCATTTTCGACGCCGACGGGCGGCGGCACACGGCCGCGGACCTGCTCAGGTACGCGCGCGCCGAGGGGCTCGACGTGCTGCTACGGGCCAGAGTGGCCAAGATCTTGTTCATTGTCAGAGGTCAGAACGCACGTATTACTCGAGTAAAATGTTTTTACCGCTTGGTGACATGCTGCTGGCTGGCACGGTAGTGTACCAGCCGAACTGACTGGCGGTTACCTCACTTGGGCGGCACCAGGGAAACGTCCAGTGGCACGCGGCGTGGTGTTCCACGACTCCGAGGGGCGGATGCACAGGGCGTACCTCAACGCCGGCCGCCGGAACGAGATCATCCTCTCGGCGGGCGCCATGGGCAGCCCGCAGCTGCTGATGCTCAGCGGCATCGGCCCAGCCGATCACCTCAGCTCGTTCGGCATCAGCCTCGTGCACGACCAGCCCGCGGTCGGCCAGGGGATGTCGGACAACCCCATGAACGCCATCTACGTGCCGTCGCCTTCCGCGGTCGAGGTCTCTCTCATACAGGTCGTCGGCATCACCCAGGTCGGGAGCTACATCGAGGGCGCCAGCGGGTCCAACTGGGGCGTCCAGCCCTCAGCCTCCGGCGGCGTCCAGCGGCCGCGCAACTTTGGAATGTTCTCTCCACAGGTAAGGTTCGATCTTGCCACGGCAATGCTCTGTCATTGCAGTTTAATTTGTGAGTCCTGCTGCTGTTCTTGCAGACGGGGCAGCTGGCCACGGTGCCCCCGAAGCAGCGCACGCCGGAGGCCATCGCGCGCGCAGCGGAGTCGATGAGGGAGCTCGACGACTCGGCCTTCCGCGGCGGCTTCATCCTGGAGAAGGTCCTCGGCCCGCTGTCCACAGGCCACCTCGAGCTGCGCAACCGCGACCCCGACGACAACCCGGCGGTGACGTTCAACTATTTCTCGCACCCGGAGGACCTCCGTCGCTGCGTGGCCGGCTTGTCGCTCATCGAGAGCGTCATCCACTCCAAGGCCTTCGAGAACTTCACCTACTCCTCCTTCTCCAATGAGATGCTGCTCAACATGTCGACCGGGTTCCCGGTCAACCTGCTGCCCCGGCACGACAGCGACTCCACGTCGCTTGAGATGTTCTGCAAGGACACCGTCATGACCATCTGGCACTACCACGGCGGCTGCCAGGTCGGCAGGGTCGTCGACGCTGAGTACCGGGTGCTCGGCGTCGAAGCGCTGCGCGTCATCGACGGCTCCACTTTCAACGCCTCGCCAGGAACCAACCCGCAGGCCACCGTCATGATGCTCGGCAGGTAATCCCTAGTGTGCTTACACCTGTGATATTTTTATCAGCGCACTTTGAGCACTTCTCCAGGCAGGCCCTAGTGGTGCTGATTCCTGTCTCCAAGTTTGCATTTTTAGGTCGAATCCTACCAATCTTCCAATGAATGATTGTGTCTCTAACTTTTTGGCAGGTATATGGGAGTCAGAATCCAAAATGAAAGGTTGAAAGCTGAAGGAGTAGAGGGGGAAAAACTGTAATGGTCCTATAATCCAAGACAGTAGGCGTATTAAGAATCTCTACTGAAGTAGTATGTAATGCTGGATTCAACGTTGTTGGTGTGATTCTGATAATGATAGCTTGCACATATTGCCGGAACTGTATCATGTTGTTTGTTACTACAACATGTACTATTATCAGTGAAATCTGCATCTAAGCTTCAGATCATGTATTCTTGATCAGAACAGGAACATTAGTGAGGCAGCATCATTGATTTTACTGTTTAGTCAAATATTATACTGGACAATCGTTTTCACTGAAGAAAATGGAAATCACCAACAGTAAAGGAAGTGTGGCAGCATCACTAATTTTAATGTGTAGTTTCCCTCAATTTTTTTTACTGTGTAGTCAAATATTATTACTGAACAATCGGTTTCTCTAAGTAGAATGAAAATCAACAGCAGTTAGTGTTTTGTGGCTAGTGCCAATTGCCAAAGAAGGGTCTCGATCTTGAACGAGAAAGGGAATCCGATAGTGGGGTGAGAACTTCAGAGGGACAAAACCATGAGGGCAAAAGGGAAAGGGAGATGTTGGATGCCAAGAGGATATCCATGGTTTAAAACCCTTTGAAAAGATCATGAAGTACATTTCCTGTCAAGGATATGTTCACTATATAAATATTGCAATGCCACAGCCCCACAATGAGCACAAAACAATGAGGTCAAGATAAGAAAGAGGAAAGGACCCATTGTTTAGATGATTAGGAAATGGAATGCCTAAGCTGTCCAGTTTCAGGGCTTCTCTTTCTTGGCAGGGAAGCATGAGAAGCCATAGCTCTGCGCTGTTCAGCTCTCTGCCAAAGGAGAGTTGCCCTGTAACAGGACTCAGCTTATGGTTCACCATCGCAAGGACAGTTTCAAGCTTACACTGCAGCTTAGTGTTGTACCGGCCTGGTGGTGCAAGGTTTGAATGCTTCATATTTTTACTGGCTTTACATGTTTATTCAAGCAGTCGAAGGAAATAGGTTGGTTTTTATGCCTTCCTTTGTGGTTTACTATTTCCTGAATGTCAGCCCTGGATCCTTCTGGTTTTCCTTTTTTAAAAAGGTTTACTGCCACTTTTGTAAGAAGAATCTGATTCTGTGATGAAGAATGGTCACCACCAGCTCAGGCCCAGTGCCATCTATTTTGGCGATCCTTTGCGTTTTTGTTGGTATAAGATCGGTCTGCTCAATCAAGTACATGGTTCAGTAGTATCATGATTCAGTGTCAAGATTTAACATGGTTACCTAATAGTTACCCATCAATCATGGTAACTAATTTGGCAATTGGAACATGTCAGTTACCTGAACTTGTGCTGAAGGAGAATATGCCAATTCGAATAAGTTCATTTTCATTTGAGACCAGTTAAACCCAATCCTATGTAGCTTCGCCATTCCTCAAATACCATAACCAATAACGCCCACCTCCACTTTTTGTAGAGGTTGGGGGAGCAATCCCCACTCCTAAGCATTACCAGATGTAGTTCAGATACATTCCGGTTGCGGCAGAGCAAGCACTGCTATCAACAGGTTTTGGCACACAGGCCCCAAGTTAACATAGGGTTTAGGCACACAGACCCAAGTGTGGCCATATCAAACTACTAGAACATCTTTTCCGCAATAAATAAATAAATAAGACTACTAGAACATCTTATACTCAAAAAAGAAAAAAACAATGCACCTCTGAGAACTGTTATACTTCCGGCACAAGCGCTAAGGTTGTCACTGCTTCATCTGATTAACTCCCAGGTCGACTCTGTTAGTCCTTTAGCATATATATATTTTTTTGACAAAGACCTTTAGCATGATTATAACCACAGGATATTAGTAACCTAATCAACATGAACACACTAACTAAGTGATTGTAAGTTTATAACCACAGAATCTTACTAACCTGTTGGTTGATGCCTCTGCCAGTGGTGTAGATGACCAGCAATTACCTTCTGTTGTGCGCCAAGCTGACGGTGTCTAGTGGTCTTCAACATGTGACCCGACGTACTACTGAAGCTCGCTGAAAAGCCAAGTACTATTTGCTAATTTGTTGTGAGAGAAAAAACACTATATCATGGTTGCTAGGCTAATAAGTTCAAGCGTGACGAGAAGATTTGTTATGAGAGAAAAACACTGATAAGCCAGACTGGTAAGTTTAAGAGAACAGGGCCATGGCTCGAGAGGGCCATGGACGAGTAGATGGAGTTAGACCCTTCTTTCCTCTGTCGTGAATGCTTTTTTAGGTAGATAACGTGCGACCTGTCTTCCTCCTCGCCTGCGGTCCTTCCCGCGTGCCCCCCACTCGTCTTCCTTCTCGCTTGCGCCCCGTCTTCCTCGTACTCCTCCTTGCCCTCGCCCCCCGACTTCCTTGACCTTGGTCGTGCCGCCCTCCTCCTGCCCCCACCCACCCCAAATCATAGGGTGGCACACCAGCGTCTGGCAAATCCCCATGCCTCGCTGCGCCACCACCCACCTCCCAACTCCATCCCTCAACACCGCCCTCCTCTAATCCTAGGGCAGTGCACTGATGAGCTCCGCCAGGACACCCCTGCCGTTTGTCCTGCCCAACTGTCATCTCCCGCCTTCACCATCGGTATCCGGCCCAACCCCCTGTGGCAGAACCTCCTAAGTAATGTGGCCCACACGCACTAATCCTCGTCTTAACAGACCTCAGATTACTATGCATGTGTTCCACACGACTTATGAAGCCCTGTCGATGTTCTTAACGAACACCGATTGAACCACTTTTTCCACTCATACCCGGGATCAACAATGGAGTAACTCCAACATTACAACATTTTGAAAAGGGGACAAAAACCCTTCAACAAATATATTGCATAACTTTTGATTTTTCAAAAGAACTTGAAAATCTTCAAAGCTATGAAATACTCATATTTTCAAACCAAACCTTTTCACAATAGAAAGTTTTCCCAAAATATTCATAGTTTTTGAATTATGGATTTGAAATCAAAAGAGAACAACCTGTCGAAAAACTGTATTTTCAAATTTATTTGAAATTCTTTTTGAAAACTTGAAAAACTTTGTACACCAATATTGAAGTTCTCAACAAGACCCACAATCCTCCTTTTTGAACCAACCCCAAATTCTTTATAGATTTTGAAATACGAAAGGGGAATAAATAGGGTTTTCGGGAAAACGAGGTTTTGAAACAAATTAGAGCTCGATTTAAACTCTACACTAATCGGTGGAACACTACTAATCACAAACATCATTTCATGAGTAAAACAAAGCATCACACTAAAGACAATATTAAAACATGCATGCATTAATGCCATGATGCTCGATAATTAAGTTGTAACGAGAACTCTTAAACGGGTTTTAGTTGTAATTAACATCTCGGGATGTTACAACCTTACCCCTTAAAGAAATCTCGTCCCCGAGATTTTGGAGCAACAAAATCCCGTGGGGTAAGTAATGGAAAAGGAAATGTGTCAAGCAAATCAACTTGACTGAAGTTCATAGATCATCAAGGTTCGATTCGAGAGTTACAACCATGAGATGAAAGTGGTTACAACTGACAAGGTATTTAGAGTTTCAAGGGAGTTTCAAAGGTAATTCCTAAGATAAGTTCGAAGAGTAGGATACATTGTCATGAGACTATAATGGCTCATGCCCACAAACATTGATACCTGCGCGCACCTAGCGGCAACTTGTGTGCCCGGGTCACACAAGAGACTCTAGGTTCCGTCACGGCACCAGGGTTACGGAACACGGCACCATTATAGGGCACAACAGCAGTAACCCACTTTTCGAAACATTGCTAAGATAACCGAGATCAATTGTCGGTCATAACCACAAGGTGTCTAGGAACTCAAAGAACAACTTTGAATCCCTATGGAGTGTTGAATGATCGATAGCACATTAAGTGTGAACTATAATGGTTCAAGAGCAGCGACTACGATACTAGTGCGTGACCTGGTGAAAACTCATGTGGTCGCGAAGCACAGGAGATTCCAGGTTGTCACGACACCAGAGTTACGGGTCGAGACACCACTATAGAACACAATCAAATGACTTTCGACAAACATTTGTCGAATATCAATGTCAAGGGATTAGCATGTTCAAAGAATGAGAACACCCTAATTGTAGACTATAAGGGATCACGATCATAGACACGGGTAACGGCAAACGCCAAACGGTAACACCACACGGGTGACTCTAGGGTTCGACAATATTTCCAAGTCACGAGTCATGGTTCCTTAGAGGGCACAATTATAGTGACATAAAAGCGAGATATACGTCGTCAAACGACATCAAGGAGATAGCATGTGCCGAAGTGGAAAGGAATCAAAGTGTGACACATATTTAACAAAAGAATCAAGAATTCGTACCGTGGTTTCATCTTTAAGATAATCATGTATATCAAGGTATATTCCACAAATTCCCAAAGATCAGAAATTTATGGAATAAAAGATTCAATTGATAAACAATCCTGGTACATGACGAGATTCAGTAATGGAACAGTCATAAAGGAACATAACCACTCCAACCTTAAGGGGATATTTTAACTTCCAAAAGATTTTCATGTGATATGCTCGTCCTATACGTCCTCACAATGTTAGGAAATTTCCCAAGTTAGTGAATTAGAGGGCTTGTTAGACGAACTGTTAGAAGATACTTCGACGAAGCTTTTGTCGAGCAAGTTGACTTTCTTGTTGACCATCCGAAGAAGTAGCGGCGAACTTCTCGAAGTCTTCCAGCAAGAAAGAAAATAGATAAGAGTCTATTTTTAATTTGTTTCTTTCAAAAACTTTTAGATTGTAAACTCATTTTGAAGTTTTCAAAAGTAATGTTGTAGCTGATCCATCGTATGAGCTCCGATACCATTCTCGTGCGAACCTCCTAAGTAATGTGGCCCACACGCACTAATCCTCGTCTTAACAGACCTCGATTACTATGCATGTGTTCCACACGACTTATGAAGCCACCGTCGATGTTCTTAACGAACACCGATTGAACCACTTTTTCCACTCATACCGGGATCAACAATGGAGTAACTCCAACATTACAACATTTTGAAAAGGGGACAAAAACCCTTCAACAAATATATTGCATAACTTTTGATTTTTCAAAAGAACTTGAAAATCTTCAAAGCTATGAAATACTCATATTTTCAAACCAAACCTTTTCACAATAGAAAGTTTTCCCAAAATATTCATAGTTTTTGAATTATGGATTTGAAATCAAAAGAGAACAACTTGTCGAAAAACTGTATTTTCAAATTTATTTGAAATTCTTTTTGAAAACTTGAAAAACTTTGTACACCAATATTGAAGTTCTCAACAAGACCCACAATCCTCCTTTTTGAACCAACCCCAAATTCTTTATAGATTTTGAAATACGAAAGGGGAATAAATAGGGTTTTCGGGAAAACGAGGTTTTGAAACGAGAATTAGAGCTCGATTTAAACTCTACACTAATCGGTGGAACACTACTAATCACAAACATCATTTCATGAGTAAAACAAAGCATCACACTAAAGACAATATTAAAACATGCATGCATTAATGCCATGATGCTCGATAATTAAGTTGTAAGAAACTCTTAAACGGGTTTTAGTTGTAATTAACATCTCGGATGTTACACCCCCCACCCCCCAAAAAATCCTTCTAAGCTCCTTCCGATGAAATGATCCCCTAAAGATGGAACCATAGTTACTGCCGGCGACCTCCTCACCGGAACCCTAGCCACCTTCTCCTTCCTCTCCGCGAGTGAGAGCGTGGGCCGGTGACGCGTCGCTCGATGGGTCGTGTAAATGTGTTTCCATTTTTAACAAACTCCACAAGCCAACCTGCGGCAGTGGTCAGATCTGCCATGTCTCTCCCGACCTACCTTCAGTCAACAGGTCCTGGACAAGAATAGCTCCAATGAAGTTTAAAGTGCTAGCTCATAAAATATTTGTTGGAATTTAAATGGGCTTGGGCCAATAACAATTTCTGAAATTCCTAAAGAAATCTCAAATGCCCATTCATGAGAAGCAAGAGGGAAAGTGGAAACTCTTTAGTACCACCTTGCTAGTTGAAGTGGAGGAAGCCATACATAAATAAGGGAGTTCTCTTCACTTCCTCAAGTCTAGTGTGGAGAAGAGAAAAGGAAGTCCACACGCGCGCGCGCTTGCCTCGCCTCGCCGGGCGTGGCGTGGCGAAAGGCGCGCACGCACGACATGCGCATGAATGGTCCGCCGAAATCCGGCTCCTCGCCTTGCGGGAGCGCGGCCTCCTTTTGCAGTTTTAGTTTTTTGCTTTCTTGGCGGTCAAGTTGCAAGAGTTCTAAACTGTTACGAGTTTAGAGTCCTAAACTGATTTTGCTCGTGGTCGCGACACGAGGTCGGTTATTGGGGATATATAAGCAGCCTGCCGGCCACACCAAAACGCATCCAATTGAACTAGAGTTTTCGCCACTTCTCGCTGTTGCGCCACCGTAGCTACTCCAGCCCGATTGCTTGCGTGCACTAGCAACCGGGCGAGCAGGTCTCCGGAACCCTCGTCTTTGC
The DNA here is from genome assembly GCA_018135685.1 of Themeda triandra. Lineage (NCBI taxonomy): Eukaryota > Viridiplantae > Streptophyta > Magnoliopsida > Poales > Poaceae > Themeda > Themeda triandra. The sequence continues at coordinate 2,566,521 of JAENPR010000007.1, read as the reverse complement.
GATCCTACACCGGGAGAAGGCGAATAAGATTTTTGGAAGCGCTCTTAGCGTGACTGCTCCCAAATCTTCTACGTCGGCAGAACATCGTCTCGTCGTCATCAAGCTCGCTGGATCGTCTACAGGAGACGTCTAGCTACAAGCTCGTGCTATCATCGTCGGCAGCACGTCGTCTCATTGTCATCAAGCTTGCTGGATCGTCTACGGGAGACGCCTAGCTACAAGCTCGTGCCATCGTCGTCGTCGGCACGTCGTCTCATCGTCGTCAGGCTTGTGGGATCGTCTACGGGAGACGCTCAGCGACAAGCTCACGTTGCACTCGTCGTATGCATCTTCACCACCAAGTATTTCTACAATCGACAGGTATAAATCTAACTAGTGTACAAGTTGGGTTTACACTAGTTATCATGTTCATGCTATGTGATATCATGATCTGTCCTGCTAGTATATGCGATATACTGATTTGTCTTGCTAGTATATATGATATACTGATCTGTCATACTAGTAATCTATACATGCTCAATCTAGCTTGTTGTTTTATCATGATCTATAGTCTGTTTTTAATCTGGAAATTAATCTGGAAATTGCCTAATTACTCAACAATCCAAAAACCTTATTATAGGCTTTTTCCTGATTTGAGTATGGCTATTTTCACTGACGTGCTGAAACTAGAAAAGTGTTCTAGTGCACATTTTAAGAGGTGGTGAGTTAAGGCCATGCTCTGGCAAGAGGCTAAAGTGTTCTGGATTAGTGTTGGCTCATGTGAGGGAAATATCTCTAGAGAAAATCAGAGAAGATTCCAGGAAGACCACACTGTTCTTAGAGGAAGAACAATACTAAATAATAAACCTTCCAATGCCAAGATAGTAACTACCTATGAGAAGAAACAAACTAAAGTAGAGTTGCCTTGCTTCACTTGTGGAGAGCTTGGTCATTTTTCCAGTGGGAAAAAGAAGAATGTCAACCTCGTGACTATTAGCAGCGCTGATGAGGAGTGTGGTAATGTTCCTACCGTACTTTCAGTGTTTCAGTCCCCAAGTTGGTGGGTTGATATAGGTGCTAATATTCACGTGTGTGCTGACATATCTTTGCTTTCTTCTTATCATGGGCTTCAAGGTTCCTCTGTTTTGATGGGGAATGGGTCACATGCTTTTGTTCATGGTGTTGGCACGGTAAATCTGAAGTTTACTTCAGGAAAAAATTGTGCAACTAAAGAACGTGCAGCATGTTCCTACTATTCGCAAGAACCTTGTTAGTGCCACCCTTCTTTTGAGAGATGGGTTTAAGGTGGTACTAGAATCCAATAAAGTTGTAATATCTAAGCATGGACAATTTATTGGTAAAGGCTATGATTGTGGAGGTTTGTTTCGTTTATCTTTAGCAGATTTTTGTAACAAGTCAGTGAATCATATTTGTGGCACAATCAATGATAGTTCTAGTGTTTGGCATTCTCGTTTATGTCATGTGAACTTTGGTTTGATGTCACGATTGTCTAGCTTGAGCTTAATTCTAGATTTCACTATTGCCAAAGGTTCTAAGTGCCATAGTTGTGTGCAATCTAAGCAACCTCGAAAGCCTCACAAGGCAAATGCGGAGGAGAGACACTTGGCACCTCTAGAACTCATACATTCGATCTTTGTGAGATGAATGGTGTGTTGACAAAAGGTGGTAAAAGGTATTTCATGACTTTGATTGATGATGCAACTAGATTTTGCTATGTTTACTTGTTGAAAACTAAAGATGAAGCGTTTGACTACTTTAAAATCTATAAGGCGGAAATTGAGAATCAACTAGAGAGAAAAATTAAACGTCTAAGGTCGATCGTGGTGGTGAATATTTTCCTACATCATTTGATGATTTTTGTGCTTGAACATGGTATTATTCATGAGAGGACACCTCCCTATTCGCCCGAATCAAATGGGGTTGCCGAGAGAAAAATCGCACACCGACCGACTTGGTGAATGCCATGTTAGACACTCGCTAGTTTATCTAAGGCATGGTGGGGGAAGCTTTATTGATCAAGCGAGTCATGTCCTGAATAGAATTCCAAACGAAACAAAGAGACAACTCCATATGAGCAATGGGTTGGAAGGAAACCATCACTCTCATACTTGCGCACATGGGGATGTTTGGCGAAAGTCAATGTTTCAATTTCTAAGAAGCGTAAGTTTGGACCAAAGACTGTGGATTGTGTCTTTCTAGGATATGCTCATCGGAGCATTGCCTATAGATTTTTAGTAGTAAAATCAAGTTTCGATATGTATGTTGATACAATCTTTAAATCTCGTGATGCTACATTTTTTGAGATATATTTCCTATGAAAGATATGTGTAGCAATGCTAAATTTTCTACTGAGTTAGCTCCTGATTTTACTACACCTATTGAGCATCCTGTTGAGTCATTTGAACAATCACTTGAAGAAATCCTTGAGGAGGATGACAATGAAGTTTCTGTGAGGAACAAGAGACGAAGGATTACAAAATCCTTTGGTGATGATTTCATTGTGTACCTTGTGTACGATACTCCCACCTCTATTACAGAGGCATATGCATCTCCCGATGCGAGATGATTGGAAAGAAGTCATTCGGAGTGAGATCGACTCGATTCTTTCTAATGGAACATGGGAGTTATCTGATTTACCATTTGGGTGTAAACCTATTGGTTGCAAATGGGTGTTCAAGAAGAAGCTTAGGCCTGATGGTACTATTGATAAGTACAAGGCTCGGCTTGTGGCTAAGGGTTATACACAAAAGGAAGGTGAAGATTTCTTTGATACTTATTCACCTGTTGCTAGAATGACCACTATTCGAGTACTACTTTCTTTGGCTGCCTCATATGGTCTTATCATTCATCAAATGGATGTGAAGACAGCTTTCCTTAATAGAGAGTTGGATGAGGAGATTTACATGGATCAGCCTGATGGATTTGTAGTAAAAGGTGAAGAGTAGAAGGTGTGCAAATTATTAAAATCTTTGTATGGCTTGAAACAAGCACCCAAACAATGGCATGAGAAGTTCGACACCACTTTAACTAGTGCGGGCTTTGCTGTTAATGAGGCTGATAGGTGTGTGTATTATCGACATGGTGGGGGCCAATCTGTTATTTTGTGCTTATATGTTGATGATATTCTGATTTTCGGAACAAACATTGTTGTGATCAATGAAGTCAAGACTTTCTTGTCTAAAAGTTTTGACATGAAAGATCTAGGAGAGACTGATGTAATTCTGAACATCAAGCTGATTAAGGAAGAGAGTGGGATTACTTTGTTGCAATCTCACTATGTTGAGAAGCTCTTGAGCCGTTTTGGCTTTATGGATAGCAAGCCTTCTCCAACACCTTATGATCCTAGTGTGACATTGAGAAAGAACAAGAGAATTACTAGAGATCAATTGAGATACTCTTAGATAATTGGTTCACTCATGTATCTAGCTAGCGCAACCAGACCAGACATCTCTTTTGCTGTGAGCAAGTTGAGTAGGTACATGTCCAACCCGGGTGATGATCATTGGCATACACTTGAAAGGGTCTTGCGTTATCTTAAGGGTACAATGAGTTTTGGGATTCACTATTCTGGGCACTCAGCTGTGCTAGAGGGATATAGTGATGCGAACTGGATTTCTGATATTGATCAAATCTACGCCACTAGTGGGTATGTATTTACTCTTGGAGGTGGTGCGGTGTCATGGAGGTCTTGTAAACAGACTATATTGACTAAATCAACCATGAAAGCGTAACTTACCGCTTTGGATACAAAGATCTGCGAGGCGAGTGGCTGCGTGAGCTCTTGTCGACTTGCCGGTGGTTGAAAAACCAATACCGGCTATCCTTATGAACTTGTGATAATCAAACAGGTGATCACTAAAGTGAATAGTGCTAAGGATAATGCGAAGTCAACGAGACACGTTAAAAGACGTTTGAAAACTGTCAGGAAGCTGAGAAACTCCGGAGTAATAAGTGTGGCTTATGTCCAAACAGACAAAAACCTGGCAGATCCCTTTACAAAAGGGCTATCACGGAATGTGATAGAAATCGCATCAAGGGAGATGGGTATGGGACCCATGTGAGTTTACAGTAGTAGTAACCCAACCTTTTTGATCGGAAATCCCGTGACTAATGATCTGGGAAGAACAAGCTGTTGGTAAACTGAGGAGAGTATAATAATAACCCTCTCTAAGTGAAGATGCAATACTCTCAATACAATGAGGCACTGTATGGCAGGTTGGCTAATGCCTTAATATGTTCTATTGACTTTAACAAGCGAAGATGCTATCCTACAGAGCATTCTTGAATGAACATACCTATATGAGTTTGACTGTTAAACGTCGCTGTCTATGAGACTTGGGTGGTCTCTAGTATGCTCATGAAGAGATCAGGGAGTACGACGTATATGCTCCATCCACGGGGGTAAGGCTACTGGTAGCTAGGTACTAGTGTGGCTTTAAGTAAAGATTATTCACACAAAACTTGCAATTCAAGGCGTAGTCCATTGTTCAAGTTGTGGATGAGTGTAACTTGAGGACCTAGGCAGAAGTTCAACTTCACAGTCTCTGCCGAAATACTAGTATATCAAACAACAGTGAGAACAGGCAAATCTCTAAATGGGTATTTGAGATCTGGTGGGGGATTGTTGGAATTTAAATGGGCTTGGCCCAATAACAATTTCTGAAATTCCTAAAGAAATCTCAAAGGCCCATTCATGAGAAGCAAGAGGGGAAGTGGAAACTCTTTAGTACCACCTTGCTAGTTGAAGTGGAGGAAGCCATACATAAATATGAGAGTTCTCTTCACTTCCTCAAGTCTAGTGTGGAGAAGAGAAAAGGAAGTCCACACGCGCGCTCGCTCGCCTCGCCTCGCCTCGCCTCGCGGGGCGTGGCGTGGCGTGGCGAAAGGCGCGCACGCACGACATGCGCGTGAATGGTCCGTCGAAATCCGGCTCCTCGCCTTGCGGGAGCGCGGCCTCCTTTTGCAGTTTTAGTTTTTGGCTTTCTTGGCGGTCAAGTTGCAAGAGTTCTAAACTGTTACGAGTTTAGAGTCCTAAACTGATTTTGCTCGTGGTCGCGACACGAGGTCGGTTATTGGGGATATATAAGCAGCCTGCCGGCCACGCCAAAACGCATCCAATTGAACTAGATTTTTCGCTACTTCTCGCTGTTGCGCCACCGTAGCTACTCCAGCCCGATTGCTTGCGTGCACTAGCAACCGGGCGAGCAGGTCTCCGGAACCCTCGTCTTTGCGATCCTGCACCGGGAGAAGGCGAATAAGGTTTTTGGGAAGCGCTCTTAGCGCGACTGCTCCCAAATTTTCTACGTCGGCAGAATATCGTCTCGTCGTCATCAAGCTCGCTGGATCGTCTACAGGAGACGCCTAGCTACAAGCTCGTTTATCGTCGTCGGCAGCACGTCGTCTCATTGTCATCAAGCTTGCTGGATCGTCTACGGGAGACGCCAAGCTACAAGCTCGTGCCATCGTCGTCGTCGGCACGTCGTCGTCAGGCTTGTGGGATCGTCTACGGGAGACGCTCAGCGACAAGCTCACGTTGCACTCGTCGTATGCATCTTCACCACCAAGTACTTCTACAATCGGCAGGTATAAATCTAACTAGTGTACAAGTTGGGTTTACACTAGTTATTATGTTCATGCTATGTGATATCATGATCTGTCCTGCTAGTATATGCGATATACTGATTTGTCTTGCTAGTATATATGATATACTGATCTGCCATGCTAGTAATCTATACATGTTTAATCTAGCTTGTTGTTTTATCATGATCTATATTCTGTTTTTAATCTGGAAATTAATTTGGAAATTGCCTAATTACTCAACAATATTATGCATTGCTATGATACTACCATTAATTTTTTTTAGATAACGGAACAAATTTCCAGCCTCTATCTACAATACTACCATCAGTGATTTTAAAATTTAGTATTAGACAGTTTAGACCTGATGTGATATATGCTACTCTCACGAATTCAAACTTCAACACAACGGCCAAACAAATGAGTGAAGCACTAAGGAAAAACCCATACCGTAATCGCATTTAATATTTCAATGTTAGTCACTATATACTGCAAATATTAATAGTCTCCTGTCAATAACCAAACAGAGGCACGGCATCATTAAAAACGCTATCTGAGATTTGCAAGTGATCTCAAGACCTAACGACCATAAGAGACTGATGAGTCCATGACTCCTGAGGTTGCTGGTAACGTTAAAGGCAAGCATGGTGATCTTCGGGGCTCTACGTTTTGATGTGATGCCTCACCATAATATTGATGAGAAGATTTTACTTGCTAATGTTGTGCCGAAGAAGAATCCACAAATTATTGGAGCAAAATTACGTGAGGAAAACCAAGCCAAAAAGGCCCTTCGATTTGGTTCCATTTTAATTCGATTAGAACAAGAGTGACACGAAGAGCGAAAATTCTAGCTTCTGGTGGTATGCAATATTGGTGCACGAATATGGGGATTGAGGGCTGGAATTAATCCAAATGATCAATGCTACTATAAATAGACTTGTCATTCCATCAGAAATTGTTTCATGCTTTCATGTCTTAATTTTTTAGTCTCAGTGGGAGTGTCATCCGAGTTTTATTTGCATTTAATGAACTGCCACATAAGTATTTTGGATGATGTGGCACATTTAAAAAGAGAGAGAAGGGAGTTTCATGGGATGAAACTCTCTTAGCACGAATAACAACTCTGCACGAGTCATGAAATTTAATGCTTATAAAACTATAGAATAAAACTCTCCATCGAGTGTGCAGTTTCATCCATGTTTCATTTCATTCTATACGACATGATATTCTTGGAAACAACTCTATGAAAAACTCTCTACTGAGATAGAGAGAAGAAAAGAAACCGGCGAGCATAATTCAACATGGTTCAATGCAAGTGGAGTACTATTTGAGTGACTAGCAGAACTTGTATCTGGCCGTATTGTTATATTGTTTCCTTTCAATTTTACGTGCTCTGAGTATTAGCCATATGGGCTCATTATGTGCGTGTTTGGTTGGATAGCTCTGAAACCAATTTTTATCTATTTGGTTGGCTGTAGATGAATTGGGGCCATGCTCCTTGGCCATTCATACCTGTGTAGCCTGGTTAGAAAAGAACAAGATGAGTAACCAATTCAGAGAAGAGGTGACTACACCAAAACAAACCAGATAATCAAACACACTCTAAGACAACCAAGCAACTAGGAGTCGATTTGCTAGTGACATGCTAAAGCTAGCCTGACTCAGTTTTGCTAGCCAAGCTTGTCTAGAAAACGAACCAACCACACTTATTATAATATTCTTTGATTCTTTGACAGTGAGCTAGTATGTTCAGTGAATTGGAGCAAAGACCAACCTAACTGATTCCATGGCGAGCCTGATTGATTACGGACCAGGCTTGTGAAATATTGGGCCAATTAAGGCCAGCCAAGCAACGCTAGATCTGCGGTGAAAACGGGCCGCAATGGAAACCAGTGCGAGCGCCTGAAGTTTCTCGAGGCCGCACGAGAGGTCGGTCAATCGCAACCGGCGGTTCTGAATCTGGAAACAGCAGCCAAGTTCAAGTTCAGAACCAAAACTTGCAGCATCAGTTCCAGTCAACCAAGCCGATTCCCATCCAACCAACCCCGCGGGAAGCAGAAGAGAAGACACCAGAAGAACCTATACAAAAGCGGCCGCGGCACAGCGCAGAATGGTGGGCTTCCTCCGGGCCTTCGCCGCCGCCTCCGCTGTGCCCGCAGCAGCTGCCGCAGCAGCCTACGCGCTCTCTTCCTCCTCCTCCGCCCCAACCTCCTCCTCGAAGCTCCGCTTCCCTCCGCCTGCCTCCATCCTCTCCGCCGCCGCCTCCTCGACCTCCGGGCGCGCTCCCAGCGCCGTGCCCCCGATGGCCACCGCCGCCGCCGCGGCCGCGGCCGATCTCTCCGCGCCCGATAAGGTTTGGCCGCTTACGCGCGTCGCCGCCCAGTAGTCTGTTCGCCTCGCCTGAGCGCTGTGGGCTGTTCTAACCCTTTGTGTGGTGTTTTGGTGTGTGTGTTGCAGCAGCAGGACAAGGACTCGCTTCCTGAGCTCACGGTAGGTGCTTCTCACTCTACTAGAGGCCTAGAGTCTTTTGGCTTTTCAATTAACGATGATATGCTACTTGTGCTGGGAAGTGGTTGCGGTAACCTGAATTAGTTTTGAAGGAACTAGTTACTGGGTTGAATTGGTGGTTGAGAGGTGGAAAATCGAATGCATCAGTTCTGTATCTAGGTTTAAATAGCTTGAGATCTTGGTCCGAGTGCGGTGATATGTTCAATTGGTTGGTTGAGCTGGTCTAATTGACTCGCTAGATTGCTTATTCTTTTTTCTGCAGTTGGTGGATGTTTTCCAATTTGTAAAGCTGGTAATCCACTAGTGGGCGTTAGCGGCTTAGCGCTATCCTATCATCTCATTTAGCTATTTATAAGGAGGAGGAATTTGCATCAGTGAATATTAGTTGCACCTGCAGATTTTGTGCTAAAGGTCATGTTTGGCTTCATGCCACATCAAGATATTTGATTTATCAAGAGCAGCAGTAATGAATATATCCTTTGATTTGATTCCTCCCTGTTGCCAGAAGATAGCTACAAGGGATTAAGTAAACTGTGGATATGCAAAGTCTGTGAGGGGCCACTATCTGATTCAGATTGTTTCTTTGAGAGGGGCAATCAGTTTTAGCATGAACTATTAGGACAGTTATAGAACGTTAATTAGTTGTATACGACTTGCATAGAAGGGAGGCAACACTATTTGAGTATGAAAGTAGGATAGTAGGTAGCATCAGTCATCCAAACACTTATGCCTTTCTTGGCGATACACTATTTGAATGGTATGAGGTATCAGCTCCAAATTACTGGGCTTGCTCTGTCATATTCATAAAGGGCCATTACTTTGCACCAATAACTAAGACATATTGGTGATTGTTCCATTCTGAAAAGAATTTTATATGTTCAAGGCAGGTGGGGAATTTTTTGGCATGTGGGTGCTTGGTGAACTCCCAAGTAATATTGAGTTCAAATGCACTGTAGAATTAACTTCAAATGTGGTCTAGATAGGCAAGGCAATATATTCAGTTTGTATTGGTTTAAATAAAAAACATATTATGAATTAGGCAATCTGTGGTCTTTCTGGCTGAACAGACTATTTGGCTTGTGTTTCCTTGCACACTATGTTGACAGAAACAGCACCCGGTGGTTCAATTCATGATTCCTTGAGCATTCATGATTCCTTGAGCATTCTCTGTAGATTTTTTTTTTAATTTCTCAATGAAAAGAGTTATTTAATAATCTTGTGCTTGATATGATCTGAAGACGGAATTCATGGTAGACATGAAATGTGAAGGATGTGTAACAGCTGTGAAAAACAAACTGCAAACTCTTGAAGGTATGGGCCATGTTATTTAATTCTCTATTGACTTTCTGAGCACAGTACTTTCTGCTTCAACCATTTCTGTTTGGTTTATGAACGCTGCCTTTTACTACAGGAATAAAAAACATTGAGGTGGACTTGTCTAACCAAGTTGTCAGGGTCCTTGGGTCTCTTCCAGTTAAGACAATGTTGGATGCCCTTCATCAAACAGGTCGGGATGCACGACTGATTGGCCAAGGGAACCCAAATGGTTCGTGTTAATTATATTCTATTCAGCATTTGTTATCAAAATTCATTCAGAATAGCTTGTTATTTACTGGCATTTGTTATCAAAATTCATTATGGTAGGTTTAGCAATCATCAGTGATTGAAGTGCGATGTTGGCTATTTCTTATGACATGTAGACATTTGCAGCACTGAGCTTTAATTGTCTCTTGCGTATGTGTCCTTTTCATATTGAGAGATCCATCGAAATTGTGAAGATCTTTAAAATGCTACTCTAGTCTCCATTTGTCTTTGAAATGCTTGTAAGCTGCACCAGGTCTTACTGAACTCAGTTAATTGTTTGATTGATGGAGCATCAGTTTTTAATTGGCAGATACTGTGAAAACCACCTTCCCATTGCTTGCCTGTTCTATCTTACTAAGACGCCGCATGGTTTTGTATATTACAACTAATTCTATGCCCCTAGCATTGCAGATTTCTTAGTTTCTGCTGCTGTAGCTGAGTTCAAAGGCCCAGTTGTATTTGGTGTTGTTCGCCTGGCCCAAGTAAACATGGAGTTGGCCAGAGTTGAAGCCACGTTTAGTGGTCTATCACCTGGTAAACATGGATGGTCAATCAATCAGTTTGGAGATTTGACAAGAGGTGCAGAAAGCACTGGCAATGTATATAATCTGCCAGATCATGTATCCGATAAGGTAATATTCTAACACTTGAAATCATCAAAACACGGTCATAAATACTTACAAATGACAACATGCTGGCAATTGGAGAGGCTTTGGGATTCTCTTATGCCTTTTTTTTTTCCTGGAGGATGATATAATCTAGGTTCAGAATCTTTCATCTTTTATGATATAAATTACACTTTCAAAGACTAACAACTTCAGAGCGGACGGTTTACCTTTAGACTTCTTTGCGCCCATATTACTTGATCTTTCAGAGTTGCATTGCATCCGGTGCATGTCGTAGCAAGTCACAGTTGGTAACTTGGTATATTGACCTGGTACTGTGCGCCTACATCTCACCCAAAATTGGTTCATTTACAGTCCCTTCAGACCAAGAGACACTGCCCATTCTAGCATAAGATAAATGCAAAAGCAAAGTTCTGCAATTAAATATGTTAGCTTTGCATGAATGGCTTGAACTTTGAAGCATGTTCCAAGCATATAACTAGATTAATATAGAGACTTAAACATGCTCTATCACACTTAGTTTATGTTTGGAACACATGGGCTAGTTACTAGATGGGGTTAAAATTAGCCCAAATTAGCCAGAGTTGGCTAGCCAATTGGGTACTTGGAAGGCTTGACCAAACAATTAGACTACCTATTAGCCCTCCTGTTTGTATGTGATAGGGCTAATGTTAGTAAATTTTTAGCTAGTTATTAATTAGCCCCTGTATCCAAGTCCTTATTATCCCATGACAACCAATCATAGAGGTTTCTACTAGATTTTCATGTTTCCTCTGCAGTTGCCCTGTGATCTACCGATCTACTTACATATAAGCATTCATTGTGCCTTAAATTCGATGACCAAATCCACCAAACCAAATAGTAGTTCCTGCAATTATCAGCAAGGCCTGTTTCTATTTTGCATAGTATGCTGCATCACATGTGTTGTCAGAACGTAGCAGATTTGGAATTGAGCAGCTGTAGTTCACCCACCGGTGGGCCTGGTCGGGTGGGCCATTATTTACCTCTTGCATCTGTTAGCCTGTTAACATTAGGTTTGATAGCATATATTTTACAAACTGCAAATTTTTGTGAAAGATGAGGGAACAATTCCTTATGCATTGGCTGATTATGTTCTATAAAGCTTTTCAGATAATGTGCTGTATTTAGCTGAGTGATCAGTCTTGAGAAATAAAATGGTGTTGTAACTGAGAGAACATAGTTTCAACATGGAAAGTGCAACCTTTTGAACCATGAGCTTAACATTGTACACCAGTGGCCTGCTGCTTTGAGAAATCAATTTCATTTTGAAGGAATACCAGTTTCAGTTTCAACAATGAAAACATGACCCTTTCAAATGGAAATTGGGAACTAATGTTTATACCTCTCTGAAACAGCCGCTTGGTGACCTGGGAACACTAGAAGCTGGAGAGAACGGGGAAGCCCATTTCTCAGAACCGAAGGAGAAACTGAGAGTCGTTGACTTGATCGGCCGCTCTATTGCTTTGTATGCAACCGAGGACAGATCAGACCCTGGCATTGCTGCAGCCGTGATCGCAAGAAGTGCCGGCGTAGGAGAGAACTACAAGAAGCTCTGCACTTGCGATGGTGTCACCATTTGGCAATCAAGCTAAACCTGCTACCAGCAAATTCTCCATACTATTTGCATCCATATGTTGTACACATTAATGTAGAAACAATCAAACTGGCAACTGAACATTTGGAATGTAAGCATGAATACATCATTGAGGAATAAAGGTGGTTCTCATGTGGGGCTTTGACAGTATTTTGCGTCGGTTAGTGGACCTGTTCTGCTACTGCCGCTGCGACACAAGTCCATCTCTCTGGCTGAGGTTCCTGCTCCATTGCTTGACTAACGAAGCTCACATTGGTGGCAGCCATGTGAGAACAAGGGGGCTCCGGACGATGTGGATGCCGTCGCTCCAGGACAGCGCTCCGAACTCCGGTGTCTTCTGGGCAGCCTTGGTTGTCATCGTCACCTTGTAGGTCAGCTTCTGGTTGGAGCTTGTGAAATGCAGGGTGCTTGGTTCGACGACAATGTTTGCGCCTTTGAACTCTGAAACCTTGACATGGTATGTCGAAGACGGTGGGCCGACGTTCGTCACGGTGCGGCGTACCGTCAGCGCAGCAGATGGCTGCTCCGAGAAGACTGCGGAGATGGCCGGATAATTCAAGTCACCCGGCGAGCTGAAGGCGTGCTTGCATGTCTTGTTCGAGTTCTTGGTGAAAGACCTGAGCTGTAGCGGCGTCAGGTTCTCCACGCAGAGGAACTCCAGGTAGTCGTCCTGGCCGATGTCGTAGACCAGGCCAGGGTTGAGAGCGCGTAGCGGATGTATGTGCCCAGCTCCGTGATCGAACGGCGTGGACGCCTTGCCGGTGGCCGCGTCCTTGAGCGACCGGTACGTGTTGTCGTGGACGTACGCGGTGGTCATCAGCGCGGACTTGATCTTCGCGGGGCTCCAGTCCGGGTGGCTGGCCTTGATCAGCGCAGCCACGCCGGCGACGTGCGGGCACGACATGGACGTCCCCGACAGGATGTTGAACCCGACCCGCCGGCGGTCGCTGGACAAGCTCGACGGGCTGGCGTCCCCGCTCCATGCCGCCAAGATGTTCACTCCGGGCGCGATGACATCCGGCTTGAGGATCTCCAGGGTCAGGAAGTTGGGTCCCCGGGACGAGAACGCGGCGACGACTGGCGATGGGCGGATCCCGAGCTTGGTCCCGTCGAAGCTGAGCGTCGCGGTCGGCTTTGAGGCGGTTTTGCTGTACTTCTTGGCGGCAATGCCTTCAGACTGCCCAACGGCCACCGCAGGCAGGAGGTGGCTGTCGGCGACAAGCTCCTCGCCGTTTGCCGGCGTGTTGGCGAGTATCATGCCCATGCCACCGGCGCTCTTGACAACCTCACCCTTCTGCACCCGAGGACTGATGCCGCGGTCGCAAATCACAATCTTTCCAGCGACTTCGTGGGGCTGGAGCGTCCCCTCCAGGCACAGGGACCTGGGGTCAGGGATGCTCGAGTTGCCGCCCATGTACACTAACGGATACTGCTCCTTGGACGAAAGATTTCGCCGGCCTTTGTAGAGCGAAACGCCGGTAATGTTCGCGCCGTTGCCGAGCGTCACCGTGGCCGGGAAGTCCCGGTCCATGGTGCTCGCGCCCACCGTGGTTATCCACGGCGACAGGTTGGTGAGGCTTATGGGGTCCGGGCCGGCGTTGCCGCCTGAGCAGGCGACGAACACGCCCATCTGCATGGCGCCGAACGACGCGATGGCCAGGCTGTCGCGGAAGTAGGGGGACGAGCCGCCGCCCAGGGAGATGGAGAGCACGTCGACGCCGTCGGCCACGGCGCGGTCGACGGCCGCCAGGATGTCGGAGCTGAAGCAGCCCCCCGCCCAGCACACCTTGTACGCCGCGACGCGGGCGCGGGGCGCCATGCCCCGGGCGACGCCGCTGGCGTAGCCGAAGAGGCTGGCGTCCGGCACGGGCGCACCCGCGGCGGTGGCCGCCGTGTGCGTGCCGTGGCCGTCCTGGTCCCGCGGAGACTTGAGCTCGGCCGTCTCGTTGATGGGCCCCGACGAGGCCTCGTATCCGTTGTAGAAGATGCGCGCGCCGATGACCTTGCGGTTGCAGTTGGCTGCGGTGAAGCCGCGGCCGGTCTGGCACAGGCCCTTCCACTTGGCCGGCACAGGGCCGAGTCCCTTGTCGCTAAAGCTGGGGCTCTCGGGCCAGATGCCGGTGTCGAGCACGCCGACGACGACGTCGTGGTCGGCCAGGCCGGCGGACCATATGCTGTTGCTGATCTCCGGGCTGATGCCCAGGAAGTCCGGGCTCCTGGTGGTGTGCAGCTGCAAGACCGTCTCCGGGAGCACGGTCACCACGCCATCCGCCTCGGCCATCAGCTCGGCTTCGTCCTCGTCCAGCTTCGCCGCGAAGCCGTGGAACGCCGTCTCGTAGTTGTAGACGATCCTCGCGTACGGGTCGTCCGCGTCGTCTCCTTCCAGCTGCACAGAGCTCACGGATTTCACAGTGGATGCGTACCATTCGTGGTGGAAATCGAACGAGCTCGGCTTCTCAGACGCGGCCATCTGAACGATGTAAGTCTTCGGGGCCGCCGCGCGAGCAGAGAGGCAAGCTTGCAGAGCTACAAGAGCTAGGCACAGCGGCAGAGCCTTCCTCCATCTGATGCTGCCAAAATCCATGGAGGACGAACAGAGATGGATGGAGAGGTGGAGAAGCCAGCTGCTGCCGTGCCTTATGTACGCTGCTGCTGCTCGAACAGTGTCCTCCTAGCTACTGGCTTGCACTGCATGCTTCGAGTGAGCCAAGCAAGCAGGGGCGTCAGTCGGGATGGTGGTGGTTGCCCGTTGCCGGTGTCCACATTTAATGTGAAAATTCACTCCGTTGTGCTTGTGCGGTGGGGCTGTAAATTGCGAGAGCCGTTGTTTGGTGGGCTCATGACATTCCGCCATTACTTCTTGCCTTCTTGGAGACAGATATTTTTTAGTGGGCCATTGACCCTTGTGTTCTTGTGCTGCTACTCCTGCCTGCAAGAGTGATGCAAGGTTAGATTCGAGCAAAGGAAAAAAAATGGAGCGGTGGATCCCAACGGCACATGACGCTTACGTACGGGGTAAATCGCATTGATTCGTCACCGTAGAAGATTGCTAGGGTTCGTGAAAACAATTCATGTGCTGGGTCATTACTCTGCTACTGTTAACGACACTGACGCAACGCAGGGCAAGAAGATCGCCGGCGACGGCGACGCGAGCGGATTATTTGACGAATACGGCAACATGAGACGAGTGAGAGTGACGGAGCTGCTGCTTGTGCTTGCTTGCCGAGGAACGCCTCTGCCTTCTTGAGCTTCCTTCTAGCCTTGCAAGTTGCAGGGCACGGAATCAAAGTTGGGCCTTGTTTAGTTCCCCCGTTGCCAATTTGTCAAAGCGAAAGATTCCGATCACATCAAAAATGATGACGGCGCACGTCGTAAGATCTTAAATTTAGATAAAATTAAAAACTAATTACACAGTTTAATTGTCTTTCTTTCTGAGGCGATCTTTTGTGCCTAATTAATCAACGTTTGAATAATATTTAACAAATACAAACGAAATCTTCTGATCTTACTACATAAAATGCTTACTGCCAAATTGGCAAGCTCCAAAAAGTGTTGATTAACTCCTGATTGGACGATACGGGGAATAGTGGAAGGGATGAGCTGCGAGTCTACGACTGGAGAATCACATGAACAACAGGGACGTAACAGGTGGTTTGTGTCTGTGATTGACTGTGTCACACAAGGATTTACGTATTTCTCTGTGGCGCCACTCTTGGTGATGTTGATCAATAAGCTCCAGGACATTAACCCTATGATTTGACATAGGAAAACCTACAGGTTACTATCGCATATTACTAGGAGGTTTTGGCACTTTGTAATGAGCGAGTCATATTACTAGGGGTTTTTGGCACTTTGTAATGAGGACTCATGTACTCCCTCTATTCAATATTCAAAACTTATCCTGAATTATAGGCTACTTTGGATTGTATAGTTCTATATTCATATGTGTCTGTCTTTTAAATACCATCTTGCCTAGACACGACCGGAAACCGCGGCTTCGCTGAGTGCCATTTCTTTTGCCAAGTGTTTTCTTTCGGACACTAAGCAAAGAAGCTCTTTGCTGGGTGCCAAAAAAGAAAACACTCAGTAAAAATAAACAATCGACAAAGACGGCTTTGCGAGTGCCAAAATAGACACTTGCCGAGTGTCTCTTTTGCACTAGACAAAGAGCTTTTTCAAAACACATTTTGAAGAAATAAATTAACTCAGATGAAAAGGTTTTCTACTACAAAGTTGTATAACTTCTTAAGATCTATAAAGTTTACTTTGGTCATTTTTTCATTTGATAAAGTGATAGTAACATTGTTTACAAAATCTAATCTCTCTCATAAGTTTCATGAAACTATAAGGGAGAGATATAAGATTTGTAAACAATGTTAGAACCACCATTCAGATGAACAAATGACCAAACAACCAAAATAAACTTTGTAGATCTTGAGAAGTTATAGAATGTTGTAGTTGGAAACTTTTCATTGAGTTCATCTTGTCATGCAAAACTACGTGTGAATTTTAAAAATTTAAAATTCGGATAGGTAAAGCCGTGGTTTCCAGCTGTGAAAATTGCTCATGAACAAATGACTACGTTTGAAACTTTTACATTTAAGTTCATCAGGCATTCATCAAAGCCACTATTTCCAGTAGTGAAAATCGTTCATGTAATTAGTAACACGAAATCAATAACATGTCTGCATAACTTTTTTTACTTACCTCCGTTTTTGATTACTTGTCACTGGACTTTTTCTTGTAGCAACTTTGACCATGCGTTTTTTTCTTCTAAAAAATCTTAGATACTTCAAAGTATATAACATTATTCAAATATGTTCAATGAAGAATCATATATGTGAAAGCTTGATGTACCTAAAAATCTTTTGTAGAAAAAAACGCATGGTCAAAGTTGCGATAATAAAAAATTCAGTGACAATTAAACAAAAACGGAGGTAGTATTAAACTAGAAAATTAATAAATAACTTAACAATGCAACTAACTATAGTAAAGGCAAGATGGGTTTTTACAAGAATTTATATTTTTGGTTCTAAATTTTCCGAGAATTGGTTCTAAATTACCTGGACATCTTGTATTGAGGAGGGGAGTACACTGTTTACCAGAATTGCCTGAGATGGACCAAGGATCCTCGGGCAATGCACATGTTTGTGCCAGAGCGACAGATCTACAGTACTCTCTTCTATGGTCCGCACTTGGCGACAGATCTACAGTCTCGGTGGCCTCTCCAGAGTGCCAGGCCATCATGAAACTAAGACGAACGTAAATCGATCGTTTAAGACGCGGCGTACGCGGCGTCAGTCCACTGACGTGGTCTTCCGAAGACTTCAGTACAAGTTAAAGTATCACATTCCCGTATGAAAACAAATGCCAGGTTTGGCTAAGCCAAAAACCCTACGCGCATCTCCGAGACCTTGTTCTTATCCCTCGAGCAAATCACGGACGACGCAGGCAGCGCTGTCCCCTACTGGGCCAGGAATTCAGAGTTCAGACGTCACCGGGCCGGGACACCGCGAAGAGAAAGCATCCGAAGCACGCAGCGTGTACTCCGTGGCGTGTACTCGTGGCAGGCGACGACTCAGCGGCGCGCCCAACGGCTAGGCGGCCGACGTGGTGGCTCGGCACCCTTGCCTGCCATGCGGCCATGCCGCCGTGCGTGCTCGCTTTCAGCTCGTCGTTTCAGGCGTCGGAGACTGCACTGCACGGTTCCGCCACCGCCAGGCCAAACCGGGAGCGCTGATTGCTGAAACGCGCGGCGGACGCAGGGCGCACGGCGCGTCTCGCGGTTTGGCCCGCGTCCGTACCTGCGCGTCGTCTCTGCGACTCTGCCACTGCACGCCGAGGTGGTCTCCGTCTCCAGCTCAGGCGGCACGTGGTGTTGTCTTGAGTCGTGCTGGTACCACCGTACCACTGGCTAGCACTAGCACCACCAATCCAGCACCGTGCCAGTACGGACGACATAGCCGCCGAGAGATGATGGGAAACGCCAGTGACAAATGCCCCTAACCAACGGGAATGCCGGGTTGCCAACGCTACTAGCACTACGGAATTCTTGGGATACGCCGTTCTCTTGTCAACTGAGTGATGACTGTGAATGGTATAGTCCCTCCTGGCTCGTGCTCACCATGCTCCATTACTTTGAACAACAACTAATGATGTTTAGGAGAAGCAATTAGGTTATTTCAAAACTAGTTACCGCCTCATAAACGTCAAATATTTTAAACTAGATAGAATGAAAAACAAAGTACCTACTAAAACAATATGAAACTTACATGTATTGCTCTATCCATTCTAGATTATAAGACTTCTTGATTCTTCTAAATACATTGATTTTATTATGTATCTGGTAGACATATTATGTATCTAACAAGTGCATAGCAAAAGCTATATAGATTATGAATTAATAAAATCCTTTCTTTTTGAAAAAGCTAGAAATCAAAACGTCTTATAATTTAAAATGGATGGACTACTAAATTATTTAAATGTTTCAAAATCATATACATAATTTAAACTATCTAAAAGTTATCTTTATGTTAATTATCAACACTACTAGTGATATATAGCGGTTAAGTTTACTTGATTTTAATATGGCTAATCATGTTATTTTTTTATTGATTAAAACATATTTATATATTTATTTTTTGTAGATATATGTTGAAATATCTATTTGTAGTTTTATCTGTATTTGATATATTTAACTATTGAAATAGATAATTAATAAGTACGGTCTTTCATATACATGTGTTATGATTTTTGTCCGACTAAACAATTTGTTAATAAAGCAAATAGATACTTTTGCATCAACTCTCATTACTTCTAGTTTGAACAACACTCCTCTTTACCATATGTTGATATACAGGATGCCAAAATCTGTCATCAAGGCTATGGACAAAACAAGAAGAATATTTTTCTGGCAAGGTGGCCACACTAAAAGAAAATATCATCTTGTGAGATGGGTGTGAAAGTATGCAAAAGTAAGAAGAAAGGTGGATTGGGCATTAAGGACATCAACCTTATGAATGTCGGCCTTCTATGTAAGTGGTGGTGGAAATTGGAAAAAGAATCTGGGATTTGGCAAGACATTGTTTCATACAAATATCTCAGAAAGGATTCAATCACATCGGTTCAACACAAGCAGTATGATTCCCCTATTTGGGCTGATTTGCTTAAAATCAAACATGTATATTTGCAAGGTAGAAAAATCATAGTCCAGAATGGGGAGAAAGTTAATGTGTGGTCTGACATTTGGATATATGATGAACCCCTATCCTCTCTTTTCCCTGATCTGTTCAAGCTTTGTGAGCAGCACAATATAACTGTGGCGCAACTTGTGAAGGGAGAGAGGAGCATAACCTTTAGTAGATGGCTTACCCTTGAGCTTGAAAACCAGTGGAATAATATCCTTCATGACATTATGAAAAGAGTAAAATACACTGGCGGCCCTTAAACTTGTCTCTCTGTGCCACTTTAGTCCATGAACTCTCAAACTCGAAATCTAGCCCCCTGAACTTGCAAAGTCGTGCACCGCAGGTCCACACCCTTTTATATAGCTCTGACTAGGATAAAATTTTGTAAAAACCACCCCTAATTTACTCATCTCCTTCGTCCTTCCTTCAGACAAGACGGGCATGCACGACCATGCCTAGCTCATGGCCATGTGCGAGAACGGCACCAAGTGGCCAAGCTCAACCTCATGCACCTACGTCGCTGAGCAGGGTGCGTGCGCAGCACCAGGCCATAGAGCACAGGCGCCTCTGAGAAGGGCGCGGCTCGTCCACGAACGGGAACGCGTGGTGCCTGACGGTGCGGAGGTGTGCACGACGTTGCCGACCTTATCCACGTCGTCGAAGCTCCGCAGCGGCGCGGACACACGACACCGACGATCAGCTGCCGACACACGACGCCGACGATCAGCTGCCGCATGTACAGCTCGGCTGAGGATGGCGCGCGGCCAGGCCGTGGTCAAGGCCAGAGCGGGCATCATTGCGACGAGGCGGCCACAGGTGGCGCCCGTAAGGATAATGGGGACGAAGAGACCACGTTGGGTGCTGTCGCAGCTACGAAACGCTGGGATGGGCTCGCGGCGCTGACGATGTACGACTTCGCGAAGCAACGGGACTACGCCGCGGACGCCGTGGACACGTTTCTAAACCGCGAAGAGGCGAAGACGGCTCTGGAAGGCGGGGACGCTCTCCATCAAGAACAGCTAGCTCTTCTCCATGGCAGCCATGACGATGGGAATGGCCATGGAGATAGTAATGGGCATGACTAGCAGTCGGTGCCCCGTCTGCTTGGGCGGCATGGGCCACGGACAGGCCTCGCCATCTTCACGACCGAGTCTCGCCACACATTCCACCTCCGCTGCGTGCCCAATAGGAGGCACTGTCCACGGCCATCGAACCCATGTACAGCCATCGGACCGCCCTGCTCAAGACGCGGGCACCGGGCTGCTGCTGGTGCTCGAGACGCGAGTACCCGGCTCTCGCCAAGGGCGCGACGCAAGACGTCCGTGGTGAAGGACCGCCATATGAGCGCGTTGTGCCATCACGACGAGAGGGACTCGAGTGCGAACAGAACGTCGCCGGCCCAGGTCTCGCCGGTCGCGGTGGTTCTTGAAGTAGCTCATGCGCAGCCAACAGAAGGTGAGCCCGTACTTGTGGGAGCCTCCCTGCCCGAAGATGGCGCCATGGTGGCGATGCACGCGACGTACGGTGTGGACATGGCGGCGATGCATGCGACAGGTGGACCTGGCGCTGTGCTAGATGACCGAAGTTGCCGGCACTGGAGGGCCTAGCGCTGTTGCGGCGGGCGTCGACGAGCGCTGCGTCGTGCACAGGCTCTTGCATAAGGATCAGCTTGGCGTAGGTGTGCCGTTCTCTCAACGCTTGGCCATGCAGGTGTGCTCGTGCGTGTTCATCTCGTTTGAAGGAAGGAGATGAGTAAGGTAGGGTGTTTTTTACAAAAGTTTATCCTAGTCAGCAGCTATATGATGGGGTATGGACCTGTGGTGCACGACTTTGCAAGTTCAGGGGGCTAGATTTCGAGTTTGAGAGTTCATGGACCTAAGTGGCACAGAGACACAAGTTTAAGGGCCGCCAGTGTATTTTACTCTTATGAAAACTAAGCTTGTTGAGGGGCAAGATGTGGTGCAGTGGAAGCTAGGCACCAAGAAAAAGTTTACTGTAAAAACTATCTACAATGCCTTAACAAAAACTGATAGTGGGCCATCTTTCAAATACATCTAGAAAGGGAAGATTCCAGCGAAAATAAAAATCTTTCTGTGGCTATTTGCCAACAATACCATTTTGACAAAAGATAATTTGTTGAACAGGAAATGGGTTGGGGAGCCATCTTGTTATTTCTGTGGAATTGATGAAACTGTTAACCATCTCCTCTTTACCTGTCACATTTCGAAGTGTGTTTGGGGGGCTTTTGCTACTGCTCTAGGTGCTTTAGATATACCAAACAACTTTGATCAATGCTGGCTCTGGTGTAAAAAATGGTTGGGTAAATTTCAGCAATTCCATGCTATTGGGATTGGAGCCATATGCTGGGCCACTTGGAAGCTCAGGAATGATGTATGTTTTGAAGGGAAAAATTCCAGAACCCTCTAACCATCGTGAGCCATGCTTGTGCCTTGATGAATCATTGGGCAGGTTTGCTGAAGACAGATGACAGGGAAACGCTTCTCGCTGGAGTTGATGCAATGTACAAGACTGCTGTGAAGCTTCTGCAGGTGAAGACCCCATCTCCACTGCTGATGCTGCCAGCGCCGAGTGACGAAGGAGAAGATGAAGACCTTGGACGACCGGCGCCTGAAGATGCAATGTGATCTTGCTGAACAATCCCCTGCGCGTGAAGTTGATTTGTGTGGTGCCTACCAATTATCCTGGGAGACCGTTGTAGTAGTCATCGACTAAGACTTTTGTTTGCCTGGTCTTGTAAACGGTCGTTTTCTGGGCCGTCATCTTTTTCTTCTTCTTCTGAACTGTCTAAACACTCTGATGTATTTCCGTTGTTATAATGGGAATGGGGGATCCCCCTTGGTTGAAAAAAAAATCTGGATACAAATATAAGTTCTAAGTTCTAACTATCCATTTTGTATTCACATACCACAATATTCATATCTGTATTTAAATTTGAATTACAATATAACAGTAGTATTATATGAATTTGATTTGATTCCTCTCAACGTTCTTTTGTCATCTATTCGGCTTCTCGATCGTCTCCAACCTTGAATACTGACCTTTTTTTTTTGAGAACACGGGTTGGATTTTATTAAACATGCGAAGATATTACATCCAGCCCCTTACAAAGGAGCCTCCACAACAAAATAAAATTACATTGAAGTCCTTGATAGAAGCTCCTAGAGATCGCCGTTTCAGTCGACCGGAATCGCCGCTGCTCGCCTCTTCTCCATCGCCAACAGTAGAGAAGAAAGCCGAGGAGGAAGCTCAAGGCGCCCTCACCCCAATAGACGACGCAACATCAGCTTTGAAGATAGCCAAAAGTAGCACGGCCACCAATGAACCGTGCCATACAACGATGAACGCACCGGCAACACCGTCATGAGGACTGGGATCAGATGCCAATCGCCTCCGTGACCGATCCCAATCGGCGAAAAACTAAGACCGCAGCACAAGAACTGAGAGCTCCAACCCAAAGCTAGCGGGAAGGAGGAGCACATACCTCACAAGAACAGCTCCAGGACTACCAGAGGTTTCTTGAAGGGAGAAAATACCGGCACTATTAATGCAGTCAATAGCCCGGGAAGAAATCTTCGATTTCACTCGGGAGTCGCCTCCTTCAACGATGAAATCAAAGAACCAAACTCCTCCAATCGGAAGCAACGCTGAAGAAACTAAACAAACCCAACGTAGATCTAGTAGAGCAGAAGGAAATATGTACACCGGCCACCTCCCTCCCCGATCCCCATGCCAACCGGAGCCAAAGCAAGCACCGGCGGCGATGGGAACCGGAGGAGATCGGCGTCGGGAACGAATCGTCTCCTGGTCGCCGCTCTCACCTGTTGAATGCTGACCTTTGATTTGAACTTGCAAGATGCAACGTAACTGTGCTTGAATCAAGTTGCTTAATTTACTTCAATCGTACCGAAAGGAGCAAACAAGCAATTTGGAAACAAAACGGTCTCGCACTACTCTCGCTCTTGACTAGACATTCCCTTATTGAGACGCTTCCAATAAGTGGCATGCCTGCCCATTTATAAGCACAAACGTCAGAAGGTGGCATCACATCACTAAATACGCTTCGTGCCGTGGTATGCACCGGAGCCGGACATGTAAGGGCTGGCCGTCATCCAGAGGGGTCCGCCGGTGGCCGGCGGCCGGCGTGCCTGTGTAACCGGTACACTGCCGCCTCCGTTCGCGCCTGTGGAACGGTCGCTGAATCAAATTACGTACTCCACACTTGTATACCCGGCTTCAATGCCCTGAAAAAGTCGCCACCGGATGGCCTCATGCCCTTGAATGCGATCGCGTTGCTTGCTCCACATCAGCTCCCCGGTAATTTTATCACAGTGCGCTGTGGGCGCAGAGCAGCATGCTGCATGCCGCCGAGTCGGGGGATGGGGTGCGGACCAGCACTCCAGCACTGTCATGTGGCGTCAGATCGACACGTTCTCGGCCCCCGCCGGCCCGCCGACAGGCCGAACGCCGAGGACGACTAGAGCGGGGCCTCGCCGCGGGCGCGGGTGGCGGTGTGATACTGATTGATCGTGTCCTGAGTGGAAAAAACTCCGGCTCACCTTAGTGTCAGATTGTTGTCAGGTGCGCGTCAGTGTGGCGATGAGGACCGAGCGTTGTTGGCCCGACGCGCCAACTGCACGAAAGAGCGGGGGCCGCGCTGTTTTCTGTCTGGGTTGTCCTGGGCCACCTCCACAGGAATTCACCTCCAACTACATGGTGGGCTTTAATTGGAGCATTCCGCCTTCTAGACTGTTTTAATTAGTGGAGGAGCGCGTGGAGGCCTCATAGAATTGCCTCCGTATTGGGCTTTTAATCAGCGAAATTGGCCCATGTTGACCCATTCGATGTCCCCAGCAAGTCTGCGGAGGTCGAGGAGAAAATGGATTTTATTTGGCATTCAATGTTTGTTTGTAGAGCTTAAATAAAATATTTTCACCTTTAGAAGAAAAAGATATTCTAGTCTGATCCTAGTAATCTATAAAACTTTTTCACTATTTTATATCCTACACTTCTTTCACTCGATTTTGGTTACCTCCGGAGTTTCATAGACAAATCAGAGCCTTGGTTTATACGAGTCTTTGTTTATTTGCAGCCATGACTTTAGTCTTAATTTTATTTTTGACAGCGCCAGCTGATGTTTAAATCATCCACCATCTGGCTTTTTTAATAGAGCGTGCAACGTTATTTAACCGAACATGCAACAAAATCATCCATTTGCACTGTGGATGGCTTATTTAATAATACTGAAAATGTCGAATTGGTAATCGAGATGTTTTGCCGATACTCTATTCTAATAAATGAAATCAACAAAAAAGGAAAAAGAAATAAATCATCTATTTAATGAATAGCATAAGATTCATTGAGTTTTTTCGCACTCCTTTGTTATGTTAGCTAGTGAATTCTAAACCCATCAATCAATAATAAATAATAAAAGGAAAAAAAGAATATCAACTAGTATAGTTAGGGGATAAAAGAGGGTTTGAGGATAGAGAGACTTGAACCCTGATAATCGATCGTGCAACATTACTTAATCGAGCATGCAACGTTATTTAATTGAGCGACTGTGTAATTAAAAAAACATTGATCGAGCGTGCAACATTATCTAATCGAGCTTGCAACATAATCCCTGGCCTTTTTAATCGGGCACACTTTCCTACGGGCCACAAGTCCACAAGTACTCAACTGGCCACAAGCTCCCAGCCGCTTCGCGCCGAGGCGCAACCGCGCAAGCCCTCACCGCTGAACATGGACTCGTCGCCGAGCCAACTCACGGTGCTCACCCTGATAACTGCTCTCCTCGTAGTGCTATACCTCACACTCAGGCGACGCCGGCACGGCGGCGGCAAGAACAACCGGAGCTACCCGCCGGTGGCCGGCACCGTGCTGCACCTGCTGTTCAACTACGGCCGCCTACTGGAGTACCACATTGAGCTCGCCCGCAGGTACCGTACCTTTCGCATGCTCACCCCGACCTGCAGCTACATCTACACCATCGAGCCCGCCAATGTGGAATACATTCTCAAGACCAACTTCACCAACTATGGCAAGGGGACGATGACCCACGACGTGCTGGAGGACCTCCTCGGCGACGGCATCTTCAACGTGGACGGCGCCAAGTGGCGGCACCAGCGGAAGGCCGCGCGCCACGAGTTCTCCACGCGGGTGCTGCGCGACTACAGCAGTACTGGCGTGTTCCGCGACACGGCCGCGGAGCTCGCGGGCATCGTTGCCGCTGCCACAGTCGCCGGGGAGAAGCTGGACATGCAGGACCTGCTGATGAGGTCGACGCTGGACTCCATCTGCAAGGTCGGGTTTGGGGTCAGCCTGGGCGTTCTGTCCGGCTGCAGCGACGAGGGCGCGGCGGCGTTCGCCAGGGCGTTCGACGACGCCAGCGAGCAGGTCTTGTACCGCTTCTTGGACCTGTTCTGGAAGCTCAAGCGGTTCCTCAACATCTCGTCGGAGGCGGCCATGAAGGAGTCGATCCGCACCATTGATGGATTCGTGTATGATGTCATCGACAAG
This sequence comes from Themeda triandra, assembly GCA_018135685.1. Taxonomy (NCBI): domain Eukaryota; kingdom Viridiplantae; phylum Streptophyta; class Magnoliopsida; order Poales; family Poaceae; genus Themeda; species Themeda triandra. Next base: position 2,540,884 of record JAENPR010000007.1, on the reverse strand, counting down.
AAGATCGAGCAGATGGGCAGAGACCAACAAGAATTCGTGAGCTCTTGCAGCTGCCTCGCCCATCTGGATGCTCGGGCGCTACGACTGCTTCTTCTTCTTCTTTTGTTGACACGCACTGTGGTGTTTATGTTTGGCAGGCCAAGAAAGGGGACATCCTGTCGAGGTTCTTGCTGGAGCGGGAGAGAGATCCCGGCTGCTTCGACAACAAGTACATGCGGGAAATCATCCTCAGCTTCGTGGTTGCCGGCCGCGACACAACCGCGGGGACCCTCTCGTGGTTCCTCTATGTGCTCTGCGGAAATCAACACATCCACGACAGGATCGCGGAGGAGGTGCGCGCCGCCACCTCGGACGACGGCGACCTCGGCGCCCCGGAGCTCGTCGCGTGCCTGACCGAGGACGCTGTCAGCAAGATGCACTACCTGCACGCAGCGCTGACGGAGACACTCCGGCTCTACCCTGCTGTGCCCATGGTGAGTAATTTGGAACTCGGAGCTTTCCTGGAACACACTAGTTGGTTTTGCACCACACTTCGGTCATCAGCGGATTGTTTCGTTGGGGGCTGCTGGCGCCTGCTGGTGTTGCAGGATGTGAAGTATTGCTTTTCGGACGATACGTTGCCTGACGGCTACGCTGTCAAGAAAGGGGACATGGTGTACTTCCAGCCGTACACAATGGGCAGGATGAAGTTCGGGTGCGGACGCCGAGGAGTTCAGGCCGGAGAGGTGGCTCGACGACGCCGGTGTCTTCGTCCCCCAGAACCCGTTCAAGTTCACGGCTTTCCAGGTGAAATCTTACGTTTAACCTGTTCTATCCACTCGTTGCTTAGATCCGATTTGGACCATCTATCCGCAGTTCGCCCGATGAAAGGCGTGACCGTGTGTGTTTGTCCTCTTGCTTGTTTGTCGTGGAAAGGAATTCGCGTACAAGCAGATGAAGATCTTCGCGGCCGTGCTTCTCTATATGTTCAGGTTTGAGATGTGGGATGTCAACACCACTGTGGGTTACCGGGCCATGCTCACTCTCAAAATGGATGGCCCGTTGCATGTTCGTGTGTCGCTCCGGCGATGAGGTGAGGAGGGTGGCATGATGCCTCATGTCAAACGGTCAGACACGTCTGTGTATGCCCCGTGCCCCGTCCGCTATATATGTTTAACATCATTTAAAAAGTGCCCGAACGTGTTTGCTTTTGTAAAGTCGCGCTTATAACTTGTGTGTTTCTTTTTCGTTTTTTACCTTCTAATGAAAATGACGGCCAAAATGCTATTCATGCAACTTTATGACTTCGATAACGTGGAGCTACGAACATAAACTATATAGCATCGGATGATCTTCAGCCGAGTGTTCAGTGTTCATTCAGTACTAATAAAGTTGTAAGTATTAATTGTTACACAATCTTGCGTGCTCTCCCAAAAGAAACACTGAAAAAAGAATCTTTACTCATACACGTTTATGATCTTAGGCTAGTCTCAGTGGTGACTTTCATGGCGCTGTTTCGAAGACTGCCACATCACGTAGAATGAAATTAAACTCATATGAAGCTCCCACTCTCAATGGATAGTTTCATTATGTAGTTTCGTAGGCATTAAATTTCATGACTCGTAGAGAGTTGGTATTCGTACCAAGAGAGTTTCATCTCTGTGACACTCATTTCTTCTCTCTCTTCATAAATACAGTGCCACATCATCCAAAATGCATACATGGAACCTTATTAAATATAGATGAAACTCTGATTAAACCCTCATTGAGACTGGCCTTAGAGCATCCTAACGGACTATTTCGGAGCTAGTAGCTGACTAGGACTGAGGACACATGGTTTTTACCATAACCATTGTGTGGACCTTTGTGTGATGAGTGATTGTCAACATGCCAACACAAGGCGTGTGTGTGTTCTTACTAACCGATGGCACGCGGATACGTGTCAAACAATGGTGTCTCTTGGCTCATGTTGTCTGCAGGTGTCGAGCTCGGAGACGGTGGTCGACGGTCGGTGAAGATCAAGTAGGGCGTGCCGTCTTGGACGGACCGGGTGCGGTGAAGGGCGGACGTGAGGCTTGGATCGAGGACTCGAGGACCGGGCGGCCGGCCGTGGTGGCCGACAGTGGGACATCGATGAGCGCAAGTGTACACGGCGGGGGATGCGTACGGGCTACGCTACTCGTGGAGGGTTTGGTGGTTTCGCCTCAAAACCATCGGCGGCGGATTTCCACTGGTTTGCGCCTCAAAACCGGGGGCGGAGGTCCGTGCGGACGGACGACACGTGGCGGCATCGGGGGAGATTGCTTGGAAGCAAGGCTACCGGTGAGGAGGCGCGGTGGCCGTCGGATCAAGTGAAGCTGAGTTGGACCCTTATGCCCTGGCTAAGTGGTTTGGCTCTTCATGTATCCAAGGGCAAAGAAGGAATGTAAAATAGGCTTGTCCCTATAAATAAAGGATGAGGGTCTCTCTTCCCCCTCACCTCTTCTATTTTCATTTTTCCCTTCTAGAGCTAAGGTTTCATGTGAGAGAGAGGTCCAAGAATCTGAAATTTTCGTTCTTGTTTTTTGTGAGATATTTGTGTGGGAATGGAGGCCCGAATCCTCCTTTTGTCCTCTGGGATTTGACAAATTTTGCTGTGATTTTCGTGGCCCTTTTTTTCCCCATTTTCGTTCTTCCCAAGATCTGAAATTCCTGGAGTTTGGACTCATTCCAAGCAATGATTTCTTGGGGATTTGTTTGTGCCTAGCTGAATTTAGTCTGTGCAAAGTTTGAGATCGAACTGTGGCGAATCGAGTCAGTTTTCGTGAATTTTTCTTGCCTCTGTTTCTTCTGTTCCTGGGAAACAGCTTCTGTTCTTGGTCTGCGGTGATGCTCGTGCAAGCATGGAACACTGGCTTCGGTCGATGAGATCTCCGGCTGTAGCAGCTATGATGACCCGTGTTTGCTTGCACGTTCGAGCAGATCAAGTCCGTTGTCTCTTCTTGATTTATTTTATTCCTGCTATCCCATCCTTCGTCTCGATTTTTCTGCGTTTCTTGTTCTTGCGTGAGACTTTGAGCTCGATTACGGAGCAGAAAATCCTTGGGCCCTAGCGCCTCATCCACCCCTCGACATGAGGTTTGTCTCCAGGATCGAGAGCCTGCAAAGCTGATCCCTGTCTACTTGTTTGCCGTGCGACAAGAGCAGCATCTGTTCTTCTTTGCGTTTGGTCCAAAAGCATTAGCCTTTTTATTTACTTTAAGTAATTCTAGTGCTTTTCTATTTTCCTCCTCACGATTTTTGCCTGGCAAATATTTTGGGATCATGATCCATCGAACAGTAGCAGATCGAGCTACTTGTTGGCTCCAGTGATTGGTGTGGTATATGAACAAATTATCTGGTAATTTTCTGCTGATTTTTCACTAGCTCTGATTTCTTGTCTTGTGCGTAGTTTCGTCGTTTGTGCTCTGATTTGCATACCGCTTGTTGTGTTGGGTTTGTATCGATCCAAAGAATTTATCTAGATACTCCCATCACCGGTTGGTGTGAGTATTTTAGATTTGAGGATTTCTTTCTTGGGGTTTGAATTTGGGACAAGGTGGCCAAATATTTCGAAAGAAATTTGAGGCTCCCATTCACCCCCCTCGGTCGCCGTTTCCGGTCCTTCAATTGGTATCGAGCCGGTTAAGGATCACTTCACCTTAATCGGTCCGTGATCCCCGAAGCGACATCATGGAGAACCGTGGGCTTGGAAAGCCACCGCACTTCGATGGCAAGAACTATCCCTATTGGAAGATCCGCATGTCGACGCATCTCCAAGGGATTGATTCGCGTGTTTGGGAGATCTCGTGAGAATGCGGACTACGTGGTACTTGCTGCCCGTGTTGACCAAGCACGAGATCGACCAACACAAGGCGAACAACACCGCCCGAACTGTCTTGTTTTCGCTCTTTCTATGGAAGAATTTGAGCGTGTTTCGATTGTGCTACTTGCTCGAGAGATCTGGTCTAGATTGCAAAAATATCATGAGGGTACTTGCCCATGTCAAGACCGGACTCTATGAGACACACAAGAGAGAGTACGAGAACTTTGTTCAAACCGATGGTGAATCTATTGATTCTTTGTTCACTCGCTTTCAAACCATCGTGAACAAGATGAGGGCAAACAACCCTCGGATGCCCTATGACGATCATCGAGAGCGCTTAAGCTTCTATATGCTCTAGATCGGAGGGTTTGGGAAGTAAAGGTCTCGGCGATCATCGAATCGCCCGGCTATGAGACTCTCCGTGGATGAGCTGTTCGATAAGCTCAAGTCCACCGAGATTGACCACCGAGACGCGGCGAGGATCGAAATCCGTCGCCCTACCATGGCTTTGGTCTCGAGTACGGGAGGTTCAAGTTCTTTGACTAACCCTTCAACGCCGTCTTTTGCCTTGTCTTCTGCGGTCTCGGCTACGAGAGGAGCGAGATGGAGGCTCTTGGGGACGACGAGCTCGCCTTGGTGATTAGCCGGTTCTCACGGTTTCACAACAACCGTTTGAATCGCCGGCGTGGCATCACCAAGCAAGGATGCTTCGGGTGTGGAGATCCCGACCACTACGTCGCCAAGCTGTCCCAAGGCCGACAAGAACCACTACAACAACAAGAACGACTACGGCAAAGCGCAAGGACAAGCACGAGTCCTCTGCACCCAAGTACAAGTACAAGTACAAGGAGGATTCAACAAGGAAGGCTGTCAAGAAGAAGTACCTTGAGAAGCAAGAGGCAAGGCGAGCGAGCTTTCCTCGCATCCCTCGGCGATCTTGATGACGACTCCGACGGCGGCTCACCTCCAAGTGATGATGAGGCCGAGCAAAGGTCGAGAACAAGTTCAACGGGCTGTGCTTCTTCGCTGACTCCAAGCTTGGAGGCTACTGCACCATGGCACTCGACGAGTCTACCCCAAGCATTGAGAAGAACGACGACACCGAGCCTGAGGTAGAACAAAATCTCGAGTCCCTTGCTGCTGAGGTTGATAACTTGACTACCACTTTGCTTAGTCAAGATGCTTTGCTTAAGCGTGCTGCTCGTGAGAGAAAAGATTTCAAGGCTAAGTGGGAGCTTGTTGTCAAAGAGCTAGAGTCTGTTAGGGAGTCTGTGCACATCTCTGATGAGTCTGAGTGTGATGCTTGTGCCATTCATATGGCGAACCTAGCTGATGTGCAGTCTAAGTATGTGGCTTTGGTAGATGAGCTTGATGAGGTTAAGGCTAGGTCTATCTCGTGAGTCCTTGCAAATCTTGTGATGAGTGAAGTCGAGCTAGGTGAGAAAATGACTAGGATTGCCATGCTAGAGAAAACTAGTCAAGTTTCTAGATGTGCTTGTTGTGAAGCTTTGGAACTAGAACTAGACTCTTGTAGGCATGACAAGAAAAGGGCCGAAGAAGAAATCACAAATCTTCGGTCCATGCTTAGTTGGTTGTCTTGCAGTGAACCACAGCTTGGCATGATGATGAGTCAGTTCAAGAGGGGAACTGACACAACGGGATTAGGCTTTGCTACAGGTGGGAAGGGTGAAAATGTTTTTGGTAAGGTTGGTGAACACAGTGGTATGAGTGCATCTGAGAAATCCACCAAGCCTTCCACTACTCCCAAGTTGATCAAAATCACTCCACCACAGCCTAACAAGCCCAGTGTGAAAGATGGTGTGTTTGAGGAACCTCCCAAAGCTTCACCTCCAAAACAAGTGTGGACTCCCAAGCCAAACCACCTAAGGAACCCTCTTGACACACTTCCCGACATCTCTATTAAGCCCCCTCCAAAGAACAAGCAAACCCAAAGAGTGACCCATACCCATGAGAGAGTGAGTAAACCATCACCCAAGAGAGAGGTGTATCACTGTGATTATTGTCACCATGATGGTCACTTGTTTGAGTTCTGCTTTTGGAGGAAGAGAGATGAGCGACATGAGTATGAGCTTTTCCATAACTCTACTCATGGTGTGTTTGCTCCACGTTTCCAGAGGCACAGTGCTAGGGCAAGAGGTACAACACCTCAAGGACCTAGGCCTCAAGGTGTGAGACCACGAGGTGGTCGTGCCCAGCGGGGTTCAGGTTTTGCTTTTGACCTTGAATCTCATGACCGTGGCTTTCAGTCTTACAGGATGAGCGGACCACGTTTTTCTCGTCGTGGTGATCGCTCTACTCAGATGGGACATGGCATGCATGATGCTTTTGCTAACACTTCTCGTGGGCGAATGAGCCAACACTGGTTTTCTCCTCAGTTTATTATTAACCCCAGTGTTGGATCATTTGCTCATCCTATGTCTCGCTTTTGATGCAGGATGAAGGGCTAGAGAACATTTGGCTAGTAGATTCCGGTTGCTCTCGACACATGACCGGGAACTCAAAATGGTTCTCTAGCCTTACCCAAATGAAGTGTAGTGAATACATTACATTTGGCGATAACAGCAAGGGTAAAGTGCTTTCACGTGGGTCCAGCTCGGGTCCGGTCAGATGGTGGAAAGTGGTACGTGTTGGTCGTGGTTGATGACTTTTCTCGCTATTCGTGGGTCTTTTTCATGGAGAGCAAAGATGAGGCTTTTACTCATGTTCATGACTTGATCTTAAGGTTGCAAAATGAGTTACCAAAGCATGCCATGCGAGCTATTCGCAGTGACAATGGCACCGAATTCAAGAATACTCATTTTGAGACCTTTTGCTCATCTATAGATCTTGAACATCGGTTTTCCTCGCCGTATGTCCCACAAAAAATGGGATTGTTGAACGCAAGAATCGGACCCTTGTTGAGATGGCCGGGACGATGCTTGATGAGCATAGGACTCCTAGGCGCTATTGGGCTGAAGCAATCAACACGGCTTGTTATGTTTCAAATCGCATTTTCCTTCGAGCTTTTACGAAGAAGACCTCTTATGAGCTCAACGGTTTGACCGTTTGCCAAAAGTGAGCCATTTTCGGGTGTTTGGCTGCAAGTGCTTTATCTTGAAGAAGGGAAACTTAGACAAATTTGAATCGAGATCTTCGATGGGATTTTTCTTGGTTATGCATCTCATTCGCATGCTTATCGAGTACTTAACCTTGAAACTAACCGTGTCATGGAGACTTGTGAAGTCACCTTCGACGAGACCGCACCTTGTTCCTCTCCCGTCTTTGAAAGTGCGGGTGATGAGGAGATGAACAAGAGCATTTTTGTGGAGGAGGAGCGGGACGATGCCGATTGGGGTGATCCCGAGCCGACTCCACCGGCTGCCCCGATTGACCTGCGACGACTACTTCGGTTGACGGCCCCACCGCTACATCCTCCACCACATGGGGACCGTACGACCGAGACTCCTCGGCTTGTTCCAGCACCCGAGGGAGCTCCACCGCTTGAGGGGGGGGCGTCTTCATCAAGGGAAGCACCGCGACACATTCAAGATCGCCATCCTCCTTCAACCATGATCGGTAACATAAATGAGCGGGTCACTCGCAACGGATCTTATGAGATTTCGCACTTTGCACATTCTCGCTTTTGTTGCAAATTTCGAACCCAAAGAAGTGGTTGAGGCATTAACTGATCCAGTTGGGTGAATGCCATGCATGAGGAGCTTGAGAACTTTGAGAGAAACCAAGTGTGGGTTTTAGTGCCACCTCCACCTCGGTGTCATCCCATAGGAACCAAGTGGGTGTTCAAGAACAAGCAGAGTGAGGATGGGGTTGTGGTGAGAAACAAGGCTAGGTTGGTTGCTCGGGGGTACTTGTCGAAAAAGAGGGGATAGATTATGAGGAAACTTTTGCACCAAGTTGCCCGTTTAGAAGCCATTAGGATCTTCCTAGCTTATGCGGCTTCGAAAGGGTTCAAGTCGTATCAAATGGATGTAAAGAGCGCTTTTACGAATGGGTACATAGATGAGGAAGTGTATGTGAGGCAACCCCCGGCTTTGAAAATCCCAAGCATCCCGACCATGTTTTTAAACTCCACAAAGCCCTATATGGTCTCAAACAAGCCCCAAGAGCGTGGTATGAGCGATTGAAGTCCTTTTTGCCGGCAAGAGTTTTACCATGGGGTCGGTTGACAAAACCTTGTTTCTCCTCAAGCATGGCGGTGACACTCTCTTGGTGCGATTTATGTCGATGACATCATTTTTGGTGGTTCGTCACATGCTCTTGTTGCATAGTTTTCGGATATGATGAGCGGGGAGTTCGAGATGAGCATGATGGGTGAGTGACGTTCTTTCTCGGTTTGCAAATCAAGCAAACTCGAGAAGGGACATTTGTACATCAAGGCAAGTACACGAAGGATCTTCGAAGCGCTTCGACATGGGTGATGCCAAGCCACTTCAAACTCCCATGTCGACCACGATTTGCCTTGGATGCTGATCTAGAAGGAGAAGTCGTGGACCGGAAGAGTACCGCAGCATGATCGGGTCGTTCTTTGTACCCGACGACGACAAGGCCCGACATTCGGTTCGCCGTCGCCTTTGCGCACGCTTCCGGTCTTCACCGCGCACTTCGCATCGGCGGTACATCAAACGCATCTTACGGTACCTTCGCTTCACTCCCGAGCTTGGTCTATGGTACTCGACCTCTTCATCTCTCTCTCTTTCGGGTTATTCTGATGCTGATTATGCGGGTGATCGAATTAAGAGAAAGTCCACTTCGGGAACTTGTGAGTTTTTGGGTTCGTCAACGATCTCTTGGTCTTCTCGCAAACAGTCTTCTATTTCCCAATCCACTTGTGAGGCCGAGTATGTCGGCTGGCTGCGCGTGTTGTTCTCGGTTGCTTTGGGTGGTTGCTACCTTGAGAGACTATGGGTTGAACTTTAGGAAAGTGCCTCTTTTCGGTGTGACACTAGTGCCATTAGCGTTGCTAAGAACCCAAGTACTCCACTCAAAAACCAAGCACATTGAGATCCGATATCACTTCTTGAGAGATCACCAAGAGAAAGGAGACATAGACCTTCGACTGTGAGAACCCATGAACAGCTTTGCGATATCTTCACAAAGCCCCTCGATCAAACCCGGTTGCCCACTTGAGAGCGGAGTTGGGCATTTGCTACCCTTTTTAGAGTAGGGTAGCTGTATTTTGATGTATAGTATGATCTTTGGCTTTCTTCTTTGCTTTTGTTTGGCTTTACATGTGTATTATATTGCATATCATCATGTATCATATTACCTTTGTTGAGCTTCATGACTATAGCAGTTTTTGATTACATTCATGATCTTGCTAGTATGTCTTGTATATGTCACTTGGAGCTTGCGGCTTAGGCTTCTTCTGATCACTTGTTACATGTTATGAGCTAAGCTGTTTTCTAAATGTGAACCTGCTTAAATTTTGATGCAACTCGAAAATTGTTCACCTCGAGATGGCAACTAGCATGTGTAGGTTTTGTGAGAACCTTGTTGCTTTCATGTGTATGCTTGAGTTGCTATGTCTCATGTTTCTTGAGTCATTCACTTAGCTCGGATCTCTTGATAATCTTGTGCTAAAACTTGATATCTAAGCTAAGAAATGATGAAAAGCTTTTGAGTTGGATCTTTTACGTCCCACGGCAATGTCACGAGATTGCTTCTCATTCATTCGAGTGAGATGAACTTGGGCATTGTAGTGCTAGTCCATAACCACTCGTGACGAGATAGCTTCCCACTTGCACTAAGGGATGAACTCGGCGTGGTTGAAAAACATGATAAAAATAATCTTTTTGGCGGACGCTTTTTTGATCCTCTCGTTTACACATGTCTAAATGAAACCTTGTTAACTACTTTGTTTTAAATCGATCAATGTTGTAGTAACAAGTGTTGTTAAGTGTATCTTTGAGACATGATGTGTGACCGTTATATGGGGTAGTTCACTCTTGTATACATGTGTTAGCACTTGTTTTGATCTCCTGCTTATATGTGCAAGGTGCTATTCTTTTTGGTGAACACCTTTTATAAAGTGCCCAACACCTGATCAAATGCTTATGTTTCATATTCCGTACCACTTGATCAGCTTGAGCATTGGTTTTGTCTTGTGCCTTTTGATATACACTTGCCATACTTGCTAGATCATCTATGTACTCAAATTGCTATACTTGTGAAGCTCTACCTTTTGCATTTCTTTCATGGCATGATTTGAGGGGGAGTTGCAGTCTCTTTTGTCTCAATCTTGATAAGTGCATGTGCCAACAAGGGGGAGAAACATCCACAAATCCAGAGTTCATTGGTGAGGATGCATTTGTCAAGGGAGTTGCACTCCGAGTTATGAGTTTGAGCTGTTTTTGCTAGATGTGTTGAGCCGTTGCCTCTTCTTGAGGATCTAGTTGTTTTTCGGTTGTTCTATCTTTGTGCTAGTGGTGTTGAGCCTTTTGCCTCTTCTTGAGGGCTAGCTTTGGTTTTCTTGGTCGCGTCGAGCCGTTGCCCATGTCTTTGGGGACCAAGTTGTGTCGTTGATTTGCTCATTACAAATGACCTGTTTTCTGCTTGTCTTTGGCTCTTGGTCATTTGGATGGGTTGTCTCTGGTTTGTGTTGGTGTTGACAATGCACTCATCAAGGGGGAGATTGAGGACACATGGTTTTTACCATAACCATTGTGTGGACCTTTGTGTGATGAGTGATTGTCAACATGCCAACACAAGGCGTGTGTGTGTTCTTACTAACCGATGGCACGCGGATACGTGTCAAACAATGGTGTCACTTGGCTCATGTTGTCTGCAGGTGTCGAGCTCGGAGACGGTGGTCGACGGTCGGTGAAGATCAAGTAGGGCGTGCCGTGCTGACGGACCGGGTGCGGTGAAGGGCGGTCGTGAGGCTTGGATCGAGGGACCTTAGGACCGGGCGGCCAGCCGTGGTGGCCGCAGTGGGACATCGATGAGCGCAAGTGTACACGGCGGGGGATGCGTACGGGCTACGCTACTCGTGGAGGGTTTGGTGGTTTCGCCTCAAAACCATCGGCGGCGGGTTTCCCGGTTTGCGCCTCAAAACCGGGGCGGAGGTCCGATGCGGACGGACGACACGTGGCGGCATCGGGGAGATTGCTTGGAAGCAAGGCTACCGGTGAGGAGGCGCGGTGGCCGTCGGATCAAGTGAAGCCCGAGTTGGACCCTTATGCCACTTGGCTAAGTGGTTTGGCTCTTCATGTATCCAAGGGCAAAGAAGGAATGTAAAATAGGCTTGTCCCTATAAATAAAGGATGAGGGTCTCCCTTCCCCTCACCTCTTCTATTTTCATTTTTCCCTTCTAGAGCTAAGGTTTCATGTGAGAGAGAGGTCCAAGAATCTGAAATTTTCGTTCTTGTTTTTTGTGAGATATTTGTGTGGAAATGGAGGCCCGAATCCTCCTTTTGTCCTCGGGATTTGACAAATTTTGCTGTGATTTTCGTGGCCCTTTTTTTCCCCATTTTTGTTCTTCCCAAGATCTGAAATTCCTGGAGTTTGGACTCATTCCAAGCAATGATTTCTTGGGGATTTGTTTGTGCCTAGCTGAATTTAGTCTCAGTGCAAAGTTTGAGATCGAACTGTGGCGAATCGAGTCAGTTTTCGTGAATTTTTCTTGCCTCTGTTTCTTCTTTCTGGGAAACAGCTTCTGTTCTTGGTCTGCGGTGATGCTCGTGCAAGCATGGAACACTGGCTTCGGTCGATGAGATCTCCGGCTGTAGCAGCTATGATGACCCGTGTTTGCTTGCACGTTCAGAGCAGATCAAGTCCGTTTGTCTCTTCTTGATTTATTTTATTCCTGCTATCCCATCCTTCGTCTCGATTTTTCTGCGTTTCTTGTTCTTGCGTGAGACTTTGAGCTCGATTACTGGAGCAGAAAATCCTTGGGCCCTAGCGCCTCATCCACCCCTCGACATGAGGTTTGTCTCCAGGATCGAGAGCCTGCAAAGCTGATCCCTGTCTACTTGTTTGCCGTGCGACAAGAGCAGCATCTGTTCTTCTTTGTGTTTGGTCCAAAAGCATTAGCCTTTTTATTTACTTTAAGTAATTCTAGTGCTTTTCTTTTTTTTTCTCCTCACGTTATTGCCTGGCAAATATTTTGGGACCATGCTCCATCGATCAGTAGCACATCGAGCTACTTGTTCTCACCAGTGATTGGTGTGGTGGATGAACAAATTTACTGATAATTTTCTGCAGTTTTTTTACTAGCTCTGATTTCTTGTCTTGTGCGTTGTTTCGTCGTTTGTGCTCTGATTTGCATACCGCTTGTTGTGTTGGGTTTGTATCGATCCAAAGAATTTATCTAGATACTCCCATCACCGGTTGGTGCGAGTATTTTAGATTTGAGGATTTCTTTCTTGGGGTTTGAATTTGGGACAGTGGCCAAATATTTCGAAAGAAATTTGAGGCTCCCATTCACCCCCCCTCTGGTCGCCGTTTCCGGTCCTTCAAGGACTCTACAATGAAGAGGATGAGAGTGCCAACGGAGCAAGACCTGGAAGTGATCAAGGCGGCCCTCAACATCTTCGGCCTCGCGGCCGGCCTCTTGTCCAACTTGGACAAGAGTGTCGCCATGCCACTGAAATATACGGCATATGACATTGTGCACATCCGGAATGTCCTCTCATGCCGCATTGAGGGTTTCCCCTGTCGCTACCATGGTGTCCCCCTCTCCGTCTACAAACTCAGGAGATCACAGGAGGCAGCCATTAGTGTGACAAGATGGCGACACATATTCTTAGATTGAAGGGCCAGCTGCTTAACACCGTGGGAAGGATAGCGTTAATCATTGCCACGCTCTCGACCACCCCCATCCACACCTCAATCGCCCTGAGCCAATCGCCATGGGCGATCAAGTCCATTGATAAGCTTTGCCAGGGATTCATCTGGGCCGGTTCGGAGATGGTGGTGGGAGGCCATTGCAAAGTTGCCTGGAAAGACTAGCTGCAAGCCACGTAATCTGGGTGGACTTGGGATTTCGGACCTGTGGAACACCAGCATTGCTTTGCGTGCACTGGGTCTGGAGAGACCGTTGTGATGGCCGCGTGTCGAAGGAGCATCGTGCTTGCTCTGTTCCAGGAGGCCACCATTTTCAACTTGGGGAACAGTGAATCGACCTTCTCCTGGACGGACCGGTGGATCAATGGGGGCAACATCTGGGACTTGGCACCCGCAGTATACATCGTGGTAAAGCCAAGGAAGAGGGGAGCAACGGTGGCCGAGGCAATCAACGACTCTGCCTGGGTTTGTCACATAAACGATCTGATCACTATGTAACTAGTGGTGGAGTTTGGGAAGATTTGTGACCTACTAGAGCAATTGTCACCACAGTCTGATACATTTCCATGGCGCCTATCGGAGTACCAGAATTATTCGGTAGCGTCAGCCTACGACGCAATGTTCTTTGGTTCCTCGGCGCCAATCGTGGCCAAGCAAATCTAGAAGACACAAGCACCGTCGCGTGTCCGCTTCTTCTTCTGGCTAGTCATGCACGACCGTTGTTGGATGGCAAGAGGAGATTCCGCCATGGACTGCAGCTGGCCGACACCTGTGTCTAGTGCGATCAAGGCTCTGAAACAATTGACCATATCCTGTTGAGATGTTGTTTTAGCAGGGAGGTTTGACACTCCTGGATGAGCAAGTTACATCTGCTGACCGTCGTCAACAACTTCGATGGGTGGCGGCTACACGTCAGAAAGGACTTTCCAAAGGCTCTGCGCAGGCGCTTTGACTCCTTCTTCCCGATTGGATGGATCCTGTGGAAGGAACGAAGACGTTCAACGCGTCGACTACCACGGCGGCGCAGGTAATATCTGTGATACATCAGGAGGCCGATAGCTGGTGCAGGGCGGGGTTCTGACACCTCGCATCACTCATGACGAGGGTGTTACCATCTGGCAGGGTTCCTTGACCATCACTGCCGGTATGTCACAACCAGTTCAAAATCCGGCAGTGATAGGAGTAAAGCACCGACAGTGATATACTCGCCTGGAGTAGAGCTGCTTTTCGAAATGAAAAGGACGTGGGGATACACAAACGAGTCGGGCCGACTTGTACAAGTTCAAGCACAACGTACGGCAGGCCATTTTTAAATTATATAGATAGATATACAACAAGTACATAGATTACATGTCCAATCAGTAGTCCACGGTTCATGACCGTGTAGGATACGTACTAACTGTAGTTGCATACATATATACTACAAGATATATCTATATATGCAGAGGAGAGAATCCAAGTGCATGCTACACGCATGTATATTTTCACACGACTGACCGTTTTTGACATTAGGCATCATGCCGGCGGCTTGAGCTCATCGTCGGGGCGACGCACGAACATAGAGCGGGCGATCCATTTTGAGAGTGAGCATGGCCCGGTAACCAACGGTGTCGTTGGCATCCCACATCTCAAATCTGAACAGGTAGATAAGCACAGCCGCGAAGATCTTCATCTGTCGATAGGCGAATTCCTTTCCCAAGCAGATTCGAGGGCCCGCCTGCGCAACAAACATGCAAGAGGCGAAACGTACTCAACACGGTTCATCAAGTAAACTGCAGATAGGTATAGTTCTAGTCCGATCTAAAAACGCGCAGACAGGCTAAAGTGTGGGATTTCACCTGGAAAGCAGTGAACTTAAAGGGGCTCTCGGGGACGAAGACGCCGCCATCGTCGAGCCACCTCTCTGGCCTGAACTCCTCGGCGTCCGCGCCCCACAGGAACTCCATCCTTCCCATTTGGTATGGCTGGTAGTGCACCATGTCCCCTTTGTTGACAGCGTAGCCGTCCGGCAACGTGTCATCCGAAAAGCAGCACTTGACATCCTGCAACACCAGCAGCCCCCAACGAAGTCATCCACCGATGTGTCGTGCAAAACAACTTTGTTCTAGGAAATGTACCGAGTTCCGAATGACTCACGATGGGCACAGCCGGGTAGAGTCGGAGGGTCTCCGTCAGCGCTGCGTGCAGGTAGTGCATCTTGTTGATGGCGTCCTCGGTCAGGCACGCGACGAGCTCCGGGGCGCCGAGGTCACTGTCGCACGAGGTGGCGGCGCGCACCTCATCTGCGATCCTGTCCTGGATGTGCTGGTTCCTGCAGAGCACATAGAGGAACCATGACAGGGTCCCCGCTGTGGTGTCGCGGCCGGCGATCACGAAGTTGAGGATGATGTCCCGCAGGTACTTGTTGTCGAAGCAGCCGGGATCCCTCTCCCGCTCCATCAGGAACCTGGACAGGATGTCCTCTCTCTTGGCCTGTCATGGAAATGTCACCCTGTAAGAACTGTAATCTCTCGTGCTGAGCACCCATCATGTACGGAGAGGTTCTGAGCTCACGAATTCTCGTTGGTCTCTTCCCATCTGCTCGATCTTCCTATCCACGACGGCGTAGACGAAGTCATCGATGGTGCGGATCGAGCGCTTCATGGCTGCCTCCAACGAGAAGTTTAGGAACCTCTTGGCCTTCCAGAACGGGTCTAGGAAGCGGTGCAACACCTGCTCGCTGGCATCGTCGAATGCCTTGGCGAACGCGGCGCCTTTCTTGCTGGACCTGGACAGCACGCCCAGGCTGACCCCGAACCCGACCGTGAAGATGGAGTCCAGCGTCGACCGCATCAGCAGGCCCTGCATGTCCAGCTTCTCTCCGGCGGCGTCAGCCACGATGCCCGCGAGCTCCTTGGCCGTGTCGCGGAACACGCCGGTGCTGTAGTCGCGCAGCACCCGCGTGGAGAACTCGTGGCTGGCGACCTTCCGCTGGTGCCGCCACTTGGCGCCGTCCACGTTGAAGATGCCGTCGCCGAGGAGGTCCTCGCCCACATCGTACACCCTGCTCCCCTTGCCGTAGTTGGCGAAGTTGGTCTTGAGGATGTATTCCACGTTGGCGGGCTCGACGGTGAAGACATAGCTGCAGGTCGGGGTGAGCATGCGCCAGGTACGGTACCTGCGGGCGAGCTCAGTCTGGTACTCCATCAGGCGGCCGAAGTTGAACAGCTGGTGCAGCACGGTGCCGGCCACCGGTGGGTAGCGCCGGTTCTTGCTGCCGCCGCTGGCGCGGCGCCGGAGGGCGAGGTATAGCACTAGGAGGAGAGCAAGTATCAGGGTGAGCACCGTGGGTTGGCTCAGCGGCGAGTCCATGGTCAGCGGTGAGCTCTTGCGTTTCGGTGTGAGGCGGCTGGGAGTCGTGGCCGTTTGGTCGTGGGCTTCTGGCCTTGGGGTAGTGTACTTATGGACTTGTGCTCCCGACTAAAAAATCAGCTGGGTGACAGATATTTCTTGACATATATGAATGGATCTCATCGCTGTGCTACTAGAAGACTTTGATATGTTAAAAAAAACAGGGAGTATGTGCACGTCCGATTAAAAAAGCTCGGTGATATACTGTCAAATATCTGATCACGTAAGATGAGCGGCATTGGACGCCTTTCAGTCAAAGAAGGAAAAGGTTGCACATATATGAATATACATAAACACAGATTGGTGGCAACACTGGCATTGTTATAATTGCATTATTGACGTTCTCCTGCACGAAAACACGTTCTAGGTGGTGTGCATCATTGTTACTGGTGTCTGAGGAACTCACTTCGGTCGCAAGGTCGTCGTCATCTAGATTCTAGAACATCAATAGCAGAACCAGCACCGAAGGCAGCGTGCCAGGGTTTGCCTCTATGGCGGCGGCTGATGCAATCGATGGTCTGTGTACCTGGGTGCCGGTTGCTCCTCCTCATCGTTATCCTGTGATGGCGGCGGCTGTCTCCCGTGGTTGTGATTGTGGCACTTTTCTTATTTTTTTTTTTCTGAATACGCAAAAGAATTATGTGTCATTGTATTAATAAAAAAATTTAAACATGCTGATAATGGCCTGCGACTGACGCCAAACCAACCGAGGACTCCTATTTGATCGGGGTCGGGGAGCTGAATCAAAAGAGTGGATGTCTTTGTGGAAGGTAAAAGTACCCTAAAAATCTATGTTTTTCTTTGGCGACTAGCGAGATATTCACTCCGCCAGGAGACGTGCTACACCATAGGAAGATGGCCCAGTGTCACGCCTGTTTTTTTTTTTTTAGTCAAAGAGGCAGAGTCCCCTGTCTTTGGCATTGCAGAAGACAAACATAGTTCAGGTTTACAGCGTTCGGGCGGGACACGCCTGTCCAAAGTGCCCAACGAATACCGACCATTACACAACAGCCAGCTCGGCCAAATCAGCAATATGTAAAACACCAAACACTGACAATCTAAATTGACTTCAAGCCACCCAGCGCAATCCACTTCATTCCCAGCCCTTCTAATCCTCACGCCTGTTTTTTCTTGGTTTGTCTTCCTGGGTGAAAACCTAGATCTACTGGTCAGGCGATGGCGACTCCAGTAGCGTCGTGATCCTCCTTGGAGGCATCGTTTTGGATGATTGTGCTTGATTAGTCTTCTGCGGCGGCCAGCTTCGTGGCGAGAAAGGTAGAGGTCTAGTTGAGGATTCAAGTTTGCGGTGTCAAAGACGCGAACAGAGGCGGTCACAAGGAGCACATTGGTGTGGTGATTCAAGGGCCTCACGTCTGTTGGCAGTAAACCACGACTTTGGCGAGAAAGCCGACGTGGGAGGCGACCACGAAATTGGCAAGAGGCCGGCGTGGGAGTTGGGGGCCAACATTTTAGAGTTACCGAGATGACCTGCATGATTTGATGGTGGAAGTTTCGGCGCAGTTTGGTGTTCTAACTGGCAACTAGAGGATGTGTGTGGCACTTTTATCTTTTGATGAGACAACTATGTCTGATAACTCTAGTGTGTGCGCCTTCTGTTTAAGTTTGTATATATGGGTTTAAATTGTTGTGGTGTAATAAGGATTAGCTATATGCATCAATTAATGTAGATGCAGAGATATTAATATATTCTATTTTGTAAAAAAAAAAACAGGTCGGAGGACTTATGAAAACATTCGTTATTAGAGTGTAATATGGGAAGGTGTATTTGGGCGCTGGAGACGACGGAGGTGATCATTGAGATAACTAGGAGAATACCCCGCGCGTTGCTGCGGGATTCCGGTTAATTTTTTTTAAAATAAACTATTTATATTTATAGTTATAAAAATAAAATAATCTTAAAATAAATTTTAATGAATGGTTTGATGACATGTTGATGTGAACAACTAATTGTATGTTAGTGAATGAAGAGGTAGTTGTCATAATTACATGTGCTAGTTGGATATAATTACATAGTTTAGTGGATTGCTTATGTGGATAACTTGCATGTTGAGATAATTCTATAGTGGGGTTTGTTTATATAAGAGGTATAGATTAATGGAGACTGATGCTATGACTTGGCTAGCTACAATGTTTGATTTGCTACCGAAGGAAGACATTTCGAGGGTGCTGGTGACCTTATTGGCAATATGGTATACACGACGGAAGGCAATTCATTAAAACGTCTATATAAAGACCTTTATACACGTATTGCTTTGTGGACAAGTTTATAGCAGAGTTGGTTCGGGAGATCATTGCAAGGAAGACAGCCTTCAGAAGCGGTTGAGTGTGTTCATGATAAGGGGCAATCCATAAAGCATCCATAAAGCAATACGAGAGTAGGTCAGCATGTTTGGTTTTTGAGTCCACCTTTTTTTTTTTTTTTTTTTTTGAAACGATTGAGTCCACCGGATGGTGTACTTATATATAACTCAAACAACTCTTCTAGTTAAATAAATGAGAGTAGTGTTGCTTTTTCTTTTAAGGAAACGAGTTGTGTTGCTAAAATAGTATTTCTGAAACATCATCCAAAAAAATACTCACACTGAGTGGCCCATTTATAATCCCAAAGTCCATAGACCAATAGTGTATACGCAAACCAACTCAACGTGCTAGTATATTTTTGGGCACCCAATGAGATGGACTTTGATTTCAGGAATTCAAATACGGCCATATATGCTTGATCTTGGAAAAAAACTTCACAAATTCAAATGATGGTTTACACGCCTCCAGTTTTGGCTCTGTCATGTTGCTTTCTTAAAAGATTCTTGCAGCTGTGTGGTTCTTCTCTTTGGCTCATCTAAAATTCTCTAGATGGACTTCAATCCGTCAACTTTTATGTCCTGCAGAATTTTAAAGAGGCCCTCGTGTTCCAGAATTGAGAGATGAGAGAAGAAACTAATCGGAACAAGAATTCTGTTGACCACATGATCCGGTAAGCCCACGGTTATATCCCTCACCCAAACCGCGAATATCCATACAATGGTTACGGAAATAAACATCGTATCCTTAATCCCATACCATCAGTGACGGAACCAGCGATCATGATTAAGGAGGGCCGGACAAATGTGATCGCATTTTTTAATATGATAAAATATACATAATAATATGTTTCAACAACTTTTTAAAAAAAATTACACTATTTTTAACTAAAATCATTGTTTTTCAATTAAAATGAGTAAAAAGATGATATTTTTATGCTCTATAAATAGGAAATATGTATATATATAGTAAGCAACTACCGTGCATGGGGGGGGGGGGGGGGTTTCCGTAACTGCATACCATCTCTTTCTCATCCAACTATATTTCCTTATCCCATTCCGCATCCAAACGCCACCTCAATCCATACGGACCCTTTGCCCCGTCCTGTATTCATCATGTGCAGCTGCGGTGCTGCCCCACCCAGTCCTCACAGTAAAACGCGATGGTACTCTCAGATCTCAATCCTCTACGGTGCGCGCGTGGGTTAGCAGGGGTAGACATATAGTATAATATATATATTTAATTTACAGGTTAGAACCTTAGAATAGAAATACCACAAATATTGTTGCATCTGTCATGCAACAAGGTGAAGTAAAGTGGAATGAAAAGCCTTATTTGTATTTTAATAAATGGAAGGGTAGGGAAGTTATATTTTCAAAAGGCGGCAAAAGCTTTACCAAACTTTTATTAGACGAAGAAAAGGGAAAAAAAGGTATTTACAAACGAACACTAGTCATCTAGAAGACACTGCTCTCCCGGCACGCAGGCCAGCAACCCATCTGAGCACTATAGAAAATAAGTAAGAACAAACTCCTGTCCCCTCAACTTGAACTCTGCTAAAACTAATCAACTTGTGCATTTGATCTTGTCGCCAACGGATATTGATCTATCTCTTCCTTGCACAAGAGTGCAACTTGTCTTGCTTGCAACAAAAGTCTTCTATTCCGATCCTTCCAAACATTCCACCAATAATATATCATGACACCGTCAAAAAACTATTCTATGCTTTTTTTTTCAATCTTCATGCGACATCTATGCCAATAATTGTGTAGTAATCCATTTGTTGCAACTGAGTCCAGTAAAGATAGTCCAAGCCATTGTTTGAGAAGGGACCAAACTTGTTCCGAGAATACGCAATCTTTGTATAGATGTGTTGGCGTTTCCGGTTCTACTCCACAGAGCATGCATATAGGGTCATTTTTTTTTTGACCGAAACGGTTGTTGACGCTTCTTAGCATAAGCAGATAAATCCGCAAGCGCACGGAGTACGATGTAGCTTTCACCCGGGAGTATTTCAGAGTATCGAATTTCACGGGGAACGTGAAGTGTACTAGAGAATCAAGGCCGTCCAAGGATATAGATAAGAAAAGAAAGATATATATATTTTTGGTGGTGAGGAGGAACCTTATAATGTGTTTCTAAGTTGATTGGGTGATCGAAATCAGGCTTACTACACTCTACTTACTATGGAGCAACAGTACCTTTCCGACTCTCGAAAGAGATTGGGAATAAAGTAGAATGGGGAAGGCTGCCAAAAAGCTCTACGAAACACCAACCCGAACGTGGTGGAATACAAAGGCCTGACAGAGCTGTCACCTCTGGGGCTACCACAACTATCCGTGGGATTGGACGCAAACTCAGGTAAACTATAGCCTAGACACCACGTCTACACTAGCGTTTACTACTCTAATTATCTAGAATAACTAGAGCACTCAATACGAGCAAAGATCAAGTAAATGGAATAAAGTATAATTAAATAAAGAGCTGAACTTAGAAATAATAATTGTAGAACCTGGAGAGTAGCTTGAAGACGAACTAGATGCTGCAAAAGTACAATGTTTAGGAAGATCCGACAGATCCGGCTCCTCCTCAGCTCTCTCCTCCTCTCTCTCCCTATTTTCTAGATACAACTAGACGAACTAGAACTAGAACTAGATGAACTATAACTAGAACTAGATGAACTAGAGGGACCCTCTTCTACTTGGATGGAGGATGAAACCATAGATTATGATCTGTAGAAGAATAATGATGGAAAAACTAGAGGGGGGGCGCCCTCCTTATATAGCCCTAGGTGGAGTAGCCCCTAAGGAATCGCCACGTCATCGATCCGCGTCACATTTATTCTCCATCATTGGATCAAACCGACCTTAAATGGGCGGTTTTTATTAAACCTCAAGGTCGGTGGAGCAGGGATCCGCGAGGCTAATGCTGATTGGTCCAGGTCACGGGGCTCCCGGTTTGGGGTCCGGGGCGGCCGCCACGGCACCGAGCCGGTTCGGGCTCCCGTTTGGTCCAGAGCCTTCTCGAACCTTCCTGATTACAGAATTTTACCTTATCGCCTTTTATCTCTATGTAAACCTGACATGTGGGCCTTCCTTGGTTATTTTCAGTTGTCACCTATGAAACAGGACATTCACCAAAACTTGTGGAATTCTGTTAGTATAACCCCTATACCTATGTTGGTGATCACCTTTTCGCAGTTATAAAAGTTATGTTGACGGTTAAAAATTGACGTTAACTACCGTCAACAAACTCCCCCAAGCTAAACCTTTGCTCGTCCCTGAGCAAAGCTAAACTCAGCCAAGGATCAGGAGTTGCTACAATGCTTTCACGCCTCAAAAGTACATATGCGTTCAAATAGGAACTCTCTTCCGGATTAGAGTGGACTATTCTGACTTCAAACTTACCCGTATTACCTTCCACCATGGGGCTTGTAGCCTTCACTTGGGTCTTGAAGTTGAAAGACAGAACGGTCAAGTCAAGCACTATGTCTCTAGCTCTTTGCTCAACCTTCATTCCGGAGTTTTTGGCAAGTTTTTCAAATAAAACTTAGAGATTCCTGTGTATGACCCTCTCAAGTCTCTCCTTTGTGGTATTTCTGGATCCTCACTAAGGCATTGATGGTGTATGCCTTCTCTCTTCTCTCAAGATATGTGGTATTTTTGGCATAAGGCAGAGTAACATTGTGCCTTCACTCTCTCACCCTACCTCTAATAGGCTTATGTGGAGTTATAGGTGGGAGCTTATACATATGTTGCATAGTCAAACCATGGATCCGAAGAAACTGGACATACAATCAAATCAAGATGTGCATGTGTGTGGTCCTATATTTGGGTTAAGTGGATATATGGTGGTAGTGGAAAATGGTGATGATAGATATAAGAAGAAATGAAGGGGTGAAGATATGATAATGGTGAACACCTAATTTCTACTTTTACTCGTTGAAGAAATTTATACCTCCCTTGAAATTGAACTATGAAGAATTTGAGAGAACTTGGACAGCTGAAAATCTCGCATATGATGGGACACTCCTTGCTCTTCTCTTCTCTTTTTTCTTCTTCTTTTTTTTCTTTTCTCTTTTTTTTCTTGATGATGATGAAGCACCTTGACCTCTTCTTTGAAAATATTGATGGATGTAGCAGCAAACATATACTTGGAGCTTTATTGGATAACAAAATGGCTAGCAATGGATGAAGGGAAATTTTTTATGTTCACTCCCAGTGTAGGAGTAGAACAATTTTGGGATGTGTCTAAATGGATGAATATGGTAGCGCATACTTCCAGGGTAGAAGTAGCGAGGGGTGCATGGTCACGTTTATTCTCCATCATTGGATCAAACCGACTTTAAACGGGCGGTTTTTATTAATCCTCAAGGTCGGTGGAGCAGGGATCCGCGAGGCTGATGCTGATTTGTCCAGGTCACGGGGCTCCCGGTTTGGGGTCCAGGGCGGCCGCCCCGGCACCGA
The DNA here is from genome assembly GCA_018135685.1 of Themeda triandra. Classification (NCBI taxonomy): domain Eukaryota; kingdom Viridiplantae; phylum Streptophyta; class Magnoliopsida; order Poales; family Poaceae; genus Themeda; species Themeda triandra. Next base: position 2,518,081 of record JAENPR010000007.1, on the reverse strand, counting down.
GCCGGTTTGGGCTCTCGTTTGGTCCAGAGCCTTCTCGAACCTTTCTAATTACAGAATTTTACCTTATCACCTTTTATCTCTATGTAAACCTGACATGTGGGCCTTCCTTGGTTATTTTCAGCTGTCACCCTGCAGAAACAGACATTCACCAAAACTTGTGGAATTCTGTTAGTATAACCCCTATACCTATGTTGGTGATCACCTTTTCGCAGTTATAAAAGTTATGTTGACGGTTAAAAATTGACGGTAACTACCGTCAACAACGGTCGGGGAGGCCCCGACCTTCTATTTTTTTCCTTTTTCAATTAAATGAAAGAATGAGTACAAAGAAGGTTTACAAGGCTCCAAGGCCCAAAAGGAAAAGACAGACATATCTAGCGAAAGCTATCTCTCCAGTTACTAATTAAGAGTTTCTTCAAAGCTTTTGATTTGATACAAACCAAAGCTAACTCCTTCTTGAAGTGTATTTTCCCGGCTTGAATGCTTCTTGTACCCTTATAAAAAATGATCTTGTTGCGAATGCCCCAAATGCTCCAGCATGCAATGATTACTATCTCTCTGAATATTATACTGTTGAAGGCGCTTCTTGCACTGATGATCATGTCGAGGGGAGGAAGATTCAGATTCCAGTCGATTGGGATGGAGGCCCAGCAGTTTCTGCTAAGACTGCATTGAAAGAATAGATGGTAGCTGCTCTCTTCAACATTGTTGTTGCATAGAACACAAGTGTAATCATCTAGGTGCATTCTTTTTCTTCTGAGTATGTTCCTAGTGTTTAATCTGTCTCTGATAAGGAGCCAGAAAAAGAACTTTTGGCTGCCCAGGTTGCTTGATGCCCAGAGCCATTTGAACAGGGGGGAAGCTTCATCATCATCAGTCATAGCTAAGTAGGCTTTTTTGCTGCTGTAATTTTCAGAGCCCCATTTGTAACTCCAAGTGTCTGGAGTGTTTTCATCCCAGTCATAATTCTGTACCAACTGCTGTAGATGTTCTAGCTGTTCAGCTGCTATAGTAGAGAAGGTTGGGCTAAAAACTCTATCCATTTGCTGGCTGAGGAAAAATCTGATAGAACATTTTGGCTTTCTTGCAAAGGAAAACAGCTGGGGGTATTTGTCCTTGAGTGCTTGATCTATCCATATATCTGTCCAAAAGAGTATTGATCTGCCTCTGTTTGGATTACAAATGCTGATACCCTAAAACTTAGGAAACAATTTCATAAGGTCTTTCCACCAAAAGGAGCCCACAGGAGATCTCCCTTGTGGTGGACTCATCTCATTGGAGTATAGCTTAGACCAGGTCAGTGATACCCATGGTATATCGGCACTGTTATAGAATTTATCTAGATGTTTCATAAGGAGAGCATCATTTTGCCTCTCAATGTTGATGATGCCAAGTCCACCATCTTTCTTAGATTTGCAGGCTTCCTCCCAAGCAACTAGTGCTTTACCTCTGTAGTTAAGATCACCCTTATTCCATAAACAAGCTTTTCTTGCCTTGTCAATCTTGTCCACACCTGTGGTGGCAGCTTGAGGCAGCACATGTAGAACGTAGGTAGGGCATAAAAAACTGAATTAACCAATATGAGTCTTCCATTGTAGCTCAATAATTTGCTAATTCCTGAGAGTCTTCTTTCAACTTTGCTTACCAGGGGAGCATAGCCCAGAACAGTGGGTTTGGTTGTGCCCAAGGGCAAACCAAGGTAAGTAAAGGGCATAGTGCCAACCTGACAGCCAAAGGTTCTGGCCAAATGATTAGCTCTGTCCTCAGACATGTTAATAGGGACTAGGAAGGATTTGGAGAAATTGACATGTAAACCACTTGTGTCAGAGAAAGTTCTTAGCAAACCTTTAAGATTAAAGAGAGTAGTGGCATCCCCAGGACGGATTAGGAGGGTGTCATCTGCATATTGAATTATTAGGAAGTCATCTTGGAAGTCATCACTAATGGGGTGTTTAAGAACTCCAAGGTTCCAGGCCTTATTGATGACTGTTTGAAGGAAATCTGCAGCCAAGACAAAGAGGAGAGGGGAGAGAGGGTCACCTTGTCTCACACCTCTTTTGCATTTGAAGGTTTTCCCTGGGCAACTATTTAGGATGACAGAGGAAGAGCCTGATCCAAGCAAGATTGAAACCCAGTTTATCCATTTTGTGCTGAAGCCTTTATGTTTGAGGATTTCTAAGATGAACTGATGTTCTAGCTTATCAAAAGCTTTTTCAAAGTCAAGCTTCAGGATAACAACCTCTTTTTTGGAGTGGTGGCAAAGATGAAGGAACTGAAATGACCAAGCTAGACAATCCTGGATGGTCCTGCCCTTGATGAAGCCATACTGATTTTTGTGCACCAGCTGTTGAATGATAGGTTGCAGTCTATTGTTGGTTGTAAGGATTTTTTTTGTATAGCAAAGTCCAGGCGAAAAACCTACATTTTGGTTCAGCCTTTGCTTTTCACATGGGCATAATTTTCAACTTACTAAAGCCTCTTGAAACTGAATATTGTAAGCGCTCTTGGTCATGTATTCGCAATCAGCCGTCCAACGCTTGTCTTCTCTGTTTTCAACGAGCATAGTATGGCTGGCAGCTTCCCATAGTGACACATATCCATCCAACTCTTGTGGTGTTGAGAACGAGTTTAGCTCGGTTGGTAGCGGTGGCTAGTGGGCACGCTGCCCATCAACGTTCAAACCCTAGGTTCAACGCTGGTGTTTCTCATTGGAAACAGTGTTTCTCAAATAATTTCAGTTGCCTCGCATGAATACACTGTCATATCCCTCAGCCGTGTTATTCTAGACCTAGATATAGGTTGTAGATCTAGCTTGCGCACTAGGGTAGCATGTGTGTGTGCCTGTGGTGTGTGGAGTTAGTGCGTGATGTAACACCTCAAGTGTTAGGGCCTAATTACATGTGCATAATCATCATTAGGTTAATTAATGGCATTGCATTTGAGTGGTGTTTGAAATTCAAATTCAAATTTGAAAACCTAAATTCAAAAATATTGGGAATTTTGATATGGTCCAAAAAGCAAAGTTGTAGTTTAAATTATTTTGAGCAACTTTCGTGTTTACACTTTTTCAAGTTTCAAAATGAAATTTGGAGCAATGGAAAAAGGTAAAATTTTCCCTGGCCGCTACAGTACCTCGCCATGCCTCCTCCTGCTCACCTTCGCCGCCGTGGCCACCGAGCCCCTTCCCGGCCTTCCCGCGCGACCGGCCGCGTGGGTGAAGTCGCGAAGGCGCTCGCCACCTCATGGCCTCCTTCAATGCTGCAGCCGGCCAATCCCTCTTCCCTTCCTCCTCCATTTCTTCTCTTTGCTCCCGTCGGCCGCCATCACCGTCGCCTCCGAAATTCGCCACGCCGCTCGCTTATTCCCCAATTCTTCGCGCCCACCGCTCCGCCGCAAGCTACTCTTCCTCCTCGACCAAGCCGTGCCCTGTGCCGTTGCGAGGTGAGCTCGCTTGCCACACCGCCTCCACGGCCGCCATGGCCGCGAGCTCGAGCTCGTCGTGCCAGCGCGCCTCCACCTTCCTTTTGTTCTTTTCTTTAGCGTTTCAAGGTCGCCTGGCCATGTAGAGGGTAGCCCTAAGACCTTGTTAGCCCTAGCGCCATGACCTCGCCGGAACGCGGCTTGCCACTGTGAGCTCCGCGCGCCGCCGTCGCCTGTGCGCCGCCGCCGTCTTTAGCCGTTGTAGCTTACTTTTTCTACGCCGTGGAGTGCGCGTCATCATGGGAAGTCGAGTCGGCTCGGTCCCGTCGCCGGAGACGTCGCCGACGGCGAGTTCCGCGACCGGCCGAACGCCACGAGCAACGCTCTGCTCGGGCGCCGTTCGGGGACTTCATTTTGTAAATTCGATAAAACTCCGGGACCTTGGTGCAAAGTGTAAGACTCAGGGAATAGTAGCAAACTTTAATTTGGACCTACTCGTAATTTTCCCAGACTACGAGGACTCTTCTGCAAAGTTGCCTTTGCCGCCATCGGGCCGCCGCTCACGCGCGCCGCTGTTGGGCCGCTCGCCTGCGCCTAGGCCGCGCGCCTGCGCTCGCGTAGCAGGCCGAGCTGGGCCGCGCCGGCCAAATCGGCCCGAGCGCCTGTTTTCCTTTTTGAAAATGATTTTCAAATTTAGTTTTGAGTCAATAGTGCTTGTATTTGTCTATTTTATATAAAATTATTCATAGCTCCAAAAATTATGAAAATTTTTGTGTAGCCTTCTCATGAGATGCTTGATCTAGGAAAAATCTGAGATCTGATTTTGGGCAATGTTTTGCATGTTAATTAATTAGCTCATTTAATTAATAAAGGCTTCTTCTTTCAATTTTAATAATTTATTTGTTGTTCCAAAAATCATGAAATTTATCGTGTGACTTAGTTATGATGTAAGTAGCTTAAAATAAAATTTTGGACTTAATTGGAGTAATTTTATTTTATGCCTTATTTATGCTTAATGAATTAATTGTTTAATGCTTTAATTAATCTTTAAACTTGATTAATCATTATAGGGATTGTTTGACTTTTTGGATTGAGTGTTGACCCTAGGTCATTACTCTTAATGACCTTTGGCACCTTTACTTAATTGTTTGAGCTCATGTTTTTCATGCCAATACGTTTCATAGGGGTTATTTCATGTGCCTAAGTTAATTAAAGTAAAATCTTAGGTGCAGGTGTTAGGTCTTTAACTCCAGATGAATTGTTTTATGTTAAGTTGTGTAGATCCGGTAAGTGTGATCGCTTTTTATAAGAAATATACAATGCTTTTGTTTAGTGATTTGAATAGAGCTGGAGAACTCGGTAAACGAGTGTCCAGTGATGTAATCATATTAACTTGTCATCATGAGCATCATGTCATCATCACTATCCTCACTTATGTATTCGGTATACTTATTTAATGCATATGCATGCAATAGGTGCGCCTGCGGGAGTGACTCTGTTGGAGTTCGAGGGAACGTGTCCGCGGGGAGCCGGAGAATCCTCGGGAGCGAAGGTTCGGTGATCGAACCCGACGCCGGAGAGGAGGTTGTTCTTGAGTGTCCTCGACACGAACCATCAACCTTCGTGAAAGGCAAGCCCCGGAGCATTTTAACTTCCTAACTTTTATAATTACTAAATGCTTTATGATTGTTGCATTAAGTTCTAGGAATTGAATTGGCACCCTTGCTGCATTTATATCATTCCTTGTCCAGTTATTATCCCTGAAATCCTAATGATATGATACCGTAGCATTTGCTTAGCCATGCTTAAACGGTAGAAGTCGAGTGATTAATAATCACTTGCGAGAAATTAGGATGATGGTTCACGGTTGGCTATATATGCTATCGTGCAAATAACCATGTGTATGTAAATCGAAGGCAAGACGGAGCGCATGAGCTACATGGTCGGCCAACCTTGTTAGTGAAGCGTACCGTCGTGCAAATTAATCACACACAAGGAATGGAGCCTTTCCTAGTCATGTTGAACAGTGCCTAGCACTTAGCCGGGCCGGATCCGAGGTTATCCGCCGCGAAGCCTAGTAACTCAACTTAGGCCGGATCGCGAAGAGTATCAAGTCTCACCCGCCGACGGGTGTTATAATTCCCGATCCATTGGCATATCCGGCGTGGTATGTCCGTGTGGGAAGTCATGTCCGTAAGTCCGGAGGCGGGTGTTATAATTCCCGACCTCATGGCATGGTGGCGACCCTAAGTGAGGCGCTGTTCGGATCCGTGATTCCCGAGTTGTACGAATGGTGTTCTACGGCTACCCTTAGCGGGGTGTGCTTGGGAGAGTGTTAGGAATATTTCCCAGTGGGTTGTAATCGATTCGAATCGCCATCGTCTCCTGGATAGTGAGAAGCTTGACGGGAGTATCTCCATACTTGAAAACTTTAAGTTGTTTGGAAGGTTGATCACACTTGGCAAGATAGCGGATAATGAACCCGTTATGGTTATGTATTTCTCTACTCAATTGCTTGTTTAGCACAGTGTGCAAACCTAGATAACGAGTTAATGAAGATTAACTTGATGCTAATAACAACATGATTACTCTTGTCACTTAAAGCTCTTTATGCAAAATGAGTAAGCCAACTCCACCTATAAAGCTTTGCATAATCCTTGGAGTCTTTATTTCGTTTCATGTCGGGTAAGTCTTGTTGAGTACAATTGAGTACTCGGGTTTATTCCCTCCTGTTGCAGATGACATCTTCTATAATGGTTGCTGCAACTACTGCCTTCTCCCTGCCGGGAATGAAGACTAGACCATAGGGCATGGTCTCTAGTAGATCTCTTACCTTATATTGCTTTTGTAAGATATGAGCTTGTACTGGCAATGTAACCCTTAAACTACGGTTTTAGCTTTTAAAACTATGCTTCTTCCGCTACCCTATATTCTGGTTTGTAATAACTAGAGTGTACTCCGATGTTATATAATCTATGTAGATTATTTGTAAAAGGTTGTAACAGGTGATGTGGTTATGCTTTGAATTACTACGATCTTGATTTGATGCAAGTTGGTTTGAAATCCTTCGTGATTTCGTTGGACTACCGGGTTTATATAAGACAAAGTATACGAGTGTCAACGTATTAGCGGGGACATCTGTACTTAATCTTGTATAAATTGGTCGGTTCTGTGACAGCTGGCATCGGAGCATGGTTCAGCACTAAACACGTCATTTGTGTAACAAAACAAAAGCTTTTGCGAAAACTTAATTTCGAACATAAAGGTTGCCAGTGTTCATATCTTTTATGCCCATATAAGGACTTACAGGTGGCTTAGTAAGTATTAACCTGGGGGAAATTTAAATATTGCATCGACGCCCTGCTAAGGTATGAAGAGTGATAACTTGACCGTACTTGTTACCCCGTGGGTCTAATGTTGGTGGTAACCTTCATATATGAATTAGCCATATATGTCGTTAGTGTTAATGTTTGAATCATCGCCAAGGTAAGGTGAGTAGTGAGAGCATGATCGGACAAACGCCGATCTAGGGAGTGCTTATATGGTACTTGAAGTATTCACATGTTCCACACATGTTTATATGAAAGTGCCCCATGTGAGGGTGTTTTCCACCATTCTTGGTGATGCCGTCTTCGACGATGATTCGGGTATCGTGCACCTACATCTATGTATATTGGGAATATGCATAGATGGAGGGGGGTGCGTAACATGTGTTACTGCTTTCCTTGTGTGTATATTGGGAATTGTTGGGCTGAAATGAAAATTTCTTGCAGGTACACTAACAATGCTCACGTTAGTTCGACTAGTTACGTTATATGAGAGAATGTATGTATGCCACCGTCTAGAACGTCAGAATCAAAGTTAGGATTGTAAGGACGTACGGATCGTGCATGCATCATGACATTCATATAATAATTGCACTTGTCCTCCCTTATAAAACTTCTTACCTCAAAAGTTTTTAATACGCCATTTCTCTAAAAAGTGTCCTCCTATAAGAAGTTGCATCTCTCACTTTAAATGGTCTTAAGGAAACTCCTCGATATGGGAACCTTTTAGTTGTTGGTAAAATGTGTTTTCGAGATACATCGCGATATTGCGCCCGGTGATGTTATTGATGACAATGTCTTGTGGAGATTTATGATTGTGCCTCTATTTATTGTTCGAGTTTCTTCTCCAATGAATTCAGTTTGGCATGATTATATAAGTTACCCACACTTTTTGGACATCATCAATACTCACTATTTGCGCATATCTCGATGGCTGAAAACCACCATCACGGTGAGCACCATGGTCTTCCTCGGCCTCCACCTCCGCCTACTCCGAGGCGCTTATGCATACCATGGTGGAAAGTCGGCGTCTCATGGGTGAAACAGGTTCGTATGTTGGCAAATCGTGGTGGTCGTGATGCCCATCGGGAACCAAATCGTCGAGTAACTTCAAGGATTTCATGGACACCAAACCTCCTACCTTTGAAGAGACCAAAGAACCACTTCAGGCTGATGAATGGCTGAATTCTGTAGAGCAAAGGTTTCGTTTGCTCAGGCTTACTAAGGGCCTGAAAGTGGAATATGCTTCTTATCTGCTTCAAGGTTCAGCGGGTATTTGGTGGGCCAACTATTGGAAGGCATTACCTGCTAATACCAATCTTGTCTGGAATCAGTTCTGTGAGGTTTTCAGAGCACGTTTCATTCCTCCTGGTCTTATGGCTATCAAGCATACGGAGTTCATGAGACCGACTCAAGACACCAAAACTTTTATCGAATATCATCGGGCTTTCAACCATTTGTCTCGTTATGCTCCGAAATGGTTGATACGAAGCCAAGAAGATTGCTAGTTTCAAGAGGGGACTTGGCCCTAAGTTGATGAAATCTATGGGTAACTGCAAGTGTGCGACTTTTAATGAGTTTGTCAGTGATACTCTAACGCAAGAGAATAATGACAATATTTATGCTTGCTTCCAAGAGCCGCAAGAGGGCATATGAAGCGGGAGCTTCTCGATCTAGGGCTCTGTCATGCCTAGAACTCGAATCGTCCACCCGCTTGTTAATATCGGATATCGTCCTCCTCGAAGAAACCTCGGTTCAAGACTCGGTTATCGCAAGGGTTATACCATTGCTCTTCCCAAGAATACATCTCGGGCAAGGCGGTTTCAATGTCCCTCCAAGCAATAGGCCATGTTGGAATTGCAACCGACGGGACATTGGGCGAATAATTGTCCCCAGCCTAGGAAGATGAATCAAGGGAATGTTCGTCCTGGTAATGTTCATTATACTACTGTTGAAGAGATACCATCTGGTGAGGTTGTCACCGCTGGTAAGTTCCTAGTGAACCAACAACCCGCAGTTGTGCTATTTGATTCGGGTGCTTCACATTCTTTTATGAGCCCTACTTTTGCATCCAAGTTCAGTCAGCACATAACTACTATAACTCATGGGGGTTATTGCATTAGTGCCGCTGGGACTCGCGTCTCTACTGATCAGATAGTAAAAGATGTGAGCATTTTTGTTGAGGGTCGAACCTATATTGTGAACCTTATAGTGTTGCCTGGTCTGGGAATCGATGTAATTCTGGGTATGAATTGGATGAGCAAGAATGGAGTTCTTATTGACACTACCACTCATGTGGTAATGTTGAGAGATCCTACCAATAACGAAGCTTTCTTAGTTGAGCTCCCTCGTGACGTCACCATTCGCAATACGGCTAATGCTGCTGAAGCAAAGGCCATTGCTGATATTCCTGTGGTTTGTGAGTTTCCGGATGTCTTTCCTGATGACTTGCCTGGATTACCTCCGGAACGTGATGTGGAGTTCAAAATTGAATTAATCCCTGGTACTGCTCCTATCTCTCGAAGACCATATCGAATGCCACCCAATGAGTTGAAAGAGCTTAAAACTCAATTAGGTGAACTTTTAAAGAAGGGTTTCATTCGCTCCAGTTCCTCTGAATGGGGTAGTCCTGTTATCTTTGTAAAGAAGAAGGACCAAACCTTGCGCATGTGTGTGGATTATCGCCCGCTCAATGCCGTTCTTCATCAAGAATAAGTATCCTCTTCCTCATATTGATATCTTGTTTGATCAACTATCAAAGGCTAAGGTATTCTCCAAGATTGATTTGAGATCGGGATATCACCAAATTAGAATTCGTCCCGAGGATATTCCTAAAACGCTTTCTCAACCCGCTATGGGTTGTTTGAATATCTTGTCATGTCTTTTGGCTTGACCAATGCTCCTCGCCCACTTTACATACCTTATGAACAAGGTATTCATGCCCGAATTGGATAGATTCGTGGTGGTTTTCATTGATGACATTCTTATCTATTCTCAAAATGAAGAAGAGCATGCTGAGCATCTGAGAATTGTCTTGACTCGCTTGCGTGAGCATCAGCTTTATGCTAAGTTCAGCAAGTGTGAGTTTTGGTTGAAGAAGGTACCTTTTCTAGGTCATGTATTATCTGAAGATGGGATTTCTGTTGATCCTTCAAAAGTGCAAGAGGTGTTAGACTGGAAAGTTCCGACTTCCGTTCATGAAGTTCGAAGTTTTCTTGGTCTAGCTGGATATTATCGTCGCTTCATTAAGGACTTCTCTAAAATTGCCAAGCCCATGACACGATTGCTTCAAAAGGATGAAAAATTCCTGTGGACTCCAGAGTGTGAGAAGGCTTTTGATACTTTGTGGACTTTGTTGACTTCCGCTCCTATCTTAGCTCAACCGGATATCGAGAAGCCTTTTGACATATTTTGTGATGCATCAGGCACCGGTTTGGGTTGTGTTCTTATGCAAGATGGCCGAGTCATTGCTTATGCCTCGCGTCAGCTCCGAAAGCATGAAGTCAATTATCCTACTCATGACTTAGAGTTAGCTGCTGTTGTTCATGCTCTGAAGATATGGAGACATTATCTACTCGGTAATGTATGCAATATCTATACCGATCATAAAAGCCTCAAATATATCTTCACTCAACCTGAGCTGAACATGCGTCAAAGAAGATGGTTGGAGTTGATCAAGGACTATAATCTTCAAGTGCATTATCATCCTGGCAAGGCAAATGTGGTTGCGATGCCTTGAGCGAAAGTCACGTTGCCACTCCTTAGTTGTTGAAGATTTTCATATGTCTCGTCTTCTTCATCCTATTGTTCTTCATAATCTCACGGTGGAATGCTCTCTTCGAAACCAAATCATGGAGCTGCAAAAGACCGATAAAAGTGTATTAGGCATCAAGAAAAAGATGAAAGCGCAAGAAACCAAGCATTTTAGAGTTGATGATCAAGAAATTCTCTGGTTTAAGGATAGACTTGTTGTGCCAAACAACAAAGAGCTAAGGAATCAAATTATATCCGAAGCTCATTCTTCTAAGTTGTCCATTCACCCCGGAAGTAGTAAGATGTACCAAGACCTAAAACCTTACTTCTGGTGGCCCAAAATGAAGAAAGAAATTGCAGCTTTTATTGCTCGTTGCGACAATTGTTGCCGTGTAAAAGCAATACACATGAAACCTGGATTGCTGCAACCCTTGTCTATTCCAGATTGGAAGTGGGAAGAAATCGCATGGATTTTATTGTTGGTTTGCCAACCACTCCAAAGGGTTTTGACTCTATCTCGGGTGATCGTCGATCGTCGACAAAGTCAGCTCACTTCATTCCCGTAAGGACTACTATCATCCTCATAAGTATCTTTGAGATTTACCTTGAACAAGTAGTTCGTCTTCACGGTGTACCCAAGACTATTGTCTCGGATAGGGGAACCCAGGTTTACGCTCGTTTCGGCAACATCTCCAACAAGATCTTGGCACTCAAACACTTCATAGCTCGGCTTATCACCCGCAAACTTCGGGACAACCGAGCGTGTGAACCAAATTCTAGAAGACATGCTTCGAGCTTGTGTTATATCCCGTAAAGGACCATGGGATAAATGGTTGCCTTTAGCAGAATTTTCTTATAATAATAGTTATCAAGAGAGTATCAAGATGCCTCCCTTCGAAGCCTTGTATGGCCGGAAGTGTAGGACTCCTTTGAATTGGGTAGAAACTGGGGAAAGAATGTATTATGGAAGTGACTTCGTCCAAGATGCCGAAGAGCAAGTCCGGAAAATCCAGAAAAATATAGAAGCTGCTCAAGCTCGACAAAAGAGTTATGCTGATAAGCGAAGAAAGTCTATTGAGTTCAAGGTGGGTGATCATGTATATCTCAAGGTGTCGCCCATGAAAGGTGTGAAACGTTTCGGTGTGAAGCGTAAACTCGCGCCTCGTTATATTGGACCTTATCCAATCATTGAGAAGTGTGGAAAAGTAGCCTACAAACTTCAACTACCTCCCGAAATGGGAACTATCTTTCCAGTCTTCCATGTCTCTCGGTTGAAGAAATGTCTTCGCATTTCGGAAGAAGAAGTTAAAGTCGGGGGTATCAAATTACAATCTGATCTTTCTTATGAAGAAAAACCAGTGAAGGTCTTGGATGTTATAGAACGGGTGACTCGCAGTCGAGTGGTGAAATTGTTCAAAGTGGTTTGGAGTAATCACAGTGAGAAAGATGCAACATGGGAACGAGAGGACTATCTGAAAAATACTTATCCATCTTTCTATTTCAAATGGTACGTTTTTCAAAATCTCGGGACGAGATTTTCTTAAGGAAGGCCGTAACACCTCAAGTGTTAGGGCCTAATTACATGTGCATAATCATCATTAGGTTAATTAATGGCATTGCATTTGAGTGGTGTTTGAAATTCAAATTCAAATTTGAAAACCTAAATTCAAAAATATTGGGAATTTTGATATGGTCCAAAAAGCAAAGTTGTAGTTTAAATTATTTTGAGCAACTTTCGTGTTTACACTTTTTCAAGTTTCAAAATGAAATTTGGAGCAATGGAAAAAGGTAAAATTTTCCCCGGCCGCTACGGTACCTCGCCATGCCTCCTCCCCGCTCACCTTCGCCGCCGTGGCCACCGAGCCCCTTCCCGGCCTTCCCGCGCGACCGGCCGCGTGGGTGAAGTCGCGAAGGCGCTCGCCACCTCATGGCCTCCTTCAATGCTGCAGCCGGCCAATCCCTCTTCCCTTCCTCCTCCATTTCTTCTCTTTGCTCCCGTCGGCCGCCATCACCGTCGCCTCCGAAATTCGCCACGCCGCTCGCTTATTCCCCAATTCTTCGCGCCCACCGCTCCGCCGCAAGCTACTCTTCCTCCTCGACCAAGCCGTGCCTACGCCGTTGCGAGGTGAGCTCGCTTGCCACACCGCCTCCACGGCCGCCATGGCCGCGAGCTCGAGCTCGTCGTGCCGGCCGCGCCTCCACCTTCCTTTTGTTCTTTTCTTTAGCGTTTCAAGGTCGCCCGGCCATGTAGAGGGTAGCCCTAAGACCTTGTTAGCCCTAGCGCCATGACCTCGCCGGAACGCGGCTTGCCACCGTGAGCTCCGCGCGCCGCCGTCCGCCGTGCGCCGCCGCCGTCTTTAGCCGTTGTAGCTTACTTTTTCTACGCCGTGGAGTGCGCGTCATCATGGGAAGTCGAGTCGGCTCGGTCCGTCGCGGAGACGCGTCGCCGGCGGCGGTTCCGCGACCGGGCCGAACGCCACGAGCAACGCTCTGCTCGGGCGCCGTTCGGGGACTTCATTTTGTAAATTCGATAAAACTCCGGGACCTTGGTGCAAAGTGTAAGACTCAGGGAATAGTAGCAAACTTTAATTTGGACCTACTCGTAATTTTCCCAGACTACGAGGACTCTTCTGCAAAGTTGCCTTTGCCGCCATCGGGCCGCCGCTCACGCGCGCCGCTGTTGGGCCGGCCTACTCCGCCTTGGGCCGGCGCGCTAGGCCGCGTCGCCGGCCGCGCGGCTTAGCTACCGCCGGCCCAGGGCCGCTTGCTGCGCCTAGGCCGCGCGCTGCGCGCGTAACGTAGCCACGAGCCGGGCCGCGCGGCCAAATCGGCCCGAGCGCTGTTTTCCTTTTTGAAAATGATTTTCAAATTTAGTTTTGAGTCAATAGTGCTTGTATTTGTCTATTTTATATAAAATTATTCATAGCTCCAAAAATTATGAAAATTTTTGTGTAGCCTTCTCATGAGATGCTTGATCTAGGAAAAATCTGAGATCTGATTTTGGGCAATGTTTTGCATGTTAATTAATTAGCTCATTTAATTAATAAAGGCTTCTTCTTTCAATTTTAATAATTTATTTGTTGTTCCAAAAATCATGAAATTTATCGTGTGACTTAGTTATGATGTAAGTAGCTTAAAATAAAATTTTGGACTTAATTGGAGTAATTTTATTTTATGCCTTATTTATGCTTAATGAATTAATTGTTTAATGCTTTAATTAATCTTTAAACTTGATTAATCATTATAGGGATTGTTTGACTTTTTGGATTGAGTGTTGACCCTAGGTCATTACTCTTAATGACCTTTGGCACCTTTACTTAATTGTTTGAGCTCATGTTTTTCATGCCAATACGTTTCATAGGGGTTATTTCATGTGCCTAAGTTAATTAAAGTAAAATCTTAGGTGCAGGTGTTAGGTCTTTAACTCCAGATGAATTGTTTTATGTTAAGTTGTGTAGATCCGGTAAGTGTGATCGCTTTTTATAAGAAATATACAATGCTTTTGTTTAGTGATTTGAATAGAGCTGGAGAACTCGGTAAACGAGTGTCCAAAGGATGTAATCATATTAACTTGTCATCATGAGCATCATGTCATCATCACTATCCTCACTTATGTATTCGGTATACTTATTTAATGCATATGCATGCAATAGGTGCGCTGCGGGAGTGACTGTTGGAGTTCGAGGGAACGTGTCCGCAGGAGCCGGAGAATCCTCAGGAGCAGAAGGTTCAGGTGATCGAACCCGACGCCGGAGAGGAGGTTGTTCTTGAGTGTCCTCGACACGAACCATCAACCTTCGTGAAAGGCAAGCCCCGGAGCATTTTAACTTCCTAACTTTTATAATTACTAAATGCTTTATGATTGTTGCATTAAGTTCTAGGAATTGAATTGGCACCCTTGCTGCATTTATATCATTCCTTGTCCAGTTATTATCCCTGAAATCCTAATGATATGATACCGTAGCATTTGCTTAGCCATGCTTAAACGGTAGAAGTCGAGTGATTAATAATCACTTGCGAGAAATTAGGATGATGGTTCACGGTTGGCTATATATGCTATCGTGCAAATAACCATGTGTATGTAAATCGAAGGCAAGACGGAGCGCATGAGCTACATGGTCGGCCAACCTTGTTAGTGAAGCGTACCGTCGTGCAAATTAATCACACACAAGGAATGGAGCCTTTCCTAGTCATGTTGAACAGTGCCTAGCACTTAGCTGGCTGGATCTGAGGTTATCCGCCGCGAAGCCTAGTAACTCAACTTAGGCCGGATCGCGAAGAGTATCAAGTCTCACCCGCCGACAGGTGTTATAATTCCTGATCCATTGGCATATCCGGCGTGGTATGTCCGTGTGGGAAGTCATGTCCGTAAGTCCAGAGGCAGGTGTTATAATTCCTGACCTCATGGCATGGTGGCGACCCTAAGTGAGGCGCTGTTCGGATCCGTGATTCCCGAGTTGTACGAATGGTGTTCTACGGCTACCCTTAGCGGGGTGTGCTTAGGGAGAGTGTTAGGAATATTTCCCCAGTGGGTTGTAATCGATTCGAATCGCCATCGTCTCCTGGATAGTGAGAAGCTTGACGGGAGTATCTCCATACTTGAAAACTTTAAGTTGTTTGGAAGGTTGATCACACTTGGCAAGATAGCGGATAATGAACTGTTATGGTTATGTATTTCTCTACTCAATTGCTTGTTTAGCACAGGTGCAAACCTAGATAACAGGTTAATGAAGATTAACTTGATGCTAATAACAACATGATTACTCTTGTCACTTAAAGCTCTTTATGCAAAATGAGTAAGCCAACTCCACCTATAAAGCTTTGCATAATCCTTGGAGTCTTTATTTCTGTTTCATGTCGGGTAAGTCTTGTTGAGTACAATTGAGTACTCAGGGTTTATTCCCTCCTGTTGCAGATGACATCTTCTATAATGGTTGCTGCAACTACTGCCTTCTCCCTGCCGGGAATGAAGACTAGACCATAGGGCATGGTCTCTAGTAGATCTCTTACCTTATATTGCTTTTGTAAGATATGAGCTTGTACTGGCAATGTAACCCTTAAACTACGGTTTTAGCTTTTAAAACTATGCTTCTTCCGCTACCCTATATT
Source organism: Themeda triandra (assembly GCA_018135685.1). Lineage (NCBI taxonomy): Eukaryota > Viridiplantae > Streptophyta > Magnoliopsida > Poales > Poaceae > Themeda > Themeda triandra. Next base: position 2,502,473 of record JAENPR010000007.1, on the reverse strand, counting down.
CTGGTTTGTAATAACTAGAGTGTACTCCGATGTTATATAATCTATGTAGATTATTTGTAAAAGGTTGTAACAGGTGATGTGGTTATGCTGAATTACTACGATCTTGATTTGATGCAAGTTGGTTTGAAATCCTTCGTGATTTCGTTGGACTACCGGGTTTATATAAGACAAAGTATACGAGTGTCAACGTATTAGCGGGGACATCTGTACTTAATCTTGTATAAATTGGTCGGTTCTGTGACAGCTGGCATCGGAGCATGGTTCAGCACTAAACACGTCATTTGTGTAACAAAACAAAAGCTTTTGCGAAAACTTAATTTCGAACATAAAGGTTGCCAGTGTTCATATCTTTTATGCCCATATAAGGACTTACAGGTGGCTTAGTAAGTATTAACCTGGGGGAAATTTAAATATTGCATCGACGCCCTGCTAAGGTATGAAGAGTGATAACTTGACCGTACTTGTTACCCTGTGGTCTAATGTTGGTGGTAACCTTCATATATGAATTAGCCATATATGTCGTTAGTGTTAATGTTTGAATCATCGCCAAGGTAAGGTGAGTAGTGAGAGCATGATCGGACAAACGCCGATCTAGGGAGTGCTTATATGGTACTGAAGTATTCACATGTTCCACACATGTTTATATGAAAGTGCCCCATGTGAGGGTGTTTTCCACCATTCTTGGTGATGCCGTCTTCTGACGATGATTCGGGTATCGTGCACCTACATCTATGTATATTGGGAATATGCATAGATGGAGGGGGGTGCGTAACATGTGTTACTGCTTTCCTTGTGTGTATATTGGGAATTGTTGGGCTGAAATGAAAATTTCTTGCAGGTACACTAACAACGCTCACGTTAGTTCGACTAGTTACGTTATATGAGAGAATGTATGTATGCCACCGTCTAGAACGTCAGAATCAAAGTTAGGATTGTAAGGACGTACGGATCGTGCATGCATCATGACATTCATATAATAATTGCACTTGTCCTCCCTTATAAAACTTCTTACCTCAAAAGTTTTTAATACGCCATTTCTCTAAAAAGTGTCCTCCTATAAGAAGTTGCATCTCTCACTTTAAATGGTCTTAAGGAAACTCCTCAGATATGGGAACCTTTTAGTTGTTGGTAAAATGTGTTTTCAGATACATCGCGATATTGCGCCCGGTGATGTTATTGATGACAATGTCTTGTGGAGATTTATGATTGTGCCTCTATTTATTGTTCGAGTTTCTTCTCCAATGAATTCAGTTTGGCATGATTATATAAGTTACCCACACTTTTTGGACATCATCAATACTCACTATTTGCGCATATCTGCAGATGGCTGAAAACCACCATCACGGTGAGCACCATGGTCTTCCTCAGCCTCCACCTCCGCCTACTCCAGAGGCGCTTATGCATACCATGGTGGAAAGTCAGCGTCTCATGGGTGAAACAGTTCGTATGTTGGCGAATCGTGGTGGTCGTGATGCCCATCAGGAACCAAATCGTCAGAGTAACTTCAAGGATTTCATGGACACCAAACCTCCTACCTTTGAAGAGACCAAAGAACCACTTCAGGCTGATGAATGGCTGAATTCTGTAGAGCAAAGGTTTCGTTTGCTCAGGCTTACTAAGGGCCTAAAAGTGGAATATGCTTCTTATCTGCTTCAAGGTTCAGCGGGTATTTGGTGGGCCAACTATTGGAAGGCATTACCTGCTAATACCAATCTTGTCTCGGAATCGGTTACGTGAGGTTTTCGAGCACGTTTCATTCCTCCTGGTCTTATGGCTATCAAGCATACGGAGTTCATGAGACTGACTCAAGACACCAAAACTTTTACTGAATATCATCAGGCTTTCAACCATTTGTCTCGTTATGCTCCAGAAATGGTTGATACTGAAGCCAAGAAGATTGCTAGTTTCAAGAGGGGACTTGGCCCTAAGTTGATGAAATCTATGGGTAACTGCAAGTGTGCGACTTTTAATGAGTTTGTCAGTGATACTCTAACTCAAGAGAATAATGACAATATTTATGCTGCTTCCAAGAGCCGCAAGAGGGCATATGAAGCGGGAGCTTCTCAGTCTAGGGCTCCTGTCATGCCTAGAACTCAGAATCGTCCACCTGCTGTTAATATCAGATATCGTCCTCCTCAGAAGAAACCTCAGTTCAAGACTGGTTATCGCAAGGGTTATACCATTGCTCTTCCCAAGAATACATCTGGGCAAGGCGGTTTCAATGTCCCTCCAAGCAATAGGCCATGTTGGAATTGCAACCAGCCAGGACATTGGGCGAATAATTGTCCCCAGCCTAGGAAGATGAATCAAGGGAATGTTCGTCCTGGTAATGTTCATTATACTACTGTTGAAGAGATACCATCTGGTGAGGTTGTCACCGGTAAGTTCCTAGTGAACCAACAACCCGCGGTTGTGCTATTTGATTCGGGTGCTTCACATTCTTTTATGAGCCCTACTTTTGCATCCAAGTTCGATCGACATAACTACTATAACTCATGGGGGTTATTGCATTAGTGCCGCTGGGACTCGCGTCTCTACCGATCGATAGTAAAAGATGTGAGCATTTTTGTTGAGGGTCGAACCTATATTGTGAACCTTATAGTGTTGCACAGTCTCGGGAATCGATGTAATTCGGGTATGAATTGGATGAGCAAGAATGGAGTTCTTATCGACACTACCACTCGTGTGGTAATGTTGAGAGATCCTGCCAATAACGAAGCTTTCTTAGTTGAGCTCCCTCGTGACGTCACCATTCGCAATACGGCTAATGCTGCTGAAGCAAAGGCCATTGCTGATATTCCTGTGGTTTGTGAGTTTCCGGATGTCTTTCCTGATGACTTGCCTGGATTACCTCCGGAACGTGATGTGGAGTTCAAAATTGAATTAATCCCTGGTACTGCTCCTATCTCTCGAAGACCATATCGAATGCCACCCAATGAGTTGAAAGAGCTTAAAACTCAATTAGGTGAACTTTTAAAGAAGGGTTTCATTCGCTCCAGTTCCTCTGAATGGGGTAGTCCCGTTATCTTTGTAAAGAAGAAGGACCAAACCTTGCGCATGTGTGTGGATTATCGCCCGCTCAATGCCGTTACTGTCAAGAATAAGTATCCTCTTCCTCATATTGATATCTTGTTTGATCAACTATCAAAGGCTAAGGTATTCTCCAAGATTGATTTGAGATCGGGATATCACCAAATTAGAATTCGTCCCGAGGATATTCCTAAAACTGCTTTCTCAACCCGCTATGGGTTGTTTGAATATCTTGTCATGTCTTTTGGCTTGACCAATGCTCCTGCCCACTTTACATACCTTATGAACAAGGTATTCATGCCCGAATTGGATAGATTCGTGGTGGTTTTCATTGATGACATTCTTATCTATTCTCAAAATGAAGAAGAGCATGCTGAGCATCTGAGAATTGTCTTGACTCGCTTGCGTGAGCATCAGCTTTATGCTAAGTTCAGCAAGTGTGAGTTTTGGTTGAAGAAGGTACCTTTTCTAGGTCATGTATTATCGAAGATGGGATTTCGTTGATCCTTCAAAAGTGCAAGAGGTGTTAGATCGGAAAGTTCCGACTTCCGTTCATGAAGTTCGAAGTTTTCTTGGTCTAGCTGGATATTATCGTCGCTTCATTAAGGACTTCTCTAAAATTGCCAAGCCCATGACACGATTGCTTCAAAAGGATGAAAAATTCCTGTGGACTCCAGAGTGTGAGAAGGCTTTTGATACTTTGCGGACTTTGTTGACTTCCGCTCCTATCTTAGCTCAACCGGATATCGAGAAGCCTTTTGACATATTTTGTGATGCATCAGGCACCGGTTTGGGTTGTGTTCTTATGCAAGATGGCCGAGTCATTGCTTATGCCTCGCGTCAGCTCCGAAAGCATGAAGTCAATTATCCTACTCATGACTTAGAGTTAGCTGCTTTGTTGTTCATGCTCAAGATATGGAGACATTATCTACTCGGTAATGTATGCAATATCTATACCGATCATAAAAGCCTCAAATATATCTTCACTCAACCTGAGCTGAACATGCGTCAAAGAAGATGGTTGGAGTTGATCAAGGACTATAATCTTCAAGTGCATTATCATCCTGGCAAGGCAAATGTGGTTGCGAGATGCCTTGAGCGAGAAAGTCACGTTGCCACTCCTTAGTTGTTGAAGATTTTCATATGTCTCGTCTTCTTCATCCTATTGTTCTTCATAATCTCACGGTGGAATGCTCTCTTCGAAACCAAATCATGGAGCTGCAAAAGACCGATAAAAGTGTATTAGGCATCAAGAAAAAGATGAAAGCGCAAGAAACCAAGCATTTTAGAGTTGATGATCAAGAAATTCTCTGGTTTAAGGATAGACTTGTTGTGCCAAACAACAAAGAGCTAAGGAATCAAATTATATCCGAAGCTCATTCTTCTAAGTTGTCCATTCACCCTGGAAGTAGTAAGATGTACCAAGACCTAAAACCTTACTTCTGGTGGCCCAAAATGAAGAAAGAAATTGCAGCTTTTATTGCTCGTTGCGACAATTGTTGCCGTGTAAAAGCAATACACATGAAACCTGGATTGCTGCAACCCTTGTCTATTCCGTTGGAAGTGGGAAGAAATCGCATGGATTTTATTGTTGGTTTGCCAACCACTCCAAAGGGTTTTGACTCTATCTCGGGTGATCGTCGATCGTCGACAAAGTCAGCTCACTTCATTCTGTAAGGACTGACTATCATCCTCATAAGTATCTTTGAGATTTACCTTGAACAAGTAGTTCGTCTTCACGGTGTACCCAAGACTATTGTCTCGGATAGGGGAACCCAGTTTACAGCTCGTTTCTGGCAACATCTCCAACAAGATCTTGGCACTCAAACACTTCATAGCTCAGCTTATCACCCGCAAACTTCGGGACAAACTGAGCGTGTGAACCAAATTCTAGAAGACATGCTTCGAGCTTGTGTTATATCCTGTAAAGGACCATGGGATAAATGGTTGCCTTTAGCAGAATTTTCTTATAATAATAGTTATCAAGAGAGTATCAAGATGCCTCCCTTCGAAGCCTTGTATGGCCGGAAGTGTAGGACTCCTTTGAATTGGGTAGAAACTGGGAAAGAATGTATTATGGAAGTGACTTCGTCCAAGATGCCGAAGAGCAAGTCCGGAAAATCGAGAAAAATATAGAAGCCGCTCAAGCTCGACAAAAGAGTTATGCTTTGATAAGCGAAGAAAGTCTATTGAGTTCAAGGTGGGTGATCATGTATATCTCAAGGTGTCGCCCATGAAAGGTGTGAAACGTTTCGGTGTGAAGCGTAAACTCGCGCCTCGTTATATTGGACCTTATCCAATCATTGAGAAGTGTGGAAAAGTAGCCTACAAACTTCAACTACCTCCCGAAATGGGAACTATCTTTCCGAGTCTTCCATGTCTCTCGATTGAAGAAATGTCTTCGCATTTCGGAAGAAGAAGTTAAAGTCGGGGTATCAAATTACAATCGATCTTTCTTATGAAGAAAAACCAGTGAAGGTCTTGGATGTTATAGAACGGGTGACTCGCAGTCGAGTGGTGAAACTGTTCAAAGTGGTTTGGAGTAATCACAGCGAGAAAGATGCAACATGGGAACGAGAGGACTATCTGAAAAATACTTATCCATCTTTCTATTTCAAATGGTACGTTTTTCAAAATCTCGGGACGAGATTTTCTTAAGGGGGGAAGGCTGTAACACCTCAAGTGTTAGGGCCTAATTACATGTGCATAATCATCATTAGGTTAATTAATGGCATTGCATTTGAGTGGTGTTTGAAATTCAAATTCAAATTTGAAAACCTAAATTCAAAAATATTGGGAATTTTGATATGGTCCAAAAAGCAAAGTTGTAGTTTAAATTATTTTGAGCAACTTTCGTGTTTACACTTTTTCAAGTTTCAAAATGAAATTTGGAGCAATGGAAAAAGGTAAAATTTTCCCTGGCCTACCTCGCCATGCCTCCTCCTGCTCACCTTCGCCGCCGTGGCCACCGAGCCCCTTCCCGGCCTTCCCGCGCGACCGGCCGCGTGGGTGAAGTCGCGAAGGCGCTCGCCACCTCATGGCCTCCTTCAATGCTTGCGGCCGGCCAATCCCTCTTCCCTTCCTCCTCCATTTCTTCTCTTTGCTCCCGTCGGCCGCCATCACCGTCGCCTCCGAAATTCGCCACGCCGCTCGCTTATTCCCCAATTCTTCGCGCCCACCGCTCCGCCGCAAGCTACTCTTCCTCCTCGACCAAGCCGTGCCCTGTGCCGTTGCGAGGTGAGCTCGCTTGCCACACCGCCTCCACGGCCGCCATGGCCGCGAGCTCGAGCTCGTCGTGCCAGCGCGCCTCCACCTTCCTTTTGTTCTTTTCTTTAGCGTTTCAAGGTCGCCTGGCCATGTAGAGGGTAGCCCTAAGACCTTGTTAGCCCTAGCGCCATGACCTCGCCGGAACGCGGCTTGCCACTGTGAGCTCCGCGCGCCGCCGCCGCTTGTGCGCCGCCGCCGTCTTTAGCCGTTGTAGCTTACTTTTTCTACGCCGTGGAGTGCGCGTCATCATGGGAAGTCGAGTCGGCTCGGTCCCGTCGCCGGAGACGTCGCCGACGGCGAGTTCCGCGACCGGCCGAACGCCACGAGCAACGCTCTGCTCGGGCGCCGTTCGGGGACTTCATTTTGTAAATTCGATAAAACTCCGGGACCTTGGTGCAAAGTGTAAGACTCAGGGAATAGTAGCAAACTTTAATTTGGACCTACTCGTAATTTTCCCAGACTACGAGGACTCTTCTGCAAAGTTGCCTTTGCCGCCATCGGGCCGCCGCTCACGCGCGCGCCGGGGCCGGCCTACTCCGCGCTTGGGCCGAGCCGCTAGGCCGCGTCGCCGGCCGCGCGCGGCTACCGCCGCTCGGCCGCTCGCTGCGCCTAGGCCGCGCGCTGCGCTCGCGTAGCAGGCCGAGCCGGGCCGCGCCGCCAAATCGGCCCGAGCGCTGTTTTCCTTTTTTGAAAATGATTTTCAAATTTAGTTTTGAGTCAATAGTGCTTGTATTTGTCTATTTTATATAAAATTATTCATAGCTCCAAAAATTATGAAAATTTTTGTGTAGCCTTCTCATGAGATGCTTGATCTAGGAAAAATCTGAGATCTGATTTTGGGCAATATTTTGCATGTTAATTAATTAGCTCATTTAATTAATAAAGGCTTCTTCTTTCAATTTTAATAATTTATTTGTTGTTCCAAAAATCATGAAATTTATCGTGTGACTTAGTTATGATGTAAGTAGCTTAAAATAAAATTTTGGACTTAATTGGAGTAATTTTATTTTATGCCTTATTTATGCTTAATGAATTAATTGTTTAATGCTTTAATTAATCTTTAAACTTGATTAATCATTATAGGGATTGTTTGACTTTTTGGATTGAGTGTTGACCCTAGGTCATTACTCTTAATGACCTTTGGCACCTTTACTTAATTGTTTGAGCTCATGTTTTTCATGCCAATACGTTTCATAGGGGTTATTTCATGTGCCTAAGTTAATTAAAGTAAAATCTTAGGTGCGGGTGTTAGGTCTTTAACTCCGGATGAATTGTTTTATGTTAAGTTGTGTAGATCCGGTAAGTGTGATCGCTTTTTATAAGAAATATACAATGCTTTTGTTTAGTGATTTGAATAGAGTGGAGAACTCGGTAAACGAGTGTCCAAAGGATGTAATCATATTAACTTGTCATCATGAGCATCATGTCATCATCACTATCCTCACTTATGTATTCGGTATACTTATTTAATGCATATGCATGCAATAGGTGCGCCTGCGGGAGTGACTCGTTGGAGTTCGAGGGAACGTGTCCGCGGGAGCCGGAGAATCCTCGGGAGCGAAAGGTTCGGTGATCGAACCCGACGGGAGAGGAGGTTGTTCTTGAGTGTCCTCGACACGAACCATCAACCTTCGTGAAAGGCAAGCCCCGGAGCATTTTAACTTCCTAACTTTTATAATTACTAAATGCTTTATGATTGTTGCATTAAGTTCTAGGAATTGAATTGGCACCCTTGCCGCATTTATATCATTCCTTGTCCAGTTATTATCCCCGAAATCCTAATGATATGATACCGTAGCATTTGCTTAGCCATGCTTAAACGGTAGAAGTCGAGTGATTAATAATCACTTGCGAGAAATTAGGATGATGGTTCACGGTTGGCTATATATGCTATCGTGCAAATAACCATGTGTATGTAAATCGAAGGCAAGACGGAGCGCATGAGCTACATGGTCGGCCAACCTTGTTAGTGAAGCGTACCGTCGTGCAAATTAATCACACACAAGGAATGGAGCCTTTCCTAGTCATGTTGAACAGTGCCTAGCACTTAGCTGGCTGGATCCGAGGTTATCCGCCGCGAAGCCTAGTAACTCAACTTAGGCCGGATCGCGAAGAGTATCAAGTCTCACCCGCCGACGGGTGTTATAATTCCTGATCCATTGGCATATCCGGCGTGGTATGTCCGTGTGGGAAGTCATGTCCGTAAGTCCGGGGCGGGTGTTATAATTCCTGACCTCATGGCATGGTGGCGACCCTAAGTGAGGCGCTGTTCGGATCCGTGATTCCTGAGTTGTACGAATGGTGTTCTACGGCTACCCTTAGCGGGGTGTGCCGGGAGAGTGTTAGGAATATTTCCCCAGCTGGGTTGTAATCGATTCGAATCGCCATCGTCTCCTGGATAGTGAGAAGCTTGACGGGAGTATCTCCATACTTGAAAACTTTAAGTTGTTTGGAAGGTTGATCACACTTGGCAAGATAGCGGATAATGAACCTGTTATGGTTATGTATTTCTCTACTCAATTGCTTGTTTAGCACAGGTGCAAACCTAGATAACAGGTTAATGAAGATTAACTTGATGCTAATAACAACATGATTACTCTTGTCACTTAAAGCTCTTTATGCAAAATGAGTAAGCCAACTCCACCTATAAAGCTTTGCATAATCCTTGGAGTCTTTATTTCTGTTTCATGTCGGGTAAGTCTTGTTGAGTACAATTGAGTACTCAGGGTTTATTCCCTCCTGTTGCAGATGACATCTTCTATAATGGTTGCTGCAACTACGCCTTCTCCCCGGGGAATGAAGACTAGACCATAGGGCATGGTCTCTAGTAGATCTCTTACCTTATATTGCTTTTGTAAGATATGAGCTTGTACTGGCAATGTAACCCTTAAACTACGGTTTTAGCTTTTAAAACTATGCTTCTTCCGCTACCCTATATTCTGGTTTGTAATAACTAGAGTGTACTCCGATGTTATATAATCTATGTAGATTATTTGTAAAAGGTTGTAACAGGTGATGTGGTTATGCTGAATTACTACGATCTTGATTTGATGCAAGTTGGTTTGAAATCCTTCGTGATTTCGTTGGACTACCGGGTTTATATAAGACAAAGTATACGAGTGTCAACGTATTAGCGGGGACATCTGTACTTAATCTTGTATAAATTGGTCGGTTCTGTGACACGTGAGTTCAGATACTACAGCTTGTAATTGAAGGTTGAGGCAATAAAAAAAACTCTTATGGTGTTTGAATCGGTAGGATGTGAGCTATCCAACGATTATCCATGAGGGCCTTTTGCACGTGATATTGTTCCTTTTTGCTTTCCAGAACAACGTCGGAGCTATATTCTTGGGTGCTTGCCCACCTATCCAGGATAAAGTCCAGAAACTAGCAAATTCCCCATTACCAATAGTAACCAGTGATGATCTCGCAAACAACTCCTTTTATCTTTGTTATCACAAGGCAACTCTAATTTGTTCCAGGGTCTATTTTTGTTTTCATCGGAATCAAAGCCAGCGTAAACGCAATGCCCTTGCAAAACGTTCCATGTTTAAAATTCCCAAGCTCCCTTTGATTTTAGGTTGATAGGTGGTCGGCCAGTTGATAATTGAGTGGCCCCCGTATACCTTATCCGGTGTTTCTCCCGACCTTCTTTATGAGCCACTTTTGTTCCTCAAAGACTGTCTCATATGATAGATTGGCTGAGATGATAACACAGTTTTGACTAAAGTCTCTCGGCCAGCCATGGTCAGGAAACGTCCATTCCATCTTGGGAGTCTAGCACCTATCTTGTCTATAAGAGGCTGCAATTCTACTCTTAGCTTCCTAATAACATGGAGAGGCAGACCAAGATATATATTTTCCTGGATTCCTATCTTACCAGGAAAAGTTTCTTGCTTCGCATTTGAGTTGAGGATTTCGTTGATAATCCTTGGATTACTTACGAATCATTTTGTATCAATTTTGTGTAGGTCTATTGACTATTCCCCTTCCGTCAATGAGACACGTGCAGCGCACGATTTTGAAGAAAAAATAAGTTTTGTAGAAGCTGGTGAGTAGAGAAGTTATATAAGTGTAGAGATCTTTTATAATGGTTGGAAAGTACCTTGGTACAACTAGGTTCTTTCAAAATTTTCTATTTTGCAAAATAAATTATAATTTATAAATTATATTATGGAGAGTATTTTAATAAGGAACTAGAACATGGCGCGGTGTTGCCGCGCTAAAACTAGCCCCCTTGTTGTTTTAAATGCGTAATATGTGTGTATATTTGTATTAAGTTTGTAATGTAATAACTATCAATTTAGATAGAAAGTGTACACGTCTCTATTTATGTAAATTGTGATGTATTAAATGATATTACTTTGAAATAATCGTATAATATGGTGGTTTGATCCGCTTGAATATGGGTAGCAGTGTTGCAGTGAAGGAATAGTAAATGTGTCTTTTTTAAAAAAAATCATGGAGTTTTACTATTATCTTTTTCGTTGCACCCAGTGTATATTAATTAATATAGGTTACAAAGAACAAAGAATAATTTAGGTTATTGAATTGGTTGCGGATTTTTATTGACGCTACACGGTTTACGTGCTAACAGTGCACAGAGACCCTGTGCAAAATAGCAAAGTACCTATAGAACTATTTAGCATTTGCATGTATGACTTTTTAGTATTTTTTATGGTAGACTATTTAGTAGTTTTGAAAACATGTACTTATGTATCATTTAAACTATTTAAAAATATTTCTATTTTGTGGCCAATGGCATTATACAATTTTTATTATTGTTGATGTCAAATGAATTTAAGCTTCATTAGGTCTAATTATATTAGTTCTAAGTACTTTAATTATTCATACATTGTTGAATTTTTTGGATGGCAAATTGTTTGATTATAATTTTTTAGTTTTGTTGATTTTTAGCATATTTAATTACTTAAATGCGATTATATGCGGTGTGAGATATAAATTTAGAAATTATTTAAATTTTGTGAGGGCGAAGTAGGGGTGCAAAATATTTTGGTAGGCTCTCGAGTGGTTCTAGTTTATTTAGAATTTTTTTGGATTTTTTAAAAGGAAAAGGGCTTACTTTAATCTTTTGGGTATGTTTCCCGTATAAGCGTAGCAATTTTTCTTCTGTGAACAGTTAAAGCTACGTCAAACAGTGTCTACAAAAGCGATTTTTCCAATGTTTTGAGCCGTTCGATCACGATCCAACGGCCGATGTTCTTTTGGATGACATGGCCTCCTCCTCTTCGCTAGACCGCAACCGCAATTCAGTATTAGAAAGATTGAGTCTGTAAGTGGGCTGGCCCATTCGACCATGGTCACTGAAACAGTTTGGGCTGATTATATTAGTCATGCCTGGCTCTCTCGGACTCCCTATTATGGTTGAGCCAGTGTCGGCCCTCTTGGTCTTCATCACCCTTTTTTTCAATTGTTTAACCATTTTTTTTGTCACTCTTTCTTGATGAAACCAATGCAATGTTTGCTTAAGGCTGGTTTCAGTCGGGGTTTCATGACCTAGTTTCCAATGCACCCATATCAATCTCTATTCCCATGAAACTCTCATCATCTCTTTTCATAAATACAGTGACATGTTAACATATTTAATGCCCATAAAACTCTATGAAATCCTCACCGAGACTGGCCTAAGTGGGTCAGTTTATATGTATCTAGAACATTTTGGCTTATTGATTACCTCTCCAAATAATTTCACTACTTCATGTTAAAAAATTTGAGTAAAGTTCTTCAACTGGCTCCTCACCCAAAACAGGATCCATCGTCGTACGACCTTGGCGCGCAAAAACATCATCAACGACATGTGTTGCGAGCTATGCAGAGTATTCAATGAAACTGCCCATCATTATCTTCGGGTGTTCCTTTGCCCAAACTTTCTAGGCCAGCATTGGCTGGTAGCCGACCGGGATCGCCAGAGTGGCCGAGCTCTGAGAACCTAGCCGCCGCCTGGAGTGGCGAAGACAGTGCTCAACGTGCTGCTGCCCTCGTGTGTTAGGAGATCTGGAAACACACGAATGATGTGGTCTTTAGGGGGATAGCCCAGACATAGGCCGGCTCAAAGTCGCCTGCAATGAGTCCGTGAAGAACTGGATTTGCCTTATCCCTAAGAAGAACAAAAGCTTAGCTAGGCAATGGAGAAATTCCTTTACTATGTAATCCATTCCTTCCCCCTCACTCATGATTCAAGTGTATCTAAGGCCAAGCCTTTCATCCACTGGGTTTTCGGAATCTGTGGAATATATTGTAGGTGGGGATACGTTCCGAAGTTGACGGAAAAAAATAAAAATTGACTTAAATACCTTGATATATGTACCTATAAAAATGCACCCCAAAAAACGTCAACAAGTGTCAGCAAAAGAGGGCGGATGGGCCCATTGATCATACGTAAGGCTTTCTTTCTTTCTTTTGGGACAACAAATAAGGCTTAGCAAAGCTATAAAAGTGCAATTTCTCTACAATCCAAATCTGTCGGTGCTGATGGACAAAATCCGGACACCGCGGCTGGCTATATTATTCTTTTTCAACTGGAAGGCGCGCGTGCCCATCTGTCCATATCTTACCAGCTGATATTTTACGAGCGCGCCACATGATCCCTGATCTTTCTAATCGGCCGCGCGACACTTTCCTGCGCACCACAGTCCACAAGTCCACCAGTGCTACCGAACAACCAAACCAAACGCGCACGGCGGATCACAGTCCCAGACGCCTCGCACCGAGACACAAGCGCTAGCTCTCCGCTGAGGCGCTGACCATGGACTCGCAGCTGAGCCAGCCCACGGTAGTCACCCTGATACTTGCTCTCCTCCTAGTGCTATACCTCGCGCTCTGGCGCCGCGCCGGCGGCGGCGGCAAGAACCGGAGCTACCCGCCGGTGGCCGGCACCGTGCTGCACCAGTTGTTCAACTTCGGCCGCCTGATGGAGTACCAAACCGCCATCGCCCGCAGGTACCGCACCTTCCGCATGCTCAGCCTGACCTGCAGCTACATCTACACAGTCGAGCCCGCCAACGTGGAATACATCCTCAAGACCAACTTCGCCAACTACGGCAAGGGGAGCAAGGTGCACGAGGTGGGCGAGGATCTCCTCGGCGACGGCATCTTCAACGTCGACGGCGCCAAGTGGCGGCACCAGCGGAAGGTCGCCAGCCATGAGTTCTCCACGCGGGTGCTGCGCGACTACAGCACCGGCGTGTTCCGCGACACGGCCAAGGAGCTCGCGGGCATCGTGGCAGATTCCGCGGCCGCCGGGGAGAAGCTGGACATGCAGGACCTGCTGATGCGGTCGACGCTGGACTCCATCTTCACAGTCGGCTTCGGGGTTAGACTGGGCGTGCTCTCCGGGTGCAGCAAGGAAGGCGCCGCGTTCGCCAAGGCGTTCGACGCTGCCAGCGAGCAGGTGTTACACCGTTTCTTGGACCCGTTCTGGAAGGCCAAGAGGCTCCTAAACTTCTCGTTAGAGGCAGCCATGAAGCGCTCGATCCGCACCATCAATGACTTCGTCTACGCCGTCGTCGACAGGAAGATCGAGCAGATGGGAAGAAACCAACAAGAATTTGTGAGCTCTGACAGCTCTCCGTACATGATGGCTGCACGGGAGCACGAGAGATTACAGTTCTCACAGAGTGACATTTCCCTGACAGGCCAAGAAAGAGGACATCTTGTCAAGGTTCCTGATGGAGCGGGAGAGGGATCCCGGCTGCTTCGACAACAAGTACCTGCGGGACATCATCCTCAACTTCGTGATCGCCGGCCGCGACACCACGGCGGGGACCCTGTCGTGGTTCCTCTACGTGCTCTGCAGCAACCAGCGCATCCAGGACAAGATCGCGGAGGAGGTGCGCGCCGCCACCTCGTGCGACGGCGACCTCGGCGCCCCAGAGCTCGTCGCACGACTGACCGAGGACGCCATCAGCAAGATGCAGTACCTGCACGCAGCGCTGACGGAGACCCTCCGGCTCTACCCTGCTGTGCCCATCGTGAGTTTTATTCGGAACTCGGCACTTTTCTAGAACACTAGTTGGTTCGCACCACACATCCGTCGTCGTCGGCGCATTGAGTGGGATTTGGTTCGGGTGTGGATGACTTCGTTGGGGGATGGATGCTGGTGTTGCAGGATGTCAAGTGCTGCTTTTCGGATGACACGTTACCGGACGGGTACGCCGTCAACAAAGGGGACATGGTGCACTACCAGCCGTTCCAGATGGGTAGGATGCAGTTCCTCTGGGGCGCGGACGCCGAGGAGTTCAGGCCGGAGAGGTGGCTCGACGACGGTGGCGTGTTCGTCCCCGAGAGCCCCTTCAAGTTCACGGCTTTCCAGGTCAGTTGTGATACTCAATCTCCTTGCTGCCTATTGTCCACCAAATGCAACAACCAACGTGTTTGGCCTCTTACTTGTTTTGTGCAGGCGGGCCCTCGCGTCTGCTTGGGAAAGGAATTCGCGTACAGACAAATGAAGATCTTCGCGGCTGTACTTCTCTACCTATTCAGGTTTGAGATGTGGGATGCCAACGCCACTATGGGTAATCGGGCTATGCTCACTCTCAAAATGGATGGCCCGCTCTACGTTCGTGCATCGCTCCGACGATGAGGCGAATGGGAGGCAAGAGGCTTATTTGATGCCTCAAGTCAATTGGTCAGTCGTGTTGCAAGTACACATGCGTGTGTATAGTGGGCACTTGGACTCATCATCCGATTATCTTCATGCAAAGTGGCTAGCTGATCAGAGATGATCCGGTGCTAATAAAGTTGTCAAGATTAATTGTTATATATATAGTAGTTGTATTAAGTTTGTATTTAGAAATATTTTCTAGTGATCAAAGTTTTGTTCCTATTAATTTTATAATATAAGAGAAATTATGCCAGTCTCAATGGGCGTGTTTGGTTCACTTCCCAGCCCAGCCTGGCTCGCATCCAACAGCCAGGCCCTCTTTGCCCAGGCTGAGGGCATGCAAGGGTGGGTGTTTGGTTGCTCGACTCCCAGCAGCCTGGCCAGGTGCAGATGGTGTTTGGTTCCCTTCCCTTGCATCAAATTCAAATTCTGGAGATGCAGACACCATGTTTGGTTGCTTGCATACAAGCTGGTGGAGTGACCACTTCTTTTGAGTGGTATGGTTACCACCAGCCAAACCAAAATTTATACTTGTTTACAATGAGATTACAGCCAAATTAAATAAAATTACAATTGGTTTGCAATTACTTCATTTTGGATAGCAATATTAGAATCACAAAGATCATTATATTTTTCTATTCAAATGAATTATAACATAGAGAATCTGGTATAGGAAAAAAAACAAAGACATCACTGGAAGAGACATGTGCTCAATTTGGAATCAAACAAGTTCACAATAACATGTAGCCTTAGTTATTAGAAAAATTAACAAACAAACATTACTGAACATGCTTGCAGCCTCAAGTAAATTAGAAGAATAGCAAGTAAACATCATTGCACAATTAAGGCAATAAGGCATTGGAAAAATGCTCAGACCAAAACATCATTGGCATAAGGCATGAACTCAGTATATAAAAAATTTCATCATTGGCACAAGGTATAAGCACCAATGTCAACACAAACAGAAAGATATGCACCAGCTAAGGTCCACGAAACACAAAATCATCAAAATGCATAAACTCCTCAGCCATATCATATATTTTTAGCAGTATCACAATCCCACTCATGCCTCAGGTTTTCAGTAACACAAAACTTAAAACATCATTGCAAATGCCTCATGCCTCAAATTATAAACCATCAGTGCATATGTCCAGAGTCTCAGAGTCTTAGTCTTAGTCTAGTATCTTACAATAATAATCATCATCATGACATTTGTCCAATATCTGAGATCAAGAGCATGGAACAATAAAATCATTGCATATGTCGAGAAACACAGAAAGGTTCAAGAAATAAAGAATATTTCAACACACATAAAAGAGATATATGCTCAAGGTCTGGACAAATATCATAGACATGGACAAGTGTTCAGATTAAATTTGCAATCATCATAGACTTGGGCATATGCTCAGATTAAATTTTCAGCATCGTAGACTTGGATAAATGCTCAAATTAAAATTTCCACCTCATAGACTTGGGAGGGGGGATTAAATGCCTCATATACCGAACAAAATTGGCAGGATCCCAAGTAAAAATGGATTTTGCATACACGGGTTAGGGTTCTTGAGGTATGAACTTGGATTCGTACCGCAAGAACAGCCAAGAACTCAGATCTAGTCAGTCTATAGGTAGATTGAGAGGAATGGTGAGTTAGGGTTTCGAAATCAAGACGACATGAGAGGTAGAAGACAGACAAATCACTTACCTATATACGACTCAGATCCATAGAAGAAGGGCCCATGAGCAGGCTGAATCGATGAACACCAGAGGGGAGAAGAGGAGAAGGAGGTAGAGCACCTACCAGCGGAGCGACAGAGCAACGACTGACCAACCGAGGGGACGGCGGCGGGGGAGGTAACCCAGACACGGTGAGTAGCAGGAGTGGGGGAGGTAACCTGAGCGAGTTCGCGCCATCTCCCCGCGCACGGAATTGCCAGACACGTGCGCTCGCGGGAGCACGGAGCGAGCCAGGCTAAAGAGGAACGACCGATTTGGGCGTTCCTCGCGAGCCAGGCCCGGAGGGGTCTTTTGTATGAGATGAGCCAGGCTGGGGGAGGGAACCAGGCAACCAAACACGGGCACGCTGCATCCCAGGATGCATGTATGCCCTTATGCGGGCAACCAAACAGCCCCAATGGGATTCAATAGAGCTTTATGGACATTAACTCTACTAATGTGGCACTGTATTAATGAAGAGAGATGATAAAAATTTTATGGGTGTAAAGATAATAGAGATGAAACTCTTCTACATTGTCTTCAAAATATAAATGTGTTGAAAATTGGGATATGAAATCATCGCTGACAGTGGCCTTATAGGTAAAACTGTGTTGAAGGCCGTACCGAATCAAATCATATATTATACCTAGGGACGAAGAGAATACCGCAATCCTCTGCTCTCAACAAAAGGATCACTGATAATATAATTTGAAGATTTTCTGGCGTTTGCATGGGGCACATGGCGGGTTCATAACGTCAAATCATATCTTATACCTAGGGACGAAGAGAGTACTGCAATCCTTTGCTCTCAACAAAAAGATCACCGAAAATACAATTCCAAGATTCGTGGCGTTCGCATGGGGCACATGGTGGGTTCATAACCGCTGGCAGTTGGTAGAGGCTGGAACCCTGTTCCATTATTAAAAAAACCCCGCTGGCAGTAGATGGATGATCTGGCATAGCTTGGATTCATCAACAGATAGCTTGTTGTCAAAAAAAAAAAAAGAGGATAGCTCAGCAACTAACCTTATTTTGTGCACCCATCGACTTCATTCATCGCTACTTCGTGCAAGTCTACATACCCTTCCAACAAAGAAGAGTTCCTGCTTTTATGGTTGATGGTGACTATTGATGCATCTCCGGGCTAACGTCCACAACAATGAGCATATCTATGACCTAGCACTTGATGTAGGTTTGCAAAAGGCAAGTTATTTTTGAGCTCTCTTCATCCTTATCAATGTGTGGTAGTCTTAAATGCTATATCAACGGTGATATATAGTTTTAATCGAGATTGCTAGCTTCTCTCTCTCTCTCTCTCTCTCTCCATTTTCATGTACCATAAAGCATCCGTTATAGTACAACTACATAGCTATAATTTTTTCCTCTCCTTTTTCCTTTTCCCCTCTCCTTTCTCCTAGGTGATGCAATTTTTGCCGAACTCAAATCAAGGTGTAACGTTTTGGTTTCTTCACAACTACAAGAAACATTTCCAAATATTTCAATGAGTATTTAAAGAGATAAAGAGATCAGCGTGCTAAGATGTCCACCTCTGTTAATAATGCCAGAGAACCCAATATCTCTAGCTAGTCTTGGGTGACATGTATATATCTACCAAGAAACCAAAATGATCAAGTCAGTCTAATTGAATGCCCATCCCTACTTGGGAGACTAGAACCTGGGCCTCCAAGCACTATCCACCAACGGGTCTAGTCCATTTTACATTCTTGACTTTCTTGTAATCTGATTTTTCTTATCAAACTACAACAAAATCTCTAACCTTTAAAAAATTTAAAAAATTAAAAATTTTCAAAACATTCAAATTAGTGTCTAAATGTGCTTTCAAAATGTGCTTTAAACACATCAACTATATGAATGCATTGTTTGCCACCATAACTCAACCAGGACACACACGACACAGGGAAAAAATATGCAACCAACCCGAAGATGAGGATGTGAACCACATTACTTCAATCAATAGACTTTGAAGTAAAGTGAAGCGAAGTGACTTTGTGAATTCCACTCATCTATATATGAGATTTGTGGGTAGCCTTCAATCTCTTCGACCATATAGGCTCACATTAATAGAGAAAATCTCTATCTTCTCTACTAAGAGACTTCTTTTTCTTTCTAGAGATTCCTCTTTCCTATATATATTAAATATACAAGTTGGGTTCGAACCAACGACTCCACCCTCATATGGATTGTGATGAGCGCTCCTTGCTTATCCTAGGCTAGGCTACTAGATCCCACTCCCTGCCATCAAGCGATTCTAAGGGTCATAGCGTACGAGAAATGATAAGCTGTCAATGTGCTTAGAAGGTCGTTCTTCTTTATGCAGACAACTGGATAGCCTATTCTGGTGGTGATTGTTTATGCAGATGAAATACTTTCTTAAGAGTGAGACTTAGCAAAAGTGCTTTGACACAGTAGGAAAGGTCAGTACTTATCTTTGAAGAAAGACCTAGGCCTTATGATCGATTCTATATATGGTAAGCTGTTTTTCTCTTGCTTAATAAGCAGCCATAATCCGTGCTAGGAAGACTTTCATTATAAGAATTCTAGCAATCGGAGTACATATAGGCATTGGCATAAGTACAGCGGAGATCATTGATTGCGGTCAAGTCTACCAGCACTCACCTAGAATCTGTCATATTAGTTTATGAAGTAAAGAAAGAATGAGTTAAAGTAGATGTACTTTTGACATATTCACAAAGAGTATCAACTAATAGGTGGCTAGGAGTTTGTTGTTTGGGATGACTACCATCTATCTTTCTTAGGTTATGTATTCCTTTAGTGATTGGAATAGGATGAGGAGTCTAACTAGGAGTATAATGGAATTAGTTGTCAACCATAGGCTTCTCCTTGGGGATAGAGCAAGGTCCTATAGCGAGACATTATTTCTCTTACATGACAAGGAAATCGTAATAGGTTAGATAAGTTTTGTACGAAAAAAATACAAGACGTGTTGAATGTATTCATGTCATTTGTGTTGGTCGTATGTTATGTTATTTCTGAAAAGTTTCCAAAGCACGTTTAGACATCAATTATCGTTTTTGGAATTCTTAGAATTTTAGGATATTTTTTCATCTTTGTAGAGCCAAATTTTTTTTAAGCAACAAAGATATTTTCATGAGCTGTATTTTTTTAATTATCGTATCCCTTTACCTCTAGGATTCTTTTCAAAAAAATTAGAAGCTTTAGAGACAATATTGTCGTCTAATAGCCCCTTACCAAGTTTTTACCATTTTTTTCAAAAAAAAAAGGGCAAAAACATCATCACAACCACTGTCAAAAAGGGTACTTAAGTAAATTGAATAATTTGAAGAGTTTACTTGTAAGATATTTGGATTTCAAGTACGAGGATAAAAAGTAGAGTACGACAATAATTCAGCAAGGTGAACAAGCTTATTTCTTGGAACATAGGATATCTAAAACATAGGATTTGTTGAAAGGGTTAGCAAGGAAGTCCCCTGCCTATAGTTTTTATTTTTCATTAATAAACAAAAGCTACAATAGGGAAACAACAAAAATAGCAGAGGAAGCAAGGAGGGAGCTGTACAAGAGGAGGGAGGGGGAGGGGGAGGGCAAAGGGAGTACAGTGGAGAGGAGAAGTAAAAATACAAGCAACATGCCCAAAGAAAACAAGGAAAGAGCACTATGTAAGATCTTGCAGCCATGCTGAAAGTTGTTCCTTCTTCCTCGATTTGGCCTTGATACAAACCAGGCCAAACTCCACTTTGAACAGAAACTTCCAACTCTGGAAGCTGCAGGTGCCATGGTAAAAAAGTAATGCTATTTCTCAATTCCAGATGCACCAACACGCTGTAATCATAATTTTTTATTTTATTTTTTTTGAAAAAACTATGTCTGAATAACCTTCTTGCTTCGATGAATTAGAGTTTCGTATTTGTAATCCTGCATGAATTAGAGTTACAAGAAAGTTTCTATGGAGTATATGGATACAATACAAAAGAAATACACGAAATATTAGAAAAGAGAGATGGACATAGGGAAAAGTTTTTAGTCAGAGCAACTCCAGCAAATTGAGAAAAACAAACCTCTTTCCCTAAAAACTGTGACAAAATGGAATGAGGTTAAAATAATAAACTCCAACATATCTCCTTTCCCGTTCCTCTTTTTGAGCCATTTCCCTATATTTTTCTCAATTCCTCAAAACTCCCCTCAGTCCCTCAAAGAAACGGGAAGCGGCCAGCAAAGATTTTCTCAATCCCCATTCTCCCACATCCTGTCACTAATGTTTAGGTCTTCAGGATGAAGGAGGCATCCTCACGGTGCTCTGGTTGCTGCCACTACGCCTGCCGCACGGGCTGTTCTCAATCTCCTGGAGAAGCTCCTCCCTATAATCTAGAATTGAGTTTGCCAACAAATTAGCTATTGCCCGAGTGTACACTACGTGTGTGTTGGGAATTGGGCTTTAGGGGAGCTACTCTTGTGAGAGCAAGTACAATAATTGGTCATATCCAAGTAAATGCTAATGTGGATGAGGAAATAAAGAAAGAGAAGAGTTGGACTTTGGCAAGCCAAATAATAGAGGGAGCCAAGTTGGTTTGGGTATACACTATTATTGACTTATTAACTTTGCCATTGAATAAATGGGCCACTCAATGAGAGAGTATATTTTTGGGCACCCAATCAGTAGATCGCATATTTTTTTTTACGAAACAGTAGATCGCATATCTGAATGTGTGATAACGATGGACCTTCCCAAGCTCGTGAGATGGACTTTGACTCTAGGAATCCAGATGGTTTACATTTTTTTAATAATGGAATTACATTCCGGCCTCTATGCATCTGCTCTGAACAGACACATACACAGCCAAACTGATTACAAAAACTTAAAAGGAAAAGATAAAACTTAATTTAGTACACACGATCGGTACTAAATTAAGGCCGCCTACATCCAGTATTGGATCCACTGGAAGCACTAACTAGCGACAGCAAGCCCTCCTAGCATACAGAAGGTTGCAAAACCGAAGACAAAACCCTTGACCTTTACAAAGATCTCTAAGACGAAGCTCCAGCGAGTATGCGACGCCGAAGGCGCCGCCGACGTCCATCCATAACAGGATCAGGTTTTCACCTGGTGATCTGGCATCCGCCAATTGAAGAGATCAAGGGGGTGATCCATCTGCTGCCATCAAGTCTGCATTCCCTTTGCAACCATGTAACCAAGATTTGTACATGGGTTGCACAAGTTGTACGACGAGGTTCCACATGACGAAGCGGTCGTACGATCCGACCAAGTGGTGGTTCTTGACGACGACATCACAGCCACGTATTAAATAGCAGCAATGCGACCTCCGGTGGCGGCACGACGCAGATAATGTCGGCGATTGGACCGGGGTGAGTCGCGAGGATGGAGGAGAAGTTGGGCAAGATCCAGCTCCTCGACCGCAAGGTCATCGTCGTTGAAGATCCACCGTCTCCGCGTCAACGGTCGCCATCACCGCCGCCTGGAATGCACGATATGGCGATCCGACTGTGACGCACGATGAAGACGTCCCAACGGCTCTTGATCTGCCAACGGGACGAGCAGGCCGGCGATGCGACCTTGGATGGCGGTGCTTGGATCGTCTTCGGGGGGTGGGAGGCCATCTCGCAATCCCGACTGCCGTGGCCGATTGGATCAAGCCAAGGGAGTTGGATCCGAGGAGCCCCCCACCGCGGGAGCGCCAGTAG
Organism: Themeda triandra; assembly: GCA_018135685.1. Taxonomy (NCBI): domain Eukaryota; kingdom Viridiplantae; phylum Streptophyta; class Magnoliopsida; order Poales; family Poaceae; genus Themeda; species Themeda triandra. The sequence continues at coordinate 2,480,140 of JAENPR010000007.1, read as the reverse complement.
CAGGCAACAACTGCGTCAAACTCGCACGCGTGTCCACCCGCCGCACACCGGTGCCGACGTCTTCGTCTTGACCACGGCCCGTCGCCGGCCAAACACCGCTGCCGCTGGCCAGAGGAAGACGATCTCGGCGCCGGGCGCCGCCCCCAGCCCAGTGGGTCCCGGATCCGCCGTGAAGATGGAGAAACCGGAACCCTAGGCCAACGCAGCCGCCCCCACCATGGCTGACGCCACCAGCTCCGCCCCCGGGACAGGGGCCACCGGATCCGGCTGTCAGGGCACTGGAACTGCCCGCCCGAACCCAGGGGAGGCCGGCCACGGCAGCGCCATGAGAGGAGGGGGCGAAGGAGGGAACGGGAAGAAGCTTGCCGCCAGGAGGAGCTCGCCGCCGCCGTCACCTCGCTGCTCGACCCCGGGCCCTAGCCGGCGCCGCCGCGACCCGGGCAGGCGACCCCGCCGAGCCCCACGCGGCTCGGGCAGGGCGGCGCCCGCCGGCCCGCCGCCACCAGCGCCGCCACACCACCTTCTCGAGAGAAGGAGCCCCGCCGCCGCCATCCCGGCTGGCCGCGCGGCCTTGCCAGCGGCCCGCTCCGGCGGCGGCGCGGCGAGAGGAGTGGAGGGGAGGCCGGACGCGCGGCGGCTAGGGTTTCCACCCGAACCGCCCGCATGGTGGGCGATGCCTCCAGATGGTTTACATGGAAGTTTACATTTGCATGCCTCCAGTTTTCGTGCTGTTTTCTTCAAAAATTCTTGCAGTAGCGCTTCTTCTCTGTCTCATCTAAAATTATCTAGATGTAGTGCCACTTGTTGTCTGGCTCTTCTAAAATGCAGTACGTTTCGGACAAGGAACTTATGTTATGTCCTGCAGAATTTTCAAGAGGCCCTCGCGTTTCAGAATTCAGAGATAAGAAAAGAAACTAATCAGAACAAGAATTCTGTTCACCACATGATCATGTAAGCTCCAGTAAAGAGTATATGGAGATATTATCATTGACAAGGATTTGCTGTCGTCGCATCAAAGCAAAACAACAACAGTTGATGCGTGATGGTTTGTCTGGGTCATCTAGACGTGCGGTCCTGGTGTGTGGTCTGTGGTATCTCAAGTCTCAATCCATCTAGTCCTCTGTAGCTGCGGTGCTGCCCCCCTAGCTAGTCCTCACAGTGAAATGCGAAGGTACTCTCAAATCTCCCAATCCAATCCGAAAGGTTCATCCCCTTCTGGCAGAGCTCAAGCTCGGCAATGGAGTCGCCACTGCTGAGCCCACCCGCCCTGCTGGCGCTATCCCTGCTCCTCCTAGCTCTCTACATCGCGAACCGGCGCCGCGGGGGAGGCAAGAATCGGAACTACCCGCCGGTGGCGGGCACCGTGCTCCACCAGCTGCTCAACTTCGGCCGGCTGATGGAGTACCAGACGGAGCTCGCCCTCAGGTACCGCACCTTCCGCATGCTCACCCCGACCTGCAACTATGTGTACACCGTCGAGCCCGCCAACGTGGAGTACATCCTCAAGACCAACTTCGCCAACTACGGCAAGGGGCCGATGTTCCACGACGTGCTGGAGGACCTCCTCGGCGACGGCATCTTCAACGTGGACGGCGCCATGTGGCGGCACCAGCGGAAGGTAGCGAGCCACGAGTTCTCCACGCGGGTGCTGCGCGACTACAGCAGCGCCGTGTTCCGCGACACGGCCGCGGAGCTCGCTGGCATCGTGGCCGTGGCCGCCGGCGCCGGGGAGAGGCTGGATGTCGCGGACCTGCTGATGAGGTCGACGCTGGACTCCATTTTCGAAGTCGGGTTCGGGGTCAACCTGGGCTCGCTGTCCGGCTGCAGCGACGAGGGCGCGGCGGCGTTCGCCAGAGCGTTCGACGACGCCAGCGAGCAGGTCCTGTACCGCTTCTTCGACCTGTCCTGGAAGCTCAAGAGACTCCTCAACATCTCGTCGGAGGCAGCCATGAAGGGGTCGATCCGCACCATTGACGGATTCGTCTACGGCGTCATCGACAGGAAGATCGAGCAAATGAGCAGAGACCAACAAGAATTCGTGAGCTCTCTGCAGCAGCCTTCCCCATCTGGATGCACGGGCGCACAGCGCTCCTGCCGTGTTTTATTTTTGACACGCTTGTGTTTATCTCGATTTCTGGCAGGCCAAGAAAGAGGACATCTTGTCGAGGTTTCTGCTGGAGCGGGAGAGCGATCCTGGCTGCTTTGACAACAAGTACCTGCGGGACATCATCCTCAACTTCGTGATCGCCGGCCGTGACACCACGGCGGGCACTCTGTCGTGGTTCCTCTACGTGCTCTGCCGGAACCAGCACATCCAGGAAAAGATTTCACGGGAGGTCCGTGCAGCCACCACGGGCGACCGCGACGTCGGCGTTCAGGAGTTCGTCGCGTTGTTAACAGAGGATGCCATCAATAGAATGCAGTACCTGCACGCTGTGCTGACGGAGACGCTCCGGCTGTACCCGGCTGTGCCCATCGTAAGTTGACACCAACATCGACGTCTTCCTACCTTACCAGACTTGGCACCGTACGTTTTTTTTCTTTTCTTTGACAACAAACAGGCACGATACGTTGTGTGCTGTTACACTGTTATTATCTACGTCACGGTCGCTGAATTTTTTTTGGGGGGAGCTGCTATGAAATCAAAGAAAATCTCAATGCAGGATGTGAAGTATTGCTTCTCCGATGATACGTTACCGGACGGCTATGCTATCAAGAAAGGCGACATGGTGAACTACCAGCCGTACCAGATGGGCAGGATGAAGTTCCTGTGGGGCGCAGACGCCGAGGAGTTCAGGCCGGAGAGGTGGCTCGACGACGACGGCATGTTCGTTCCCGAGAGCCCCTTCAAATTCACGACTTTTCAGGTTGGTTGTGAAATTCATCTCCTTGACACTTGCAGTGTCCTTGCCAAATGCAGCTTTGACGTGTTTGGGCTCTTGTGTTGTGGTGAACAGGCGGGGCCTCGTATCTGTTTGGGAAAGGAGTTCGCGTACAGGCAGATGAAGATCTTCGCAGCCATGTTGCTCTACCTCTTCAGATTTGAGATGTGGGAAGCCGAAGCTACCGTGGGTATCCGTCCCATGCTCACGCTTAAAATGGATGGCCCGTTGTATGTTCGTGCATCGCTCCGGCAATGAGGTGAGCGGTGGACTAGGAGTCAAAAGATGATCATCATAGGAGTACTTTGAAAGTAGCTTTTTTTTTTAATTACACAGTACAACGCATACGCTCAACACGCACCCCTATGAACACACGCACGCAAACCCTACCCCTATGAGCACCTTCGAAGGACTGAGCCGGCAAATCTTGAAGTTCACGAAGTCACCACAGGCGCCTCGTTGTCGACGGGAACGTCGCCTACCACTTAATGCATAGCGTCAGAAAATTTTGGAATAAATCCAGAATAAAGTGTCACACCCAGGATTTGAACCCTGGGTGGGAGCCCCCCAACCAATGGCCTTTGCCATTGCGCCGTGAACCTCTTGACTACTTTGAAAGTAGCTAGGATTGCACTATTTCCATCTACTACCATCTTGGATGATGTCGAGGTTCAGAATGTGCATAATATTTGGTTGTTGTCAGAGATGTAAAACTAGTTGATTAAAGTGTTTGGCAGGATAAATTATTGTACAGCCCTAAGTGCTTACTCTATAATCTAAATAAACACTCCTGATTCAGTTATATGATCATTCTGAAAAAGCCACACTACATCCTCCACAAACCAAAAAAAAGAAAGGATTAAGTCCACTTTTGGCCCCTCAACTATCGTCGTGGTCTAATTTTTACCCCAAACTTCTAAACCATATAGATTAGGCCCCCAAAGTTGCTAAAACATGCAATTATAGTCCCTGGGCTGGTTTAGAGCGGTTTTGTGATGACGTGGACATGGTTTTGGGATGACGTGGACATGAGTTTAACACAAATTCATCACATAAATCTCGGACTTGAGAAGAAGATTCATTCTTCTCAAGTCTGAGATTTATGTGATGAATTTGTGTTAAACTCATGTGTGTGGTGAATTCTGGGAACTCATGTGTGTCGAATTCATTGGTTTGTTGTATTTCTGTTAAAAATTCTGGAAAATCATTTGTGTTGAACTCAATTCTGGGAACTCAATTGAAGCAACGTTTAGGGGCCTAATCTAGACGGTAGGTTCTTCTCAAGTTCACGTCATCCAAAACCACTCTAAACCAGCCCAGGTGCTATAATTGCATGGTTTAGCAACTTTAGGGGCCTAATCTAGACGGTTTAGGAGTTTGGGGTAAAAAATAGATCACGACAACACTTGATGGGCTAAAAGTGGACTTAATCCAAAAAGAAAATGTTTACCTCATTTTACTCCCTTAGTAGAGTTGGAGGAAGCATTGTGGAAAGCGACAAAGGTGGCATTCAGAAAGAGGGGGTCGTAGTCCATACAAAAGAAAAAACGAGTAGAGCATAAAAAAAGTTACGAGCAAACCCAAACCCCGTAGTCTCTCATGGGCTAGAATTTCAAAATTGTACTATTAATATATTTGATTAATAAAAATACTTGTATTAAACTGTATGTTTTGTCTTTGTTTATTTTTAACAAAATAGATATAATAAGTACCTTGTAGTCTATATCTCATTACCACAAATTGATTAATTACTTACTTTTTGCAAGGGAATTACTTGTACATTTGTCATGCATATTCATATTTTTACTTTGCATGTCGCCTTGTATACTTTAATATGTAATTAGTTTGAAACCTTACCAATAACTATGGTAAGCCTTGTCGCATCACATATGTTAAGTCAAGAATCTAAATTTTATGTATTATAGTACATTCTTCCTAAATACTATAATAGCATATGCAATCATATCCACCTCGCCTAACATAAGTGCCGGAGCAATACGATTTTGGATGGGGTTAGTGTTGGGAAATAATATTTTCTGTCCCATAGAAAGGTGGCCCATAAAACTCGTGGCATGCTAAAGGAAGAAGCAATAAGGCTTTGGAGATGAGTTCGCTTGGGGAGAAGCCCAAGCCCACGAATGGCGAGCACCAGGGAGGCGTGCGCCTCGCCCAATGGCTAAAACAACCCGGACCCCATCGATGACGCCTGACGGCTGAATAATCGAGTCTCCCAACGATGGGAGAAACTCTAATTCGCTCGATGACTGAATAATCTTGTTCCCTACTGCGGTAGGAGATCCGGACGATCCCACACACTGATGCTGCGTAGGACACCCGACCGCAAAGTGATGAGGGCGCCGCACGAAACGCTGTATCGCATAGCATAGCATAGCATAGCCGGCACCCTACGATCCTAGAATTGGCGCCTCTCGGACCTCTAGTATTCCGACACCACGACGTGCAGCAAAGGAGCACAACATTGACACCCACAGTTCAAGGGAGAAGGCATCACCACCAAGGAAGCACGACCTGACGACATCCGAAACACCATAGCTTGTACCCAACAGCCCTCACACACTCGCATACTCTTACAGACACCAGTGACTTGAGCTTTCCTTCGGCTCTCTCTCGACCACAGTTTGTAGTGCTCTACTACAAGCTAATACACAAGAACAGGTAGCACACCAGCCTGCGACTGTATATAGGGATTTTCAGCCCAAACCAATATAAATCCCTTGTGCCTGCCTTAACTCTTCCATTTGTAAGCCTAAACACGCTTCACACGTAGAATCACTATCACCCTGGTTTATAAAACACCGACAGTTAGCATTCCTAATAACCTGTAGAGAATTTAAATCTTATTAAGAGCTATAATGATCGAATTACTCTCGAGTAATGTTAAATTGCTAGAAAAAAATATAGCCATCATTAGTCTCCCACAATTCTTAGATTATTGAGTTTTCCTATGAAGCAACTATATATATCATGGGTGTACTAACATATAGACATGTCAAACATTTAGTTAAAATATATAAACATAGATAAAGTAACAACCTATATAAATTATTTCATGGTTATTAATTTGGTTTTTAAAATTTTGCTAGCATCATTTGTATATGAGTTGCTAAGGAAATATTTTGTTCATAAAACACAGAAGTGGGTAATGTACAAACATCTAAATGCTCCGTGGTTATTTAACAATTTTTAATAGAGGAATTGATTATATTTTTATATTTAGTTTTGAGAGAATATTTAGTTTTCTTAGTAATAAGATAACAATTAGGTTATAAAAATTATTTATTATAATAGGAGCACATGGGTAATTAGATCAAATTTAGGTCTACTTTAGATCATGTTTCTTAATGTCATATATGGATAATTAGATCCATTTTTTTGTGAAGAAATTAGATCCAAATTTAGGTCTACTTTAGAGTACGAGTTATTAATTTTATATTGTTTTTATGTAATTGCAGAGGTGGATAATTATTTAGAAAATAGATCAGATTCAATAGCTATTATTATCAATGGTGATTAGGTTATATACCGAAATAATGGTCAAATATTTCATTTTTGTTAGAAATTTCTAGAATCGGTTTTTTATTTTACTATTTTGTCTCGTGTGGACCTCTAGTTAGCATTTCTTGTATTTATCTTTTTTGATAGGATGGCATGCATTAAGTCCGTACATGGCGGCGGAGAGGAGATCCACAAGGGCACGCCACCACCCTTGCCGCCCCCTTGCCCTGCCGAGCACCTCCACCCCAGCTGGGTTGCTTCCTTGGCTCTTTACCGGATCTGGCGAGGGCGAGCACTTCACCCCCGCTGGGGCTATCTCCTCACCGAATCTGTCTGACGAAGACCTGAGCACCTTAGCCTGCAGTGCTGGCGTCGTGAAGGAGCAGGGATGCGGGATGGCGGAGGGTAGTGGGCGGCGGCGTGAAGGGGCAGGGGCAGGGGCAGGAGCAGGCTGCCGGCATCAGCGGGGAGGCTGGGAGGCACCAGGACATGCCGTGGAAGAGGCATGGCGCCAATGGCGGCGTTGGCGTCGATCCGTCGGAGATAGGGCGGGGCATCGGAAGGAGCCAGCGACCCAGCGTTCCGGGGGCCTCTGTTTCACGGACCCACATGTCGGCGCGGTGAAAAGATTGCAAGAGAGGGGGACGGGAGCCGGCTTCACCACGTCGGTGGTAAACGGGTCCTTTTCCCTTTTGTTATAGTAGAGATTCAAATATTTTTGTATAATAAAAAAGAGTTAGGTCTTAGTAATATTATGTTCAGCATGTTATTTAAGTTAAAAAACCTTGGCACCAAACTTGCTGCATTTGTTATATCATATAATCATATGTGTAGTATTATTTTATATATCATTGAGTGTCAAAAATTAAATTACTAATCTTTGAATATATAAAGTTATTTGGAAGCAAATCATGAAATTCATTATTAGGGAGTACTAATATAATTTAAAAGAATTTTTTGGTGTTATGTAATTGCTATGTGGTTTGTTAATATCAATATTTTACATGCTACTAAGCTATTAAAATAAATATTTATCCGAGCATATATATGTTTAGATGGTATGCATGAGCAAACATAACATTATGTTATTTATATTTGTAGTTGTAGAAAATATAATTTAGAAATACATATGCCACGTATATACATGGTTAAACATACCATTGTGATTATTTAATCTCATAGATCTAAAAGTTTATACTCTAGAAATATATATGTCTCATACTTTATCCATACATATTTTAAATGAAAAATATGTTTCCATTACTCAACGACGGCACCTTCGGCAACAACCATGGTCTGAATACAAACTGGGAGATGATTCACAATAGATTTATTTTTAATAGCATACAATATTTACACACATTTAAGATAGGTCGATAATTTAGATGCAATGTGAGAGGGTTATTATGATTTATATTTCATAATAACAACAAGAATAATGTAGATACAAATTTAGAGGGTTATTTTAAATTATCTTTCTAATGACAGAGGTGGGTAATTTACATGCAAAATTGGAGTTATTGCTTTAAATAATTTTCATAATTGTAGTGGTGGGTAATTTTTATATATATAAATTGAAATAGATCAAATGGCTATTATAGGAGATTATGATTAGAGTCTACCAAATTAAAGGCTCGATGTTTCGATTATTGTAGGAATTTTGAGGATTTATCCTTTTTTTCTAATGTGCCCGGTGAGAGCTAATGCGGTGCGTCCGTTGAAGGTTCTAATTAATAATAGTAAGATAAGATAGTCCTCGCCAACCAACTAAGCAAAATATCTATCATGTGTTTAGTTGGTAAGATGATATGAGCCCCTCCTAATAATGTGAACGTTATTTGTTTCTTGGCTATTAAGACGGTGCCAACCTGAGGGGAATTCCCTCATATATGGGATGCCCCCCATCTTTGGACGACGTCTTTGTCCATCTCGTTCACGGGCTGATGCCGCACAGAGGCGAACATATTAAGACAACCGTCTCCATAGACCTAGATTAACTGTGATCTTTAAATTGAGACGGCGTTTTTAGTTGCAAGATCCTCCGAGGCCAGAAAAGGAACTAATTTTTTTAGAATAAAAGGGCCCGCGCCCCTTCCTTTGTATTACCAAAGACACCGAGTTAAGTTTTACAGCATACAGACGGGATACGCCTGTCCATGAAGCACAAAAAGTTTGAGGCTCATAACCAAACTAGCCTACCCAGCTTGCAGAACTCCATGAAAACTCTACTAGAAGTCTACTCCAAAACTCCAAAACACAACAGCAAAACGTTTTCCCACAGAAGAGCTCCAGGCAACAGAGAGAATTACACGCCATCCAGGCTCTTCAGCACGAACCACTTCTTCCTCAGACTCGCGCCCATCTCTTCACTGTCTTCAGTCTTGCCTTCCTCGGAAAGCTTCTGGACAACTTCTTCCGGCAGCACGGTCAGCTTCTGGTTGAAAGCATTCTCGAACAAGTATCTATCCCATTTGTCATCAACTTGACTCAGCAACATATTCTTGTCATTCTTGTAGCGATATTCTTCAGCTTGTTCGCTTTTTGAGCATATTCCAGTTTCACCATCACAGCCACCCTTAAGACTAGACTCCTGACATCCATCCATTGTGAGCCCTGAAAACAAAGTGCATTTCTCAGCTTCCACAGCCCCCACAGGGCAGCAGAGGTAATACAATTATCAACTAAGAACTTTTTTGACTAAGCCACATTTGACCTATCGAAACAAAGTTCATACCAACAGTTCTACCACAAGCTTCAGAAATGCACTCCCAAAATTGTCTAGCAACAACACATTCAAAGAACAAATGCTGAACAGTTTCTTGCTCAGAACAGAATAAACAAGTCACATCATCCAAAGGTTTCCTAATGCTAAGGTTATCCCTAGTTAAAACCTTGTTCTTTGACAAAAGCCAAAGAAAAAATTGCACTCTAGGTGGGATCTTCAAACTCCACACAGCAGGAACATGAATAGGCATAACACCTCTGTTATTTACTATCCTATATAAGGATTATGAGGAGTATATCCCATTAGAATTATATTGCCATATTAAAGAATCATCTTCATCAGAGAACACAATGGTTGAAGCTAACTGGACAACTTCCAACCACATGTTCATTAACCTTTGATCTACCATCCTTCTAAAAGTACACTTAAGCTCCTGCCCATCCCACAACTCAGCTACTGTACTGGATTTTTCATGAATCAGAACATAGATTTCCCAATACTGTATAGCTAGGCTAGAAGGACCTAGCCAATTGTCTTACCAGAATTTCACTTTTTCCCCATTTCCTATTTTCCACTTATACCCAATATAAGCTGCCTTTGCTGCCCACATAAAGCTTTTAAAGAATTGTGATGCCCCATCAGACTTGGAGCAAAACACATTAGGTCTATCAGTGTCATACTTCTGATCTATCATCTGCTTCCACAGCTTGTGTTTATCTACATTATATCTCTTCACCCAGGATGCTAACAAACATATATTCAGGTCTCTGAGATTGGGAATCCCACACCCCCCCCCAAACTCCTTTTTCATGGTGACACTATCCCAATTTACTAGGTGAATTCTCTGTTTATTCTCACTATCACCCCACAGACAGTTAGACAAATGGGTGTTCAGCAACCTAATTGCCCATTTAGGAAACTTTATGAAGGACAATAAATACACAGGAATGCTTGCTAGACAAGCTCTAACTAGGACCACTCTGCCTGCATAAGAAAGCAGTTGACCTCTCCAACTAGCTATTCTCTTCAACATCTTGTCTACCAAAGGTTGAAGATCTTCCTTACTTAACTTGTCATAGTGAAGAGGGACCCCTAAGTATTTTATAGGAAAAGTTCCTAGGGGCAAGTAAAACTATGTGCTAACTCATGAACCACCTCATCATCTACATTCACAGGGATAATCTCACTTTTAAGGAAATTAATCCTCATACCTGACAGTTGTTCATACCACATTAGTATACCTTTCAGGTTGGCCAAGTGGTCCCCCTCCAAGTCAGAAAATAGGATGGTGTCATCTGCATATTGCAGAGAGATAACACCTCCTTCCCTAAGCTCAGTCCCCAGCCCCTGAATCAGGCCCTCACTCTCCCCTTTCATTAGCATTCTGGTCAACACATCACCAACCAAATTAAACAACAAGGGGGACAGAGGGTCCCCTTGCCTTAAACCTTTGCCAGGATTGAAATTTTTACTAGCCTCACCATTAACTAACACTCCTACAGAGCCCATTGTAACCACTTTCTCTATCCAGCCTATCCACTTGTCATTAAAGCCTCTCCCCTTTAGTATTTCAAATAAAAAATCTCAACTAACTCTATCATAAGCCTTCTCATAGTCTAACTTAATTATGCAACCTGGTTTCTTACTCTTGTGCACACTATGTACTAACTCGTGTGCCACAACTACACTCTCCAGGATATATCTACCTTGTATGAATGCACTTTGCTGAGGTGAAACCAATCTATCTGCTATCTTCCCTAATCTCAAGGTCAAGGCCTTTGAAAAGATCTTAAAGCTACAGTTAATAAGGCTAATAGGCCTAAATTTCCTCATTGAAGTGGCTCCCTCTTCTTTAGGGATCAGAGTGATCAAAGCAAAATTGAGCCTAAGCATATCTAGCTTTCCAGAGTAGAAATCATTAAACATAGCAATCAAATCCCCTTTTATCACCTCCTAGTACCTTTGATAAAAACATAAATGAGACCCCATCAGGTCCAGGTGCCCCATCAGCATAACAGCTAAAAACCACTTCCTTAATTTCAACCTCTGAAAAAGGTTGGGTCAGCAAGTCATTCTCACTTTTTGACACCAGGTCCTCAAGTTTCTAGAAATCCTCTGCTAGTTTGATATTACCTCTGCTCTCTCTAGCAAACAGCTCTTTATAGAACTTAACAGCTACATCTAACATATCTTTCTGACTTGTTACTAAACCTGCCGGACCCTCTAAAGCGTCAATTCTTTTTTCCTACTCCTCTGGTTAGCTACTGCTTGGAAATAAGCAGTATTTCAATCCCCCTCTAAGATGTCCCTATCTCTAGACCTCTGTCTGGCTACATCTAACATATCTTTCTGACTTGTTACTAAACCTGCCGGACCCTCTAAAGCATCAATGCTTTTTTCCTACTCCTCTGGTTAGCTACTGCTTGGAAATAAGCAGTATTTCAATCCCCCTCTAAGATGTCCCTATCTCTAGACCTCTGTCTGGCTTTTATTTCTTCTAAAGCCCAAATCTGCTCTAACTCTTTGGACACTTGTTTCATTCTATTGAACTCTTATTCTATAAGTGCTCTCTCTTCTAATTCTTTCTCTAGACTCAAAAACTCCTCAGCTAACTCATTCAGCTTTGTTCATACTGGCTACCTCATTAGCTACCCACCCCCTAGCAAACCTTCTCAAGGCTCTAATCTTACATTGCCAATTGTCTATACTACTTGAGGTTGAACATGGTGCAGACCAAACTCTCTCAACCCCCTCATTAAAATCTGCCTTTTGCATCCACCATTTTTCAAATCTGAAAATCTTTTTACCAAAGAAAACATTATCTCCAGAATCAAACACAAGGGGGTTGTGATCACTAGGTAGCCTCTCTAACCCCTTAACCCTTACCAAAGGAAAGTTCCTTTCCCACTCAGTGTTGACAAAAATTCTATCAATTTTAGTCAACACAGCCCTCTCTTGGTTATTTGTCCAAGTGAATTTAATATTACTAGGATTTAACTCTAACAAAGCCCATCTACTTACCCACTCATTAAATAGATCGGCCCACTTGTAGTTAATATTGAAGTTATTCTTATCATGAGCAAACCTAACTAGATTAAAGTCACCAGCAATCATAACAGGACCCACCCAACTCTGTAACACCCTATGCAATTCATCTAAAAAAGCTTGTTTCCCTTCCTCATAAGGGGAACCATACACCACAATCAGTTTCCAAGTAAAGCCAGAACTATTATCAGTTAACATAATGCTTAAACTATACTCTAGGGATTCACATAAAGTTGCAGAAAATTTATCACTATTATACCCTACTAAAATGCCTCCAGCAGTCTGCTTTGCTGGTAGCACAAACCACTTAAAGGGAACACAACTAGTCAAAGACTTTACAAATCTAGGAGTAAACTTCTCTTTTTTTTTGTCTCCATGATACCTACTATGTCAGCATGAGTACTATTAATCCTGCTGATTAGAGCAGGTGCCCTTCCAAGCATATTGAGGCCCCTTATGTTCCAAAGAAGACCTATCATCTTAACCTTTTTTATTTTCTTCCTCCTATCTACTTTAGTCCAGGTTTTCTCTTCAAGATCCTCAGCTGGATCAAACCTGGTTCCATCACAAGCTACAGGAGTAGCTGGGTCATCTCCCAGACCATCCTCCTCTACTAGAACACTACTAGAAGACCCAACAAAAACATTCTGCATCATGCTCTTAATCTGAGATCTAGTGTCATTACTGTTACAGTGTTACTCCTACACTTATCCATATTATCTATTGGAGGCAGCCCTCCACTACAAGACTTATGGGAACAATTTTCTACTTGACAACCTTTATCAAAATCTACCTTCCTCTTCATATCTAGGCTAATGATATCATGGAGATTTCCTATTTCATTAGCACCCTGACTCTCTACATTAATTCCTACCTTTCTAGCAATCTTATCCAGAGAAGGTTTGGAGAGAGTATTCTTGGATTGCTTACCTTGCCCTGGGATCATATTGTACTTCTCCTTGAGTGCTTGTGCCTTGTCTAGCGCTGGAACCCCATCTTGGGGGTGCCTCTTACTTCTTCTTTCTGCCAGGATAGGCCCCCACTTCTGAGATCTTTTCTTTCCTGCAGGCTGCACTTTAGTAACTCCTTCACTTGCTCCTTGCTCAATCTGCTTTTCTCCCACCTCTGTGTTCTCACCATCCCACTTCACCAGCTGGCTCAAGTTCCCTCCCTTCCAGATTAGCTGTCTTCCCACCACTCCCAGGTGAGTAGGACCAATCCTCTAGCAGACCAGACACCATGTCCCCCTGAGTACCCCAGGTATTCTTCACCAGACTTCTCCTGATTCTTGATAGTTTCAGATTCAGAGATCAGGTTGTCACCACCAGATATTCCCTCCTGAAAAGCAATCCACTCCTCTGGGAGGACAGACATTTCCTGCTCTTGATCACCCATCTCTTCATCTTCTTCCTCAGGCTCACCATCAGACTGTAGCTCCATTGACTTCAGCAGATTTATTCAAGCTGTCTCCTCACTCACATCATTCAAGGTATCTTCCCCAAGATCAGCTAGGACAGAGAACAAGTTCCTGACTGTTCTACTCCCTGATGGGGCAGATCTCTCCTTCTGGTTACTGCCACTAGCACCATTTTCCCTATTAAGACTAGCACTCTTATCTTCAGGTTGTTCCTTTGAGTTATCATCTCCATCTACATAGTCCTTAGTTGCACCTCCTTCATCTAGATCATTGTCTTGGTTGTCATCTCCACCATCATCATCATTTCCATCTCCACCTTCCCCAGCCTCAGCTATCTGCACAACACCTTCAGTTGTAAGCTTGATGATATATAGCTCATCCCTCATCTCCACAACCCTCCTTCTAGGCACCTTAGCTGGATCTCTACACTTTATTTTGAGCCTGATCATGCCAAAGAAGCTTGAAAATAGGGACTGCCAATCCACTTCCACTAATTTCCCAACCACAGAAGCAACTTGCCTAAGAGTTTCCTAGTCGCACCACTTGGGTGGCACCCCAGTGACCTGGACCCACACTTCTTCAAGCTTTGCTATGGGTAAGATGTTGCCATCCCAGAGCTTCAGACCCACCAGAACAGACCCTCCATTGAGATAGAAATATGTGCCATCATTTATAACATAGTTCTCCACCCTCCTCTGTGGGGGGAACCTGACCAGGTAGCTGTACTCTCCAAGAGGCTTCAGCTGCCAAGGCCAATCATCATCAAAGACTCTTCTCAGATGGCTCACCAGATCCTCCTTGCTAAGTTCCCTCCTCCACTGTCAAAATTCCACAATTATCATACCCTGACCAAAGCTTGAATCTATTTTCTTTCTCCTCCACATTGATATGAAAGAACTCAAGGCCTTTACTGGAACTCCCAATGAACTGAGCAGGCTTGACAGGCTCCTTCCACCTAGGGCAACTATCAGCTTGATGTTCCTTCTTGAAGCAGACAAAACAAACTCTGGGTTTAGTGCACTCAGAGCTGTAATGTCCTGGCTCTCCACAGTTTCGGCAGAGAAGAAGAGCAGATTTATCCTCCTCCTTCCCTTTGTCTTGATCTCCTTCTGCTTGAGCCTGAGACCTCTGTGAGCTCTGACCCTCAAGAAACTAATCAGAACAAGAATTTTGTTCACCACATGATCATGTGAGCTCCAGTCTTCTACGGGTATATACTCCTAGATGTTATCATTGAAAAGGATTTGCTGTCGTCCCAAGTCCCAACCCCTCATAAAAACAAAACAGAAGCTCCAGTCTTCTGCGGAGTATATACTCCTAGATATTATCATTGAAAAGGATTTGCTGTCGTCCAAACCCCTCAACGAAACAAAACATGTGACGAACAAGCTGATGCATGGCTGTCGACGAAACCCTTCATGGAAACAAAACATGTGTGACAACTAAGCTGATGCGTAATGGTTTATCTGACCCAGGCCAAAACAACAACAGTTGATCCATTCTTCTCCACCATCTCCTCGGCGCTCATGAACGGCGCCCCCATCGCCGGCAGGCCAGATTACCACGTACGCCGTCGCGAACAGCGAGCGCGCGCTCTGGGCGCCGCCGGCGACGGCAAATCAAGACAAGAGAAGTGACGAGGCTAGACGTGGGTGGCTTTTGCTAGCTAGTTGCTGTCAACTCGCCTTGTGTGCTTGCAAGCCTTTCAAGGCTTTCAGCGCGTTTTGACAACTTCGATTTTGCGCTCAATCGTGCTGTTGCTGCATTCTGCTTATCGGTTCCGACGTTCCAAGGTATATATCGTCTTGGGCGCGCTAGCTAGCTTAATTGGCATGAACGCGCGGCGGGAAAGATGAAAGAACTTGCGTCCGTGGTGTTCAGATGCAAAAGGCACGTTCTTACGAGAGAGCGCAAAAGAACTTTCCACCCGTGTGATGAGATATACTATATACGGAGCACTCCGCTATACATATGTATCCCATGCAGGCATTCAACGACTCAACGAGGAACGAGTACAACGTGTTCAAAGAAACGTCATTGATGTCGATGATTGTATTAAAAAAAAGTACTCGACCCAACGTGTTCAAAGAAACGTCATTGATGTCGATGATTGTATTAGAAAAAAATACTCGCCGATGGAGGTAAGACAGCCTCCGGACACTGTGCTTAAGAAGTCAAGAAAATCATCGAACCTCTACCCCAACCATATACAGTAAATTTCCCCCAGCGTGCAACGCACACTGGCTAGCCAATTGAGCTAGCGGATGCTTGGTGCTTGCGTGTCGATGGTTGTATTTATCGGATGATATATTTGCTGGATGAATATATCTCAGCTGATGAAAGCCTCTTATTTGCATCGTGGGTGACGATCACCATCGACAGGCCTAGGTTTTGTGCATGCCATCCGACAAGTCCGAGGAACAACCAGCTAGATATACTCTGTATATATAGGGTGGTACTCTCAAATCTCAGTCCATTCCCAAAGGTCCATCCACCTTCTGGCAGAGCACAGTCCACACGCACGGCGGGCGGCGGCCGCCCACCTTGTACCGGGACACGTACCAGAGCTCAGGTCGGCCATGGACTCGCCACTGCTGAGCCCACCCGCTCTGCTGGCGCTGTCCCTCCTCCTCCTAGCGCTCTACATCGCGCGCCGGCGCGGCGGGGAAGGCAAGAGTCGGAACTACGCGCCCGTGGCGGGCACCGTGTTCCACCTGCTGCTCAACTTCCGCCGGCTGATGGAGTACCACACGGAGCTCGCCCACAGGTACCGCACCTTCCGCATGCTCACCCCGACCTGCAGCTACATCTTCACCGTCGAGCCCGCCAACGTGGAGTACATGCTCAAGACCAACTTCGCAAACTACGGCAAGGGGGCCTTGTTCCACGACAGGCTGGAGGACCTCCTCGGCGACGGCATCTTCAACGTGGACGGCGCCATGTGGCGACACCAGCGGAAGGTGGCGAGCCACGAGTTCTCCACGCGGGTGCTGCGCGACTACAGCAGCGCCGTGTTCCGCGACACGGCCGCGGAGCTCGCCGGGATCGTGGCCGTAGCCGCCGACGCTGGGGAGAGGCTGGATGTCGCGGACCTGCTGATGCGTTCGACTCTGGACTCCATATTCAAGGTCGGGTTCGGGGTCAACCTGGGCTCGCTGTCAGGCTGCAGCGACGAGAGCGCGGCGGCGTTCACCAGGGCGTTCGACGACGCCAGCGAGCAGGTCATGTACCGCTTCTTCGACCTGTCCTGGAAGCTCAAGAGGCTCCTCAATATCTCGTCGGAGGCGGCCATGAAGGTGTCGATCCGCACAATTGATGGATTCGTGTACGGTGTCATCGATAGGAAGATCGAGCAGATGGGCAGGGACCAACAAGAATTCGTGAGCTCTCTCCAGCTGCCTCGCCCATCTGGATGCACGGGCGCTCGGCGCTCCTGCCGCGTTCTTATATTTTGACACTTATGTTCATCTCGATTTCTGGCAGGCCAAGAAGGAGGATATCTTGTCGAGGTTCCTGCTGGAGCGGGAGAGCGATCCCGGCTGCTTCGACAACAAGTACCTGCGGGACATCATCCTGAACTTCGTGATCGCTGGCCGCGACACCACGGCGGGCACCATGTCGTGGTTCCTCTACGTCCTCTGCAGGAACCAACACATCCAGGACAAGGTTGCACGGGAGGTCCGTGCAGCTACCACGGGCGACCGCGACGTCGGCGTGCAGGAGTTCGTCGAGTTCTTAACCGAGGACGCTATCGGCAGAATGCAGTACCTGCACGCGGTGCTGACGGAGACGCTCCGGCTGTACCCGGCTGTGCCCATCGTAAGTTGACCCGAACATCTGTGTCTTGCTACCAGACTTGGCACCGTACGTAGCGTGCTGTTACACTGTTATAACTGCGTCACGGTCGCTGTTTTATTGGGGAGAGCTGCTATCAAATCAAAAAAAAAAAAAAAATCTCAACGCAGGATGTGAAGTATTGCTTTTCCGATGACACGTTACCGGATGGCTATGCTGTCAAGAAAGGCGACATGGTGAACTACCAGCCGTACCAGATGGGCAGAATGAAGTACCTGTGGGGCGCGGACGCCGAGGAGTTCAAGCCTGAGAGGTGGCTCGACGGCGACGGCGTGTTCGTCCCCGAGAGCCCCTTCAAGTTCACGGCTTTCCAGGTCGATTGTGAAATTCATTTCGTCGACACTTGCAGTGTCATTGGCCAAATGTAGCATTGACTGTTTGGCCTCTTGTGTCATGTGGTGAACAGGCAGGGCCTCGTATCTGCTTGGGAAAAGAGTTCGCATACAGGCAGATGAAGATCTTCGCGGCCATACTGCTCTACCTCTTCAGATTTGAGATGTGGGAGGCCAATGCTACCGTGGGCTACCGGACCATGCTAACTCTCAAAATGGATGGCCCGCTTTATGTTCGTGCGTCGCTCCGGCGATGAGGCGAACGGGCGACAAGCGTCTTATATATATGATGCCTCAAGTCGAGCTGTTAGTCGTGTTGCAAGTATACATGTACAGTGGTCACTTGGACTCTCATTCGATTATCTTCAGGCGAGTGGAGCTCGATGATTAGTGATCATTCAGTGCTAATAAAGATGTCAACATTAATTATTGGGAGTGTCTAGTTATCTATCTACAGATTTTATATTTTTAAATCTATCAATTTTTTTAAAAGTGCAGCCTAATAGTGACAGTTGTAGCATAAATCCTAACGCACAATCAAACGTATAGGAATCTGGCAGATAAATAGTATCAAAGAAATCTGTCGACACATAAATAGCAAAAGTCTTAATTGTTGTATAGTAGTTGTATTAAGTTTGTATTTAGAAATGTTTTCTAATGATCAAAGTTTTGTTACTATTATTTATATAATATAAGAAATTATAAGTAAAAATGTGTTCTTGAAGACCATAGTAAGTCAAATCGCGTCTTATGTTTAGGGACAGAGGGACCCGTGCTCTCATTAAAAAGAGCAGTGAAAAAGATACCTTCACTCATACACATTTATGATCTTATAATTATTTAAATAATTTCAAGATTTTTTTCAAAAAAATCTAAGATTTAGGGAGTTCACATGGGACATATGGCGGGTTCATATATAACCGTTGGCAGTAGATGGATGATCTGGCAGAGCTTGGTTCCATCACTCCATCAGAGTTCCTCAGATTTGAGTTTGAGAACAACTCGCGCATGCCAAAAATGCTCGAGCATGGTGAAGCACCACCATACGAATCATCAAATATCTCAGCGCCACTAACCTTACTTTGTGCACCCCGTCGACTTCATTCATCGCTACTTCGTGCATCCACCTCGGAGTCTACATACCTTTCCAACAACGAAGTGTTTCTGCTTGCTTTTCTAGTTGATGGTGACTATTCATGCACCTTCAGGCTATCGTCCACAGCAATGAGCAAATCTATGACCTAGCATTGATGTAGATTTGCAAATTGCATGTTAAATATCTTTGAGATTTTCTTCAACCTTATCAATTTGTGATAGTCTTATTTTTTTAAAAGTGTACATTGCCACGTGTTCATTAAATAGAAGTAATACATTAGATTACTAGTGAAATCCTACAAGCACAAACGGACAGCATGAACCATGAGGAGGAGGAGGAGGAGGGGGGGTGGTGCTGGGGTGCTTCCACCTCACACCCCAACTAACTGAACCTAATACATGAAGACTCAACACATTAATGGGTAGTGAAACCGTAGAAGCGATGGGTACGGTAACAACGACGAAACATCAGCAAGAAAACCACGGCGACAAAGTATTCGTCGTAAATGAAGACCACACGGCAACACATCCATGGATGGGGCCAACACGTTCACAACATCAAAGCATTTGCATGAGAGGGGGCTTAATCCACACCGACGGCTAATCATCCGCCCAAGCAACGAAGACCATCGACATAGCAAAGCATCTGCGGATGGAACCAACGCGCACACAACAGATAAGTATCGGCATGAGAGGGGGCCTAAACGACACCGACGACGAAGCATCCGCCTAGGCAACGAAGACAATCGACGCGGCAAAGCATCCGCCGATAAGGCCAACATGCTGACAACAGCAAAGCATTTGCATGAGAAGGGGCCTCGACGATGACGACTACACCAAACACCAGCTGGAAAAACCAAAGTGAGGAGAAGCATGAAGAACAATTAGGTGCAGCACAACGACCATAGCAACCACACAGGAGACGAGTGACAGGCTGCAGGAGATTCTTCAGTGACGCTTTCAGGAAGGAGGTGACGGCCAAGGGTACGACCCTAGGACAGGGCTTTCACCCAGAATCCCCATTGTTGATTTAGAGGCATGAGGTCCAGGAACGACAAACACCTCCAAGAAAGTATGTGGCTCCCAAAGCATCATCGTCGTTCGCCCGACAAAACCTAGCCAAGCTTTTCGCCCAAAACTCGTGCATCTGTCGTCGGTGAAGCGCGACGGCAATGTACCTTGTCACCAGCAACTCCAAAGGCGAGCGCGGCGGGGCGCCACGCCACATGAGCCGCCGCACCTCCAACGTCTAGGTGGACACAGACGCCCTCGGGACGGGCCCATGGCCACGCAAGAGGTGGAGCAGCGCCTGGGGATGAACCAGACCACAAACAGTTGCGGTCGCCAAAACGCGCGCACGTATAAGCGCATCCTGGCAAAGCACCAACGCGGGCTGGCACTGGCCACCATGCACACGCACCAAGTAGCGTTGCCCGTGTCCCTAGTCCCTGGCCACCTCCCGCTAGTCGCAACCGGCACAGCCAGCGCGCCAGCCGGCCGCGCATCATGCCTGTTGAGCCCCTGGTTATTTTTTTAGCCTTATGGTAAAATATAATCTGAGATTATGCTAATTCAAAGGTCTAAAAACTTCTCAATCCTTCTTAGTTCTAAGGAGCCGTTTGGTATGGCTCCTATCCCCTCTCGCTTCGGCATTGTCGTAACTGTAGCACCATTGTTGTGCGGAGCTGGTGGAGCTGGGAATAGTGGTTCCACCCGCTCCAACTTTTTTTCATTTCATTTTCACCTTTAAAACCGAAATGATTCGACACCACATTACTTCTTCCATTTTAAATTATAAGTCATTTTAAAAATTTTGAAGAATCAAAATATTTTAAGTTTGACCAAAAATATAGAAAAAACTATAATAAACAGGCTCTTCTTTGAGAGAGCGTTTGGTGTGCCTTCACTCGCTCCACTGCCGAAGCCTATGAAAAAATCAGCACAGGAGCCATAATAAACAGGCTCTTATTAGACAATCAATCAAATAGTCTAAAGCCATCAGTATTCAGTTAAGAGTGTCATTTTCTCTCCTCCCCTCTCTGTGGCTAGGGCTACAGTAGAGAGAGGCGATAAGGGAGGCGATTTCGCGCTCCCGGTCTCCGCCGGCGGAGCCGACGGCCTCTCTCGCCTCCGTCGGCCTTCGGGTCGCGGGGAGGTGGTGGAGATCGCCGCGCTCTCGCCGGCTGGAGGGTTAGGTCCTAGTAGTTGTGCTTCTAGGGTTAGGTTTCCGGTGGCGGCGGCGTCGAGATGGTGGCGACGGCGGCGCCATGGTGGAATAACTTCCTCCCGTGCTTCTCCCCATCTCGGCGACGTTTTGCTCCGGCGTCGGCGACGAGCTCGTGGAGGTATGTCCTGTTCTGGAGTCTGCCGTCGTCTTCTGGAGTCTGCCGTCGTCTGCTTTGTCTGCGTCCGAGTGCGACGCCGGCGGCAACGACGGCCCAGTTTTCTCCGCTTTCTGCGTTTCCCGGTTGGGCTGCTGGCCATGGTATTCGAGGTGATGATTGGTGGTCTCGCCGGCGTTGGAGAGGAAGCGGCCGATATTCGTTCAACGGAAGAGGCGACTCGGCGTGGCTGGGGCGCTGGATTTTGCGGCGTTTGCAATGCGTGCTTCCTCTTCTTCTCCGGCATCGGCGGTCTGCGCCTTGGGTGGTCCGGTGCGGCGGTGACCAGCGGCTCCGGCGGATCTGGAGAGGCGGCGAGAAGACTGGAGAAGGCTCTGGAAGGCAATTTTGTAGTTTGGTCCTTAGTGGCTTTGTTTCCATTTTGTTTGGTTTTGAGGGCCTTTATGTAAAAGGGATGTACTGTTCTTGATATTTTAATGAAAATCCTTTTCGCAAAAAAAAAAATAGTCTAAAGCCATATATTGTTAGGACTTAAGAGATCATAATTTACAAAACTAGCCTGAGACGATCAAAGTTTGTGCTCAAGTCCGGACGTGTGGACCGGCTTCTAGATCTTGTAAGGAATCTACCACTTGGTCAACTGCAATTAACAACATGGCGTCTAGCGTCTAGCGCGGCAGTCTGGCAGCAGGAAACGACATGTTAACCGTTTCTTAAACCCCTGGCTAGTGGCTAGGCGGTGGTTCCCCTCCAGTACCTTCCCCGGTAACCCGTTTGTCGCCGCCCTGGATCTCACTCTCTGCTACGGTTGACCCTGGCTCACCCATGCCAGCTTGTTCAGCTATCCGCGATCCAAGATGCAGATGCATCAGAATGAAATTAATGCCTTCCGCATTTCTATGTCCACGCTTCATGCTCTTCACTCACCCTTCAGTTAGATCATGATTTTTGCAAGCTCTTTCTAGTTGAAGCCGATGCTGTGGACACGACGGGTTTCGCGTATGACGCAGCCGGAGGGCTCGGTTTTGTTCTTGTGGCGTTCTGACTGACCGCCGCTGCCGATGCATTTTTTGCTGTCAGAAGGAGGCGTCGGCGCCGGCGACGATTTGCCGTCGACATGCCGTGCGACGAAGCGGCCTGACGGGCCCTTTGCTGAAAGGCCTGAAAGAGCCAAATCACAACGCATCCTTTTTGAGTGGACAATAATAGCTAGCATAAAGGACACCATGCACGCTCGAAACAAAATACTATTCACATTGATTCAAAATTTGCTCGAGTCGGTACGAAAATTTAGCAAGGAAAGAGAAGGCAGAAAGAAGAACCGTTGCGAACTTGCGACTCACCGACAGGTGCAGTGCTCGCCCGGCGCCGGCGGAACCGCTCCAGCACGCCGCGCAGCGCCACATCGATGGCGTCCTCCATGCCGTCGCCGAGCCCGTCGGGCGACGATGCGTACACCAGGCGCGGGATCATCTCCACCACGCGCTCCCGCATCCGCCGCACCCGCTGCTCGCCGAGCCCCTCCAGGACGTCGCGCACGCTCACGTTGCCCACGCGCAGCGCCTGCCGGTCGATGAACACGGACCACTCCCCCTCCTCGTCGCGCGGCCCCGGCGGCAGGTACCATCGGTACTGGTCGTACGCGGTGCGGCGCCAGAACAGCACCGGCACGGCGCCGGCCACCATGCAGTCGAACAGCGAGCGCCGCGTGAAGCTGTCCCCGCGCGGCTGCAGGCAGAAGCTCGAGTCCAGGAACAGCTCCAGCACCGCCGCGCCGTTGTCGGTGCACCGCGTGCCGCGGCAGTCCACGGAGCGGCAGTGCTCGCTCCCGGCGTCCTCGCACTCCTCCAGCAGCACCTCCCTGAAGTCGTCCCGGAACCCGGAGCGCGGCGCCCCGGCGAAGCCAAACAGCTTGCTCCGCCTGAGGGAGAGCACGTGCCGCTGCCACGCGCGCACGTCGGCGGCGGTGCGTGGGTGGAAGCCGGTCGGGTACGGGACGGCGACTTCCATGGGGTCCAGCCGGTCGGCCTCGATGCCGAGGCGGGTCAGGTTGGCTATCCCCGGCAGGACCGCGAAGTTGGTGCCCCAGCCGTCGTCGCCGTTCCGGCGAAAGTCCCATGTGATGCGCCCCAGCGTGATGAAGTGGTCCCAGCCGCCGGACCTCTGGAAGGACGTCTGATTGTTGAGCCACCGGAGCAGCCTCAAGCCCGCCCTGTCGCGGTCGGCGGCGGTGGAGTTGTCCCCCCACAGGTGGCTGCCGACGTCGAGGCCGACGTAGAACGGGACGTAGAACGCGGCGGCCTGCGACGGGTCGGTGGTGCGGCACCGGTGGGAGAGGAGGCGGCGGTGGACGATGACCTCGAGCTGGAACTGGTCGGTGTTGTACCAGCTGTGCAACGACACGTTCCGCGTGACGTTGAAGAAGACGGGCAGCGTGGCGGCCGCCTCGCCGAAGCCGCCGTTGGTTAGGTACGGGCAGAACGAGTACCAGGGCCACAGGCTCACGCAGTCGTCGACGAGGTCGTGGTTGAACTCCGACGGGAGGTCGTAGACGTAGACGAGCCCGTCATCGCACGCGCCGCCGTTGACCGCGCCGTTGGGCCAGGTGGTGTTCCTGTGGCCCGGCACCGGGAGGAAGCGGGAGCTGGGGAAGCCGAGGATATTCCAGAAGAGCACGAGCTGGAGGACGAGGAAGGCGAGGAGCAGCACGGAGCCTCGCAGCAGCGCCGACGCTGGGGACGGAGTGGCAGCATTGAGCGGCGATCCGGGCTGCGAGGGGGGCTTGCCCGGAGATGCCGGTGACTCGGGCATCGGGGGAATCGTGAAGGAGTGTGAAATGCAGAGTGGTGCCGGAAATGGACTGTACTACAGTGCTTTAAGGGTATTTATTTAAGCACTTGGGTTCTTTTCTGAGGTGAAGGCAGAAAAATGCAAGTGTGCGACGTGGATCTGAAGCAACAATGTGTGCTCCGAGTGATTCCCAATTGGCAACGGCCCATGAGAAATAGAGAAGGGATCGTAGCATTGCAGGCTTGCAGCAAGCCAACGAGCAAACGAATGAAACGATGCCAGTTTCCAACGACGAAAGGAACCGAAGCTTCTGAATAATGATGAATTGCTGATGACCCAGTCCATGATCGTCGATGTTAAAAATATAGATGCAAACTTTACTGTAAGAGCAAGGCCGGCAAGAGGTACAATCCAAGGTTTTCCCATTCCGAGCAGTAAATATTGCAAACTTGCTATTACAGTGCCTGGTTAATCCTATCTCGAAGAACTACAAGCACTTATTAGTACCTCGGAGTGGTCATGTGCTACTATGATTTCTTTTTACTCCCGAAGCTTGAGGGTTCAAGCCTTCAAAGTATGGCAGTGCAGATTGTTACAGGCTTCTCGTACTTTGTCTGGAAAACCAAACTTTCTCTGTTCTTGTGACAACTGAATTATCTTCTGAATATATGTTGCATCCCTATTGATTGAAGCACAGTTTTTTTTTTTTTTTTTTTTTTTTTTTGAGAATCCATTGAAGCACAGCTGGAATGAGAATCGAGCTTAGAAATCATCAGATGCATCCCTCTGAATTGTTTTTTTTAGCAGAATCCCTCTGAATTGCTGCCCAGTTGGTGATTTTGTTGCACAAACATTTTAGTTTGGGCAAAATAAATGTGGCCCGAGCTGCAAGGCCAGGCCGGAGTTGTAACAAAGGCCCATATCTGGCCTGACTTCAGGTACATCTAGGCCCAGTAGGCCAGTAACTAAACATTAGCCCAGAGCCTAGTAAAAAAAAAAGCCCAGAGCCTAGTCCGATCGTGCCACCGGTGTTCCCGTTCTTCCCCTCTCGTCTCGGACTCGGGCAGTCGGACTCTAGTTTTCCCTTCCATTTCTTTTCTCGCTGATGATCAAGTTCGTGAGGCCGATACCGATAAGGATTGCCAGACTCGTGTAGGTGCGTGTGTGTGTATATTCATGCGATGAGAAGTTTGCCCACGAGGCCATCAACAGCAAGCGCGAGCCTTTCAAGTTTCAGCCAACAAGAACTTGAGATGAATCAGCAGCGCCGCGTCGCTCGGCCGCCTGCCAAGTGCCAGCTGCCATCCCCATCCCTCATGACACCGTGCACGACGAACAAACTACACCAGCGCGCGACGGCGGGCGTCGTGGCACCACGCACGACGAGCAACCTGCACCAGCGTGCCCAGGACGGCGGCGACGCCCTCGTTGAGCACCCCAAGACACTACGTGAAAAGTTCACAATAAGAGCCACGGTCATTTCACTGTAAGGGCGGTTGGTAATTGAACCGCCCTTACAGTGGTATGGCCATGGACCAGTGTGCACTGGCAAACTAACCGCTCTTATAGTGCTCACTATAAGAGGGGTTGGTGTTACCAACCGCTCTTACAGTGGGGGTGATTTGAAAGAGCGGTTGGTGATTCAACCCCTCTTACAGTGAGCACTATAAGAGGGATTGGATCACCAACCGCCCTTACCGTGACTTGGTCAAACTCGGTCAAACGAGGTATTAAATGACCTCAAATGAAAAACTTTTGAATACAAGAGAGTTAGAGCTCATCAAGATACTCAGTTCATATATAGGATATTTTTGCATTTGAGAAAGTGTTAGGAAATACTAGTCACAAATTTTTGAATCCCACACAGACTTTATAAAACTATATGCGGGTCCTGTGGATTTAGAACTACACTTTCGTAACGTTTTGTCAAATACAAAAATGCCCTATGTATCAAATGTAGATCTTGATGAGTAGTATAGAATTGATATTCATAACTTTTCAAGTTGGGCCGTCTAGGGTCACGAAAATCTGCGTGTAGCTGTAAAAATTTGAAATTTCAAAATTTGAGTGGTCCAAACCCTCTCAAATGAAAAGTTAACCATTACACCAAATGTGTATCTTGATGAGATGGACAAACTTTGCATTCATCACTTTTGTAGCTGAGTCCATCTAGGGTCCGGCCAAAGTGTCTTTTCTAAAAAAAATCTAATGTTTGACTTGGTCAAACTTGGTCAGATGAGGCACTAAGTGACCTCAAATCAAAAACTTTTGAATACGAATATGTTAGAACTCATCAAGATATATTTGATACATAGTTCATCTTACCATTTAAAAAGTTTTAGTAAACTCTAGTCACATGTTTTAAAAATCCAAGATGTGACTTGGTCAAACTTGACCAAATGAGGCATAAACTTGATACATAGTTCATCTTACCATTTGTTTCAGTGAATGTTTTGTTCATTGCAGGTTTCAGCCTTGCAACAAGGGAGGTGAGGGCATTGGAGCTAGGCACTTCATGACAGATTTTTTAGGTGCAGTTCTACTAGTTCAAACCAGGATGATTTAGATGCCTTGAATGAGAATCACAAGCAACTAGAAGTATTTTAGCCTAATTTAGGAAGTAACAGTTTTCCATTTAGGAAGTAGTAGCTCATATGTTGCCTTTGATTTATGACTTAGGGAGATAGTAGCTTCTTAGTGAGAGATGTATGACTTATCTTGATTTATGACTTAGGGAGATAGTAGTTTGTAATGATGTTTTACATCATGCTCGTGTGTTGAGGATGAAAATATATATATACAAATTTGAATTTAAATTTAAATTATATATTATATGCTGTGGTTATATTTGGATTCGAATTTCAATTTTTTTTTTTTGCTGGAAAATCAACAGTAAGGGCGGTTCTAGATTGAACCGCTCTTATAGAGGCCCACTGTAAGGGGGGTTGGTGCTGTAGTCGCCCTTACAGTGTCCATTGTAAGAGGGGTTGGTGTTTTCAACTGCCCTTACAGTGGGCACTGCAAGGGCGGTTGAAAACACCAACCGCTCTTACAGTGGTCATCTGTAAGGGCGGTTTGGCCAACCGCTCTTATAGTGCTCGGCACTGTAAGAGCCAGCCCGGAAGAGCGGTTGGGCTAACCGCTCTTACAGTGCCCTGGGACCCGCCCTTACTGTGAACGGCTGTAGTAGTGAGACCTCCTTGTGCCTGGTGGAGAGCGCGACTGCGACGCACGACTTCGTGGTGACCGAGTACTCGAAGCTCATGCTGCGTCTGGGCATCGGCCACTAAGTCACCTCCGACGCCTTCAGCACCGGCGGCCATGACTGGAGGATCAGGTTGGAACCGAAGCTGGCAAAGGCGCAGGGCAGGATTTCCTTCCCCGTGGGCGCGACCTCTGCGACGCCGAAGAAGACACGGAGCTGACGGTCAGGTTCACGCTCAGCGTGCTACAGCGGGACGGACGCGTGTCGCCTAAGGCGAGCCGGACCACGACGGGGATCTTCGGTGCCCCGCCGCGCCAGCGCCACGGCTTCAACAGGCTATTCGACTGGAGCATGCTCAGGCCATGGCGGTGCATCAACAACGACGTGGTCACGATCCGGTGCACCCTCACTGTTGTCGAGGTCGTCACGCGCAGATCTTGGCCACCTGCTCGTGACCGGGAAGGCCGCGGACGTCACGTTCCAGGTGGGGCGGCCGGGCGTTCCCGTGAGAAGAGAGGATCGGAGGCTTGCACCTTGCAGCAGCTCCATGGGGTCAAGGAGTTGTGGAAGGTAAAGGCGCCATCGAAGGTCAAATTCTTCTTCTGGTTAGCGCTTCATGGGAGGCTCTGGACTGCTGCACGGCGGGCCAAGCACGGCCTGCAAGCCGGTGCCTCCTGTGCGCTCTGCGATCAGCATGACGAGACTCACGACCACCTCCTCTTGGCATGCGTCTACACCAGAGAGGTTTGGTCCATACTTCTTCGTGTTGCAGGGTTACAACATCTTACCCCTAGTCCAGGGGACGCTCTGGTGGACTGGTGGCTACGCACTACACCACTGGTCCCAGAGGTCGCCCGGGGTTTGACTCGGCTGTTCTACTCGTCTCCTGGGAGGTCTGGAAGGAACGCAGCCGGAGGACTTTCAACGCCTTGGCCATCTCACCGTCGACTCTGGTGGGACGCATTCGCGACGAATTCGTCTCCTGGATCGCAGCGGGCTACCGCGGCCTCTCCGCGCTAGTTGCGCTTGTTCCGTAGCGGTTACCTGTTGTCTCCTTATCTTTTAGCGGGTTGGTTTGTTAGTTAGTACGACCTCTTAGCGCCACCGTTAGAGCCGGTGTCTTCTATAAGTGTGTGTGCTCTAGGTGGCGGCGATTTCTCGCTCTCTGTCGCCTAGAGCTTTGTAACAAACTCCTCTTTCCCTTAAAACAGTACGTGCTAATTGCACGCTTTCGAAAAAAAAGCAAGCCCTCAAGCAAACGAATGAAACGATGCCAGTTTCCAACGATGAAAGGAACCGAAGCTGCTGAATACTGAACTGTTGTGACCCAGTCCATGACCGTCGATAAAATATACATATACTAGATGCAAACTTCACTATAAGGCTAGTCTCAATGGTGTTTCATGAGAGTTTCATACACATTAAATATGCTGATGTGGCACTATATTAATGAAGAGAGAGATGATAGAGTTTCATGGGAGCAGAGAGAGTTTCATCCCCATGAAACTCTTATGCACTGTTTCAAAAAAATAATGCATTGGAAACTATGCCATAAAACCTCCACTGAGACTGGCCTAAGAGCAAGGCCGGCAAGAAGTACGCACAAAGTTTTCCCACTCCTAGCAGTAAGGGCATTCACAGTGCAGACTCTACCATAGAGTCTAAGAGTATTTATTACCCTCTTATTTATTGTGTTTTGCTGATGTGGCGGTATATTTATTGAAGAGAGAGGCAGAAAAATCAAGACTCCAAGTCTTATTTAGACTCCAATTCCACAATCTTCGAGGTAAATATACCGCCACATCAGCAAAATACAATAAATATGAGGGTAATAAATAGTCTTGGACTCTGCGATAGAGTCTTGCATTGGGACTGCCCTAAATATTGCAAACTTGCTATGTGCTTGGTCAATCTTATCTCGAAGAACTACAAACACTTATTAGTATCTCGGAGTAGTCATCTGGTACTATGATTTCTTTTTTACCCCGTAGCTTGATGGTTCATGGTATGGCAATGCAGACTGTTACAGGCTTCTCGAACAATGTCTGGAAAACCAAACTTTCTCTGTTCTTGTGAGAACTGATTTTATTTTTTTTTATTTTTTTTAAGAAGAACAAGAATTAGCAGGAGCTCTGCTATGTCATATAAGGAGAAGAACAAGCAAATGTTTTACAGAGAGTTGTTGCATTGAAAAACTAGTAAGAACTGAATTATCTGTTGATGATGTTGCATCCCAATTGATTAAAGCACTGCTAGAATGAGAATCGAGCTTAGATCATACATCCCTCTGAATTGCTGCCCAGCTTTCTGTGTGTGTGTTTTTGGCACCAAACGAGTACTCTATTTGGCACTGAGCCAGCTCTAGTACTTTTTCTGCTATATACATCAAAGGCAATGGTTGGTAGATGGACGAAAATTAAGGAGTGACAATGTTAATACTTGGATTGAGGTGCTGCTATTGCCACTATATATCAACAATAGCTCGTCAGTTTTCACGCCTAGGGCCAGTGGGAAAGCTTGTGTTCTACCGCACCTGGATCAAAATACCATCGACACGGGATCTAATATTGATAGATAACAAAGAAAGCTCTCAAAATCATATAAATTCCATAAGTTTAGATGATATCTCTGTTCCATGCTTAAATCCACAACATAGTTGATGGAAATATAAAATTAATCAAAAATACTTAACTAATGATGGGTTGGCGTTGGAGCAAGAGAAAAGGATTTTTAATGTCTTTATTATTGTGCTGCTCTACAAAAATCGACTAATCAATTAGTCATTCAGATAAGTTTTAGATCGGGAAAGGGAATCGAAGAATGGGTTGCTCAGAAATCAGACCGTCAGATGAGTAGCCTGACTGTTACTTCAATTAATCTGGAACGGTAGTCATCATGAAACCTTGTTCTATAAGCTGAACATCAGTTCAGTTAAAATTGTCATCAAGTCGGAGTTTTGGTTCCTTTTGTGTTGGTGGGCAAACGCAGCCTGTAATAAGCCTTTTAGCGTCCGCATCGGTCCTTTGTTCGTTCCTCGTTACCCTCGGTCTAGGGTCGTCTAGTCTCTTTTTTTTTTTTTTTCTGTCAAAACTCTTGGGCACATTGTATTTCCGTTCGTTCTTGAATGGGAATGGGGAATCCCTAATTTTTTTTTTTTTTTTTAAAAAAAGATGAGTAGCCTGACCTCGCGCTGCTACGGCTCAGCGGCTGGCGGGCCTGGAACACTGGCCAGGCACAGACGCGCACCGTTCCGTCATGCAGCTCTGGCGGGTGGCGTCCAGTGCGGCTTCGGCCAGCACCTTGCGGCAGGCACCGTGCCTCTGCCTCCGACGGTGGCTCTATCATCTTCCTCTTCCTCCAGCGACAGACGGACTCCAACAGTTGTCCATGCGCTCGCCGGGCCTGGCCACCGCGGAGTCTGACAAGCGGCCATGGCGCGGAGACACGAACACGACGCGCCGGAGTCCGCGCCCAGGAACGCCAGGATCGGAAAGCGAGGCGCGCGCGGCCCGCACGCGAGACGGAGGCGCAGAGCGACGCTGCGGCGTGGCCATCATCACGACTGGACCATCGTTGCCTGCTCGTGCTCGGCCTAGTGGGAGACGAGATCGCAGCAGCCCTGCATCCACATCTACAAGGCGGACTCGTGGAGTGGGCTGGTTGAATTTGGCCCAACACCTAGGGCCACTTCAAATTAGGCTAAAAACTAACACATGCCATAAGAAATATTTTGGCCCACGCCTAGGGTCGTGGCCCTAGGGTCCCAAGGCCCATATCCGCTCCTGGTGGGCACATCGTAATGCTACGTCGTGTGAGTGTATGTGATGCTTTGTAGAAGTTCCTCTTGATGATGTCAATAATTTATACAGTATTAGAATTGAAATTTTGTGATGTAATAAAACGTTAAGTATGTTTGTTTAAAAATAGATATGCATTTGAAACATTTATAGTTAGTTAAATTGTGGAGGCAAAAGAAACAACATATAGGGTCACAATATTGCAACTAGAGAGAAAGAAGAATATGGAGAATATTTTAGGTAGTACAAAGTTGAGACAAGAACAGAAAATAGGGGCTACATAAATAGGTAATTATGTTATTCTCAAAAAAGGTAATTATGTCATTAATATGAAGGTGCTCTAAGAAACAACACCAAATCATATAATGGGTAGTGTAGCCTTAATTCTGAAATGGCAGCACTAACAAACCTAATAAAATAAAATCTAAATGGTGCATGCCCACAATGCATCTATAGATGTATTTTGTTGCAAAAGAATTCCATCGTAATTAAACCATTCGTACCAAAAATGGTAAATTTCAAGTTGTTTGTGAGTAGAGGCAAAATTTCTTCAAGTTTGTCTTTTAAGCACACATGCATCCAAAATTTGTCATATTCATATGAATTCTTAAAATACGAGTTTGCAATACGATTTGAGTGACAATATACATGTATAGACGTTTATCTTTTCAGTCTTGAAAACATGGGTTCGGTCATATTGTCATTTGACCAACTATTCCTCTATTAGCTGTGGTTTTTTGTAGAGTTAATATATGTCTATTGCTCACAGTAACTTAATCCTATATTATCATAATAAAGAAGCTTGTTCTCGATCAAACACGAACAGAATAGCAGTGGCAGGGCTAAGTGGCTAACCGTGCAACTTGATCTAACCTATTCACTTTTCGAAGATCTTGTTTGGCTTTTTCAATAAAAGAATGAGAATAATAAGATTATAATCGAACAGTCAACTTAAAATCTAGGATTTGGATATTTTTCAGGCACTACAAGAATGAGATTCAAACACACTTTAATTTTTCTACTTATCCAAAATCTAGATTCCACAATTACGGACTACAAGAATGTTACTATTAGAAAATGAGAATGGGATCTTTAAGTATTGCTACACGCAAGAGAAGGTCCACCCACCAGATCATGGCGTATAGTACGTGCATACACGATGATTCACTTGGCGACACGGACGCTCAATCACACAAATCCCAGTTCACAGGCTCCGGCGCTACAACGTGGCGACACGACTGCTGGAGTCTGTATCTGAAATTATGACGTCTCTTCGGCGGTTCCGCCGCCGCAGCAGAGCGCAAACCGGCATCGCCGAACAAACCGTGACGGAAAGCCGCCGCTGTTGTTTCCCTTTTCTGCACTAGTTTACTGGCAAAAGACAGCAGTCCTCCCCCCACCTTCGCACCACGATCTCCCTCCACCAATCCGGCGCCTCCGCCTTAGCACGCCGCACATTCTGGTCCCCGTGCCGTGCCGCCGGTGCGCTCGCGGGCCCTGGCCTGCGAATCGCCTCAGCCAAATCGCCACCCACGCCGACGCGCGATCCAGCTCCCTCCAGTGAAGCTCTGATCGACTCGCCCCCGTCGCGGCGCTCATGGCGCTGGCCCGCCCCGAGCATCCAAATCCGGCCGCCCGCCGCCCGCGGCTCGTCGTGCTCCTCCTGCTCGGCTTCTTCGCCCTTCAGCTCCTCGTCTTCCTCGCCTTCCGCGCTGTGCGGCCCCCTGCCGCCCCGGCCTCCACCTCCGCCGCCGCCGTGCCGGTGCTGGCGTCGGCGCCGACGCTGCGCCGAGAGGAGAATGCTTCGCGCTGCGCTGGCGGCCTCGTGTACGTCTACGACCTCCCCGCGGCGTTCAACGAGGACCTGCTCGGGATGTGCGACGCGCTGGCACCCATGTACTCGCTGTGCCCCTACCTCGCCAACGACGGGCTCGGGCTCCCCGCGGCTGCGGGCGGGACCAACCTGTCGTCGCTCCTGCCGCGGGAGCTGCTCGGGTCGTGGTACGCGTCCGACCAGTTCGCGCTGGAGCACATCGTGCACCGCCGCCTGCTCTCCCACCGCTGCCGCACGGCGGACCCGGCGCGCGCCGCGGCGTTCTTCGTGCCGTTCTACGCGGGGCTCGCCGTGGGCCGCCACCTCTGGGCGGCCAACGCCACCGGCGCCGACAGGGACAGGGACTGCGCCGCGCTGCTGTCGTGGCTGCACGCGCAGCCGTGGTACCGGCGGTCCCGCGGCTGGGACCACTTCATCGCGCTGGGCCGCATCACGTGGGACTTCCGCCGCGCCACGGACGCCGGGTGGGGCAGCGGCTTCCTCGCCATGCCCGGGGTGGCCAACGTCACCCGCCTCGTCATCGAGCGCGACCCCTGGGACGCCATGGACGTCGGCGTCCCGTACCCGACCGGGTTCCACCCGCGCGCCGCCGCCGACGTGCGCGCGTGGCAGCGGTACGTGGCGCGGCGCCCGCGGCCCAGGCTCTTCGCCTTCGCCGGCGCGCCGCGGTCGGCCATAAAGGGCGACTTCCGCGCGCTGCTGCTGGAGGAGTGCCAGGCGGCCGGGGACGACGCCTGCGGCGCGCTGGACTGCGCCGAGGGCAGGTGCATCAAGAACAACGCGCTCGTCATGGAGCTCTTCATGGGCGCCAGGTTCTGCCTGCAGCCGCGCGGGGACAGCTTCACCAGGCGGTCGCTGTTCGACTGCCTGGTGGCGGGCGCCGTCCCCGTGCTCTTCTGGCGGCGGAGCGCGTACCTGCAGTACGGGTGGTACCTGCCCGTGGACGGGCGCGAGGCGGAGTGGTCCGTGTTCATCGACCGCGACCAGCTCCGCGCAGGGAACCTCACGGTGCGCGGCGTGCTGGCGGCTATCCCGGAGTCGCGGGTGCGGCTGATGCGGAAGCGCGTGGTGAAGATGATCCCGGGGCTAGTGTACTCCGCGGCGGCGGACGGGGAGGGGCTCGGCGGCGGCATGAAGGACGCCGTGGACGTCATGGTCGACGGCATGCTGCGGCGGGTCGCCGAGCAGCGCCCAAGATGGCGGACGACGTGACCTGAGAACTTGTGCAGCAGAGCAAATTGATCATTCTTTTTTTACAGGTTTTTTTTTTTTCCTTCTTCAAAATTCTTTGTGTGAGGAATTGTGCTCGCTCCCTAAAGATTACTGCGCGTAGTCTCGAGTTGTGCTACTGCGGCTCTAGCTGTAAATTTACACTCATTATTTTTTTTTTTTGAATTTCACAACACTTTATAAACCAAGAGCTCCGGACAAATCGCCGGAGACCAGATCGTTTACAAAGCTTGGTGCCTGGCACCAGAACGCTTGCCCTCCATCAGGAAAAGCAGCGACACCATGGTTGGCCATAGAATCAGCCACCCTGTTACATTCTCTAGGACAGATTGAAACACTACATGAAACAAAGTTTCTCATCATTGCTAAGCGAATCTGCCTAAAAAGAGCTCCTTCTGGACCATCGTCCATCTGACTTGTTGTCAAGGCTCTCCCAAGGTTTGAGGCATCTGTCTCCAAAATAATTCTTGTCATGCCGAGTTGTTCAGCTCTGTCTAGGCCGTGGAGGGCTGCTAGTGCTTCAGCATGCAGAGCACTTCCTGCTCTTTGAATGTTGCCTGCTCCAATGTCCAGCACCTCCCCTGTGTTGTTCCTCACCACACATCCCCATCCCCCCTTCCTTGTCAGAGCAGAGAAAGCTGCATCCACATTCAGTTTATATTGATCATTTGGTGGAGGCTTCCATCCCACTTTCTGAACCCGGTCACGCTGTTTCACAGGGGATTTCAGTTTTGCAAATTCGTTGAGGTGGTAATGGACTGAGCTGCATACCTCCCCAGCACTTTGCACTCTTTCTCCCGCATTTGCTTTATTTCTTGCTGTCCACCATCTCCACATCCATACAACGACTTTCAATTGTTGATCAGCCGTCATTGTCCAAATTTTTTCAGCTACTTCCTTTCCTGAATTGCAGCGTGCCATGCAGCAGCGTGCCTCTTCCATTTGTAATTCCCCCCAACATTCGCGGGCCTTTTTACATTTGAAGAATAAATGTCCACAGTCTTCATCTAACCTTTTACACATCGGGCAAACAGTTTCAGTCTTAACTTTCCTCCTCTTCAGATTGTTTCTCACCGGAAGGCTATTATGAATCAACCGCCATAGAAACATCTGAACCTTATTGGGCACTTTCAGTTGCCAGATTTTATACCACGGGAATTGGGAATCCGCTGTTCCACCCCCTGTCGATGCTTCAGCAGCTCTTCCCGCCTCATTGTCCCTATCCTGCACCGCAATCTTGTATGCTGATTTCACAGAAAACAGGCCCTTTGAGTCAAAATGCCATGCTGGCCAATCCGGTGATTCCACCCCAATTGGGATCGTCAAAATCAGCTCTGCATCCTCAGCCCAAAAAGTGTCCCGCACCAACTGTTCGTCCCAGCCTCCGTCTATCGGGTCCATCAACTCCTCCACCCTTGTTAGCAATGAATTCCCCCTTGGAGTAGCAAGGCGACGTGTCACTCCTCGGGGTATCCATGGGTCAGTCCAGATTTTTATATTGCTTCCATCACCAACCCTCCAAATGATTCCTTTCTTCATCAACTCCACCCCTTGTAAGATGCTTCTCCAGGAGTAAGAGATGCCACCTTTTACTTGGCATTCCAAAATGTTGTTGTTTGGGAAGTATTTTGCTTTGAGAACCCTACCACACAGGCTGTTCGGATTAGTCAGCAGCCTCCACGCTTGTCTAGCGAGCATCGCCAAGTTGAAAAGATGCAGATCTCTGAAACCCAGTCCCCCCTTCTTCTTCGAGCGCGTCAATTTCTCCCAACTAAGCCAATGAATCTTATGTGTCTTGTCTTGTTGGCTCCACCAATACCTGCTCACCATCGCACTTATCTCAGCACATAGAGTTTTTGTTATGTCAAAACAAGACATTGCGTAGGTGGGAATGGCTTGGGCCACTGCCTTGACCAAGATTTCTTTGCCAGCCTTCGAAAGCATCTTTTCCTGCCAGCCCTGCACCCTGCACCAGATTTTTTGCTTTATATATGCAAAAGTTTTCTTCTTTGATTTCCCAATGGATACTGGCAGTCCCAGGTACCTTTCTCCCCACTTCTCCTGTGTCACTGAAAGAGTAACTTTCATTTGATCCCTCAGTGTTCTTGCTGTATTAGGACTGAACAGGACTGACGATTTGTCCTTGTTAATCACTTGGCCAGACACCCTCTCATACACCTCCAGCACTCGCTTCAGCTCCATTGCTTCCTCATTTCTTGCCCGCATCAAAATCAGAGAATCATCCGCAAAAAAGAGATGGTTGACGCTTGGTGCAGCACGACACACCTTTATGCCAACGATCTTTTGGTCCCTCTCTGCCCGTTGTAGCATGGCTGATAGCCCCTCCGCACAGATGATGAAGAGGTAGGGAGATAGAGGGTCCCCCTGGCGGAGCCCCCTTTGTGGTGTGATCGCCTCAGTGTGGTCACCATTAACTTTGATACGATAATTTACTGTTGACACACACCTCATTACCAGGTCAGCCCACTGCCTTTTAAAACCCATCTTGATCATCATGTTGTGCAAAAAACCCCATTCAACCCGATCATAAGCCTTGCTCATATCAAGCTTAATTGCTGCGACCCCCTCCGTCCCACTCCTCTTGTTTTTGAGATAATGCGTTAACTCATACGCCAAGAGGACATTGTCAGTTATCAGGCGGCCCGGCACGAAGGCACTTTGAGTTTGAGAGATCACCTCTGGCAGCACCACTTTTAGCCTGTTGGCAATAACTTTGGAAATAAGTTTGTACAAAACTGTGCACAAGCTGATTGGTCTCAAATCTTTGAGCCTTTCCGGCTTATCCGTCTTCGGGATGAGGACTATTATTGTGTCATTCCAACCAGCAGGCATCTCCTCTCCATTTAGAACCTTTAGTACTTCCATCTTCACCCGATCCCCAATCAGACCCCAGAAACGCTTGTAAAAAATGGCTGGGATGCCATCGACACCAGGCGCTTTCAGGTCCCCGATACTCCCCAATGCCTTCCACACCTCCTCCCCTGAATAGGGGGCCTGCAAAATCTCATTCATCTCCCTTGTTACACTTTGCTGCACACAGCTAGTCACTTCTTCAACATCTCCTTGTGCTTGGGTGAAAAACAAGGCCTGGTACTGCGCTGCAATATACGGTTTCAGCCCGTCACCCTCCACCACTCCTCCACACTCATCCACAAGCCGCTTGACCCCATTTTTCCTCCTCCTTTCCGAAGCAAAAGCATGAAAATATTTTGTGTTTCGGTCACCATTCAACAGCCAAGAATTATGAGCTCGTTGCTTCCAGTACACGTGCAATTGGTCCTCCAGCCTTTCTAGCTTGAACCTCAAAATGTGCTCACGATTCACAGTGTCCTGTGAGATCCACCCCCTTCTGCATCTTTCCAGCTCCCTCCTAGCATTTTTCACCCTCTTCTCCAGCTCCCCCAAAACCGATCGGTCCCACTCCCACAGCTCCCCTAGCACTCGGCCTTACACTCATTATTACAACAGAATCAGAGAGTATATGAATTCGTGTACGATGAACTGCATGCTCGTGAGTCGTGACTCAGCTGCAGATTGGGCGCCGTGAATGTTGAAGTTTGTACCAGTTGACGGGCTACATACATTAGATTTTGTACTGTAATCTTTTACTAGTAGTAGCAGCACCAGATTTGACCGGGAATGTATAGTTATGCTCAATGTATTTCAGAAATATACATATATTGCTGTGCTCAGAATGAACAAGTGATTGGTTCCTCGATCTGGTCTCTCCATGTCACCATGGAGCCCAGCACTCTCGCTGTCTCTGGCGCTCTATTTATTTCTTGCAGCTGGCAGCCTGGCACTAAAATGGAGCGGGGAATCAATTGGGCAGATCGATAAATAAAAAATGAAAATTATCCCGTATCCAACGTGGTAGACGGCGGT
Organism: Themeda triandra; assembly: GCA_018135685.1. NCBI lineage: Eukaryota > Viridiplantae > Streptophyta > Magnoliopsida > Poales > Poaceae > Themeda > Themeda triandra. The sequence continues at coordinate 2,442,169 of JAENPR010000007.1, read as the reverse complement.
TTGGAACATTTACCGTGGACTGAATTTCAGCCAAGTCTTCAACGGCTAAGAGACAGTATTCAGACAACAGAATCTGCGTTTACAGCTCCTGTACATGTAGCATGCCGACGTGCTATGCAAGTCCAGAAGATGCCTTACGTGTTAGCAAGTTTAGAATGCCTTTCTGGATTGTTGATTTTGGCGGCACTATTGCATTGCTGGACAATTTCGATGTCGATTGCCACAAGCTTCCCATGCTTTTGCAAGACGTGCTTTGTAGTGCTGGGCACATCATTTGGATCTAAGACAAACAGACTGGTAGTATACTCTGAATTCTTTATGATGTGCTTTAACTGTAGTATAGCTGAAGAAGATCACGGTTGGCTAGGCTCTGTCTCCATCCATGCCTCTGCTGATCAAGGTAGGTGTATACGGGAGGCAACGAGGAATCTGGCGAGCAGGTTGAATGCTGAATTGGAAGAATTGGAACAGTTAACCCTTGAATTTCGCTAAGGGTATGTTTGGAAACTTTGGATTATTCTACACCTATAAATGAACTACACATGAACCTTTCTGTGCACAAGAAAAGATATGTAATCTTACAGATGAGTTTCTACCTTCTTGCAGGTTAAGTCGAGAATGATGGGTGCCTCAGCCTACAAAAGCACTCTCAATTGTTCTGTGAAGACCCTTAAGAATGATGTATGTCTCAGTTCCACACTGCTACTCATGTTATGATTCTGGGTTTAGATTTTTAGATGAGCAGAAAATATACAGACATGACCTTCCACTGAACACATCTATAGTTGCAGTAAGAATATAAGGTGTATAATCCCCTAAAAAAAATCCATACATCGTACGATCCATGGTAAAGGCTTCTCTGCCCAAACCAGCTTGTCATCAGTGGACCGCTACTGATTTTGCTGGTGGCGAGCGCGCACGCTGATCGGTGATCACGCCGGAGACAGTGTCCAAGCACTCCAGCAGCACTACTGACAGTGGCGCGGTGCCTCTCTGTGCTTCGTCTGTGCTGCAACGCTCAACGCTCCCTTTCTCCCTCGGTCCCTCCCCAATTCCCCATCAGTGCGAAACTATTGTGATTCACAGGGTCACTGCACCATAGCTTCATGAATTCAGGATCCATCCATCATATCATACAGTTCAGGAACAAAAGTCAGGCAGCATCCATCACGAGACGATCAAGCCGTGCACGTTTTTTACAGTAAAACACAGTTACCTAATTGCTGTTGCAGCATTGCAGGAGAGAAATTGGACAGCTAGCATTAGGGGCCACGTGATCGGTTAAGGTTGTTCAGTGCTAGCGTCAGACGGCGCATCAGTTACCAGTAGACTCTCTTCGCTGTCATGTTCAAGTTTGAATTTTTTTTTTTAATTTTGACCCTTTTTTAAAAGTATTTAAGAAAATGCACCCGTTTTTTTCTTTTTTTTATAACTAACCCTTTAGCGTAGCCGCTTCTCCACGCGGGCGCCACACCGTACCCCCCGTGGCGCCTTGCATGGAGGTGCCACAGGGTGGGCCCGCGAGGCCGCCAACCAGGCAGCCAGGCTGACGTGGCACACACTGTGGCGCCCCCATGCAAGGCGCCACAGTGTGGCGCCTCTCATCTATGCGCCGCACTGTGGCGCCTCCTTTGGGGCGCCACAGCCCCTCCACCCGAAAAGGTTTTTTTTTTGAGAAACAGTCCTACTCCTACTACTACTCCACAGCCTATCACCTCCACACCCACAGGCAGGCAGCTGCAAGACCTACGTACAGCATCCTGTACAAAGCTGCACCCTGCTGGGGACTGGTCCAGGATTGGCAGCTTCGGCATGATGGCCGTCGATGATGTCTAGTCCCTACTGTAGCTGTAGCTCTGCCCGGACCCGCCGCGCGTGTGTACGAACGAACGTGTATCGATCGCATCGCATCGCATGCATCCCCGATCCGGCAGCGCTACATGCCTGCAGTGCTGTAGCCATGCATGCCTCGTCGCTACTACAGTACGTACTTACCATAGCGTGCTAGGTGGAGGTGCTAGCGGACCATAGCGTGCTAGGTGGAGATGTCCGGGTGGAGGCGCTGTGGCGCCCCCAAAGGAGGCGCCACAGTGCGGCGCACAGATGCAAGGCGCCACACTGTGGCGCCTTGCATGGGGGCGCCACAGCGGGCGCCACGTCAGCCTGGCTGCCTGGCTGGCGCCCTCGCGGGCCCACCCTGCGGCGCCTCCATGCAAGGCGCCACAGAGTAGAATTGTGGCGCCTCGCGTGGAGGCGCTGCCAAAAGGGTTAGTTATAAAAAAAAGAAAAAAACGGGTGCATTTTCTTAAATACTTTTAAAAAAGGGTCAAAATTAAAAAAAAATTCTCAAGTTTCAACCAGGACCAGCTTGCGTAGGACTCGATCACCACGTGACCGGCACCTGATGCTTCTAATTCCACTCGTCCTTGCTTCTTCTGTTCTCTGAGTTAGATTTTCATATAACTAGTGGAGTGGCGCGCACTTGCGCGCCCAAAGCGAAACGATCAGAGTATCAATCATGGAGGAAAAAATAGATATGACAAAAAATCATCAGAAGCACATAAATCATCAGACCAATCATTGAGGTTTAGTTACATTTCGGGGGAAAGAAAGCAGCATTGATGAGGTCAACATCTCATCTACCTAATCTATAGAAATACAATCATCCTGTAAGCCTATCATAGGCGCACAACAATCGACAATACCATGTGAACCCAATATCTAAGGTTTGTGCACTATCCTATATTAGATAATAATTAAACACACGTGTCAAGTAATTTCAAAGTTACACATTTTCATGCACAACTATCTCCTACATATGAAGGAAAAAATGTATACATGGTCATCAGGCTTGTACCCTCACTATTCTGAAGCCATAGCTATAGGCCCTTCTGGTTAGTATTTAACTGCAACCTGCAATGAAAACAAGAATCAAGTTTACACGTGGGTACTAAAAATATGTGGGTTCATCAGAAGAAAAGGCAATGGCAAAGGAAAAAGCACAACTTAAAGATGCTTTTAATATGTAGCTATAGTGATATGTTAACTATCATCACAGCCACAAAAATGATTACAATAGAAACATTTGAGATTTGTTTTCTTAATTTCAGAGAAGGGTAAACCATAAATAATGCTTCTTTGCATAAACCTTTTTGTTTTGACGAAGTGTTCTTTTTCATAAACTTCTGTGAAACCTCTATGCACTTAGCTGTGACATACAGGAGATTAAGAGGGAGGACTGAGCATTGGAACCTGGCTAATGCTTTCAAAAAAATGAAGAAAATACAATAAATACTGATATAAAGCAACAAGCTACTTATACTTGCTGAGAAGCCTCTAAAGTCAAAACTCCAGCTTGTTTGTTTCTATCAGGTGGGTCATAATGTTCATAGAGAAGTGTAGGTAAGGTGTTTCCTTTAGCTAGAGGATATAAACCTACTCCACTAATATGATATGCAATGAAGGCGGCCAAAACAGCACATACTACAGGTAAAGGGCATGGAGATATGCACATACGGCATGAAAAATGATACAAGGCTATATATGGTGACCTGGTATCTTCTAATTAACCTCAATATTTACATGCCCATCCTTGCATATATTTCTGCTAATAAGTCATACGCCTACTTTTCAGATATTCCTCGACAATGATCCTCCACTGGATAATCGTCTACTATGATCTTATATTCGAGAAGGTAGGGATCTGTTTTAGCACCAAAGAGCAGATGGAACTGATAGAGCAACCAACCAATTTTAGAATGGTAACAGAAACTGTACCAGGTAGCTAGAACGAAGATGAATAATTGCCTTATTTATTTGAACAGGAAACCATAGGGCAAGGCACACACATGCTGACACTGTTCTGCAAAGTGGTATTGTATTGATCCATGTAGTGGTTACAGACCCACAGCCATATAATGATAGGTAACTTGAGAGACACAAACTGGAACCACAACACTCAAGGGTAACGTCCTATTGACTTGCATACTAACTAATCAGCTAGCAAATACACTAAAAATGAAATATTTGCTACAAAAAAAAGAGAAAATGAAATGGAAAGGATCTTGAGAAGGAAACCTATTCTAATATCTACATGGGTTGAGAAAACATTTACTATAGTGGCATTTGGCCAGCATATCAATCTCAAAGACAACTATGCATGAGTGGCTGAGCTCAGATAATACTATGGTTTCCATGTAGTATCTGTCAGAAAACACCAAAACTATATGAAACATTGATTTTGCCGGTCAGCAGTTTAACCTGACACATGAGAGTAGACTAACCGTCTTTTTTTTTTGCTGGCTAACAATCTGAACCGAGGCATGGAAGCAAGATCAGTTATACAATGATTAATAGGAGTTTAGGACTAACCTGAAAGATAGAATCTATAACTTTGAAGCAGCAGCGGATAATCAGCTTGACAGAAGAAGAGTTCCTTTGTCCTCTTTGGACCCCCTCCTGTTCCAAGGAATAATATTGTTTGTCCGTACTACTGCATAGACAAATTGGTATTGTTTCAGACGAAATGGAATGCAGCAAAGACTGTCTAGCAAGCAATTGCATCTATTCTCAGTTCATTGCATGGATGATCTTGCTTTATTTAAAAGGTCAAAAGAATATTGCTGTCACAATGGTAAGGAAAATAATAGCATCAAGTGACAGGAAGCAATACATTGCTATCTGTGAGCAGCAACCACCAAACTGTTTTGAGCAACCAAAGCAATGAACGTCAATTTCAGTTTCATAATAGACGCCTGCAACTAAGCCGGTATAAGCGAAACCAAAAGTATATATGGTTCACATGCCTAAAAAAATTATGAAGACATTCTATTATTGTAGGATGCTTAATAGACTATACTAATCTCCAACATGTCTTTTTCGTAAGCATGCAAGTAACTGCTAAGAACCAGCATGCATACCTCTTAGACCAGCCCAAGCATGCAAGTAACTGGTAAGGACCAGGAGCACTGAGATCCGCAATGAAGCTCCACACCAAAATGAGGCAAATCTGCAAGGGACAAGGAAACATAAGGAACTCCGTAGTGGCACAAAGGCTCTCCAACTAAACCAGCGGTAGAAAACAATGGAAATGACCTATGCACGAGGAGGCTATATATCTCCCACCAAATGTAGCTCATCTTAGTATAGCTGGTAATGTTGATATTGCTGTATTTGAAATAGGTATACTGAGGCATGAAGGAAAAGCAGATGAAAAGTGAGTGGTCGTACCTTCATCTACGTCTCAGAAAGCAGTGAGAAGGCAATCTTAACAAAGCACGCTCCAGAAGACCAAGAAACTCCGAAAGACCATTTTTTTTAAAACAAAGTCTATAAACACGAGGTAATGATTTGAGGAACATCGTTTTGTAAGCAAGGGAAAACCGAACCGTCCTCAAACCTCGGAAGTAAGGGAATCAGGCAGGTTATTTAAAGGGCACGACAATCTAAAAAGTACGAAGAATTTGGGGAACAAGGGTACTGCTAGAAATGAACAAAACGACATGATTTAATCTTTCATGGGTAAGCACAATGGGAAAGGCAAGAAAGGAATCAAACTAAACACGGGGCTGGAATCCGCCATCCATCTCTAGTTTAGTACCACAGAACAACCTCACAGATGATTTAAGGGGCATCATTTTGTAAACAGGAGAAAATATAAGCACCCTAAAACCTTGCAAGCACGGAGAATGGGCAGCTTGTTGTAACGGCACGACAATCTGAAAATTGAAAGAATCCATGGAATAAGAGTAGCCTCAGAAATGAAGCAGATGACATCACTTGATCTTTCATAGGCAGCCACAGCAGCATGGTTCAAGAAATAGCAGCATGTTTACCAATCCATGTTGCCAGCACGTAGAGAGAAATAATGGTTGGAAAGGAATCGGGTATAGCGGCAGCACATGGAACTGCAATGAACTTAGCCTAGGGAATTGGCATCATAGGATCAATAAACAGATAGCAATGCATATGCATACATGAAGATGCGGCAAGCCTCTGAAGATCATCAGTCTATATTTGCATGTTACATGGGAGTTCATTTTCATCATCAGCTATACATCAAAGAGCACATCTGTGTCACACAACACAGAAATCAGGGAAGGGACGAATAAACAGGTGCACCCTCGGAAAGTAATATATCTTTGCAATCTTAGTAAGGCAAACAAGAGAAAGCAATGGAAAACAAAAAGAAGAGAGGCACCTGGCCCTGGCCAAACTAAGATGGAACTTAGAGGCGAGAGACAGGCGCCGGTCTGCTTGATAGCTAGCAGCGGCAAGGCCAACCCCTCCACAAGGGAGGTGCTTAGGCTGCAACCATGCCCAATCAACTGTACAGAAGGAGAAAGGAAGGGAGAGGGGACAACTGTACAGAAGGAGAAAGGAAGGGAGAGGGGACTTGGGGGAGGAGGCACGGGACAGGGGAGGAGAAAATGGTGACCTGCAGCCAGATCCGGCCGCCGAGGAGACCCGCTGCCGCGAACGGATAGGACGAGCCTGCGTGAGCGGGGTCAGGAAAGAAGATGAGGACGTACCACCACGGCCGCCGGACGTCGCCGCCGCGGCCGCCGCCGGTGAGGACGAGCCAGTTAGGGTTTCCTCAAGCCGCCGTGGACCGCCGGGAGGATGCAGCGGGTGACGGTGACCGTCGAGGCTGACCCCGAGCGGCGGCGACCGCCGAGATCGACCACAGAGAGAGAGGGAGGCCAGCCGCACCAGCGCCGCCAGGTCACCCTCGTCGGCCTGTTCCGCCGCCGCTCGCTCGCGCCGCCCCGCGGGGCGCCGGCCGCAGCGCAGCCCGCGAACAGCCACGGCCGCTCGGTCGCGCGCCGCAGCGCCTCGCCGCCACCGCTCGGCCGCCGTCCGGCACGCACGGGTCGGGCGGCGCGCGCTGCCACCGCGCTCGCCGGCCGCGGCGCATCTTGGGGAGGCGGAGGGGCGACGTGAAGGTTCGAGGTGGGGAGGGTACGGGGCTTTTTTTTTTTTTTTTTTTGCTTTCGGGGGGCTCAATTTATATGGAGGGAGGCGGCGCCGCGCTCGCTCGCTCCGGCCGCGGCGCGCCGCCGCACGGCGCCGCCGCCCTACCCCGCGGGATCGGAGAAGATGGAGGGCGGGAGAAAGGGAGGGGGGGGAGTTCTTTTTTTTTGTTTTTTTGCCCTCGGGGAGAGGGCCCAAGCCCGCGGCGCGCGGCCGCGCCGCCGCCGTGCCGCCGTCGCGGCCGCCGCCGCTCGCCCGCCCGCGCGGGATCTCGAGAAGGTGGAAGAGGGGAGAAAGGGAGGGGAGGGAGGGGTTTTTTTTTTTTGCCCTCGGGGGGAGGGGCCAATTTATACGTAGGGAGACGGCAGGGGGCTATGTGAAAAAGTTGCAGGCGGGCGGCTAACTGTAAAAAAGTATTTTACTTTTACGGGGGTAAAAGTGGGAAAAAAACAACCGCAATTACTGTACATAGGGGCTTGGACGGACCAACACGTGATTCCAATAAACTGAAGGGGCTTTTCGCAACATTAATTCGAGCGACGTGGATAGGCTGGCTGAATTTCGGACGACGTGGCCAGGCCAACCCTTCAGCAAACATCATAGTATGGATGGGTTTAATACCATCGTAATATTTCAATATATGTTGAAACGCTGACAGGAGTCCCAGTCACGCACATGCAACACTTTGTTAGGGCCGCTTGCAGCATTATTTAACCACCGATCTTCCAGGAATTCAACACGTTGACCTGTTTCAGGAGCAGGTCAAGACTCGTCAACGACTACTGCTTGAAAGCATCTCACTCGATAATCTAAAAATAGTATTGGATCATACTCCCTCTGTTCCAAATTGACTGTTGTTTTCGGTTTTTGTGTCACAAGTTTGACTCGATTTGTACAAAATATATACGACAATTTAATCTCTATATAAATTTGTTAAAAAACTAGATTCAAAGATCTTTATAATGATATTAATTATGTATTATAAATATTAGTATTTTTAAAAATATAATTGCCGGTTGTTGTTTCTCAAGTGACAAGCATTTTAGAACGGGGGAAGTATTTCTTTTAAAAAACCATGGTCTTAGATCTTTATATATTTATTTATATATACTTGTTTAGCCCACCCAGCAGAGTCTGTGACTGTGAGCCACCGACGAACGAACAACGCTGTGCAAGTGCAGGGCAACCATCGTCTACTTTTCCAGATCACGGAATTGCCCTTGGGCGTTGAAACGACGAATGGCAGGCAGAGACCCGGTGCGTGGCGCCACCTAGAGCGGCGTAGGACCACGCCACCGTCACAGAAAACCAGAGAGCTCCGCTTTATCGCCCGGGGAACGGAGCAGCCATAGGATCCGAGGGACTTCTGGGCTGACGAAAGACGGAGACGGAAGAGGCCATGCCGAACCAGCCAACAAGACGCGAGCCAAAAACATTGGCTAAAAACGTGAGAAAACCAAGAAATGCAGCCATGCCACCATGCGATCCTCTCTCGAGTACTGTAGTACGTTGTAGAGCCAAGGGTTGGAGCGGTCGCTTTCCGTCTGCGTGCTTCCCTCCACCCAAAGGGACTCCCCACGGCCACCGCCTGACCATCGCGGCCAGCGTGCAACAGTGCAAGCGTGACAGTACGTTTTTTTTTACAACGCGTGGCGGTACGTTTGTAGTCACGTCCACGGTGCCTGGCGCAACGCAGAGTCACATGAGCAGTTACTGTCATTTGCCTGTGTGTGCAGGTGGGAACAGTGAGGCAGTGACACAGTAAATGAAGGTGAAAAAAATGTAAGACTAGCGTAGTTCATGAGGTAAAATTGCGAACTAGTAGACTGGGCCTCAGGTTTTAATCTGTTGAATTTATACTGCTCACATTTTTCGCATGACTGAATCCCTAGTTCGATTGGAACAACGAAACGAATGATACGGCTAAAGTAGAAGGAATCAAAGCATTTGCAAGAAGCTTCAGAAAATTCCTCGGGGAAGAATTCCCTAGTCACGGATAGGTAAAATTGCCCGGGAAGAACAACACAGCAAGAAGAACAAGAACAGATCAACATCGAAAGACACTTTCGAGCTCTAAACACTACCAAAACAGCCATCACAATCACCGTCTCCACCCGAGGACCAAATCCTAGAGTTCCTCCAACAAACCAACTAACCAACCAGGACGAATTAAGAAACATCTGATGAGCATTATCAAATCATCAATGGAGCCCACGAGGAACTCACGAGCAACAACAGATTTCGCCGCTCCCGTCACAACATGCACGCGCAGATTCTCATCTCGGAGAGAAAGGAAAGCTACGGGGTGGGGCTCGGCGTCGAACGCCTGCCGCTCGCTCACAAGAGGAGGAACGCAACGGCGGCCAGGGCGGCAGAGGCCGCGGAGCTCACGGTCGCTACGGCGGCGGCGCCGTTCTTCTTGTTCTCGACCTTGTCGGCGGCGGCGTCATCGGCTGGCGCGTCGGCGGGGGCCATGTCGTCGGGCGAGTCCGCCGGGGGCGCGGGCGGGGAGTGCGAGGGGGACTTGCCCTTCTTCTTCTTCTTGCCGGCGGCGGACTTGGGAGCGGGCGCCGGTGCGGAGCCTTCGGGAGCCGGGGCGGAAGCGGGCACGTCGGCGGCGGCTGGTCCGGGCGCCGGCGCGGGGGACGGCGCGCCGCCGGTGTCCAGCGAGACCTCGTCGCCGCTGGAGGCGACGGTGAGGTCGTACTTGCCCGCGCCCGTGGAGGCGAGGGTCGGGATGCGGCCGGTGGCGGCGACCTTGAGCGACGCCTTGGGCGCGTACTGCGGCAGCGCGTGGTACTGCAGCAGCGCGACGAGGTCGGCGCTGGTGAGCTTGCTCAGATCGGGGAGGCCCTTGGCCTTGAACGCGTCGTCGTTGGGCGCGAACAGGGTGAGCCCCTTGTCCATGGCGGCCTGGTACGTCTTGACCACCCCGGACGACACGATGAGGCGCGCGAACTGCTTGCACCCGGCCTTCTCGAGGAGGTCGGTGAGGTTGGCGGAGGAGGCGGACGGGGCGGAGCCGAAGAGGCCGGGGAAGGTGATGGGGTCGGAGACCTCGAGGACGGAGAGGTTGGACGGGAAGTCGGCGACGCGCTTGGTGTAGGTGGACTGGAACTTGGCCCCCGGCGCGGCGGAGGCGAAGGCGACCTTGCCGCCGCGGAGGTCGGTGATGTTGACGTGGCCCATGTCGCCCGCGGCCTGCCCCGTGGTCTGGTACAGCGAGGTGGTTAGCTGGGAGCCGGACCCGATGGAGTGGAGCTTCTTCTCGTCGAAGTAGTCGAGGAGCGTGAGGAGGCGGAGCGCGCTCTTGATGTCGGCGAGGGAGAGGTTGGCGACGAGGGAGGACATGGCGCCGTTGGGGAGGACGAGCACGGTGACGGAGCTCCGGCTGTTGATCTCGTCGCACACCTTGGTCTCGGAGAGGTAGCTGTTGTACAGCGTGTACTCGGACCGCCCGTCCAGGATCGCCGTGATGTTGTGGGCGGAGGCCGCGGCGGCGGCGCCGGCGAGGCAGAGGACGAGGAGGATCAGGCGGTGGGAGGCGGCCATGGCGCGGGGGAGGCAGCCCGTGCCGGTGCCGCTGCTGGGCTGGGGAGAGGATCGGAGGCGGAGGGGACACGGCCACACGGGAACGGGAGGAACGCGAGCGTGGGGAATGAACACGGGGAAGTGGGGAATCGACGAGGGTTTAAGCGGCGATTTTGCGTGGTCGTGGCCGCGTGGGTTTTTCGTGGGGTTGAGTTGGGAACCGACGTTGGGGATTGCAGGGTTGCGGGTTGGGTTGGGTTTTGACCATGGTTAAGGTTCGGGTTGAAGCAGTAGTAGTGTGGGGCGATAAAGTCTGTGCGAGTGCTGCTGCTTCGATTGCAGTGATGATTTTCTGTGGTGACTCGCGTGCTGGGACGCCATGGAGTGGAGCACGAGGGGCAGACTAGCAGTAGCAGCACAGCACAGGCCATTATCGAAAATATGGCCCATTTGCCATTTTAGCGGTACTGTTGCACCGACATAGCAGTAGCACTGAAATTATCACTTTTCCCCTAACAAATCGCTAAGAAAACACTGCTTGAATCATTATTAAAAAAAAAACACTGCTTGAATCAGTAGCGGATCCAAAGCTTTTTTTTTACCAAAAATCAGTTAAGTATACATAATCTCATCTTTTTTTTAGATAATGGATACAAAAGATATCCGGCTTCTTCTATCGAAGATAATCACGCCAATTATTACGTAGTTTTCTTAACCAACGGCACACACACTGACTACAAACCACCAGCGGACAACCAAAAACAAAAAAGTTTCTTAAACTAAATTTGACCAATATGTCTTGAGGAACGCCACCCATTAGAACTAAAAATTACAACGCCGATGTTTCTAGGAACTCGTGCAACTTGTAGTTGTTGGTCCCGCTGATCATCACGTCGTTGCAGGCTTACCCATTGACGAAGTTAGTGTGTTCCCCTGAATAGTACCTGCAAGAAGGTTTTTGTCTACATTTATCAAAAACCACTTCGTTACTGGTTAACCAAATTGCCCATAAAAGTGCAAAGTCATGGCGCAGTTAATAACAATGAATTATACTTTTTGCTTCCAATTTTTGACCATCTTAAGAAAAGATCAACCATATGAATTTGGCATAAGCACAATTAAAAAAAAGAGATGGTCTATTGTTTCGGGATGATGACAAAAACAACAATATTTGTCACATGTCCAATGACGTCTAAGTAGACTGTCCTTAGTTAAAACCACTCATTTTTTCAAGTACCAAAGAAATATTTTAATTTTCAATGGTATTTTAATTTGCCAAATGTCTTGTGACACTCTAACTCTATTGTTAATCAATGCAGCATACATGGATTTGACTGTATAGGTACCGGATGCATTTAAGCCCCACACAAAGACATCCTTTTGCTCCGAAAAGTTAATATCCTGTACAGATGCAAAAATTCTATGCCAGGCACTTAGATTTGCCCCTACTAAATTCCTTCGAAAAGAAATATTAAAGGGGACACTCCTAAGTACCTTTGCTACTGAATTTTGCTTACCTCTGACTATATTAAATAACGAAGGAAATTTGTCTTTAAGCGGCTTATTTCCCAACTAAGTATCAAACCAGAACCTGGTTTGGGACCCATCATTTACCCTAAAGGAGCCAAGTTCCATTAAAGACTCTCTAACGTTCATTAAGCTTTTCCAGAAGTGTGAATCTGTTGGTTTCTTAACACAACTCCCTCAAGTCTTATCTTTGATATATTTGTTTCTTAGCAACTCTTGCCACATTCCATCCTCATTTAGTAATTTGAATAGCCATTTGCTTAGCAAACATTTATTCTGAATATCTAAGTTTTGTATTCCCAAACCTCCCTGGTCTTTAGGTTGACACAACACTTCCCATCTGGCTAGCCTGTATTTTTTCTTATGTTGATCATTTTGCCAATAGAAGCGTGATCTGAACATGTCTATTTTCTCTAAGACCCCTCTAGGTATTTCAAAGAATGACATCATAAACATCGGTAAACTAGATAGCACTGAGTTTATTAACACCAATCGTCCCCCTACTGAGAGCATCTTACCTTTTCAACCACTTAGTCTTTTTTCTATCCTATCTTCAATCGTTTTCCAATCTTTGTTGTTTAATTTCTTAGTGTTCATGGAAAGACCTAGATATCGAAAGGTGATACACACTTTACTTGACGTTCAATGGCTTGAGCGGAGGCCCAGGATCGTCGGCCTCTGAGTAAATTGTAAATCCTCCATTTTAGATCACGGGATTTTTTTCTTCTGTTGCCTATATTTTAGAGCCTTGCTTTGTCATCCGTCGATCCATCCTCATCCGCGGCCGCCGTCACGAGTCACGACAGCAGCTTAGGTACGCCATCATCGTATATGATGAGGGTGAAGGCAAAGCAGAATGGCATGATTCCTATGCTCGAGCACGTATAGCCAGCCAAGATGCCAACGGATTTGTGCATCGTATGCGTTTGATTGCCGTCATCGCGTCGAGCTGTTTGTTATCAGTGGTACAACAAACAAAAGTCACAAAGCACGAGTCCGAACGCCTTTTTGCTTCTGAGGGAGGGGGAAATACTCGCACGTCCAAAATGTTGGTGCTTGATCGAACTCCCGAGAAGATGGTTAAGTGTTGTGCTTTCGTGATCACGCATCTTAATCTTAAATATAGTGGAGAAAGTGGAGATTAGCACGCGCGTGCACGGCACAGACGTACTACTACTATTGTAGTAGACCATTGCATTGCAGACCTGATTCTGACTGTATTCTTGTCCAAGAAGAGGCAAGACCACTCATATTCTTGTACAAGAAGAGGCAAGACCACTCCACAAGAAGAGGCAAGACCACTCCTGGTTTGTTTTCCCTAATGTTTTTTTTTCTAGAACACGTCATTGATGTGTACTGCATTAAGCAGGGAGAAAAAAATTGTTTACAAACTCAACTTGGCAACATCGGTAACCATGGTTACCGAACAACCCAAAAACCCTCCGCCTCTCCAAGAACTACAAGGACTACATTACAAATAAATTTTGCTACCAAAGTAACACCGAGGCCCCTAACTCAACTCAGCATGTAGCCAAGCAGCAGGCGCAGGTTGCTGAACCCGGCAGAACACCAGGCCATGGCCTCATCCCTGATGGAGGAAAGCAAATGCGCTGATGACAGAGAAACGGCGTTGAAGGAAGGACCGTACTCGCAAAAGAAAAAGGACCGAGCGGTTTTCCCTGATGTTGTCGGTAGTCGTTGGGTGCATACGGCCCACGCTCCCACACCTGTCATGGGCATCACCACTAGAGCTCGCGTGGGTGGTTGACCTTAGGTGCGGCTCTGTTGATTGGGCCGGGCCTGTTTAGAGCCGTTACCGGCTCAGGCTGAAAGTTGGGTCCAAGTCTATCAGTCTATCTATCCTCAAGCAACGATAATGTTTTTTTTTTGCCTTAGAGTTAACACCGTTAATTTTGTCTTAGAGTTAGCATTGTTATGACTTTCTGGACTAACGGAAGTTGCCGTAGTATTGCGAATCTTTATAATGTATACATGTATTAATTAATAGAAATAAACACGTCCAAATATAAGTACATCAAATAACGATACGTAGGACAACTGCTCAACCTATAATCTACGAAAAAGGAAACCGGTTGCATCCGCTGCCGCGAAGACCGTCGACGCCAGTCGATGCCGTCAAACCTGAATCACCACAAGCCGAAGGAAACCACCAGCGTTGAGGTGGACTGCAGCAGACGCTCAATCTCGCGGCAGCGAAGAAGTCTTCGAGCGTCCATCCGTCAGGATCACAATCCAAGTTGAAATGACGAGAGCGGCGCCAACGATGGCATCCACCGTCGCGGTGAAGCCAAGTTCGCTCAATCCCAATCCATGTCTCCGGCCGATCGAGTTCGATCCACTGCATTCCATCTTGCCGCCACGCCCTCAGCCACCACCGTAGCCTTGTTCTAAAACGCGGCACGAGCACTGTCGCTCTGCCTCACAGGCCTCCCATCATCATCGGAGCAGGCGACGACGAGGTGGACGAAGACCGGGAGAACCTTATTCCACCCTGGTTGCGCTGCCACCTCCACCAAGCTCGCGCCGCCAGAAACCCTAACCCTGGAAAAAGGGACCTAATCTACACCGTTGATCAAGGTCATGCGGTTCCCCACACATCTGAGGCTCCGAGGGCCGCCGGAGGTGGAAGGGACCGACGACCTCGCCGACGGGAGCACAAATCGCTGGTGGCGGCGCCTTGGTGGAGCTCTCCGTGGTTTAGGTCACGGAGCTTGATCAACATATTGCGAATCTAAAGATTAATAAAATCTTCCTTTGTATACTAATTTGTTTTACATAATTTTTTTTTTTCTCACCATCGCCCCTCTTTTGACTACTGACTGTATATAGCTGATTGGCTAAAAATAATTTACATCTTATCTTATATCATGGCGTTTGTTAGGGATCTGTTAATACTATCTTCATTTCTCAATGTCCTATAGATACTACACAATCATTTCTATTATCTCTCTATTTGGACTCGATGAATTTTTATTTTATTTTTTATTTTTTGGAACATTAATTGCAATAAATTTGGATAGTTAGGAGGAACCGAATTAGTCATCTAAATTCTTGGTTTCTTATCTGGGTTTATTTTGCTTGTCGACAAATTATGATCATCCCTGTATTATTCTGGTTGCAAATGAGGTACTGTGGTTAACTTTCTACTAAACTACATTCTAAATTTATGTGATCTTTTAGATTGGAACAACTAACAATTATGTTTACATAACCAAAGAATTCTCATTTCCAAGTAACTAATATTTTGAAAGCGGCAATTAGTGACATATCCATCATCGTTCATTCACTTTCAATGGAGATGCCACACTAATAGGCTGAATATTTTTTCTAAAAGCAGGTAAGAGAGAACAAGTATTCTATACTAAATAGTTATAGTTGAAAATTCAAATATTGTCGTAGGAAAAATAAAAGGCCAAAATTATTTAGAAAAATAATGAATATTATGTTTTGATAAAAATATAGCCTCACAAGAAAAGAAATCATAGCTTAGACAAAAAGATGTTCCAAGTTCATAATGAAATTGTTCCAGCTTTTAAAAAAAGTTGTTCCATGGAAGCATGATCAAGGTTTTAATCTCCAATTGTAGTGGCAGATAGGTCAAGCTATTAGTGTCTTTATATAATTTAACAGTTATAGCACATTATAGTCTCGTTTAGTTCTGCTATTAAGTGTTTTTGAGGCCATCTACTAAATACCATGGCAGAAGATTTAAAGCATCGAGGATGTGAGGGGGCATTTGAAAATGGGAGCAATGAGACAAAAGAGAAAAAGATAAATATGTAATAGAAACAAAAACGGATTCAAATCTCTATCTAAGACTCTTTTAAATATACAATGAATGTTTTAATCTTTTCTAGGCATATTGCATTTGCTAACGTGTCTATACACATTTTTTTACTAGAAAAAGGCGAAACAATTTATAATTTGGATGGAGAGCGTACTAAAGAGCGAACCGATCCTTTTGTCCTTATTTCTTCTACAAGCCCTCTTACTATTCACAATCTGTCTTGATACGAGTTAGAATAACGAAGTGTCCTTATATGATCTAGAATATTGCACATTAAGCGATGGACTCGATTCCAAAACACATCCATCGGCAATACGGAGTTCAGTTTTAAAAAGCATCAGATACATAATTGTTGAAT
This sequence comes from Themeda triandra, assembly GCA_018135685.1. Lineage (NCBI taxonomy): Eukaryota > Viridiplantae > Streptophyta > Magnoliopsida > Poales > Poaceae > Themeda > Themeda triandra. The sequence goes on along the minus strand of JAENPR010000007.1, from coordinate 2,425,973 downwards.
AAAATCTTCAAGAAATCAAGATGCAAATCATGATGCTTGTGCAACAAGGTTCATACGTCCTCCCGTCCCTAAAAAAACAAGATGTAACTGTAGAAGAGTGCTCTATATATTATGTTAAATTTGATTAAATTTATATAAAATTACTCTATTAATATTTATCGCACTAAATAGGCATTTTTCGCTAGAAGTTGTAGAACTACCCCGTAAAATAGATGCTAGAAGAAAACTTGTGATGGGGAACCAAAGGAGGAGCAGGTCGGGCATCGATCTCTGATCTAACGGTGTTCCAGGGACAAACCTTTCGATGACCGAGGCGGACCCACCGTCACAACTCCCACCTCACAAGTCACGAACCGTACGCCGCCCGGAACATCGGATCCACGCCCTCCCTCTCCCCGCCGCCGGTTCCTCCTCCTCCACCTCCTAGATGGCGGCGCCGCCGCCGGAGAAGAGGCCCCCTCGCTCGCTCTTCGAACTCCCCTCCGACTTCTTCGACTCATCCGTCCTCCTCCGGGCTCACCCCTCCACGGCCCCCTTGGCGGTGGAACCGTCCGAACCCTCCCAGCCACCGCCGCCGCCGACGACTCAGCAGCAGCAGCAACTTTCAGAGGCTGCGGGATTCAGGTGGACGTGCAACACCTGTGCCGCCGAGTTCGAGTCGCTACAGGAGCAGCGCGAGCACTTCAAGTCCGACCTGCACCGCCTCAACGTATCTATCTGTGCCCTTTCTCTTCACTTGACTACTTCTGATTGATTTTTGGAATACATGTACATTACAGTATTGATACGGTTTTAAGGGCCCCGCTTAACATTTTCTTTAGCAGTCTGCACTGATCATAGCTGGGGTTTTTTTGTAGTTAGAAAATTATCAAATGTTTGCATGTAGTTAGAATAGTTGATTAGTTGAGTCCCTTGATTGCTTATTGGAGAATGGAGAGAAACAATTTATGGGGTCTTATTAGTAATCGAGTGTCTTAGCTTGATCACATCACACAGATACGCCTTGGAAGAGCTCATTCATGTCCCAAAAACCGAACATAACTCATTGCCATTGTACTGAAGCTCCTAAACCATACATTCAAGCACCGGAAACTCTGGAAGTGTCAGAATAGATATTAGGATTGTTGCATTGGACTGTACTGTCCTGCTGGAAGATTATATGCATTTTTTCTAGTTGCCAGTTTTTACATACTTAGAAAATAACCAGTTATATTCTTGCATAGAGCTTTGGATGAAAATGAGCAACTGTCCTCTTGTTTTATTTCCATATGATCCAGTTTGGTTCTCTGCAAAATATCATTCATAATGTACCAAGTATATGATACTTATGTCTCATCTCATTGATCCTCTTGCATCTCCTTTTTTGGCATCCTATTAGGTTAAGTTGAGCATTGCTGGTAAAACTATTATAAAGGAAGAGGACCTAGACAAAGCAGATTCTGATTCTCTGTTTGATGATTTGGAGATATCTAGTGTCTCTGGTTCAGAGGATGAGCAAGAAAATGGACCTGCATCAGAACGTGTACTCTCAGTTAAAGGCAAGGAAGAATTCAGAAAGAAACTTTACTTTCGCCGTGCATCGGGTGACACGGTTTCTATCTATAGATGCATGCTGTTGAAAGAACATGAAGAACCATTCATTGATTGCAAGTCTGGTCAGATGGAAAGTGAATCTTGTGTACCGGAGGAGGAGATGATAAATAGGGTGAAGCGTTTGACTTGTGAACCTCGTGACGCGTCACATTTGAGAATTGTTATACTAACAAGCGGTGGACATTTTGCTGGATGTGTTTTTGATGGAAATTCCATTGTAGCTCATAAAACATTTCATAGGTAACGACATTGCCAGTTTCAACTTTTATGCATATGAACTTGTGAGGCATATTGCATCATTACTTGATAGCCTTAGAATCTTAGGTGACAGAAGCGTTCTATTATGTGCTTCAGTAAAAATGAGTCTTTCGAGTGCTGCAGAAAGCTTCTACTTTCCTGTGCTCAATGTAAATATAGCTGTGAATCTTGCTATCAACAGAAATGACTTCCTACTTCCTCTTTTGTATTCTGTAACATATTTCCTTTGCTGATGGTCATAGGTTTAACTTTGTGGCTAGCTTTTTGCTCATACCTTTAACTGGTACTACTTTGTTTTCTCCATGTTAGTGACAAATTGTTCTTATTTGCCCGTGTATTCTTTAGATATGTCGTCAGAGCAAAGGCTGGTAAGAGGCAATCTGGAAAGGATGCTACTGGAAAAGTTGCACACTCAGCAGGCTCTTCTCTACGGCGCTATAATGAAGCAGCACTGAAAAAGGTGTTGAGTTTGGTGCTTGTTGACTTTTATGTGCCCATTAAAAGTAAATGTTCCATTGGCTTATTTTTTTGGTGTCTTTGTTTTTGTTTGTCTTATTGCAGGAAGTACAAGAATTAATTGTTTCATGGAAGTCATACTTTGAGACATGTGTTTGTGCCTTCATTTATGCTCCATCTAAGAACCGCCAGATGCTCTTTGATGGGGAGAAGACTCAGTCAGTAATTCAGTCTTGTGATATTCGTCCAGTTCCATTGACTGTTCATCGTCCCACCTTGAAGGAAACTAAGCGCGTATATTGTAACCTAACACAACTCTACTATGAGATGGAATGTTCAACCACAGATGAAACGTTGCCTGATGCTGGAAGTGTGAAAAATGCTGAACAAAGTCCAGGGAAAAAGAAGGAAGTGGCTGCAGACTCCGAGGAATCTATTTCTGACTTGTCTGCCCGTTTGGAGTTGTTGAATAAGAATGAATCAGCAACCATACCATCATCTAAGATCGAAACAACACCTCTTCATGAGGCAGCCAAGTGTGGCAATGCTCAGCTGACCCTGGAGTTACTTGAGCAGGGTTTGGATCCTTGCATAAAAGATGCAAGAGGAAAGACACCTTACTCGCTGGCTTCAGATAAGGAAGTTAGAAATACATTCAGAAGATTTATGGCGCTCAACCTTGACAAATGGGATTGGCATGCCGCAGATGTGCCTAGTGCACTAACAAAAGAAATGGAAGACTCACAAGCTGCGAAACAAGTGAGTTTTTTGTGCTCTGTATCATGGATTTATAAATTTTCCATTGTAAAATTCATTAAGCAAATGCACCAAACATGGTTGTGTATGTTCTATAGGCAGACAAGGATGCCAAAAGGAAAGCACGTGCAAAGGAATTGAAGAAATTAAAAAAGGCAAGAGAAAAGGAAGAAAAGGAAAAGGAGAAGGCTAAGGTTAGTACTGAATTCAGAATTACAAGTGCATTTGTTTCTATACATCCAATTTATCTTTGTTGCTCATGAATGATGTACATAGTCTAATGGTGTTTAGTGTCACTGGTAGCCCCAAAAATGTGGTGCTTATTTCACTAATCCATATTTCATTAATGATTACTAGTTATTGAATTGCCTTTCACTGATTTCTATTTACCTTCTTATTTATGCCATTTCGTACTATTAAACTGTAGGCTCAAGCATCACAATCACAAAGTGATGTTAAAGGCACTTCAAGTGGCCAAATGGCCAACAGAACTGCATCTGTGCCAGGCCTTAAACCAAAGCCTCTGACGCCACAGCAAATACTTATAGCAAAGGAGGTACGTGTTCTAAAGAGGAAAGATTTCACGCTTGGCAAATCGCTGAGTAGTAGTTTCGAATGACACATGCCACATGATTATAAATTTATTCGTTTCTGAACTTTTTAATCAGGAGGAACGACAGAGAAAACAAGCTGAAGAAAGAGAGAAGAGAGCAGCTGCAGCAGAGAGAAGACTTGCAGCTCTCACTGGCCAATCTGCCGGAGCCGGCGCGTCAGGTGCAGCAGCAACCACGCAGAGGGCAGTACCAGATGACAATTTGTGTTCGTGCTGTTTCGCTTCCTTGGCTGGCAAGGTGCCATTCCACCGATACAACTACAAATACTGCAGCACTACATGTATGCATCTTCATTCAGAAATGCTGCAAGATGATTAAGAAAACAACATGACGCGATTCACATGATTTTGATGCTATTTTACCTCATATAATCAATATAACAGGCCTCCTTCCCTTATGCCAGTTTTTCTTAATTTTGTCGTGCACATCTTCTAAACTTTAAAGGTTCGAAATCACATACGTTTTTTTCTTGTTAAAGTTTTTGCTTCATAATGGAACACATTCTATTGAGCCAAGCGCAATCGCCATTCGTCATACATCTGGATTGCTGAATTGGCCTACTAGCCTCCCCTTTGCTCCTTTGCTGCGTGAGACTTGCGTACGTGTGCCTGGAATCCACCATGGACGCTTTCATGCCAAACTGGCAACACGCCCGTGAGCCTTTTGCTGCTGAATTGCCACCCTCCCGGTAGTCAGCAGGAGGCCGTAGGCTCTTCTCGAATCTCGACCTCTTATGCTCAGCAGGAGGCCATCGGCTCTTCTCAAATCTCGACCTCTTATGCATACAGTATATCACGGTAACATCTGATCATGAGGGCCTGCATGAAGTCAACTTTCTGAAGATCTCACGAACAGCGCGGTAGGAGCAGATCACAGCCAATGGATTTCACATCTCGTGACCTGGCCATTGGCTTCTTCCTTTGGAGCAAAAAGGCACGGCCAGCAGCGATCCATCTCCTCCCCATCGACCAACCACTTGGACAGCAATGGCCGGCCCTCGCCCCCGGCTTTCTCCACGTATGCACGCCGTGCCGCCGGCCGGTGCACGTGAAGGCACCGGTCATGTTGAGATACTCCCGCGATCGAGCATATATTGGCGCCGCCGCGCGTAGCATAACTCGACCGGCGCTTGTGCTCGCACCACGATCATCGCCTAGCTGCAGAAATGGCAGCCGATCCTTCGTCCTCTGCTTCCACGGGCCAGCAAACGGCGGACATCCGCGCGGCCCCGCCGGAGGACTCGAGGCAGATGGCAATGAGCGGGCCGCTCAACGTCCGTGGCGACCGGAGGCCGCCGCCGATGCAGAGGGCCTTCAGCCGGCAGGTGTCGCTCGGCAGCGGAGTGACGGTGCTGGGCATGGACAGAGGGGGAAGGAACGGTGGCGGAAGGGGCCAACGGGCGCTCCCGCGCAGTGGCAGGAGCCTCGGGGTGCTCAACCACAGCGGCGGCCTGGGCCAGGCCGGCGCCGACGCCGCCGCGCGCAGGGGCGGTGGTGACTTCAGCATGTTCCGGACCAAGTCGACGCTGAGCAAGCAGAACTCGCTGCTGCCGACGAGGATCAGGGAGTCCGACCTCGAGCTGCCGACGCACGTCGAGGACCAGTCCACCGGCAGGGCGTCAGAGGACCCGCTCAACAAGAGCGTCCCCGCCGGCCGCTACTTCGCCGCTCTCCGCGGCCCTGAGCTCGACGAAGTCCGCGTAAGTCTCTTCGATCGTTCTTGGCATTCCTGTCACGAACTCACGATGTACTATGCTGTATACATGCACGTCTCACTGACACTTGAATGAAACGTGGACATCGTTTCTCTAGGACTACGAGGACATCCTGTTGCCCAAGGACGAGGTGTGGCCGTTCCTGCTGCGGTTCCCGATCGGCTGCTTCGGTATATGCCTGGGCCTCGGCAGCCAGGCCATCCTGTGGGGAGCTCTGGCCGCGAGCCCAGCGATGCGCTTCCTGCACGTGACGCCTATGATCAACGTCGTGTTGTGGCTGCTCGCGGTCACCGTGCTCGTGGCGACGTCCGTCACCTACGTGCTCAAGTGCGTCTTCTACTTCGAGGCCATCCGCCGCGAGTACTTCCACCCGGTCCGCGTCAACTTCTTCTTCGCGCCGTGGATCGCGGCCATGTTCGTGACCATCGGCCTGCCCCGCGCCTACGCGCCCGAGCGGCCGCACCCGGCCCTGTGGTGCGCCTTCGTCCTGCCGCTCTTCGCGCTGGAGCTCAAGATCTACGGGCAGTGGCTGTCCGGCGGCAAGCGGCGGCTGTGCAAGGTGGCCAACCCGTCGTCCCACCTGTCGGTGGTGGGCAACTTCGTCGGGGCCATACTGGCGGCGAGGGTCGGGTGGGCGGAGGCCGGCAAGTTACTGTGGGCCATCGGGGTCTCGCACTACATCGTCGTCTTCGTCACTCTGTACCAGCGGCTGCCCACCAACGAGGCGCTGCCCAAGGAGCTGCACCCGGTCTACTCCATGTTCATCGCCACGCCGTCGGCCGCCAGCCTCTCCTGGGCCGCCATCTACGGCAGCTTCGACGCCGTGGCGCGCACCTTCTTCTTCATGGCCATCTTCCTGTACCTGTCCCTCGTCGTGCGCATCAATTTCTTCCGGGGGTTCCGGTGAGTCGTCCTAGATAGCTCTTCCCATTCAACTTCTCGATCGTCGGCGCGGCCGACCAAACTGACCACGGCGTATGTGTCGCTGGATGCAGGTTCTCCCTCGCGTGGTGGTCGTACACGTTCCCGATGACCACGGCGTCTCTGGCCACCGTCAAGTACGCCGAGGCTGTGCCGTGCTTCGCGAGCAGGGCGCTCGCGCTGAGCCTCTCCCTCATGTCGTCGACCATGGTGTCCATGCTGCTCGTGTCGACGCTCCTGCACGCGCTCGTCTGGCGATCGCTCTTTCCTAACGACCTGGCCATCGCCATCACCAAGGACCGGCAGAACGCCGCGGCGAAGCCGAGTGGCAGGGGGAAGAGGGCGAGCAAGAGAGTGCACGACATCAAGCGATGGGCCAAGCAGGCGCCCCTCTCCATCGTGTCCTCCATCACCAAGAGCCATTCAGCGGACAAGGAGGAAGAGGACAGAACAGACTAGGGATGGTTAAACGACGATCGTCACCAGGGGTCATATAGATGTGAAGTAGGAAGAAATGTATTTTTCCCACAAGTATACGAAGAACGTAATAAGAAGTGATGCTATACATCTCTTACTTTATTTATTAATGGATCTAGGCCAGTTCGTCATAAAGAAATGGCCACCTTGATACACAGAAAACTGTAAGGCAAATCAGGATTCATAATATGACAGTAGTTTTATTTCTTTACAAAAATCTGAAAAATCCTCATAACATGCTGCTAGTTTTATTCATCAAAATACATAGGACTACCAAAGCTCGCTTACTAATACCTACTGATCAAAACAAAATCATCATCATCGAGAACCCGTGCGTCTTTCTGCCCCAAAAAGTTTCCCCGTCCAATAGTTTCAACAATCCTGACAAATTCAATCCTCTTCTCAAGAGGAAGAGGCACATACGGCAATCTGAAAACAGGCCTGGCCACCCCAAGCTGAGCCAGAGCAGTGTTGAGTGCGATGGGATTCGGCTGACAGAATAACCATTTCATCAGAGGCAACAGCTTCTCATTTAGCAATGCATTCTCGCCTTCATACATGAGACTATGCATGAGACCAGGGACAAGGTTGCTTGCTACAGAAATAACTCCAGTGGCACCATATTTCCACCTAGAATCATGGCATTCATCATCATTACCACTCCATATTATTATACCTTTGTCAGTGTAGCACTTGACCCTCTCATGTCCGACACATTCTTTCACTCCTGCCAGGTTTGAATAACCTGAAAGTGCCTCAATAACTTGAGGAGGAATATCCTGGCCACTCCTGGATGGCACATTGTAAATGATGGTTGGACCCATCGGCAGAACAGCCTCAAAATGAGAGATCAATCCTTCCGTCGAGGTCTTCCCATAGTAAGGATTGATGTGGAGAGCTGCATGCATGCCAACAGCAAATCCCTGCTCTGTTGCGTGAACAGCCTCTCTGGTAGAATTACTTCCTGTGTTGCCTATCACTTTAATTCTAGTGCCAAAGCAGTTAACAGTATGCCCAATAAGCATAATGTGTTCGTCCCAGCTCATTAGGTGGCCCTCTCCTGTTGTTCCACCAACTATTACACCTTCAGAACCACCCTCTATCTGCATGTTTATCAAAGCATCATATGATTCAAGATCGAATCTTCCATCTGGCAAATAAGGGGTTTTCACTGCAGTGATTAGTCTGAGACTTGTGATGTCACCAGTTGATGTCCTACACCATAGAATCAAAGATAGAGGAAATACCTCAGGAGGTAGTTAAGATGTATTATAGCTCACAGATACTGGTACGCAAACAATAGGGTTCATGTGACAGAAGCTATACTCCCTCTGTTCCAAAGTGTAAGTTGTTTTTGCCTTTTCTAGATATGTGGTTTTTGCTATGCACCTAGATATACATTATGTTCAGAATTCTAGATACCTAGTAAAAACTATGTATCTAGAACAGGTAAAATGACTTACAATTTGAAATGGAGGGAGTAACAACAAACTGAATTGCAGTCACAAGATGTTGTATGATCCCAATTTGCTCCAATCCGTAAACAAGTGAACCCAGATTACAATAGAAGCACCACATTGTTGAGCATTTAGTTATTATGATAACTATATGCTCGATAAAAAGTATCAGAGATTCAGAGCTCACAGATACTAGTACACAAACAGTATGATTCATGTGAAAGTTAAGCTATATTCCCTCCACTCCAAAGTATAAGTCGTTTTGGCTTTCCTAGATACATGATTTTTGCTATGCACCAAGATATACATTATGTCTAAACTATGTTTGTACTATGTATATCTAGAACAGGTAAAACGCCTTACAATTTGGAATGGAGGGAGTAATATCAAACTGAATTGTCACCAGAGGTTGTATGATCCCACTTTGCTCCAATCCATAAACAAGTGAACTCAGATTACAATAGAAGCATCACATTATCGCGCATATATATACTACGATGTATTGACCAGAGTACTAGACTAGAGATGAGTTCACATTTAGCAAAATGCCGCCGCCACCGCCCATGAGAGACCTTGACTGTCTAGTCCGATGGGGAAGGACCGGTAGATAAGGATAAGGGGCAATGTTGTCGCTTCCCCATTCTTTTTTACGAATTTTATTTTTTAATTCATTGATTCCATTCTATGAAGGGCAGGCCTGGTGCAGTTGGTTGAGTGCTTAGCTCACCAAAGTGCCAGGTCGTGGGTTCGAGCGGCCACTCACGCAGTTTACTGTAGAGGCTAGGCTGTCTCGTGAAAATCCCTTCCCCAAGACCCCATTTGTGTGGGAGCCTTTGGGTCTGGGGTCTGCCCTTTGATTCTATACTACCTAATGGACATCCAAATCAGAGGTAAACTGAGTGTTCGTTTTGAAATAACAAGGGCAAAATCACAAAGTTGAAAAAACAAGGGTAAAATCACAATTAGACTATTCATGTTACAAGTTGCCAACATGCAGAGACAAGGGGTGATACACCATAATCAGGTTAATTTTGCAGGATTGGTTTCACAAAAAAACAAGAACATTTTATCTTTCTCAGTTTAATGTTTATCCATGCAAGAGTTAAACTTATCATCATTCACCAAGTATGTATGCATTATGTAAGATCAAAATGGGCAATGGCATGACTTTGAAGTCTCATTGAAATAAGAACCAACCATACCTATCTTGAAGATAACAAAATCAATCAATCAATTGCAGAACAGCAAAAGATGTCTTTATATCATGGTACTGATAAGCTGACTTCATGTTCCAATTGGCAAATGGTGACTGTTGATGAATTATTTTTTCATAACATCTTAAGGTTTCAACGATACAAGTTCAGAATATAAGTGTAAACATACCCATAGAACATCTAATACAGAACTGAATTTATTATTTTAAAATTTATATACACGACAATTTTTTACTCATAGTTAACAGCACACCCAGTGGTATCAAGGTAAAAGCTAGAACGTATGATTCAGATAAATAAATTAGTTAAGAAACAATAAAAATGTCAGCACTCGCTTTGAATTAAACAAGTTACCGATTTTTCACTTCAGTGCTTCTCATTGGAAGATAGTCATCTAGACTGGTGGCTGCCACTGGAAACTTCCCTCTACCAGTCCTGCTCCTGCACATGTTAGATAGTTGTGTTGGAAGTACAGACAATGTATGCAGAATAAGTTATCTATACACTCAAGGCCAATCTTTTCAAAAAAACAAAAAAAACAAAGAAGGTTATTATATCTTCAGTAGTACAGAGAGACCAAAGAAGAAATCAGGCAAATTGTGAACTCCCTTTTGTTGCAAAAACCATCAAACCGCCTAAGCTTTTACTACAATGATATTTAAATAATTAAACGCGAAACACGAAAAAAAACATCAAGTAGACTTCTGAATGTAATGCTTAATATTTCAATTTAATGGTTTTGTGAAATTTGTTGTCAAAGTTCAAAGTTGTGTTTGGAGACAATGTTGTATAAGTCCAGAATAATTACAGTTCAATGCACAAGAGCTATGTCCACAAAGAAAAACATCATCCAGATTTTTTTTTAAAATGACCTGCTAGGACTGGTAACGTCTTCTAGTAAACAGGTTGTTATTCTAGCACTGCCTGCAGCTCGTTAGTCTTAACTGTGTTTCCATGTTTCATTTCATATGATACAGTACCACCTTTTCTTTTTCCTACAGAAGTTTCCCCCATCAGACATAATTCCATATGTCTGTTCCTAACTGAAGTAACATCACAATCGCATTGTTTATAGAGCACACAAGGCAATGGATCGCACAATCCAAGGCGATAATTGCTCATTCTTGGTCTCCAATTCACCACCATACAAATCCTGCTAAGAGGCATCTGATGATTTACTTCTGTGAATCTAATTTATATTGTGTACATCAATGGGGAAAATTGTGGATTATACAAACAAACAAACCGACAGAAGTTGTTTTCCTTTTTTTTTTTTTCCTGCGAGGACAGTTTTTGAGGATATGGACTTATGGACTATACGATTTTGCAATTGCGTGAGTGAGCGGGTGGACTAAGCAAGCATAGTGAAGAATGCAATTAGCGCTTCAACTGACTGCAAGTATCCATATATGAACTGAACAAACGGCAGAAATCGAAGAATTCAGAGATACCAGACCTATGCCAGCAGACCGCGGCGGGAAGACGCAGCGGCAGCCGCGGTGCCAACCCCAAGCCCGTCGCGGGAACCTCCCGGCAGCCGAGACGGAAGCCTGGGTTGGCCGTCGGCAGCGCCATGTTTGTCCGGCGAACGAACCAAAGAACTGCGAGGCAGGCAAGGGTTTTGATGCGGCGAGTGAAAGTGACCTGTTGACGCTGGTGCCTGAACTCGGCTGACGACACGATAAAGCTGACTGCTAGGCCCAGCCCAAAGCAATGCGGTGTGGGAAAACCTTCTGCATTGGATTGGACAGCCCAGGCCCAACCAAGCTGAATAGAACAGGCCTACAAACATCTACACCTCATTATCCAAAGAAAACATTTCCCCAAAAAATCTAGGGTTATTTGGTTCTGTACCATTACAACTTTCAGGAATCGGAGAAGTACCATTACAAAATTTGATATTGGAGATATGCCATTGGAACTCTTCCCTTGTGTGTAAAATCCCATTCTCTACGTCTTCGAGCTGTTTGGGCACATCGTATTTCCGTATTCCCCTTTTTGCCCTCGAGCTGAAGTGGACAAGGCGTTCCTTCGTTCGTTCAGTTCGGATCTTCGTTCTTCTTCCCGACTCCAGGAGGCCGCGGCCAGCGACGCTCGCCGGCCGAGCAGCGCCGTACGCCGCCCCTCCTGCGCGCCCCGCAGCCTCACCCCACCTGCACGCCGTCCTTTGTGCTCGCCCCCAAGCAGCAGGGCCAAGGTGTTGGCGCCGCCGGAGCCCGGATCCGAGGGCCATGGATGACCCCGGCTGTGACGAGGTCGAACCCGAGGTGGGCATGGACGGTGGAGGTGTCCGTGGGCGCGCGGCGGAGCAGCGGCGCGGTGGTGGGTCACGCGGGGTGGCTCGTGCGTCGCGGCCGCCGGCCACGACGGCGGGGCCGGGCACGGCGGGCGGGCGCTGGCGCGGCGGCGGCGGCCGGCGCGCGGCGGCGGGCCCAGCCACGGCGGTGGTGGCTAGCGCGTCTGCCGGCGCTGGGCGCGGCGACGGGCAATGGGCGCGGAGGCGGTGGCTGGCGCGGCGGCGCGGAGCAGAGAAGAACTCGCGTGTCCGACCGTGCCTTCTCGCGTGTCCTCTTCACTTCACCAGGGGCAATTGTGTCCATACGAGAATACAATGTACTGCAAATGGGCCCGAGCACCTCAAAGACGTAGAAAATGGGAATTCACAGAGGCGGTAGAAATTCCAATGGCATATCTCCAATATCAAAAGTTGCAATGGTAATTCTTCAATTCATGAAAATTGTAATGGTACAGAACCAAATAACCCAAAATCTAAAGAAACGGTGGAACCTAGATTTTTTTTTCAAAAAGTTATGAACTACATAGGTCATAGTTTCTTCCTACTCCCTCTATCCTAAAAAGGGAGTAGGAAGAAACTATGACATAGGAAATACATAGACATATGAGTATGACCTAGGAAACTAGGGTTTGGTGACTTCACAGGTGTTTTCGCTTCGATGGAGGCTTCTGACGACAACTACCTTTGCACGCCCCTCTCTATCTCCCTCCCGATCGGGCTGACTAAGGGTATGTTCGTTTCCTACGGAATGGAGCCATGGAACCGTTTCGGGGTGGAGTGTCAAATGTCAAGTCTATTTGTAGCATCAATGATTACCTAGATTAATTTCAGCCCTCAATTCCCTCTAATCGAACAAGGACTAAGGAGCTTCATGAGTTGGCAAAGAATTTTTCCCCTACCATGCTATGTGTCTTAGAAGCGCGGATTCCAAGTGTGCGTGTTGAAGGTCTCAAAATCACAATAGGCTATGATAATTTCTTTTGCTATAAGTATTGTCGTAGCGGTGGATAAGGGGAGGTTGGGAGGGGTTCGTGGAGACTCAACTATGTTTATGGTGAACCACAAGTAGCAAAATAATTTCACAAGACATGGGACATGCTTAAGTTCAATAAGTCATCATCCCCGTTGTGTGGATGTGTATCCATGACTTCAACTCGCTTGGAACATGTTGGCGTTCAGGAGAAGAGCTAAGCTCAAATAGTGGGTTATGGGAGATGGTTTACGTGTGTGGCATGTACGACCTTGGGTACGAATGTCGGAGTTGGCATTTGAGACGAAGTTCATACGGGGGTGTCAAGTCTGCCTGGACAAAGCCCTTGCAACGACAAATTGTTATACATGATTTCCAGAAGCAAAAAATGAACACTTACTATGCATGAACCCATCCTTTTAAGATGGGCGCTACGGGAGCGGCCATAAAGGCAAAAGGCATAGAAAGGAGTTTAAATATGAAGTGATGTGGAAAATCAATGGAGAGCTGGCACTAATTCAACAAGTTGGCATAGGGAGGAAAGGGATAAACCATGAGGCAGCTAGAGGTAAAGTTGATGTCTATGGTTGCTACCCTTGGTACCTGGGGTCTACAACCCTTTGGGCATTTTCGCCAAGAACTAAAGGGGCTAAAAGATAAGCTTGATCAGTTGCGAGCGTCTGTCGAGCTATGAGCAAATTAAGACCACGGAGACAACCATTTAATTTAATCAACACGAGGAAGTCATGTGGAGACAATGTTTTCACACATTATGTGGTTGTCATCGGGGGACCGGAATACATGTTTTTTCCAACTCCGTGAGATCCAGTGGAAACACAAGAATGAGATTAAGAAAATAAAAAGGGTGTGTAGGAAATTCACTAATGATACACATGAGATTGAGCGCATGGTATTCAAGTTTTAGTGAGTTGCATAGGAACAGGGGACACAACCCATGTTCCCTCACATGTCATAGAAAAGGTCTTGCAGAAAATGGACACGTAGCTATTGGAGCTTTCCCCCCAAATGTTTCCAATGAAAGCCCATGTTTTTTCACGTCGGAGAAAGATAAACCATGTTTTTCATATGTTCCTAATGAAAGACATGGGTTAGGACAACTTCCCGGCTCAAGGGAAGATGATGTCCGTGCATTTATACTGAGGGTATTCAAGAGGGAAGATGATGTTAACAGGATCACTAGATGAAGATGGTTCTTATTTTAAGGTGGAGAGGTTGGTTGAGGGGCCAATTCCATTCCATTGGCCTTTGCAATTTTGTTTATAAGATTGCCTCAAACATAATGGCGAACGGGGTAAAGCTAACTTTACCTGCTGTTGTTTCACAAGAGCCGTTGTTAAGAGGAAGAAGGTGCATGATCTTTGGTGTTGTGTCCTTACATTAGACATGAGGAAAGCCAACGATCAAGTGAAATGGAACTACTTAAAAATTGTTACGGTGAAGCTCAACTTTCATGTTTGTGTGGGTGGAGATTGATGATTATAAAACTTCAGCGGTGTCCTCCTCTTTTTATTTCATGGTTAGCTCTTAAGATATTTATACAAATGAGGGCATCCGACAAGGTGATTCTATTTCACCATCTCTCTTTTTTGTTGGCAGCAAAAGGTCTTTTGCCTTATATAAACTCACGAGTTAAGTCGCCATCTTTAAGTGGAAAATTATAGTGGCTCTAGCATCTTTAATGGTAAAGTCATTTATTATTTGCTAATGACAGCATGTGTTCTTTGAGGCGAATTTGGCGAGTGCGAAGGAGGTTAGAGATGTGCTACAAGTGTATATGTAGTGCTTCTGGTCAACACATTAACATGGATAAATCATCGTTGATGAGTCGGTGTGCTATTAGAATCAACTTTCGCTAGAAGAGGTCTTCACTCCGATGGATTGAGAGATGATTCTTAAAATTCCGCTAATTAACAGGAGGCAGGAGCACTTTTGGGCATGGCATTATGTGAAGAGCGGAATTTTTTTTGTTCGAGCTGCATGCCAAATGCTTGTCCATAGACGTCCGATCAACATACCAAATGTTTGGCCTTATGTTCAAGTCATTAGACAAAATGACGGGTAATTTTACCTGAGCAAAGATCGTTCAGGACCGTCGATATTATCGACCACGATTAACCACGATTAACGAAAGGGAGACCGAGGGCATTTTGGTAAACCCGGGTTCTTGAAAATTCCAGATACGTACACCCGTATCCAGATTGGGAGGCCTGAAACCACGCGCAAATCCACGTCTATCAGTATATTCGTACACCTGTTTCACAGAACACCGGGAAATCAGTGCAATCCAACCCATCGCGCACGTGACACGTCCACAGCGAGAGCAGGACTAACCACTCACCGGTCCACGGTGCACGGGTTCCACCAACACGCCCTCGCGCGGTTTTGTTTCAAGGTAGAAAATCGCATTTCCCGCTGTGCGCGGCGTGCGGCGCACACTGGCCTGCGCCCGCACCGCCCACTCCATCCGACGGCCCCGATGCGCTCAGCGCCACTCCCGCGGATCGCGATCCGTGGCCTCGCCTCTCCAGCCAATCAGGACGCAGAACTCCCCTCCGGCTGGATCGCCCCCTTCCCCGCCTATAAAATCGGGCGACCCGGTCGCTTCGAATCTATCCATTCAGCTCACGCTCCGAAATCGAAGCAGCCCACACGCCTGCAGTTTCTAGAGCCCGCTTTGCGAATCGCGATCCCACTAGCCACCATGCCTGCCCTCGCCAAGCCTGTTGGTCGCCCGGCCAAGACCGCCGCGGCGCCGAAGCCGAAGCCCGCCGCCGCCAAGCCGAAGGCGGCCGCCGCCGGGGCCTCCCACCCGCCCTACTTCGAGGTGAGCCTCGTCGATCTGAGTTCGGTTTTCATTGATCGGTTGTTTGGGTCTCGTCGGAATTGAAGGCTGATCGAATCTTGTTCTGTTTCCGTGACCTTGCAGATGATCAAGGAGGCGATCTCGGCGCTGAAGGAGAGGACCGGCTCCAGCTCGGTCGCCATCGCCAAGTACGTGGAGGACAAGCACGGCGCGACCCTGCCGGCCAACTTCAAGAAGATGCTCTCCATCCAGCTCCGCGGGTTCGCCGCCAAGGGAAAGCTCGTGAAGGTCAAGGCCTCGTACAAGCTCTCCGACGCCGCCAAGAAGGCCGCCCCCAAGCCCAAGGCCAAGCCCGCCGCCGCGCCCAAGCCGGCCAAGAAGGACGCTGCCAAGCCCAAGAAGAAGACGGCCGCCGCAGCCAAGCCCACGAAGGCCGCCGCCGCCGGGACCAAGCGCAAGGCGCCGCAGAAGAAGAAGGTTGTCGCCAAGCCCAAGAAGTCCCCCGCCGCCAAGCCCAAGGCCAAGCCCAAGACCGTCAAGAGCCCGGCCGCCAAGAAGGCCCGGAAGGTGGCCGCGTGAGATGTCTGTTGCCTAGATCGTAGTAGCTCTGATCGTGGTGTGGTGTTGGTGTTAGGAGTTGTACAAACTGCTCGTTTGCCCCAAAGTGTGTCTGATGGTGTGTTCTGTCGTAGGCAAGGTCAATCTACCCTGGTTCCTTAGTGTAGCAAATGGCTAGGTTCTTGTGATGCAGATGTATCCTGGTGTTCTAATATATGAAATCAAGTTGCAGGTTCTGGAAATTCCTGTTCTGAATTGTGATTGCGCACTGGCCCTTGTTTCATCAGTGATTTGCATGTTGTTGCAATTGTCTTGTTCAATTCGAAGTAATAATTTTCTCCAATGCCGGAGGGTTCCGCTGCTTCACTTTTCATTTGCTGTCGCTGTTTCTCGCTGCGCTTTATCGTCATGTAGAGTTCAGTGAGGGGTTTTGTTCATTAAAAATGCAGCATATCGTGCGATGCATTGCACAAATGTTTCGTGGGCAAGTGGCCCTGGCAACAGACCACCGGTGGCTGTGCATTGGGATCACAGCGGCGGAAAAGGATGAAGCCGATGAATCGGTTTGATTGAGGTCGATGCCAGAACTGACTGGCGATTCTGATCCGCGGCTTACCCGATAATTGCGTCATTGCGTGTGTTCATGGGCGATCCTCCGGCTACGGTCGCACGTCGTGGTGGCATGGCAGGGGAAACGCACGATGCGGGTGGTGTGCGCCGTCCGTATCGGCCGTGGCGGCGAATCAATCACGCCCCGAGCGTGGCCGCGTTCGCTTCGCCTATCGGCGTTCACCCCGCGGTCCTCGCGCCGCGCGAAATCAAATTTCGTCGGCCGCGCGATTCGAAATTTTGGAGCCCGGATTACCGCGCCGGAACGCCGGTCGCCAACCTGATCCGTTTGTTGTGGAGGCAAATATTCGCTGGGTGCCAGCCTGGCGGCCCAGGTATTATCGCGAACTCACCCGTCCACCGCCAACGAGTCGGGTGCACTCCGTCCCACGTGTCGCAATAAAATTATCCAACTACTTATTTAACATTTGAATACATTTATAAAATAATATTTGTATGCTTTTTTTTTTTACCCTCAAATGATGTATCATAAAAAAAATATATTTGATATCTTATTTTTTATTAATTATGCACTATAAATATTAATATTATCTTATATTTGGTTAAAATTTAAAATGTTTGACTTCTTTTTTTTACAATAAAATGTTTTTATATCTTGAAAAATGACAAAATTTATGAGGCGAGGAGAATAGCGTAGATGAGCAAATACCTGTCAACGACAACCCTCATAAAATATTGTTACACCATCCTCGACACACCCTGCAGTATATCATCATGATTTCGTTAATAATTGTAGAAAGTTGGAAACAAGTATTTTTTTTACAGTTACAAGTTTTTAGAATGGACGGAAAGTTTAGCACAAACATGTTAGCAACTGTTGTATGTGATTCTAGCCCAGCAGCCTATCTAAGCCCATGAGGACGGTACACCGCGCAAGAGAGCACGCTAATACACAGGCAAGAGCACCGCGCCGCTCGGCTGTCGTAGCTGCCGACGCTTCCTGCGTTGATGGCTCCTGATCTGTCGAGCTATATATGCGAGCGAGGACTGCACAGAAACTCAGCAAAGCAAGGTCACCAAGGGGCGTCACAAGGTGCTGCAGCTGGTCCTGCGTCGTGGCCGGCGGTGCACCCTGCGCCACCCATTGCCAATTTCTAGTGCGCCTGGGCTCAGCTGCTCCCTTGGATTGCAGGGAACGGCACGCAAGGCCCTACATGTCAGTTGCAACAACTGTTGCTTCAAAAGTCAGGTTTTAGAGGTACACGATCTTCAAAAATTCAGGCTTTAGTTGTAGCTTCAAAAGGTCATGCTTCAGAGGAGATTGTGGTTCAATCCAATAAAATAGTGCGATGATTGAACATCTGTCAATTAGAAAGACGTATTATCGTATCAATTCAAAGCATCTATGTAAGCTCTGAATGGTAAATAAATAAAAAGATGCTTCACTGAGTATAACAAAAGAGTGTCATTTTGTGTGTGTGTTAACAGGCCGTACGTGCTTCAATATGCAGGTTTCGAATGTCTTAACAGGCCGTGTTGTTGGGCCTACGCAGCGTGCTGAGGAGGTGCAGTTGGATTTCTGGGAACGACAGATATGCATCGACTGCCACCGGGAGCAGTCATGGAGGGCGACGTCTCTACTTTTGTCTACGTCGCTAGCCGTGCTAATGGTACCAGCAGCTGCTCATCTACTAACCAAATAATTAATTAATAGAAGACTCAGACTGAGAGAAGACTCTCCACCAAGTTCTCAGCAACATCAAGCACACCGCCGACTTGTGGGTCGAGGCCACTTAGAAAACTGTTTAGTCGTGAGTATCCGCACAGACGTCTGGTCTTGGGGTGGCGAGGCTTTGTTTCAAATTTATCCACCCTGCATAAAACCTCGTAAAACTCTCTTCTTCTTAATACAGTGATGCGCAAACCTTTTGCGTATTCGAGAAAAAGAAAAACCACTTATCCACCACCTGTCCACCACACTTGCTCTCCAGCGATAGAGAAGCGCAAGCGAGACCGTTAGCATCCATACCGTATCCAAACTCCTTTTCGATAGATCTGTCCGTATCCGTACCTAAACTCAACCGTGACACGTCAACGCTTGGGTGTACAACCTCAATTATTATGGACATTTTTGAATGACTCCCTATTCTCCGATGAGGCTAGGTTAAACGACGTGATCGAGCTGCATTCGTCTAGATCGCACTCACTTGTGTTCACTCTCACAACACGTGCAGGGAAGAACGTGAAACACCACCCGGATGCGTTACCCGTCTCGCACCGCCGCTCCCACGGGCTCAGATCTTCCCTCGCACCGTCGCGCCATCGCTCCCATCACCTGACGTTTCGTCCAATTTTCAATTTCAACGGCAATTTCAGACCTGGCATTAACCTCTTAGATTAGGGTCGTTCAAAAAATAAACTCTTCGATTAGGGCACTCAACTAATCAGGTTAACTCCCTCCCTGTCGACCCGCTTCCAGAAGGAACCGATGTAAAACCTCCCCGCCACGCGAAGCAAAGCGCACCAAAATCGCGTGCCTTCCTCCTCCAGATTCGCTTCCCTCCTTCCCACTCCAAGCACCAGCCCGAACGCCCGCCCGTCCCTGCCTCCGCCGCGCCGCGTCTCCGCCCCGCCTCCGCCGCGCCGCGTCTCTACCCCGCGCGCCCGCACCGGTCCTTGCCATCGCGCTGCGTGGCGGCCAGCGTTCAAATGGATACGGGAAGCGGGACCGCGCTCCAGCACCTCCTGTGCCTCGGCTGGGTCGCGGCCACGCTCCCCATCGCCGCCGCCGCGCTGCCGATCCCCACGGCCGCCGGCGGCCGTTTCATCCACGGCCTGCTCTGTGCCTTCTCGTCCCGCGGGAAGACAGTCAGGCCCTCGGCCTCGGCCTCGTCCAAGGCGGTAAGATTGGTGCTGGATTGGCCCCATATGTTCATACTGATTTTCTGTTGGTTATGAATTGATTTGGCAACATAAAGCGTGTAGGGTCTAACAAGCAGTTGATGCTTGGTCCCGTATGTGCATATACTGTTGGTTACCAAATGCTCTAGTACTCTAACATAGAAGGGTGTAGGTCTAAACGGTGCTTATGTCGACTGTGCTATTCTCTTTTCCAAGCTGAATTGCGGATTAATTTGAAATCTACTACCTCGGTCCCAAATATAGGTTACTCTAGTTTTATCCTACATCTAGGATATTAAATGAATGCTTTACCAAGATATATTTCATAGTGGATTTAATGAAATTGATCTCATGTTATAGATGTTCATGTATTTTTATATAAACTTGAGCAAACTTGGAAAAGTTTGAATTAGGACATATAAAAAACGACATATAACGGAGACAGTAAATGATATTTTGCCTAAGGTTCCTATGAACTTTATGTAGCTGTGGAACGGTTGCCATGGTGCTTGAAGAGTGGAGGGATAGGAAGTTTTGGATTACAGTAATCACTATAGCTCAACTTTTGGTTAGAGATGGTGCCATAAACCTGTAGATAAGTTCCTGGTTACTGGATAACTGCTTTCTTGCTGGATACTAGAGAAAATCTGATAGAATTTTGAGCTGACGTGCCTTTGCTGAGATGGTGGCATGTAAATTTCTGAGCTCCTGCTAAATACTACATCCGTCCAAAAGAAGGATGCAATTATGGATTTGGATGGAAAAAACTTCTTCAAGTTTGACTAAGTTTATAGAAAATATTGTTAATATTTATGACTCCAAATAGGTATACTATGAAAATATATTCCACGATTAATCTAAGGGTACTTATTTGGTATCGTAAATCTTAGTACCTTTTCATATAGATTTGTTCAAACTTTTTTCTAGAGTTCAAGGGTGGACCCGGCCTTTATATTGCAAAGACCATCAGTTAAGCATCCTTACATAGTTCATGTATCTCCAAAAAAAGACTTATAAAGCACAAATACCATAAACAAACTAGAAAGCCAGAGGTAAAAGAACCGACTACATCCCCAGATTTCCTTAAGACCTTCGAAACTGATCCATTTCTTTTCTGATGTCGCCTTCTCCATATCTGCAACCAGCAAAGCTTTGGCTTCAACTGGTAACTGCATCAACTCCCAGTCACCTCGAATGTGGTAATAGAGGCGCTCCCATTTGTTGTTCACCTGACTAAGCCAGGCATCCTCTGAGGTCTTCTGGCCAACTGCTTCAACTTGTCCAGACCTCTTCGAAAGTCTGGGCAAATTCTTTCAGGCACAAAATTACCCAATCCTGAAGCATGAATGCTACCTTCAGCAACGGCACATGCCTATCCCTCCATGAACCCCCCTGAAAAACACATGCTTTTTCTCAGTTTCCAAAGCCCCCACAGGGCAGATCTGGTCAAACTTAAAACTAGTTGACTCCTCAAAACTAGAGAAATTGCATTCTTTTTGGAACGGAGGGAGTAGCTTACTGTGGTATAGGAATGTAAAACTGGTAAAATTTGACCTAACACCTAATGTAGTTTAGTTTTGAATTTTTTTTGAGACCTGGGTTTCCAAAAACATGGTTATTTGCCTGTTAACTAGATATATTGGTTTCAAGGTTTAGTTACAATAATTTGACAATATTCAATCCACGTGCCAAATGAAAAACTGATACTGTGTACAGTGAGACTTATTTTCTCTGACACATCAACAATGAGATTTAACTGGTTATGCATCAATTTTCTGTTGAGCAGTTTTTTTTGAAGCATCAAAAGTTTGCGACTCTCAGAAACTCATAATTCTTCTCTAAAAGTGCAGAGGTTCACTGTTCCACAAAAGTTCTTCTTGCATTTTTACGTGGTGGGTGCGGTTGTGACGACTAGCTTGCTACTTGCAATATGGTTCTATGCATACATGAAAATGACGCCTTTGATGCCAGAACCATCAAGTTACTCCACAATTGCTAGCCATCTTGTCGGTGGTTCAAATTCATTCTCTTTGGCAAATTTCTGGTCATCACGCCCCATGGAACACAAGTATCGTGTCTGGCGTACTGTGTTTGTACTTATATTGATGGAGATTCAGGTCCTGAGACGCCTATATGAGACTGAACATGTCTTCCACTACAGCCCTTCAGCTCGAATGCACATCATAGGATATCTAACGGGTATTTTGTAAGTTCCATAGCGCCTTTTCATTTGACTTTCTCCATTTTCTTGAGCTATATCAAGTAATGTAAGGCATGCCAACTCGTATGTATATTCCCTCATTTTCTTCCATTCATGCTTTGCCATAACTCACATGCCTGTGCTAAAAGATCCTATATTGAAGTTCTTTTCTGCATTGCGATGGCTTGTGCACATCTTATGCACATAACATGAAAATATAGATTAATCATCAAGAAAATGCTCTAGCAGATGAATTAGTCTTGACCTATCATGATCATGTGGCACAAAAAAAATACTTAACCTATTGCTGCTAATTGCAGCTCAAAGGGGTCAAGATTTATGGCTGGCTTTCTTTGAAGTTATTGACCTTTGCTGTAATGGTGATATTACCTAGAAGGTTTACACAACCAGCACATATTTATATAAGAATTTATTTCGATAAGTGTCATTGCACTGGCCCTTTCTTTTATTGTACTAGCCATGATGTATTGTTGACTTTTTCCTGGCAGCTACTATGTGGCCGTACCTTTATCACTTGCAAGCTCTTGTCTTCCTGAAGCAATACAGTATCTTCAGTATCAAATAGCTGAGTTCATAGTGAAGGGTCGAGCAAGAATGCCAGATCTAGCAATTGATCCATCACATCTCTTGAAGCCTCTTCTAAAGTTGGGGTGGTGCCAGTGGATTGGTGCAGTTATTTTCATCTGGGGCTCACTCCATCAGATCCGCTGCCATGCAATTCTTGTATGTATTCACTTCTGTCATTCTACTAGTTATTTGTTTATTGCAAATGCGAACTAGAACAGCAGTTGGTATGTACGGAGTATAAAATATGCCCATACTTGAAACTGCAGACAACAACTGTTTTTGGTTAGTGTAAAGATGCTGGTTGTTTGATATGCATTTTTTCTGGCAAACTTCTAGGAGAGAGACTTTTACAGACTTATTTTATTCTTATGGGTGTCATTGTTTTTGTTTTCTGCTTTGGCAGGGATCATTGCGTGAACACAAAGATTCTGATGAATATGTAATTCCATGTGGTGACTGGTTTAGTCGTGTGTCTTGCCCTCATTACCTTGCTGAACTTGTGAGTTCCTACTCTTTTCCAGTCTTAATTAATATCTAGGATGTTGCACATACTGATGAATATGGAAGATCCCACTAAAGTTCTATAAATAATGATGCCAAGTGGATGTCGGCTACCAACAAAATAAAGTTTCCATTTTCTGTTATTTTAGTGTCTGATAGCCTGGGTATTGGGATGGGTTCCCTATTGGTGGATGAGGGTGGTAGCAAACAGGGAATTTTCATGCTTCCCTTATGCCAGATTTCTTTTAATGTTCACACTGAACTCTATGTGATGTAATGAGACTTATCAAATATGATATGCCCCCCATTTTGCCAACTTTTTTTTTCTCAAAAACACAGGAGAAATGCATTTCTTTGTATTAAGAAGGAAAATAGGTACGAGAACCCTTACACAAACACACCAAAACAAATTCAGTTCACTTCACAAGGTTACACAGATCATCGATGACAAAAGACAAAATAACCTGACGTAGCCTAAGCCTGCTACTGTTCCCCGTCCAGTGCAAGGGTAAGGAGTTGGGAAAATCCTTTAGCCCTGGCCAAAGTCCAGTCCAGCAACTCCTCTTTAGCGAGCAAAATTGCTTAAGCTAAATTTTGAGATGCCCCAGCAAAGACACCGGTTATGGAGTTTCCGAATTGTCCAAACTCCCAGAATTATAAGAGTTGAGCCCCGTATGCGTCAGATTATCCATTTTGGCAACCTAGTTTCCTCTGCGTTATATATCTCAGGAGGAGAATTTACATATTTTGTATATGTCTTAAGGATGATAAAAATATAGGTAATATATTTTGGGTTCAAAATCAGTACATTATTAACATTTGCTGTTATTTTGGTATGTAGGTAATATATTTTGGCATGTTGATAGCTAGCGGTGGATCAGACATTTCGGTGTGGTTCATGTACCTGTTTGTGGTATGCTTCATTATAACATTTTTCACATTTTGCGTTCAGATTCCTAGCTAGTTGTCACTATGGATCCTTTCATTCTCTTTTGGTCACACCTGACTGAACTGACACTCCTTTTTGTGCAGATAGCAAATTTGTCCTTTGCAGCTGTACAAACACATAAATGGTACCTTCAGAAATTTGAAGATTACCCTCGTTCTCGCTACGCAATCATTCCATTTGTATGCTAGATGTCTCCAGAATTGCCAACGACATTTGTTGTCTGTTTTCATGCACAAGCACGACATGCAACAGATATTCATGTAAATGTAACTGTACCAATCGAAGTGCTGCAATTTTTAAGTTAATTAGTTCCAATCATTCTGAATGTACTTATTCTGAATGTACTTATAAGTTATGTTTGTGTATGTACATTATAAATATATATACAGATATTTGATGTACAGTACTATCAGTTAACACTTTTTAGCATTGATGAAAATAAAGTCTTTCAGAACCAGAGACTTTCAAGTATTAGTGACTATCTAACTGACACCGAAACAAATGATATTAATGTTCATGATACATTGTCTCGGCCTTCCATGTCATCAATGAAACTTGTTTGATCTTAGGTAAGTTATGTCTGGTACTCAGATATCTGCCAAGAAGGCCTTCCATTTGACATCTTGTTTGAAATCCTACTGCAAGTACTGTGGTGGGTCTTGTATTTCAATCGGTGTGTTTGGATCTCTAATTATGCCAACCCCAAATTTCTAATTATGTGGCTTTCTCAGGTTTCTGCTGTTTACAGCAAACTCAAACCCTTGCTGGGAATGGAGATAGGTATGAGTATGACTATGAGAAACTGGAATTATATCAGGCCAAAAGGGCAATCTATGCCTAACTAATTTATGATCATGGACCAGATACTTCAATTGGATCATCCATTGCCAGGTGCGCCTTCTCTACTAATCTTCTGTTCAATCTTCTGGTATTAGTATTACTGCTTTTGTTACTGAAGAGTTGCCAATGATTCATTAGACTATCAAATATATCATATATGCTTCATCAGACTATCAAATATATCATATTTCAGAGAAAGCCTTTAGATTGGAATTAACAGTAAAAGCTAATACGACTTGTTGGATAGTTATGTTGGCAAAGGCAGTTAAAATCGCACTCTGCTCCTATGACCAGGATCACACTTTGTTCATATTGAAATCCTTTCTATACCTTGCATTAGTCACTGGCACCTCTGCAAAGGGAGGCCTAAACCCATCACCTAGAGGCAGAACTCCAGAGAAACTTTGATGTCTGAAGACTCTCAAGTGCAACAAGTTCTATGATGTCACCAACCTACTTTTTGTGCCCCTTTTCCATTCCCGTTTCAGCCTCTAAGGACACTAATGAACTGCAGTAATCAGGTCTTTGTCCACTAAAGTAGCGCATGATGACAAAAGCATTAAGCAAAGGCTACCCCTTTGGCACCACCACCAAAAGAAGCCGGTTCTCTGATGAAAGTGAGCAAACTGCCACCAACCTACAGCACTCATGCTTCTCACCTGGGCCGGAATCTAAGGCGTTTGGTTAGAAAGCACATCCACGGATCCGCGAGAGGGGACACGCTCCTTGTCTTTGCCCGGCTAATCCTCCCTACCGGGACATGTGTTCGCCCATATCGCCTGTATGGAGTCGCTTTAGGTCTTGTTTAGTGCAGTCCCTAGCATAATTCTAGTTCTTTTTTTGCCTGGGACTGGGACGCCCTGAAACTGGACGTCATTATGGAGTGTGCCTCTAGGCCACTAGCCTGGTGGCTCGATCCACCGGCGAGCAGACACCATGAGAGCCTGCCTTTCGCTTCAGATGGTGGGGGCCGGGCACCATACATTGAACTCAAAAGAAACTCTGTTCTGCACCGTTTTATCGTCCACCTGCTAGTGCCTGTTCGTTTGCGTAGTCTAGTGCACTTATACAGTTTTTTACATAGGAGCCTGGTGAGTGTGTGACGTTGCCGGGAGTTGGTACCTGAAATTCATGGCTGGAACGGAATCGTATAAAAACAGAGGGAGATAGTGAACAAACACCTGAATTTCATGAACAGGGGCATAAAGGAATCAGATGATTCAGCAGGTTAGTTTGGCCGAATTCAGCGGGATGTGCCGACCAGGTGTCGATCACATACCCATTTACTAGCGCCTTGGAAGGCGGGAACAAGAAAC